>CM065701.1:38080903-38270903 GCA_017654935.2 Phymorhynchus buccinoides
TCTGCTGTTGAAGCAATGCATGCACACTTGAAAAAAATAGTTACTTCCACTTTGTCGGTTGAATTGCAACGGGCAACCAAGAACGTGAAAAAACATACACTGCACTAGAAGTGTTAAGAGGCAGTTCAGCAGAGAGGAGGGAGGGAAAAAGTACCGCTTTCTTTACAAGTCTGGAAACCTCTCTACCACACACACCCAACGTTCGTAATCCACACACACACATGCACATACACTCACTCACACACACACAGAGACACACACACACACACACACACACACACACACACACACACACACACACACACGCACACACACACACACACACACACACACACCTCTAAATGCTTCATCAGAGACCTACATGTTTCCCTCCCACACACCCAGCCCCGCACCAGCCCCGGCTGGACTGGCAGATGTGGTTTGCGGCGCTGAGCGGCTACCAGGACAACCCCTGGCTGGTGACGCTGCTCTACCGCCTGCTGACCGCCCAGCCCGAGGCCCTGCAGCTCATGGGAGACAACCCCTTCCCCAGGAGGCCGCCCAAGTACGTGCGCGCCACGCTCTACCACTACCACTACACCGACAGCGATGCCGGCAAGAAAGGGTCAGTTGGGAGTGAGCTTGTGTGTGTGTGTGTGTGTCGATGCCATCTCATCGGGTATACGATTTCAAAGGGATAAAGTTAGTATGTGTATGTGTGTGAGGAGAGGGGGGTGGGAGGGTAGGAAAGAGAGGGGTGGGAGGGAGGGGGAAGCTCTGCTGCTGATGGGAGGCAACCCATTCCTAAGTATGTCCAGTGCACCCTTTACTACCACTACCAGCACACCGACAGCACTGCCAAGGAGAGAGGGGGGGGGGGGGGGGGGTAGTTGGGCGTGTCAAGGTCTCTCCATCTGCTGTGTTTTCCATCTGTTTCTTTCTGTGTCTCTTTTCTGTTTTTTGTTGTGTTTTTTTTTTAAGCTGTGTTTTAGTGTAGTACTAGCTGTTCTCTCTATCGCGCACACAAGCGTAGACACAGACCCGCGCGCACACACACACACACGCACACGCACACGCACACACACACACACACATACACAAGAGAGAGAGAGAGAGAGAGAGAGGACACACACACACACACACACACACACACACACACACACACACACACACACACACACACACACAGAGAGAGACAGAGAGAGAGAGAGAGGAGACACACACACACACACACACACACCTCACACACCTTAAAGGCATAGCAACCAATCCCAGGGATCGGGTCTCGCTAGTCCAAAGCTTGCTGCCATGCAGTGGCTTGCTCAACAGGGGAAAGAGAAGGGTAGAAGTGTTCCCATGGAGAGCAGCGAGTCAGATGAGGGACCGCGCCTTGCCAAAGCCGTTTATATATGCCGGCTGTGGCTTTAAAGACTTAGCATGGATGTGCTTCTGTAAGTGTATGTGTTGTGTATGCCTGCATACATATTAGCATGGAATTGTATTTTCAGTGTGTTGGAGGGGTTAAGATGCGCTGTTCCATGACTGATGTACCATATTTTTCGGATTATAAGGCGATAGTTGTTTTGCCCCCAGACTCAGACCCCTGCGCCTTATAATATGACTTATAATATAGTAAGAAAATATAGTAACAAAATCTGAATTTTTGGGGTAAAATTTGGCCTTATAATAATCATTTCAATAATAATTTTATTTCATACAGCGCTAAAATCCATACAGTAGTATGCTCGATGCGCTTTACAAAGGCAACATTAAAATCAACATTAAAAACATGCATTACAATCAACAAGATAGTCATACTACCAACATTCCAGTGCAAAGAAATAAAGTAGCCAAAATAGACATGATTCTCACTCCTCACAAAGACATCCACCCTCATTCACCAGCACTGTCACTCTCTGATAATAACACCTCACCCTCGCAGAAACTAATGAAAATGTCAACAAGCATATATTAACCCTTTCACCGCCAATGTCGCATTTATGCACCACAATGGTTTTAACACCCATGTCACTAAAAGGCATCAAATCAGGGCCTGTTATCCAAAGACCCCATTTTTATTAATTTTGGGAGGTAAGGATAGGCCTAATGTCATGCATTTCACAGAGGTATTCCCAATACTGCAGATACATTTTTATTTCTACCCTGTTCAGTTTAACCCTTTCAACGCTAGCCATTCCTCTGCCAAAATTTACCATTAACCCTTTCACTGCCAATGTCGCAATTATGCACCACAATGGTTTAACACCCATGTCACTAAAAGGCATCAAATCAGGGCCTGTTATCCGAAGACCCTAATTTCTTCATTTTGGGAGGTAAGGATAGGCCTAATGTTATACATGTCACAGAGGAATTTGCAATATTGCAGATAATTTTTCTCTCTCTACCCAGTCAAGTTTAATGGTATATTTTGGATGAAAAATGGCTGGCGGCGAAAGGGTTAAACTTACCTGGATTTTGTCTGCAATATTGGGGATTCCTATATGACATGCATAAAATAGGACCTATCCTTACCTCCCAAAATTAAGAACATAAGGTCATTGGTCAGCAGACCCTCATTTCATGCCTTTTAGTGGCATGGGTGTTAAAAATCATTGTGGTGCCAAGAGGCGACAGTGGCGATGAAAGGGTTAATGGTATTTTATTTGCCCCCAAAAATGTCTGGCGGCGAAAGGGTTAAGGTGTACCTTATTGTCCACAAAATACAGTAGTTTTGTGTTTCCAGGTCTTCCCCCGCTGGCTGGTGGCGCAGAACCAGGAAGGCGGAGTACATCCCGGTGATGTCCGCTGACATGCCGGCCCTGCTGGACTTCCTCAAACACTACGGCATCCTGGAGGTGAGCCGCACGCAATTATAAAAATCTTTCCACGTGGGGGTTCTTTCGTAAAAATAGTTCCCCCACTTTCTGGAAGTTCTGTGCTTGTAACTTCCTCTAATCTGCCACTCTCTTTGACTCTGCCTTTTTCCTTTGCTTTCTGTCATCTACTATCTTTCTGGCTTATTGGTCCATTCTCCTGCCTTTTTTCAAAGAAATCTTCCAAATAATTTTTCTCTTGAGCTCCTCCGAAATCGGAATGTGTCGGCTGTACGCAGCGGGGAGATCAGTGAAAACTGAAAACTGGACACATGTACCCATTATGGTCATATGGCCTGGGAACGCAGAAGAAGAAGAAAAAGAAGAAAAATCTTCAATTAGCCAAGGTGCAAAGAAAATCGTTTTGTTTTTGCACAGAACACTAAAAAACCCAATGAAAGCATGTGCAGAGTAAGACAACCAAACATAAAATAATTATATGGAAGCCAATTCAGGTAATGATCTCTTGCTTTTCTTTTTTTCCCTCTCTGAGTCTCTCTCTCTCTCTCTCTCTCTCTCTTCTCTCTCTCTCTCTCTCTCTCTCTCTCTCTCTCTCTCTCTCTCTCTCTCTCTCTCTCTCTCTCTCTCTCTCTCTCTCTCTCTCTCTCTCTCTCTCTCTCTCTCTCTCTCTCTCTCTCTCTCTCTCTCTCTCTCTCTCTCTCTCTCTCTCTCTCTCTGTGTTTCAACTTCTTGGGATCAAGCAAGCAAAAACTGTCTAAGACATTAAGACATATTTATAAACGTGCAATTAAACTAATTCTTCTTAAATCATCAACACTACAAATTTCTGATTATAAAATTGTTAACATACTTCCCTTCCACTCCAAATGCCAATTTAATAAGGGTGTATTTATGTATAAAATCTTAAATGGACTTGCACCTCCTTATTTATGTAAAAGGTTTCCTGTAACTCAGGTGCGGAATAAAGAAACCATACTCCTCCCCCGACCTAGAACAGACTTATTTATGTCATCGTTAACATACTCAGGTGGAAGGTTGTGGAATGAAATCCCCGAGTGCATAAAAACTAAAAGCACATTGCTGTCATTTAAAAGATGCTTTAATAAATATTTATTCGAAAGGTTATAACAGTTCATTCCCCTTTTCTAAACTTATCTATTGTGCATGTTATAATTTTAGTAAATGCGCATGTCTGTAGCAATGCTCCTACTACCTGATATTGTAAAATTGTCAATTGATTACTTGTCTAATTATGATTTATGTGTGTGAAAGGAATTGTGAGAATGTTGATTTATATGTCATGTTGTCCTTGTTCTTTGGATTTGTTACATTTGATTGTTACATTGTTTACTTTTGAACCATTTGAGTTTGTTTTGTAATTTATTTATTTATTTATTCACTTCATATGTCATTATTTTAGAGGACCTGATGAAAATAAGCTATTTCTGCTTACTCAGTTTATCCTCATTACAAAATTTAAGTTCGAGTTCTCTCTCTCTCTCTCTCTCTCTCTCTCTCTCTCTCTCTCTCTCTCTCTCTCTCTCTCTCTCTCTCTCTCTCTCTCTCTCTCTCTCTCTCTCTCTCTTCATATTGTAACCCACCCACCCTGCCACAAGGGCTTTGTAAGCTAATGGCAATAACAATTGATATATATATCTATCTCTCTCATATTGTAACCCACCCACCCTGCCACAAGGGCTTTGTAAGCTAATGACAATAACAATTGATCTCTCTCTCTCTCTCTCTCTCTCTCTCTCTCTCTCTCTCTCTCTCTCTCTCTCTCTCTCTCTCTCTCTCTCTCTCTCTTCATCATTCAACAACACATTCCTGCGATTTTAACCTACATTTCAATGTGATGTTACTGCAGTTTGTATTATTAAAGGTTTTGAAGCACACAAACCTTTTAAACACTTCTGTGTTGTTGTGTGTTTTTCTGTCAGAACCAGAAGTCATTTCAAACTGTCCAAGCACAAATTCTGGACAACAATAGTCTCACCTTCATGCATTTATTTTAACATGATAGTTTCAAGATATGATGCGATTGAGGTATGATAGTTTCAAGATATGATGCAATTGAGGTGTGATAGTTTCAAGATATGATGCAATTGAGGCATGATAGTTTCAAGATATGATGCAATTGAGGTGTGGTAGTTTCAAGATATGATGCAATTGAGGTGTGAGTTTCAAGATATGATGCAATTGAGGTGTGATAGTTTCAAGATATGATGCAATTGAGGCATGATAGTTTCAAGATATGATGCAATTGAGGTGTGATAGTTTCAAGATATGATGCAATTGAGGTGTGATAGTTTCAAGATATGATGCAATTGAGGTGTGATAGTTTCAAGATATGATGCAATTGAGGTGTGATAGTTTCAAGATATGATGCAATTGAGGTGTGATAGTTTCAAGATATGATGCAATTGAGGTGTGATAGTTTCAAGATATGATGCAATTGAGGTGTGAGTTTCAAGATATGATGCAATTGAGGTGTGATAGTTTCAAGATATGATGCAATTGAGGTGTGATAGTTTCAAGATATGATGCAATTGAGGTGTGAGTTTCAAGATATGATGCAATTGAGGTGTGATAGTTTCAAGATATGCAATTGAGGTGTGATAGTTTCAAGATATGCAATTAGAGGTGTGATAGTTTCAAGATATGATGCAATTGAGGTGTGATAGTTTCAAGATATGATGCAATTGAGGTGTGATAGTTTCAAGATATGATGCAATTGAGGTGTGATAGTTTCAAGATATGATGCAATTGAGGTGTGATAGTTTCAAGATATGATGCAATTGAGGTGTGATAGTTTCAAGATATGATGCAATTGAGGTGTGATAGTTTCAAGATATGATGCAATTGAGGTGTGATAGTTTCAAGATATGATGCAGTTGAGGTGTGATAGTTTCAAGATATGATGCAATTGAGGTTCCTTTTGACAGTGTGGGTATCACAAATGCAGAATCTGGTCGATTCAAATTCTGTCAACCGGTCAAAAGGAATTCAACTCACCCAGGCAGTTGTGAGAAAACAGCCAATGCTTTTTTTTATTGATAGTGTGAGGACGGCACACGGCTGCAACAAGTTGATGGAGTTCACAACTAAATTGTCTTTCGACTTAAAAGGTAGAATAGTTTGAGATGGTTTTAAGAACAACAGCGCAGAGCAATTTCAAAGAGCACTTAGGCCTGGTACACAGTGCATCCGGATTTTCCGTGTGGAAATAATCTATAAGTGAAAGAAAGAAGGAAACAAATATACGGATTAGGGGAAATTCGGACACGTGCGTATATTTTTTCCCTTCTTTTTTTTACTTCTTTACGGATTACGCACAGGTTTCCACGTGTATGTGTACACGGCCTAACTCTGGAGAAACTCCAGGCAAACTCCAGAACATTAACTGTGGAGATTGCGTTTCATTCCATAGACTTTGGCCGTGTATAACACACGCGGATGTTCCATGCTAAAACCCACGCGCAATCCGTAAATAAGTACCGTATTTTTCTGACTATAAGGCGATACTTTTTTCCAAGACTCAGACCCCTGCGCCTTATAATGTGACTGATGAAATAGTAAGAAAATATAGTAACAATATCTGAAATTTGGGTATAAAGGTGCGCCTTATAGTCCGAAAAATACGGTAAAAGAAAGAAGGGAAAAAATATATGCGCGTGTCCGAATTTCGCCTAACCTGAGTGTATTTTTTTTTCGTTCTTTCTTTTACTTATTGATTATTTCCGTGCGGAAAATCCGGATGTACTGTGTAGCAGGCCTACCTACAGTGATGTTGCGTTGTTCCCAGGCCTACAGTGATGTTGCGTTGTTCCCAGGCTCCTCCTAAGCAGGCGGTGACGTCCCAGCTGGGTGCGGGGGTGCAGTGGGTCCGTGGGCAGCTGGGCCAGCCTGAGGGCTTCACCTTCCTCATGTCCGTCTTCTCCTCAGGCCTCCTCATCAACCTCATCAACGTCGTCCTCTTCTGAGCGTCTCCTGCCTGTTGCCCCTGTCATTGAGGGCTTCACCATCCTCATGTCCGTCTTCTCCTCAGGCCTCCTCATCAACCTCATCAACGTCGTCCTCTTCTGAGCGTCTCCTGCCTGTTGCCCCTGTCATTGAGGGCTTCACCTTCCTCATGTCCGTCTTCTCCTCATCAACCTCATCCTCTTCTGAGCATCTCCTGCCTGTTGCCCCTGTCATTGAGGGCTTCACCTTCCTCATGTCCGTCTTCTCCTCATCAACCTCATCCTCTTCTGAGCGTCTCCTGCCTGTTGCCCCTGTCATTGAGGGCTTCACCTTCCTCATGTCCGTCTTCTCCTCATCAACCTCATCCTCTTCTGAGCATCTCCTGCCTGTTGCCCCTGTCATTGAGGGCTTCACCTTCCTCATGTCCGTCTTCTCCTCATCAACCTCATCCTCTTCTGAGCGTCTCCTGCCTGTTGCCCCTGTCATTGAGGGCTTCACCTTCCTCATGTCCGTCTTCTCCTCATCAACCTCATCCTCTTCTGAGCGTCCCCTGCCTGTTGCCCCTGTCATTGAGGGCTTCACCTTCCTCATGTCCGTCTTCTCCTCATCAACCTCATCCTCTTCTGAGCGTCTCCTGCCTGTTGCCCCTGTCATTGAGGGCTTCACCTTCCTCATGTCCGTCTTCTCCTCATCAACCTCATCCTCTTCTGAGCGTCTCCTGCCTGTTGCCCCTGTCATTGAGGGCTTCACCTTCCTCATGTCCGTCTTCTCCTCATCAACCTCATCCTCTTCTGAGCGTCTCCTGCCTGTTGCCCCTGTCATTGAGGGCTTCACCTTCCTCATGTCCGTCTTCCCCTCATCAACCTCATCCTCTTCTGAGCGTCCCCTGCCTGTTGCCCCTGTCATTGAGGGCTTCACCTTCCTCATGTCCGTCTTCTCCTCATCAACCTCATCCTCTTCTGAGCGTCTCCTGCCTGTTGCCCCTGTCATTGAGGGCTTCACCTTCCTCATGTCCGTCTTCCCCTCATCAACCTCATCCTCTTCTGAGCGTCCCCTGCCTGTTGCCCCTGTCATTGAGGGCTTCACCTTCCTCATGTCCGTCTTCTCCTCATCAACCTCATCCTCTTCTGAGCGTCCCCTGCCTGTTGCCCCTGTCATTGAGGGCTTCACCTTCCTCATGTCCGTCTTCCCCTCATCAACCTCATCCTCTTCTGAGCGTCTCCTGCCTGTTGCCCCTGTCATTGAGGGCTTCACCTTCCTCATGTCCGTCTTCTCCTCATCAACCTCATCCTCTTCTGAGCGTCTCCTGCCTGTTGCCCCTGTCATTGAGGGCTTCACCTTCCTCATGTCCGTCTTCCCCTCATCAACCTCATCCTCTTCTGAGCGTCTCCTGCCTGTTGCCCCTGTCATTGAGGGCTTCACCTTCCTCATGTCCGTCTTCTCCTCATCAACCTCATCCTCTTCTGAGCGTCCCCTGCCTGTTGCCCCTGTCATTGAGGGCTTCACCTTCCTCATGTCCGTCTTCTCCTCATCAACCTCATCTTCTGAGCATCTCCTGCCTGTTGCCCCTGTCATTGAGGGCTTCACCTTCCTCATGTCCGTCTTCTCCTCATCAACCTCATCCTCTTCTGAGCGTCTCCTGCCTGTTGCCCCTGTCATTGAGGGCTTCACCTTCCTCATGACCGTCTTCTCCTCATCAACCTCATCCTCTTCTGAGCGTCTCCTGCCTGTTGCCCCTGTCGTTGCCAGGGAGTCGCTTCCAGATGTTAGGTTTTTTTTTTTATTGAGGCTCTTTGCTTACTGGAGATAGTAGGGTTTTTTCTGTTTCGGTTTGTTGATTGGTAGAAATATTAAGTGGTTTTTTCTGTTTCGGCTTGTTGATTGGTAGAAATATTAAGTGTGTTTTTCTGTTTCGGTTTGTTGAATGGTAGAAATATTAAGTGTTTTTTTCTGTTTTGGCTTGTTGATTGGTAGAAATATTAAGTGTTTTTTTCTGTTTCGGCTTGTTGATTGGTAGAAATATTAAGTGTGTTTTTCTGTTTCGGTTTGTTGAGTACTGGAAATTTTAGTCCATTTTTTGTTTCAGCTTGTTGAGTCGGTTCGACCTAATAGGTTTTTTTTCTTCTATTACAGCTCTTTGAGTACTGGAGATATTAGTTTTATTTCTATTTCGGTTTGTTGAGTACTGAAAATGTTAGTCAATTTTTTGTTTCAGCTTGTTGAGTGCTGGAAATATTACGGTAGTTTGTTTTCTGTTTCGGTTTGTAGAATACTGGCGATATATATATATATTCATATATAGGTTTAGGTTAGGTTAGGTACATTACAGTCACAGAGGCGTCTCTGTGAAATTCGGGTTGCTCCCACCTGGAGAGCGCGTCGCAGCCAGAGGCGCGCCACCCATTTAAAAAAAAAAAAATTCCATGCAATTTTTGTGACTGATGAGGAAGGAAGGGAGGGGGGGTAAATTTTGACCAAATGACAACTTTTTCGTTGCCACTGGGTTTAACGTGTGCTAAGTGCATGGGCACACGGGACCTCGGTTTATCGTCTCATCCGAAAGACTCCACGTTCAGACCGCAAGGCCTAGTGCAAAGTGAGAGGAAAAACCCAGGTTCGAACTCGGGTTTACTTGACACGAAGCGAACGCGCTACCACTGTGCCACTCTACACTATATTGTTTGTTTCTGTTTCGGCTTGTTGAGTACTGGAAATATGACTTTAGTTTCTTTTCCATTATGGGCTTGCTGAATAGTGGAGATGTTAGGTTTTTCTTTCTGTCCTGTTTTGGCTTGTTGAGTATCTTAGTCTGTCACGCGCATAGTGAATTTTACTAATCATATTTTTTTAATATTTTTTTTTAAAGTTATATACTGGTACCTAGCTTTTTGATTGTTATATTTTATAGAATTTGTTTTAGTTTTGCTTTTTGTTATAGTTTGTGCGTGTTGTATAAATTTACAATATTCTTGTTGAAACTTGGCTTTTTTTATATTTTTTATTTGTTTGGTTGTTTTTTTAAAGTGAGAGCATAATAGTTTGGGTTATGGGAGTGGCCAATCAATGTGACTTGAGTACAGTTAAAACGAAGATCTGTTTATGTTCTGCAGTAAAACAAACAACACAAAACCAAATGAAATAAATCAGTTGGAGGGAAGGATTTTTGCTCTTGATAAATGATAAGTACAAGTCATGTTTTGTTGTTTATCATGACAAAGACTTGTTTACACTTAGCAATATTATTTTTAAACAGAAACTATTATTAACATACTTTCCAAGTTATGATCAGCGAAGTCTTCTGGACAGTTTGTTTATGTTATCAGCACACTAATTTTTGCCTATTTTTGTTATCTCCCCCCCCTTAGCAGATTTCGTTTTGATGTACACGTTCGTTTCTTTGGTTGTTTGTAATTCATAGTTAACAAACTGTCTTCCACTCATATTTTTGTTTCCTACAACAGCAAGCGCTTTTGTGAATTACTGTAAAAAACGGACTATAAATCCCTTAAATTGACAGAATATTGAGTATTTGTGACAGAGTATAGGAAAACCAGGTTAAAGTCGGAAATTATCACTTTTGACGTTTTTATATAATCTGAAAGTTTAAATTCTACAGACTGAAAAGCAAAAAACAGAATTGATCTATCTGGCATAGTTTTTTTTCTATCATTTGTGATGCAGTACGCAAATACCCAGCTAAAGTCGGCCAGCCACAAGAGAGAGAAAGAGAGAGAGAAAGAAAGAGAGAGAGATTTGATTGATTGAAAAATTGTTACAAATAAACTATTAGAGATAGATTAATTCTGTTTTTTGCCTGTTAATCTGTTGTCTCTGGCCTTTCTGAAAATATGAATAAGTCAGAAGTGATCATTTACGACATTAGCCTGGTTTTCCTGTGCTGCATCACATTTTTTAAAGTTGACAAAATACACAGAATCAAGTATAACTAAGCTACCTGTTTTTGTGCATTGCTAAGAATGTCTCTCAGCGACTTTAGCCGGGTTTTCCCATACTCTGTCACATTCGTTCACACATAAGCCGCAGCAGTTTATAAGCCGCAGGAAAATGTCTCAAACAAAAAAGTTGACAAAGTTAAAGAAAAAACCCAGTAGATTTTGCCTACCTTACCACAAAAAATCAATACATGAGCTGAAAACAACACAAACATAGAAATTCTGCTTCTGCAACATGACTATTTAATGCTCTGAGACACTTTTCTATTAATCCATTAAGTGTCAAAACCAGTTGTGAGCTGCGATGAAGCTAAAACGTAGGCTGGAGGATGTGGAAGGAAACAGATTCCGTAATACTGATAAATATGAAAATCCACATCTGTATAATTATAAGCCGCATGGGCCAAAGTTGAGGACAAAAGTAGCGGCTTATAGTCTGCATTTTACGGTAGTGGAGTTAATTTCAGACATTTTTATCTGTTGGTAGACTTCTTTGTTTGGCTGTTGTTATATTTTCAATTCTTTCTTCTGTTGTTGTTGTTGGCTTACCCTGGCTAAAAGACTCCAGGGATCATCCCAACAGCACTTGAACACTGTGGTAAAAGTGCACCAGCTAGGGATGAGAACATTACGTGTGTGACCGTTTTTGATTACCCCGCCACGTGGGCAGCCACACTCCGTTTTCGGAGGGGCATTTTTTCTTCTGACTGACTGGCATACGGGAGAGACACAAGGGTCCGCTACACTGCATGCAATCCGCTGTCAATGCGATGAGATTGTGATGATGCGAGTCATGATTCACATGAAGTTCTTCCATCTAAAAACAATCCTACTACTTTCGCTCTCTATATATTCAAGTAGACCCAATATACGAATTTCACGTGAATCACGACATCGTAGCAAGGCCTTCAGAGAGCTTGGTATGTGTGTTGTCATGCATGGCTCCATTCCTCCAGTGCCCTTTGTACCTCCCACCTGTACCTACACTCCTAACTATCCAGGGATTCATTATTGTCAGGAGATGACTCCCCGTGGGGATACCGGGGGGGGGGGGGTGTCTTTCGTAAAAATAGCTCCCCCACCTTCTGGAAGTTCTGTGCTTGTAACTTCCTCTAATCTGCCACTCTTTGATTCTGCCTTTTCCCTTTGCTTTCTATCATCTACTATTTTTCTGATTTATTGGCCCATTCTCCTGCCTTTTAAAAAAAAAATCGTCCAACTAATTTTTCTCCCTTGAGCTCCTCCGAAATCGGAATCTGTGGGCTGTACGCAGCGGGGAGACCAGTGAAAACTGAAAAACGGACACATACGTACCTTACCCATTATGGCCTGGGAACGCAGAAGAAGAAGAAGTTAGGAGATGAAAAAATATGTTTGGGCCTTCTGACTTACAGGCACTTGAAATTTTCAGAATTCTTTGAACCTCCTTTGCTGTCTTTGAGAAGGTCGTCTATTGACGGAAGAACCCTTGGGTTGAGCGATTTTTTCTGAGGGGATAAAAGTGGACATTGCCCAGATACTTATGCGCAGCATTTACCGTGACTGTAAAATTGCTTGTGAAATCTGTAAAGTTAATGCTTGTCATGTTTTAGTTTGGTGCTTGTTGATCCGACAGTCTGCATAAATATTGTAGCTTTCACGGGCTCAGATATCTGACAGTCTGCATAAATATTGTAGCTTTCACGGGCTCAGATATCCGACAGTCTGCATAAATATTGTAGCTTTCACGGGCTCAGATATCCGACTGTCTGCATAAATATTGTAGCTTTCACGGGCTCAGATATCCGACAGTCTGCATAAATATTGTAGCTTTCACGGGCTGATATCTGACTTATCTCTTCATATACTCACAAGCAGTAAAAGACTATTTGTACAGCAGTTCTGCTTTGTTTGTTGAAATGTTCAGTAAGGTTGTGCCACCATGTGTTCAGTTGGCTTTTTTCATTTGCCTTAGTAGTTGCCGTGCCAAAGTAATGGCCTTTGTCGTTTTGTGTCATAGTTTATGTTTTTATTTGTGCCATCGTACTTCAGCCATTTTGGGGGGTGGGGGTGGGGGGGGGGGGTCATATTCAGGATTCCCAGGCGCCTTTTAAGTCCTTATGAATTGTTTTTTGGTCAACAGGCCTTTTAAGTGCTTTATTTCAGCACGTAGATCCTTTTAATTCATCAAGAGGTCCTTTTAATTTTTGAAAGGTACTGTTAAGTCCTGTTTTATCAAGAAAAAAGTGACAAAGAAACTGACTAACATCTAAAAAAATGTTCGCGCAAAACAAATGGCAGCATACAAAGTTGTCAGTGTCACAGATCAGAGCAGACAGTTCATTACAAGCTGTGTGAGTCTTTCCGCACCAAGACATAGTGATTCATTCCATGCATATTAGAATTGTGCTCCTGGTCAACAATTGGCATTCTGGCATTCTATCATGAACATGTCATACAATCAGGTTGGCGAAGCTCCTTTTACAGTCTTTATTGAGGTCCTTATAAGTCCTTTAACCCTCTCAAGACTGCAGAACCGAAATCCGCCCGATTTTTTTTCTTCCCTGGTGGCCGATGACGCCGATTGAGCCCGCTGAACGCCAGGTCTAGTACGTTCACTTTCACCCTACCCACAATGCAGTATACTAAGTTAGTTCTTCCTGTTTCTGACACTCCCGGGTCGGTTTTTGGTCTTTACAGCAAGGGAAAGCACCCAATAGTCTTTTTGAACAGATTTTTCAAAGTGACGCCAAATTTTTGTTTTTTTGGCCACGTGACGTGAGCAGTATTGACCTGGTTGGATGTTTGGAGCGCCATTACGTATTTTTTCTTCTAATTCATGGTTTGTTGTATGACATTGTGTTAGCTTTCAAATGAAAATATCATCATTGCTATTCAATATGCATCTTTCAGAAATGAAATGTGAGTTCGACTTTATTTTGGGTGATTTTTTTAAATAAAAGATTTGGTGTGACGTTCGGAGTTACTCCCCTTCTCTTATGCAATAGGATCGATTCTCGGTTCGATTGATCGGGAGGCATAGGGTTAAAGGTCCTTTTTTTGTTTCATGTTCCAAACCTGGGAACCCTGATATTCATTTTGTTCTTTCTTCTGTTTGCTGTTGTCCAGTGTGTTAGTGTCAAGTTCCTGAAAACAAAGCAGTATTTGTAAGGCTTTGTCCAGTGCAGTGACAAACAAAAAGAATCAGATAAAAACAACAACAATGAAAACAACCAAAAAAATCATGTTTGAATTGCGTGTCGGTGTACTTCAGAATCCTTGAGTAAATCGTGTTGGAAAAGAAATATAAGTATCTTCATCACTTGGTGCTTTTTTATGAGCTGTAATGGTTGATTGTAACTTACGCCTATGACAATGGGAGTTGCAATATTTTTGGTTGCAATGTTTATTCCTAGCACACCCCCATGGGGATACCGGGGGGTCTTTCGTACAAATAGTTCCCCCACCTTTTGGAAGTTCTGTGCTTGTAACTTCCTCTAATCCATCACTCTTTGACTCTGCCTTTTCCCTTTGCTTACTGTCATCTGCTATCTTTCTATCTCACTGGTCCATTCTCCTGCCTTTTTTTCTATAAATTCTTACAAAGATTTCTTCAGCCAAAGTCGGACATGCTGGGCCTATTTCTTAGTTAGGCGAATAATGGCAGCATGACGCATCTACGCACATATGACAGGAAACTGTATATCCACATGACAGGAAGCTGTCTGAGCGAACGAAGAAGAATTCCTAGCCTTTAGGTGAGAGAAGTGTTCTGTTTTGCATGGGTGCAACTTTTCCTGGTATACAAGGATTTCCTGTTTTTTAATTTTACCAGAAAAGGAAGTTCCTTATTTTTTAATTTGTCAAACAAGATCTTTGTGCGTCTACTGTATTTTTCAAACACTTTAAAAAAAAGCATTTGTATAAATTGTGGAAAAAGCAAACTAAAATACCTTCATAAATCAATTTTTGCTTCAGCTGCAGGGGACCCCGGACCCCGGCCTTTCAGGATTTTTCATTTTGTGTAGTTGCACGCATGGTTTTGTCTTGAATGTCGACAAGAAAATTGGTATCATATACATTACTGTTCTTAAATTAACTCACTCAGGACGAATGAGCCGGATCCGGTTCATGGCTCGCATAACCATTTAGGACGAATGGCCCGGCTCCGGCTCATAAGAGTTTTAAAGAGGTTTCCAGTGCGACGTCATAACCTATTTACAGTTTGGTTTGACCTTGCATCTCTTGAAATCAACCAATCATTGCTGACTTTACATTCAGGTTTGGTTGTAGAGGGGGGTCTAAGATCGGAATGTGAAATTTTCCTTATTTCTATGTGTCAATAGGAGACAAACGACGAAGGCATGGAATCTGATATTTTACGATCATTTAGTGCATGGTGTTAGTAATCTTATCTGAAAATATGAGTCCATACCTTTTCATAACTTTTTTGTGGTGATGGGTTTTCGAACCTAGTCAAATGGCCCATCCGAAACGGTTGTAAGGGGAAGCAACTGGCCAGTGCCTAGTGAGGTTTTTTTAAAAAGGAAAAAAAAGCTGTTTTTTTTTTAATACAAATATTCTTTGACCTTAGTCATGTTATTTTTAATTTAGCATTTATTTTGATGTTTGCTCTATTTCTGCTTTAAAATTGATATCTTTATACAATTAAGTGGCTAAGGTTATGTTTTATACAGTATTTATTTATCTTTCCTTTGTATACTGGTCTCCAAAATTTAAGGGCCGGAAGAACGATCTTCTGTCTTGGAGGCATGCTTATTGAGAACTCTGGTTGCCGCCCTTAAATACACATTCGTGTCTAACTTTTGCTCAGCAGTGTTCACTACAGTCATGCCTTGCACGTGCAATAGGCAAGAAACCTGCATCAGCCCTGATTCTTCAGCGAAAAGAGACCAAACTTTCGTGAAATTCTCGTGAATTTGCCACATTTTAAGCGTACCTGAAAACGCTGTTGCTGTACTGCAATGTCTGCAAAACTGGTTCAGGCACGTGCAGCAGGAAGGAAAGTTACTGAGTAGCCTAAGTTTTGCCATTTTCTTCATTGTTGTCTTAGTGTACAATAAATAGATATCAAGCTACTGAAAACAGAAGCCGGCCCTTAACTTTTGGAGACCAGTATATAAAAAAAATATTTTTACCTAAAAATCAGTTTGGTGTCATATCATGTCTTTTGCCTTTATGTTGTATGCGATGGATTTTTTTTTTTCCGGAAGGACAAGGAGAGAATCATGTTTTTAAAATGTTTAATTCTTTTCTTCCCCATCTCAAAGTTCTTTTGTCTGTATGTTCAATGTTGAAATGCTGATTAGTATGAAATTATTTTCAGTTTCAAGAAATAAATTCATGTTTTCTTTGAAATATAAAGAGGATGATGTATTCCATTAACTCACTCCGGGCGAATGAGCCGGATTCGGCTCATGGCTCGCACAACCGGTTAGGATGAATGGCCCGGCTCCGGCTCATAAGTTTTCAAGAGGTTTTGATTTCTGGCGTGTAACCAGCTTTCCGGTGCGAAGTCATAACCTATTTTCAGTTTGCTTTGACCTTGCCTCTCTTGAAATCAACCAATCATCGTATAGTTTTTTACATTCAGCTTTGGTTGTAGAGGGGGGTCAAAGATCGGAATGTGAAATTTTCCTTCTTTCTATGTGTTGGCTGTTTTCGTCAATAGGAGACAAACGACGAAGGTAAGGAATCTGATATGTTACGATCGTTTAGTGCATGGTGTTGCTAGTCTTTTCTGAAAATATTGATGCCTAACTCTTCATAACTTGGTTTTGGTGATTGTTTTACGAACCTAGTCAAATGCCCAGTCCCCACAGAACAAGGGGAAATAATTCGTCCAGTCCCCCTGAGTGAGTTAAGCAAGATGGTTTGGTGAAGAGGCATCATAACTGTAGTTTAAATGTATTATTTTATCAGTATTTTCCTGAAATACATTGACAGACCTCAAAATTGAACCGATCGCATTCATAGTTTTGAATTTTGAAAATAAAAGTGGTTTGATGTTGTTTTGTTGTTTTTTACATTGACATGAAACAAACACCAATTGGTTCACTCCTCACCCCCACCCCCTTTTTTTAATGTTATTTTAAAGAAAATAAGAAATGGTATTGAGGATAAGGCATCATACACAGTTCATGCAGAAATCCCATGCGCAATACGTAAATATGTAAAAGAAAGAAGGGTACAAAATATACAGATTAGGGAAATTCGGACACGTGCGCAAGTCTTTTCCCTTCTTTATTTTACTTATTTACGGATTGCGCACAGGTTTCCGCACGGAATCTCCGCATGTATGTATGTGTGCGTACCCTAATTGTGACGTGTGTACATAAAATGCTATGTATATTATCTTTGTTTGAAGTACAAAGGGTTTGGGTGTTATATTCTTTGGGTGAAATGGTGCGTAGAATCTATTTCAACTGCTGAGGTCAGTTTGTTTCGAGATTACCGTGAGATTTTACATTTTCTGGATTGTTTGCGTTTTATATTTTCTGGTCCATGCTCTCTATTATTGGCTGGTGTTTGGAATGTGCTGAATCTCATTTTGAAATTGATATACTCCAAAGCAAATTTACAACACCACTGAGTGTCATTGGGAGCAACATACGCCAAAGCGAAAATATTACAATGCTAATCAGTATGACTAGGTGTAACACACACCAAAGCAAAAATCATTTGTATGGTTGGGATAATTTTTATTGAACGAATCTTGTGCAAAAACAATACCAGTCAAAATGTTGTTCATCTTGTATTCACACTGATTGGTGCTTGCATGGAATGCATTACCTACAGCCATTTCTATTGATTCAGGTTGGTATGTCAGTTTTCCAGTGATAAAGAGTGATCATGCATTAAGAAAATACTATCTGTTCTGTCTTTCCCTTTTTTTCTTTTAAATTCATGATACATTTTTTCTTCTTCATTTTTTCCTCTGTAGTATAGTATAGTATAGTGTGGGACTGGCTCAAGCCTAAGCCTCGCGGCTTATAAACGTCCCTTCATTGACACTGTTTTGTTTGCATAAGCATGCCTTTTAAAATTATGATTGTAATTCAATTATCATGTTCAAAAAATAGTTGACTAAAATTGTCATCTTTGTCAAGGAGATTTTTGAAGGTATTTAGTGTTGGTGCTCTTTTTAGGTTAGGTGTTAGTAAATTCCAGAGGTTAGTAACTCGATTACTAAAACAATGTTTATGCCTGTTTTCTTTAGAGTTGTTTAGTTTTTGCTTCTTAGGAAAGTTGGAAAGGAGAAAGGTGAATCAGGAGTGGCAACTCGATTACTAAAACAATGTTTACGCCTGTTTTCCTTAGAGTTGTTTAGTTTTTGCTTCTTAGGAAAGTTGGAAAGGAGAAAGGTGAATCAGGAGTGGCAACTCGATTACTAAAACAATGTTTACGCCTGTTTTCCTTAGAGTTGTTTAGTTTTTGCTTCTTAGGAAAGTTGGAAAGGAGAAAGGTGAATCAGGAGTGGCAACTCGATTACTAAAACAATGTTTACGCCTGTTTTCCTTAGAGTTGTTTAGTTTTTGCTTCTTAGGAAAGTTGGAAAGGAGAAAGGTGAATCAGGAGTGGCAACTCGATTACTAAAACAATGTTTACGCCTGTTTTCCTTAGAGTTGTTTAGTTTTTGCTTCTTAGGAAAGTCGGAAAGGAGAAAGGTGAATCAGGAGTGGCTGTGGTGATGATAATGGTGGTGGTGATAATGGTGGTGGTGTCTATTTTCCAACGGTTGATGCTGTTTTTCTGTCATGATGTTGGGGGGAGCAAGACGGTTGTACTCAGACTTTTGTACTTAAGTGAAGTTTAAAAGCAGATTGGAAGGAAAGCTTGGGTAGTTCAAGTATTCTGTTGTGCTTCTTAATTTCTGGAAACCCCCTCCCTCTCCCCAAAGGAAACCTTTTTGTTTTACTTGAAGAAGAAGAATTGCTTGGATTTAAAAAAAAAAATTATTTTAAAGGACCGTAAAGACTTCTCTGTAATCTTGTTTTTGACACTGAAAGAATGTAATATTCATAGATGCATAAAAGTTAATGCTTATTGCTTATTCACACACACACATAAACTTGCATGTGATTACATCACATAAAACTGTTGTTCTGTCTAAACTTACGACTAAAGTCAATTAACTTTTTTCTTCCAGAAGTAACGTGAAGACATGAGTCGAATTTCATTTGCTTGAAATAGTTTGCATTTCATTGCTTGAAATAATTAGTATTTCACATTACTAGGGATAATTTGGCATGAGAGAATGTAGTTAAACCTTTGCAATATACTTAAAACTTACATATCGTCGGTGAAATTCAAAAACCTCGTATCTTGATTTTTGGGTTTTCACAACTGGATAGTCAGCTCTCTAATTTTTCCCGCCACCTTCCACCAAAAGCTCGTATCTCTAACGACTTTCTATCTGGGGTAAATGAGGTTGTGTAAATAGAAGAAAAACTCAAGTCCCAAATTCAGATCTAGTTAAGGACAAAAACCTCCTATCTTCGTTCTTTTTAAGTATTAAAAAAAAGAAAAATAATTTTAACAAAATGCATGACTAAACTCGCAATGTCTTGAACCACATAATTCATCATAGTTAATCAATTGTGGTAAACGCGGTTAATTTTTAAAAGTCTTTCATTTTTCTCAAAACTACCAAAATTGAGATACGAGGTTTTTGAATTTCACAGACGATATAGTAGATGCTTGTTTTAATGTCGTTAATTTTCATACTTATGTTTTGTTTATCAGCTATTGGTTTGATTGCTTTGTGACTGAATTTCATTTGACCCCCTCTCTCCTTCAATGTAGTGATGTGCTTGCCGTGTTGATTTTGGGTGGGTGTGGCTTATAGGTGTATAATGCTTTCAATTACTTTTTACAGAGGAAATAAAGTTTTCTAGCCAAAAAAACAACTTCCAAATATAATAGTAACATGTTAAAATGTGCAATTTTCAA
The DNA here is from genome assembly GCA_017654935.2 of Phymorhynchus buccinoides. Lineage (NCBI taxonomy): Eukaryota > Metazoa > Mollusca > Gastropoda > Neogastropoda > Raphitomidae > Phymorhynchus > Phymorhynchus buccinoides. Next base: position 38,100,585 of record CM065701.1, read on the forward strand.
ACAAACTAGGCAGTTCACAGAAGATGAGTGCAGATTATGCTTCACACATCTGTACAGAGAGAGAGAGACAGACAGAAATAGACGTAGAGAGGGAGAGACAGAGAGAAACTAAACATACAAATTCCCCCATCACACATTTGCATAAACAGATACAGAGGGATTTTCCTCAGAAAGAAAACATAAGATAGAAGAATGGATACTTTCAACTCTAATTGGAATTTTTTGTTGTTGGATTATTTATTCCCATTTCGTACAAAAAGGGCCTAAATTTGCACAATACTTTGTAAAAAATCAAATCAAACACATTATCAGAGCAACATGGCACAGTAACACACGATGGAGCGCAAGCTGACTTCCACAGCGACACGGCGGGATGAGCAAGGACAAGCAGCAAGGCAATGGACGACACAGCTCGTAAAGACTTCGTCAAATTGCGTCTGGTAAATTAATTAGCAAACAAACAAAACAGAGAAAGTTGCCCGGATTCAGCACGATCGATGTGAATTTCGTGGTTTTTTTGTGTGTGATTCGTACAAGCGTACAATGACCTTAAATTTTTTGAGATTGTACGAAAATGTTGTACGGTAACCAGGTCTGTAATCATTTTGATATGTATTAAAAACAATTATTTTAAAAGTGCATAAAGGGTACAAAAATAATTTTTTGTAAATCACTAGGGCTGGATGGAACTAAACTAATTTTTGTTTCTTTACTAAAGCAAGCAAAATGTATCCAACCAAATATAAAGTGAAAACGCAATACTGCTTACTGACACACCTCTAACAAAATGTGTTATTTTGATACAGAAATAAAAACAGAAAAAAAGCTAACATCATTTACCCTGCATCTCCAAAATAACATTGAACATAACTTGGATCATAATTCGCAAGGAAACCTGTCAAGTTATTATAAGTAGTATAAACATTTACTGCCAATACCATGTCATGCACTCTTATCATCGATGGAAATGTTTTTGCAATTCAAGATATGTTGGCTAAAAATGCCCCATAATTTTAGCGTTTGCCTGTAACCTCCATTATTTTCTAGACACATTTCAAGATATTCAAAACCAAGCTTTTAATATACAGACAAACCCCTATTTTACGACCCTCTGTTAAGCGACCACCTCTCATTTGAGACCGGATTTGTTGGCACGGATGCATTTTACTATGTAAACGACTTCCTCTAAAACGTGACTTGCGACCGCCATTTTGTTGGTTTTTACGACCGTTGTTGTCGTCTGCATAGACTTCGAGCAAAGGGAAACAACCACGGTCAAGGGCCTGAAAGCAGAGTCGCTTCCCTTGTTGTAGAAAAGATGGCGGAAAGCGTAGGAAAAGCACGAAAACCAGACTTTGAAAAAGAAAACCACTGACTTTGGACGAGAGTGGAGGTGATTAACAGAAGTCGGCGAAGTGAAACTGTAATACATCGATTGCACAATCCTATGGAGTTGGAAAGACCCAAATCCAGTTTTAATATCATTGTATGTGTGCATGAAGAAGAGAGTATGAACTGTGCTGAACTTTTTCTTTCTACGGCTGCCAGTGAAAACCTCCGTCATACGACCCCTCCAATTTACGACCGATTTTTCCGGACATTTTGGAAGTCTTAAAATAGAGGTTTGTCTGTATTTTTTCACAACTTTGAAGAGTCTGAGGTAAAATTCAAAACCTTGCTTTTAATATCCGCATTTTCCTGACAACTTTAGACATGTAAATCTGATTTTGTTTAAAAAGGGGACAATACAAAAAAAGTTGGAAAAAAAAAATTCACTGGAATGTATTAATACTCGATAACCAATTATGCAAGGTCTGCCTACAAATAACCAGGCACGTGCAATTAAACAACGTATATTACAAATCAACTGCAAATTATTAATGCAAATTATTTACAGCCAACTAGTGATACTGGTAAAAGGTGGGGAGGAGGACGGTGGGAGAGGGTGAATGAAAATGGAGAAAAAACCAGCACAAAACAAAATGTAATCTATAGGACACAAACCCCCCCCCCCACATAAATAAGCATACAAATGAAGAATAAAGAGATCATTGACACAACCCACCAATAGATCAACAATTATTCTCCAAACCCTGGATTTCTGAACTGTCTGAGGGATTGAAGGAAAGACAAAACAAATGGAACAACCTATCGTGAAAACGACAAACATTTCAAGAACTACAGCAACAGGGACTTCATCCTTTACCTGCGACTGACAAAAGAAAATACCCAACAAAATTGCATTATATTTGATTTGTTGTGCATCAGTAAAAACATGATCAGAAATAAACTTTTTACGTGATCGTTTTCACATAGGTTTTCAGGTTTAAAAAGCGGCTAAAAGTAACCTATATACATATCAGTTCAAAATCACATATGAGTCATTTATGTGCAATAATGCACTGCTTGGGCATCTTCTTCTTCTTCTTCTGTGTTCCCAGGCCATACGGCCATAATGGGTAAGGTACGTATGTGTCCGGTTTTCAGTTTTCACTGGTCTCCCCGCTGCGTACAGCCGACACATTCCGATTTCGGAGGAGCTCAAAGGAGAAAAATTATTTGGAGGATTTTTTTTATTCAAAAAGGCAGATTGGGCCAATAAGTCTGAAAGATAATAGATGACAGAAAGCAAAGGGAAAAGGCAGAGTCAAAGAGTGGCAGATTAGAAGTTTCAAGCACAGAACTTCCAGAAGGTGGGGGAACTATTTTTACGAAAGACCCCCCTGGTATCCCCACGGGGAGGTTTGGGCATCAATTTTAAGTATGTGTATGTGACTCAAAATACTTGCACAAACAAGAGCGAGTGTGTTTATTATACATACTGACAATTTTTGAGTAAAAGTTCCACCGACTATAACTTTAACTGCTATCTCTTCTTGATATCTACCATTCAACAGGGGACATTTCCCCTGATAATAATGTGATCAGTGAAAGACACGACTCGGAAGCAAAGACCAAGCATTAGCCAATCCACAGAGGGCTCTGTTGGAATCATGATGACATCATTTATATAAATGTGACAGAGTATGGGAAAACCCGACTAAAGTCGCTGAGAGACATTCTTAGCAATGCACAATAACAGGTAGCTTAGTTATACTTGATTCTGAGTATTTTGTCAACTTTAAAAAATTATAGAAAAAAAACTATGCCAGATAGATCAATTCTGTTTCTTGCTTTTCACTCTGTAGAATTTAAACTTTCAGATTATATAAAAACATCAAATGTGAGAATTTCCGACTTTAGCCTGGTTTTCCTTTACTCTGTCACACATGTGCAGAATTATCATACAGAGTATTGCAAGCAACAAAATGAAAGTCCCTTTAACTTAAAATGCCTACTTCAAGCCTCCCCTATAAATGGTAGACTAGCTCTGACCCGATCCGACAGGGACTGGAGTAGGAGGAGGGGGATTAATGGGATTGGCTATCTTTACCTACGCACCCTCTACTCAGGGGGGGGAGGGTCTAATAATAATAATAATAGTGAATCATTTATATAGCGCATTCCTCCACCAAATGTGGAGCTCTATGCGCTTAACAATAACAAAAATTAAAAGCAAGAAATTCAACAACAAAACCAAATAATCACTCATGCACATGCAAATAGGCATACACATACACACCCCACCCACACATACACGCACTCACACCGTTACCATCACCACCACTCACCCCACCCAAAAACACAATACAAAATACAATCAGTTGAATAAAGCATCAACACTCTCTCTCTCTCTCTTTCTCTCTCTCTCTCGCAACAAAGCTGACATAGACATTGCAGTCAACACACAGTGAAACTAATATTGGGGGGGGGGGGGAGGGGGGAGGCGAGGGGTGTGTGAGAATAGAGTCCAGAAGTAATGTGGCTTAAAGGTTGTGATGTAGCTTGAATAGGTGGGTCTTGAGAGCTGATTTGAAACATTTGCTAATGGGATTGGCCATCTTTACCTACGCACCCTCTACTCAAACGAAACTTTTTAATGTTATGTGCCCAATCTTTCATTTCCAACAGTCCATTTAGTCTGTAAAAAAAGAAGTTAATATCTAATATCAAACTAAACGAGGTGAGCATTTTCCTGTTTTCAGCATATACAGTAAGAATTTATAAAAATTAAAAAAAAGGTAACATTATTCAGAGCTGTGCATAAAAATTTAAAAAAGTTATGATAGAAATGGTAAAATGTACTAATGTGTAAATCAACTTCTTCAGTTTTCACACACACACATTCTAACAATCAATCAAACAGTTTTAATCAACAGGAATGTGTCTCCACTTGTTCAAAGATGAGGTTAAAACTTTTAAGACAGTTTCATATGCCTCGCTTTAGGCTATTATTATGCATATTTTCGCCCTGATAAATGGAACAGTTTATGGGTAGGGTGGGTAAAGATATTTGTATAAAAGGTTTTTCTTTAAAAAGCATTAAAAAAAAAAATGACATTTTCTACTTCCTGGTTCTAGCTTTCTCCAAACGGTTTTCTTGTTTTATAAAATTACCAAAAAATATGTACATGGATATTTTTCTCTTCACTATTCTGATTATAAAACACGACAAGAAACGACTCTAAAACGACAGAAAACGCGGAACAATCAATACAGAAAGCGATAAATAAATAAAAGTTATGAAATATCTCGAGTGAACGCATTTACTCACTGTTTTCATCAAACTGGTCAAAGGCGAATTCAATCAGCAGACTAATCCATTCACAACAATGTTTGGCAAAGATGGAGTTTAGCTACCCCCCCTTCATATTCTCCACTTTCTTTTTTGTTGTTGCTGTCCCATCTTCTGGGCTGTGCAGTGAGTGGCCTTGCTCCCATGCCGCTCTTTCCGAGTCCCAATTCGCAGCCACACCCCGGCTTGTTCAAGTCGCAGAAATCGGAAACCAGCAGTCCTAGGATGTTCTGGACTTTCAATCTCAAAGTACAGTGCATTCCATTTCATGAGAATACAGTGGATTCCTGCAAACTAAAAAACGGATAACTCAAAATAATTTTCTGGTCACAAATCGTTTTCAACTCAAACTGTAACTCCGACAAGCTACGAGAAATGGAACTCAAAATATTGGCTATCTCAAAATAACATTTCAGTCACTTCAATTTTGAGTTAAACGATTTTCACTGTAACCCTAATTTAATACTAACCCTATCGTCTACCCTTGCCCGAGCACAGCAAAATGTTCCTTCTCAGTGAACAGTTTCAACAAGAAAATTTGGTGGTAGGAGGGAGAGGGGAGGGGGGGGGGGGGTGTAGCAAAACTGCACCTTTGCCCACAATCATCACACAATGAAGATGGAATTGTTCACATTGGCAGTTCATAAACACCGGGGCCAGTGAGCCACAAACCTAACCTTGACTTTAGTGTATACTAGGTAAATACAAAACAGCGATGTATTGGGACGCACAATAGTTGTTGTTTTTCCGTGTTTTTTTCACACTACTCTACTAATAAACAACACATTGATCACATCAGTCACGTTACTCTCTCTTTACTAATAAACGACACATTGATCACATCAGTCACGTTACTCTCTCTTTACTAATAAACAACACATTGATCACATCAGTCACGTTACTCTCTCTTTACTAATAAACGACACATTGATCACATCAGTCACGTTACTCTCTCTTTACTAATAAACGACACATTGATCACATCAGTCACGTTACTCTCTCTTTACTAATAAACAACACATTGATCACATCAGTCACGTTACTCTCTCTTTACTAATAAACAACACATTGATCACATCAGTCACGTTACTCTCTCTTTACTAATAAACGACACATTGATCACATCAGTCACGTTACTCTCTCTTTACTAATAAACGACACATTGATCACATCAGTCACGTTACTCTCTCTTTACTAATAAACGACACATTGATCACATCAGTCACGTTACTCTCTCTTTACTAATAAACGACACATTGATCACATCAGTCACGTTACTCTCTCTTTACTAATAAACAACACATTGATCACATCAGTCACAATACTCTCTTTACTAATAAACGACACATTGATCACATCAGTCACAATACTCTCTCTTTACTACAATAGTTCACAGGGCCTGTATTATTTGCTTTACCCAAGGATAGAAAGAAAGGAGTAAAGGAAAGACGATAGAAAGGAAAGAAGGGGACGGAAGAAAGCGAGGAACAAAGGAAAGACGATAGAAAGGAAAGAAGGGGACGGAAGAAAGCGAGGAACAAAGGAAAGACGATAGAAAGGAAAGAAGGGGACGGAAGAAAGCGAGGAACAAAGGAAAGACGATAGAAAGGAAAGAAGGGGACGGAAGAAAGCGAGGAACAAAGGAAAGACGATAGAAAGGAAAGAAGGGGAAGGAAGAAAGCGAGGAACAAAGGAAAGACGATAGAAAGGAAAGAAGGGGACGGAAGAAAGCGAGGAACAAAGGAAAGACGATAGAAAGGAAAGAAGGGGACGGAAGAAAGCGAGGAACAAAGGAAAGAAAGAAGTATCGGCGCCTTATAGTCAAAGAAAGAGACTCGTGTGATGTTTGTTTATTTGTATTTCAGTGTTTATGTACAGCGCTTTGAGCTCCCTGCATAGGAAGTAAAGCGCTCTAAAAACATCCATTTTTATTATTATTACTCCTGTCTGTGAAATTTGGGCTGCTCCCACATGGAAAGCGCGTCTTTGCTAGTGCATAGGTGTCAACCCAATTTTCCTTTTTTCAAAACTTCCCTTATTGAAAATTTTTTCAAGCCTGGAAACCGTATAAATTTCAGAACACGCAAAACCATGAAAAAGTTGCTGTGAATACATTATATTCAGACATCGTTTTCATGCAGTTTTGTTATATATATTGAAAAATGGGCAGGGGAGCGTACCTTCCTTTCTCAAAGGACAGGTTTTCCCATTCTTTCAAGTGTCTCCCACTCCCAACTCGTGCCTTTTTGGCCACAGGGGGGTTCGTAGAACTGGAAGAATTAGCGTCCGCCATTTTCGATTCAAACAACGCTCACACGGAAGTTCTGAAGAAACCACGCATGCGCAGATTACCAGAACAAATCGAACAAATCGCTCTCTACTCATGACCGATCATCTAGCCTACTGCTTTCGTTTTCCTGTGCGGCTGCTTGGCATCGCGTTTTGTCGTCTGCTATTTCTGATCTGCCCGTATAAATCAGTTTTACCCGTATTGAAACTGTTATACGGCCGTACAGACCCAAAATCATGGTTTTCCTGTACAGCAATACGGGAAAACCGCATAGGTTGACACCTATGCTAGTGCAGCACCACCCAGGAAGAAAGAGAAGGAAGGAACAGTTTAAAATTAAAAAACCCAAACATGTCAAACCTAATCTGAGCAGAACTTTTTCAGACACAAGGAATGGTTTTCACACACACACACACACAGGGACCACGTGACACAGACGCAGGCGGCTACGGAACCCGAGCATTGAGGAGATCGTTGTAGGACACGTGGTCCTGACACAGCATGGCGTACAGTCGATCCAGCGCCGGCTGGAACGCTGACTGCAGAGCTAAGGTGGACTGGTAGAACTGGGCAGCCTTCAGCCAATCCTCCTGAAAACACACATCAATGACCAGGCATGGGAACTGGCCAGTGTTTGGGGAGTACAAAGGTCGGGGTCCAGGGGCCACCAGACCCTTTTGGGGGTCCAGGGCCAACCGAAAATGAAATGGTGTTTTTGAGAGCCATTTTGTAGCAAAGTTATTTTTCACGTCCTTGTAACTGTTAATATGTCTTCTATTAAAATATCTTACAACCAAAACCAAACCATATTTTGTTCACGGAGAGTAGAGGGGCGTACAGAAAGTCCTTTGAGGGGGTAATACCAATCTTACAGGGGAGTACATACGCCTATAATTCCCACTCCTGATGACGACACTTCTGACGATACTTTGCCTACAATACTTCTGTGCTGACAATTCTTGGCTGCTGCTAGGGATAGTAAAACAGCTCCTCCAGGGTAAGGCGCTTGCTGGCCTCACAAAGCAAACAGTGCCAGGTTTTGCTACTCAGCAACAGCAGTATTTCTGCTTGCCCTCCACTAGTCTGTCCTCAAGTCTGAGCATCATATCCTTGTGAAATGACAACAAAATTGGGCACACAATTTTTTCGCAGTGACAATTTTCACTAAGAAGAGACATTCTACCTATCTCAGGAAAGGGTTAGGGTTAGGACCAGCCTAGGGTTATTGTCATGAAAATGAAAGAACCAGACTTTGAAATCATGAGGGGGGGCTACAACTTTGCCCCAAACTGAGCTCCCAAAATTTGTGATTTTTATGGACCTCAATCTGGACAGCACAAGGCACCTTGGCACCGTAGAGGCTGGTCATAGTGAAGTGGGACACAAGCAGCCGAGCACTGACCTACACATACCTTGGCAGCATAAAGATTAGCCATGGTGTGTACAGGCAGCTGAGTGTTGAACTATATATGCGCGCACACACACACACACACACACACATACATAAACTAGAAGCACTCACAGACACAAACACACTTTTGTCTGATATCCTGTTAGTAGAAATATGTCTTCTTCTTCTTGAATCGCTCAGCTTCCTGTCATATGAGCGCAGATGCGTCATGCTGCCATTATGCGCCTAACTAAGAAATAGTTAGGCCCAGCATGTTCGTCTTCACCGGAGAAAATCTTTGTTAAGTGTTTCATGAAAAAAGGCAGGAGAACGGACCACTAAGGCAGAAAGATAGGATATGACAGTAAGCAAAGAGAAAAGGCAGAGTCAAAGAGATTGACAGATTAGAGGAAGTTACAAGCACAGAACTTCCAGAAAGTTGGGGAACTATTTGTACGAAAGACCCTCCCCCCGTGGAAATGTGCTAAATTGAAGAACACCTCCCCCATGGGGATACCAGGGGGGTCTTTCGTACAAATAGTTCCCCCACCTTCTGGAAGTTCTGTGCTTGTAACTTCCTCTAATTCTGCCATTCTCTTTGACTCTGCCTTTTCCTTTTGCTTACTGTCATCTGCTATCTTTCTATCTCACTGGTCCATTCTCCTGCCTTTTTTCTATACATTCTTACAAAGATTTCTTCAGCCGAAGTCGGACATGCTGGGCCTAACTATTTCTTAGTTAGGCGCATAACGGCAGCATGACGCATTTACGCTCATATGACAGGAAACTGTCTGAGCGAACGAAGAAGAGGAAGAAGAAGAACACCCACACACCTTGGCAGCATAAAGATTAGCTAGAGTGAAGTGGGACACGGGCAGCCGACCGTTAACCTCCAGAGCAGCGGCAGTCAGAATGATTCCGTCGCCTAGATGCTCGGCCTGCTGGGCCACATTGGCCAGGCCGACCAGCGACACATCCTTGACCTCTGTGGGTGCGTGGGTCAAGGCCAGGCGCAGGCAGTCCACAGCCTTGCCCGCGTCGCCCTCCACTCTCCAGTACAGCGCCGCCATGCTGGCCGCCACCCACGACGTCTGGTTCTGCCACAGGGAAAAGAAAACATTTTCCATTCAGTGGCTCATGTCCTGGCTCATAGTAGTAGTAGAAGGGACAGGTTCTTAAGCCTAGGCCTCGCGGCCTATATAACATCCCCTCTTTGGCAATGACGTTGCATAATTATTTTGGGTCTGAGCAAGTCTTTGAAGGACAATCAGTCAAAATCATTAAAAAGACTGAAATTTCTGACTGGAATCCAGAAGATTTTTAAAGGTTGCAAACTTGATGCCAATACTTAGTTCATTCCAATGAACAGCAACTCTGTAAGAAAATGAAAATTTCCTTCTATTACTTTGACAATGTCTAATAAAGATTTTGCCTTCGACTTTCTAGTGATGTTAAATTGTGGAACAGAAAAGAAAGTTTCAAAATTGATGTCATCAATACCATGGAAGATCTTATAAGTTTGTATAAGGCTGCCTCTCAACCTCCTACCCCTATGTTATGTTTTCGACTTACACAGGCCGACTGTCAAGTTACAACAATGTTTTGAAAGATAAGGTTTACAAAAATTGTTTACCATATTTTACGGACTACAAGGCGCTAACTTTCTTTTCCCCAGGCTGAGAGCCCTGCGCCTTATGGTTGGTTGGTTGGCTTACCCTGGCTAAAAGACTCCAGGGATCATCCCAACAGCGAGAAGCACTTGAACACTAAGGTACAAATGCATCAGCTAGGGATGAGAACATTACGTGTGTGACCGTTTTTGATTACCCCGCCATGTGAGCAGCCACACTCCGTCTTCGGGGGACCTGCGCCTTATAATGTGACTAGTAAAAATAGTAATGAACTATAATAACAAAATCAGAATTCTGTATAAAATTTGGGGTGTGCGCCTTATAATCAGGTGCACCTTGTAGTCCTCAAAATATGGTACAAGAACAAATTGAAACATGAAAGATATAAAAAAACAAGCGCGAAATCGCAATAATTTGTGGCACGCGGTCTATTTTTACCACTCCAATCATGAGTTACCTCCCCTGGCTTTTCAATAATTTTAATCTGTAAACCAGAATGTTATGTCTGCACCATTTCGTAACTTTTTATATCTTTTGGAAAACATTTAAAACTATGTATCCTACTTATGCTCATCGAAAGAAGCACCGCATACTCGTCGTGTCTGTTGTAGTGTCTGTATTACGTATGTTTATTATTTTGTACGCTTTTAAAATACATCATTTTAAAGAGTGGCCAGAAGTGTAGCCTCGATTTGAAGTGCGACAATTTTGGAACGACAGACCGACAGACAGACCGACCGACAAAGTGAGTTATAGGTTTGTGGCTTGAGCCACAAACAAAAACCTGTGTATTTAGTAGTGTTTTGTTTTGTAAATAAAATAACGTCACTCTGCTTTTGTGTATTTGTTTGTGTGGTAGGTAACTTGAAAGTAATTTGTGACCACTAGGACCTTTGCACACAGGAACAACACATCAGTCTGTCGGGTAGGGAGAAGGTCCTTTATTAGAAAATACCCCAATGCAGACGAAACAATGAAAACGGGCTTATAGTCCGAAACGTCTGTATTGTGTTTTTTCTAATAAAGGACCTTCTCCCTACCCGACAGACTGATGTGTTGTTTGTGTGGTACTTTGGTCAGTGACGTTGCAGGTTGTTTAAGGTTTTTAAAAATGTTTCAGTAGTGTTGACTCACCTTCTCCAGAGCGTGGGCAATTCTGGTGCCAACTACATTCGTCGGCTCTTCCTCCCCACCCAGTTTCTGTAGCACCTGTTACAGAAACACACACACCTATGTGTATATACATGTATCTGCAAGATTCTTCAATAGTTTTCCTTAACCCAATGACTCCCGACCATTCGAACCGAGAATCGATCCCAGTCCCCAGAGACAAGGGCTCTGAACGTCACACCAAATCCTTTCATTAAAAAAATCACCCAGAATAAAGTCTAACTCACATTTCATTTCTGAAAGATGCATATTGAATAGCAATGATATTATTATTCCAAAGCTAACACACTGTCACATAACAAACCATGAATTGGAATTAAAAAAATCCGTAATGGCACTCCGAGCATCGTGCCGAGTCAATACTGCGTCACGTCACATGGAAAGAAGAAAAAAATTTGGGGTCACTTCGAAAAATCCGTTCAAAAAGACTAGTGGGTGCTTTCCCTTGCTGTAAGAACCAAAAACGGACCAGCGAGAGTCAGGAACAGGAAGAACTAACTTAGTATATTGCATTGTGGGTAGGGAGAAAGTGAAAGTGAACGTACTAGACCTGGCGTTCAGCGGGCGCAATCGGCGCTTACGGGCTGCATGAGTTGACAAAATTCGGTCGAATTTGGCGTCTGTGTCCAAGAGAGGGTTAACTCACTCGGGACTGGTCGAATTATTTCCCCTTGATCTGTGGGGACTGGGCATTTGACTAGGTTTGTAAAATAATCACCAAAACCAAGTTCTGAAGAGTTAGGCATCAATATTTTCAGAAAAGATTAGCAACACCATGCACTAAACGATCGTAAAATATCAGATTCCTTGCCTTCGTCGTTTGTCTCCTATTGACGAAAACAGCTAACACATAGAAAGAAGGAAAATTTCACATTCCGATCTTTGACCCCCCTCTACAACCAAAGCTGAATGTAAAGTCTGCAATGATTGGTTGATTTCAAGAGAGGCAAGGTCAAAGCAAACTGAAAATAGGTTATGACTTCGCACCGGAAAGCTGGTTACACGCCAGAAATCAAAACCTCTTGAAAACTCTTATGAGCCGGATCCGGGCCATTCGTCCTAAACGGTTGTGCGAGCCATGAGCCGAATCCGGCTCAATCGCCCCGAGTGAGTTAAAACTTATCTCTCTGACACAAATCTTTTGCCCCAGGTCAAGACGTCACCCTGGACTATTATTTCGTGTTCATTTATGTCTGATAATGTGCGAGTTATAAGGATGTTAGAACAAAGACTTGAAATGAATGAAACATTGTCAGTCAGAAACGCTTTATACTGTCATCAATCTTGATGATATCAAAAAGTCATTTAGTTTTGGTATCTGTCTTCTAATGTAAGAGTTATATTTGTTAAGAATACAAGAATAAGACGTAGTCAATCAGGAGAGTTTTACTGTTATAAATTTTAGTATTTGAAAAAGTCACTCTTACCAATGTATTTAATAACAAAAATCAGCGCTTTTAAATTAAAATCTTTATTTTTCATTTATTGATGAACAAATGTAAAGAATATGCCAATTTGAAAGTCAATCGTCCCGCGTGGGGATACCGGTGGGGGCGGGGGGTGGGGGCGTGTATCTTTTGCACAAATAGTTCCACCACCTTTTGTGCTGTCCTCTAATCTGTCACACTCTTTGTTTCTGCCTTTTCCCTTTGCTTACTGTCATCTATAATCTTTCTGCCTTACTGGTCCATTCTCCTGCCTTTGTTCCAGAAACTCTTACAAGGATTTTCTCCAGTCGATGACAGACATGCTGGGCCTAACTATTTCTTGGTTAGGCGCATACCTCCGGCATGACGCATCTGTGCTCAAATGACAGGAAACTGTCTGAGCGATCGAAGAAGACGAAGAAGAAGAAGAAGAAGAAAGTCAGTGAACACACAGACAAAGACACCAGACTCCACTGACCTCTCTGAGAGCCTCAAAGTCAGTGAACACAGAGACAGCAGACCCCACTGACCTCTTTGACTCACAGTTTGAGAGCCTCAAACTCAATGAACACAGAGACAGCAGACCCCACTGACCTCTCTGAGAGCCTCAAACTCAATGAACACAGAGACAGCAGACCCCACTGACCTCTCTGAGAGCCTCAAAGTCAGTGAACACACAGACCCCAGACCCCGCTGACCTCTCTGAGAGAGTCAGTGAGCACAGAGACAAAGACCCCAGACCCCACTGACCTCTCTGAGAGCCTCAAAGTCAGTGAACACACAGACAGCAGACCCCAGACCCCACTGACCTCTCTGAGAGCCTCAAAGTCAGTGAACACACACAGACAAAGACAGCAGACCCCACTGACCTCTTTGAGAGCCTCAAAGTCAGTGAACACACAGACACCAGACTCCACTGACCTCTTTGAGAGCCTCAAAGTCAGTGAGCACACAGACAAAGACAGCAGACCCTACTGACCTCTCTGAGAGCCTCAAAGTCAGTGAACACACAGACACCAGACCCCACTGACCTCTCTGAGAGCCTCAAAGTCAGTGAACACACAGACAGCATACCCCACTGACCTCTCTGAGAGCCTCAAAGTCAGTGAGCACACAGACAGCAGACCCCACTGACCTCTTTGAGAGCCTCAAAGTCAGTGAACACAGAGACAGCAGACCCCACTGACCTCTCTGAGAGCCTCAAAGTCAGTGAACACACAGACAGCAGACCCCACTGACCTCTCTGAGAGCCTCAAAGTCAGTGAACACAGAGACAGCAGACCCCACTGACCTCTCTGAGAGCCTCAAAGTCAGTGAACACAAAGACAGCAGACCCCACTGACCTCTCTGAGAGCCTCAAAGTCAGTGAACACAAAGACAGCAGACCCCACTGACCTCTCTGAGAGCCTCAAAGTCAGTGAACACAGAGACAGCAGACCCCACTGACCTCTCTGAGAGCCTCAAAGTCAGTGAACACACAGACAGCAGACCCCACTGACCTCTCTGAGAGCCTCAAAGTCAGTGAACACACAGACAGCAGACCCCACTGACCTCTTTGAGAGCCTCAAAGTCAGTGAACACACAGACAGCAGACACCACTGACCTCTTTGAGAGCCTCAAAGTCAGTGAACACACAGACACCAGACCCCACTGACCTCTCTGAGAGCCTCAAAGTCAGTGAACACACAGACACCAGACCCCACTGACCTCTTTGAGAGCCTCAAAGTCAGTGAACACACAGACAGCAGACCCCACTGACCTCTCTGAGAGCCTCAAAGTCAGTGAACACAGAGACAGCAGACCCCACTGACCTCTCTGAGAGCCTCAAAGTCAGTGAACACACAGACAGCAGACCCCACTGACCTCTCTGAGAGCCTCAAAGTCAGTGAACACACAGACACCAGACCCCACTGACCTCTCTGAGAGCCTCAAAGTCAGTGAACACAGAGACAGCAGACCCCACTGACCTCTCTGAGAGCCTCAAAGTCAGTGAACACACAGACACCAGTCCCCACTGACCTCTTTGAGAGCCTCAAACTCAATGAACACAGAGAGACATAGACACCAGTCCCCACTGACCTCTTTGAGAGCCTCAAACTCAATGAACATAGAGAGACACAGACACCAGTCCCCACTGACCTCTTTGAGAGCCTCAAACTCAATGAACATAGAGAGACACAGACACCAGTCCCCACTGACCTCTTTGAGAGCCTCAAACTCAATGAACATAGAGAGACACAGACACCAGTCCCCACTGACCTCTTTGAGAGCCTCAAACTCAATGAACACAGAGAGACATAGACACCAGTCCCCACTGACCTCTTTGAGAGCCTCAAATTCAATGAACATAGAGACAGACACCAGTCCCCACTGACCTCTTTGAGAGCCTCAAACTCAATGAACATAGAGAGACACAGACACCAGTCCCCACTGACCTCTTTGAGAGCCTCAAACTCAATGAACATAGAGAGACACAGACACCAGTCCCCACTGACCTCTTTGAGAGCCTCAAACTCAATGAACATAGAGAGACACAGACACCAGTCCCCACTGACCTCTTTGAGAGCCTCAAACTCAATGAACATAGAGAGACACAGACACCAGTCCCCACTGACCTCTTTGAGAGCCTCAAACTCAATGAACATAGAGAGACACAGACACCAGTCCCCACTGACCTCTTTGAGAGCCTCAAACTCAATGAACACAGAGAGACATAGACACCAGTCCCCACTGACCTCTTTGAGAGCCTCAAATTCAATGAACATAGAGACAGACACCAGTCCCCACTGACCTCTTTGAGAGCCTCAAACTCAATGAACATAGAGAGACACAGACACCAGTCCCCACTGACCTCTTTGAGAGCCTCAAACTCAATGAACATAGAGAGACACAGACACCAGTCCCCACTGACCTCTTTGAGAGCCTCCTCAGGCAGGTAGGGCAGCTGGTGTCTGTCGGCCACCACAGGGAGGTGGTCATAGGCCGCCACGCTGGACACCGTGTCCACTGGGCAGTCCGGCTCCACCAGGTCGTGCTTGATCAGTGTGTCAAAGTCTAGGTGCTCCATCAAGCTGCACGCAACAACAACAACAACAACAACATCATACAGTATTCATACGGCGCTGAATCTTGATATAAATCAAATCAAAGCGCACACACACGTTAGCATTCATAGCGCATTCAAACAAAAACGCGATACAAAGCGAACACACACGGATGACATAAATGGAGTATAGCAGAAACAGACCTAATGGCAAGAGAGAGAAGAGAAATAGAGCGGAGCTTTAATGACGGGGGGGAACAGGTGGGTTTTGAGGTTAGCTTTGAAAGCAGAGAGGGTCAGTCGCTGACGGAGGGAGAGAGGAAGTTTGTTCCAGTAGGTCGGTCCTGAGACAGCAAAAGAGCGCCGACCAACAGTTGACTCCTACTTTATCAAGCATACAGGTCTGTGCACTACATTGGAACCTCCCTTATCTTCTTCTTCGTTCGCTCAGACAGTTTCCTGTCATACGAGCGTGGATGCGTCATGCTGCCGTTGTGCGCCTAACTAAGAAATAGTTAGGCCCAGCATGTCCAACTTCGGCTGAAGAAATCTTTGTAAGAATTTGTAGAAAAAAAGGGCAGTAGAATGGACCAGTGAGATAGAAAGATAGCAGAGAAAGTTACAAGCACAGAACTTCCAGAAGGTGAGGGAACTATTTGTACAAAAGACCCCCCGGTATCCCCACGGGGGGGGGGGGGGGGGGGGGGAACCTCCCTTATAAGACCTTCAAAAATCATCCAAAATGAGGTCTTTTAAGGGAGGGGTCTTATAAGGCAGGTAATTTTAATACTTACAAAGGGCAATGTCTTGGAGAAGTAGGTCTTATGTGGGAGGGAGTTTATAATGGGAGGTCTTATAAGGGAGGTTCCACTGTATAAGTAATCTCTGCATGTGTGTGTGTGTGTGCATGTATTAGGTATTAGGTACTTTATAGTCACAGTGGCATCTCTGTGAAATTCGGGTTGCTCCCACCTGGAGAGCGCGTTGCAGCCAGAAGCGTGCCACCCAATTTATAAAAAAAAAAATTTGCATGCGATTTTTTGTGTGACTTGATGAGGAAGGAAAAGGTGGGGGGGGGGGGGGGGGGGGGGGGGGGGGGGGGGGGGGGGGGGGGGGGGGGGGTAAATATTGACCAAGCGACAACTTTTTCGCTGCCACTGGGTTTAACGTGTGCTAAGTGCATGGGCATACAGGACCTCGGTTTATCGTCTCATCCGAAAGACTATGTGTGTGTACATGTGCATGGGAAATTGGCAGAAGTCATGCACTGAGAATAAGTGACTACAACCCAGCTGCAATCTGGCAATAGCACTGCTCTTGGCTGCGACTCGTTATTGTCTAGCGTGTCACGGGCTTGCTATGCTTCGCACGGTCGCCCACACATGTGACCACCCTTATGCCTACTCATCCGCACGTGCACCCACCCTTCCACTTCTGGCCGGACACACACACACACACCAGACCTGTTTACCTCAAATTTTCACTGTCAGTAATCCAAGCTCTGAAATCAGTAATTTCAGGCATGTCAGTAATTTTGCCAGCTAAGAAATCCTTCCACCAGGATTTGACCTTACCGTCGGAACTTTTGAGCAGGAGCAGGGGAGGGGGTCAACACGCACATAACGCTAGTACAATTTGCCGTCCAAACCAAACTTCTACGTCTCTCGAAATTTTTGTTGGGGGGGGGGCGATATTCACACAACGATGCTCACATGTCTTGTTTTTTCACTATACTTGCGATCACACCTACGAAAATGGCGGCCTGGGTTTGTAAACAGGAAGCGAACTGACCTGAAGTAACGATTCAAGGGACATCACTAGCTTTGATAGCTGATGATAATGCCAAGTACCGTTCCAACAATATGCTTTCTATCAATTTCTTCTTCTTCTTTTTCCCGCACTCATTCAGGTGAAATTCAGAATTGTTTGTTGCTGGCCATAATAGCGTAATCGGAGGTCTCAAAACATAACAATGATGGGCAAATCTGTAAGGAAAACAGGTCTGCACACACTCACACACACACTTGGAAAGTAAAATTTCTACAAGTACTATAGATTTGCAGGACAAATGAATGGATTGTGAAGATAGCAAGCTAAGTACTCTTCTAAAAACGTAGCAGCACAAGAGTTGAGGGACACAAGTTCCCTCTGCGCACAGCCCTGTGAACTCACTGGATGCTTTTGGCGGTGAGGTCGATCCAGGTGGAGGTGAGGGTGCGGAAGTCAAAGTTCATGTAGTCAAAGCCGTCCGACCAGCAGTCCTCCTGGGTCCACTCCACCTCGTAGCCAGGCACGATGTACACCGACGTGTCTGAGAGCACAACAACCGACATCATCGCCATGACTTTCATCATTAGAGTTAGTGATGTTGAGGTAAAGGTAAAGATGTGCCACCCCCCCTGCATTTCTCGGTTAATTCTATTTTTCCGTTTTTGCCTTTCTTACCATACATAAAGCTGTATTTTAGGATTTTTTTTAATAGCTAATAACCTCTTTGGAATACTAACCCTATCCCTAAACCTACCCCCAACTATGTACAGCAATACACCGCGATTTGTCACAGTTGTGGTTCATTGCGTTTTTCTGTCTTATAGTGGGGGGGGGGGGGGGGGGGGGGGGGGGGTTGGTAAGGTTAGTTTTAGGGCTAGGGTTAGGGATAGGGTTAGTATTCAAAAAAGGTTATTAGCTAAAAATGTTCGTAAAATACAGCTTTATGTATGGCAATAACGGAAAAATACAATTAACCGAGAAATGTAGGGGGGTGGCACATCTTGACCTTTACCAATGTTGATAACACAGCACTAACATCGTTAGTACATTGTACCACCTTTTTCGCACTATAAGGTGATACCAGGCTTTTGGGTGATACTTTTTTCCTAGACTCAGACCCCTGCATCTTAGGACCAATAAAACACAGTGAAACCTTCCTTATAAGACCTTCAAAAATCATCCCAAATGAGGTCTTACAAGGGAGGGGTCTTATTAGTGAGGTAATTTTAATACTTACAAAGAAGGGCAATGTCTCGGAGAAGTAGGTCTTATGTGGGAGGGAGTCTTATTATAATGGGAGGTCTTGTAAGGGAGGTTCCACTGTAGTAAGAAAATACAATAACCCCACCCCCGTGGGGATACCGGGGGGTCTTTTGCATATAGTTCCCCCACCTTCTGGAAGTTCTGTGCTTGTAACTTCCTCTAATCTGGCATTCTCTTTGACTTTGCCTTCTTTACTCTTTTGCTTACTGTCATCTACTATCTTTCTGCCTTACCGGTCCATTCTCCTGCCATTTTTCAAGAAACGCTTTCAAAAACATTTCCTCCAGCCGAAGTCAGACTTGCTGGGCCTATTTCTTAGGCGCATAACGGCAGCATGACGCATCTGCGCTCATAATTGACAGGAAACTGAGCGATCGAAGAAGAAGAAGACAATAACAAACTCTGAAATTTTGGTAAAATTTAGGGTGTGTGCCTTATTTATACAAAGGTGCGAGTCATAGTCCGAAAAATATACAGACAAACCTCTATTTTAAGACTTCCAAAATGTCCGGAAAAATCGGTCGTAAATTGGAGGGGTCGTATGACGGAGGTTTTCACTGGCAGCCGTAGAAAGAAAAAGTTCAGCACAGTTCATACTCTCTTCTTCATGCACACATACAATGACATATTAAAACTGATTTGGGTCTTTCCAACTCCATAGGATTGTGCAATCGATGTATTACAGTTTCACTTCGCCGACTTCTGTTAATCACCTCCACTCTCGTCCAAAGTCAGTGGTTTTCTTTTTCAAAGTCAGTGGTTTTCGTGCTTTTCCTCCGCTTTCCGCCATCTTTTCTACAACAAGGGAAGCGACTCCGCTTTCAGGCCCTTGACCGTGGTTGTTATCATCATCATCGCTGCAGATTGCAGATCTAATGCGTGTGTGTGCACTAAGAGTTTCCAAGCCTCAACTTCCTCCCTCTCACCTGGCAGAGGGCTGTTGTTATCATCATCATTGTTGCAGACTGCAGATCTAATGCGTGTGTGTGCACTAAGAGTTTCCAAGCCTCAACTTCTTCCCTCTCACCTGGCAGAGGGCTGTTGTTATCATCATCATCATCATCGCTGCATATTGCAGATCTAATGTGTGTGCGCCCTAAGAGTTTCCAAGCCTCAACTTCCTCCCTCTCACCTGGCAGAGGGCTGTTGTTATCATCATCATCATCGTCATCATCATCATCGCTGCAAATTACAGATCTAATGTGTGTGCGCCCTTAGAGTTTCCAAGCCTCAACTTCCTCCCTCTCACCTGGCAGAGGGCTGTTGTTATCATCATCATCATCGTCATCATCATCATCGCTGCAGATTACAGATCTAATGTGTGTGCGCCCTTAGAGTTTCCAAGCCTCAACTTCCTCCCTCTCACCTGGCAGAGGGCTGTTGTTATCATCGTCATCATCATCATCATCATCATCATCATCATCGCTGCAGATTACAGATCTAATGTGTGTGCGCCCTTAGAGTTTCCAAGCCTCAACTTCCTCCCTCTCACCTGGCAGAGGGCTGTTGTTATCATCATCATCATCGTCATCATCATCGCTGCAGATTACAGATCTAATGTGTGTGCGCCCTTAGAGTTTCCAAGCCTCAACTTCCTCCCTCTCACCTGGCAGAGGGCTGTTGTTATCATCGTCATCATCATCATCATCATCATCATCATCGCTGCAGATTACAGATCTAATGTGTGTGCGCCCTTAGAGTTTCCAAGCCTCAACTTCCTCCCTCTCACCTGGCAGAGGGCTGTTGTTATCATCATCATCATCATCATCGCTGCAGATTACAGATCTAATGTGTGTGCGCCCTTAGAGTTTCCAAGCCTCAACTTCCTCCCTCTCACCTGGCAGAGGGCTGTTGTTATCATCATCATCATCATCATCGCTGCAGATTACAGATCTAATGTGTGTGCGCCCTTAGAGTTTCCAAGCCTCAACTTCCTCCCTCTCACCTGGCAGAGGGCTGTTGTTATCATCGTCATCATCATCATCATCATCATCATCATCGCTGCAGATTACAGATCTAATGTGTGTGCGCCCTTAGAGTTTCCAAGCCTCAACTTCCTCCCTCTCACCTGGCAGAGGGCTGTTGTTATCATCGTCATCATCATCATCATCATCGCTGCAGATTACAGATCTAATGTGTGTGCGCCCTTAGAGTTTCCAAGCCTCAACTTCCTCCCTCTCACCTGGCAGAGGGCTGTTGTTATCATCATCATCATCGTCATCATCATCGCTGCAGATTACAGATCTAATGTGTGTGCGCCCTTAGAGTTTCCAAGCCTCAACTTCCTCCCTCTCACCTGGCAGAGGGCTGTTGTTATCATCGTCATCATCATCGCTGCAGATTGCAGATCTAAATTAATGTGTGTGTGCCCTAAGAGTTTCCAAGCCTCAACTTCATCTCACCTGGCAGATGGCTGTTGTTATCATCGTCATCATCATGGTCATCGGCCATACGGTTGCTTTTCAGGATGCTCTCAATCTTCCTCTGCAGGATGGAGGGCGGGGGTGGGGGGTCCGCGGTGTCCTGGTCCTGGTCTGAGTTGGTGAGGGGTGCGGTGAACTCGGCGCTGGTCTGCCCGTCCTTGGTGCTGTAGCGGCAGTTGGCCTGCAGCTCCTGGGACAGCAAGGTGTTCAGCGCCGCCATGTCCTTCTCCATCTCCTCAAAGTCGTCCAGCTGAAAGGGGAACCACCAGAGAGCACTGCGTTAGTTAAAAAACAAAAAAACCAATGCCAACTGTCTCTTCCACCACACTGAATGGGGAACGACCAGAGAGCACGGCGTTAGTTCAACTACATCCAACAATGCTCACTTGCCAACTGTCTCTTCCACCACACTGAAAGGGGAACGACCAGAGAGCACGGCGTTAGTTCAACTACATCCAACAATGCTCACTTGCCAACTGTCTCTTCCACCACACTGAAAGGGGAACGACCAGAGAGCACGGCGTTAGTTCAACTACATCCAACAATGCTCACTTGCCAACTGTCTCTTCCACCACACTGAAAGGGGAACGACCAGAGAGCACGGCGTTAGTTCAACTACATCCAACAATGCTCACTTGCCAACTGTCTCTTCCACCACACTGAAAGGGGAACGACCAGAGAGCACGGCGTTAGTTCAACTACATCCAACAATGCTCACTTGCCAACTGTCTCTTCAACTACACTGAATGGGGGCAAGGTGGCAAACATCTCCCTAAGAAGTGCAAATCAATTCTTTCAGTTACTATTGATCAGCTTTGGACACAGTCAGAACATGTGAATTTAAGGCACATCAAACACTGTGGGTGGATATGCGATTTAAAAATCTTCCTTACCATGATAAATACATAGATACTATGAAAGGGGAACACCAGAGAGCACGGCGTTCATTGTCATGAACAGAAAGTGAAATCTCCCTTACCATGATAAATACATAGATACTATCACTCATTGTCATGAACAGAAAGTGAAATCTCCCTTACCTTGATAAATACATAGATACTATCACTCATTGTCATGAACAGAAAGTGAAATCTCCCTTACCATGATAAATACATAGATACTATCCCTCATAGTCATGCACAGAAAGTGAAATCTCCCTTACCAATAAATACATAGATACTATCACTCATTGTCATGCACAGAAAGTGAAATCTCCTTTACTATCATAAATACATAGATAGTATCAATCACTGACATGAACAGAAAGTGAAATCTCCCTTACCTTGATAAATACATAGATACTATCACTCATTGTCATGAACAGAAAGTGAAATCTCCCTTACCATGATAAATACATAGATACTATCCCTCATAGTCATGCACAGAAAGTGAAATCTCCCTTACCTTGATAAATACATAGATACTATCCCTCATAGTCATGCACAGAAAGTGAAATCTCCTTTACTATCATAAATACATAGATAGTATCAATCACTGACATGAACAGAAAGTGAAATCTCCCTTACCTTGATAAATACATAGATACTATCACTCATTGTCATGAACAGAAAGTGAAATCTCCCTTACCTTGATAAATACATAGATACTATCACTCATTGTCATGCACAGAAAGTGAAATCTCCCTTACCTTGATAAATACATAGATACTATCACTCATTGTCATGAACAGAAAGTGAAATCTCCCTTACCATGATAAATACATAGATACTATCACTCATTGTCATGCACAGAAAGTGAAATCTCCCTTACCTTGATAAATACATAGATACTATCACTCATTGTCATGCACAGAAAGTGAAATCTCCTTTACTATCATAAATACATAGATAGTATCAATCACTGACATGAACAGAAAGTGAAATCTCCCTTACCTTGATAAATACATAGATACTATCACTCATTGTCATGAACAGAAAGTGAAATCTCCCTTACCTTGATAAATACATAGATACTATCACTGTCATGCACAGAAAGTGAAATCTCCCTTACCTTGATAAATACATAGATACTATCACTCATTGTCATGAACAGAAAGTGAAATCTCCCTTACCATGATAAATACATAGATACTATCCCTCATTGTCATGCACAGAAAGTGAAATCTCCCTTACCTTGATAAATACATAGATACTATCACTCATAGTCATGCACAGAAAGTGAAATCTCCTTTACTATCATAAATACATAGATAGTATCAATCACTGACATGAACAGAAAGTGAAATCTCCCTTACCTTGATAAATACATAGATACTATCCCTCATAGTCATGCACAGAAAGTGAAATCTCCTTTACTATCATAAATACATAGATAGTATCAATCACTGACATGAACAGAAAGTGAAATCTCCCTTACCTTGATAAATACATAGATACTATCACTCATTGTCATGCACAGAAAGTGAAATCTCCCTTACCATGATAAATACATAGATACTATCAATCACTGACATGAACAGAAAGTGAAATCTCCCTTACCTTGATAAATACATAGATACTATCCCTCATTGTCATGCACAGAAAGTGAAATCTCCTTTACTATCATAAATACATAGATAGTATCAATCACTGACATGAACAGAAAGTGAAATCTCCCTTACCTTGATAAATACATAGATACTATCCCTCATAGTCATGCACAGAAAGTGAAATCTCCTTTACTATCATAAATACATAGATAGTATCAATCACTGACATGAACAGAAAGTGAAATCTCCCTTACCTTGATAAATACATAGATACTATCCCTCATAGTCATGCACAGAAAGTGAAATCTCCTTTACTATCATAAATACATAGATAGTATCAATCACTGACATGAACAGAAAGTGAAATTTCCCTTACCTTAATAAATACATAGATACTATCCCTCATAGTCATAAACAGAAAGTGAAATCTCCCTTACCATGACAAATACATAGATACTATCACTCGCTGACATGAACAGAAAGCGACAATATGTCACTCTTTTAATTAAATAGTAGCTTTAGAAGCTTTGACAACCTCTTCAAACAAACTTTAAGGCTTATTACTCACAGTTTCAAAGCTGGTAACTTTAAAAAAAAGAAAAGAAACTTTGACAAAAAATGTATGGAGAATCCAATCCATACTTCGATGCATGAGCTATCATGACAGACACTGGTTGAGCTTTGCCTTCAGCCATTCTGATATGAATTACATTGCACAAAAGACACTTTCTATTTTGATGGCTAAACAAAAACAACAACAACACACAAATAAATAAACAATACAATTAGCATTTCTTTTGCAGCTGTTGTTTGTGTCGTCAGTGCTTGTGACTTGGTACTTCTTGTCTTGATCTACCTCTATGTTTTAAAGAACTAAATAAAGATACAAAAGCTTTTCACTGCAATTTATGTTAACCTCTGGGGGGGGACAGCAAACGATTGTCTTGTTTTATACATTACATTTAAGCACTATATTATTAGAAACACCACAGAAAATCCAATTGCTTCACATGAGCAGCTGAGTTTACCACTCAGAGAGAGAGAGAGAGAGAGAGAGAGAGAGAGAGAGAGAGAGAGAGAGAGAGAGAGAGAGAGAGAGAGAGAGAGAGAGAGAGAGAGAGAGAGAGAGAGAGAGAGAGAGAGAGAGAGAGAGAGAGAGAGAGAGAGAGAGAGAGAGAGAGAGAGAGAGAGAGAGAGGGGGAGGGGTCAAATATGAGTAATAATTTTTCACTGGATGGAGAGAGAGGAGAGAGAGAGAGAGAGAGAGAGAGAGAGAGACAGAGAGATAGAGAGAGAGAGAGAGAGAGAGAGAAATTTTCACTGAGAGAGAGAGAGAGAGAGAGAGAGAGAGAGAGAGAGAGGGGGAGAAATATGAGTAATAATTTTCACTGGATGGAGAGAGAGAGAGAGAGAGAGAGAGAGAGAGAGAGAGAGAGAGAGAGAGAGAGAGAGAGAGAGAGAGAGAGAGAGAGAGAGAGAGAGAGGGGGAGGGGTCAAATATGAGTAATAATTTTCACTGGATGGATGGAGAGAGAGAGAGAGAGAGAGAGAGAGAGAGAGAGAGAGAGAGAGAGAGAGAGAGAGAGAGAGAGGGAGGGGGTACAAATATGAGTAAAACAAATTAATGGAAAACCTGGATGAATAAATCAATTCAAATCAAGAAATACCCGCGTGAGGGTCTTATCTTTGATGGATATATACAGCGAAGATATGCCCTTTTTGCGGGCAAATCCTCAACAGTTTCATGCTTTATAACTGCAATCCAGCAAAACTGACAGTCCGTTCATCAACAGAAAAAAACACACACACAACAAAAAAGCAACATGAAGCATATCTTGAGGAAACAGCAGAGTTCATATAATATGTGGGGTGAAAGCCACAAGATACTACAGTGGAACCTCCCTAAAAATCATCCTAAATGAGGTCTTATAATGGAGGGGTCTTATAAAGGAGATAATTTCAATGCTTACAAAGAATTATTTATTAAATACTTGTAGCGGTGCCATAGCCGATGAGGTTTAACCGAGGCGTGGTTACCGCTACACCTATCTGTATAAATAAAAAAATCGGGACTTTACTGGTTTTGTACTGCCTCCGGGCATTGCCTCCAGTATTGTTCCCACCACATTTGTATTTACAAATGTCCCATATGTGTGATTCAGACCAAGAGGACGTAAAACACCATTTTCGTTCTTACAAAGAAGGGCAATGTATCAGAGAAGTAGGTCTTATGTGGGAGGGAGTCTTATAATGGGAGGTCTTATAAGGGAGGTCCCACTGTATTACAAAAGGAATACGGAAGGCTGGTAGCATGTTCTGGCTTTCTCCCGATGGTGTTTCCCATAGTGACGATATTACAGTGGAACCTCCCTTATAAGACTCCCTCCCACATAAGACCTACTTCTCTGAGACACTGCCCTTCTTCTAAGTATTAAAAATACCTCCATTATAAGACCCCTCCCTTATAAGACCTCATTTTGGATTATTTTTGAAGGTCTTATAAGGGAGGTTCCACTGTATTGTACATAAAGTATTTACACTACACTCATAATAGGCCAAACACCAGCAGATCATCAAACTAAGCACACACACTTTACACACTTACATACACAGCATATTTAATTTTACATATATACATGTTAAGCAGAGATGACAGGTAGCAGCCCTGAAATAACTTTTGCACCGAAATCAGCAACTAGACGATTTTCGGAGAAAAAAAACTAGGGGAGAGCACTTAGTGAAAATTAGAGTTGTTTACCTCGACTTACTCGGTCAAATACCATAGCAACAATGGCGTAGAAGAGTGAAGCTGCAGGGTCCCCCTTACCAAAAATTCTTCACAATAAGGGGTACCATTATAAATCACATGTTAACGGACAGAAAGTTACCACTTTCAGATTGCTATAATGCATTTTTGTAAAGGGGTGACTCTACAGAAACTATACATGATAGCAATTCATGAATTTAGTTTATTAACGAAGTGGGATCCACATTAATTGTGACCAGGGGGGTAACAAACAGCATAGAGATATATAAAGGTGTGTTCGATAACAAACATCGTAACTGAAACAAAACATGGGTGCAACAACACAAAATGAAAACCCCCTGAAACTGAAAGGCCGGGGTCTAGGGGCAACATCCCCCCTGCAGCTGAAGAAAAAATTGATTTATGAAGGTGTTTTAGTTTGGCTTTTTCCACAATTTATACAAATGCTTGTTTTAAACGTGTTTGAAAAATACAGTAGACACACAAAGATCTTGTTTGACAAATTTAAAGAAAAGGAACTTCCTGTTGTGGTAAAATTCAAAAACAGGAAATCCTTGTACACCAGGAAAAGTTGCACCCATGGATATATAAAGATGTGTTTGATAAAAACAAAACATTGTAACTGAAACAAAACAAAGAACAAAACCAACAGAACCGAAGAGGGAAAAGAAGCAAGAGGTCAACGTTTATCATAAATTGTGTGTGTGTGTGTGTGTGTGTGTGTGTGTGTGTGTGATAATGATCTACTGGTTAATAACTGTTATTGATCTTTGGTTTATTTAATAATAATGACTGTGATAATTGATATTGCCTTTTTGTTGTTGTTTGTTTTTTGTTGGGGATGACGTTAAATAGCTGGGGGGGGGGGGGGGGGGGGGGTATGTGTGTGGGTGTATGTGTGTGTATATACGTATGTGAATGTATATATATATATATATATATGTGTGTGTGTGTGTGTGTATGTGTATGTGTGTATGCAGAATATTGTGTGTAAGAGTACATGTTATTGCTATATATGTTATGTTATTATTTGTTGCAATGTGCAATTTCACGTGCGGTCATGCGCACGCGTGTGTGAGTGTGTGTAATCATATATTTTATTAGTTTATTTTTTACTCTGCTTGCACATGCTGTGGAAGAAAATTTTCCATGTTTTAATGGACAATAAAGTTTTTTGAATTGAATTGAATTGAATTGAGTTAAGAGTGGAAACCGAAAGGGGGAAAGAAAGTGAAAACCAGTCACAATAAAACAAATGTTCACATGCGTCACCATGTCAGCGTCTTTTTTGTTTTATTGCTTTTGGTTTTGGTGGAGCTTTGCATGAAAGGAAAAATATTGAAACATAAAAAAACTTTGGTTCTGACCCACGCACTGCTAGGTGAATGCTATCGTAATCAACTTTGGTGGAGGGGAGTTAATTAGAAAAAGAGAGTATTTACCCTTTGTTCAATTTCGCGATCTCCTCTCTTGGCCTCACTATTTCATTCTTTGATTAATAAAAAAAAATCTACATGTTTTTTGGTCTAACACACTTTGTAATACAAAATAAGCATGTTCTATACAAAGCGGAACTGACAACGCTCATAAGAAACAGAAACACGCCATGAGATACGAATGTACAGAAAATAACAAGCACATACTTTAGTTCTTCAATGAAAACAGATTAAAAAAAATTATAAAAAAAAATTAAAACCAACTGGAAGCATGCAAAAACACAAAACACCCAAAATGAAAAAACCCACACATATTCACACATCAAATTACAATATTAATGCATGAGCATTAAATTCAATTGATTGCAAAAAACACCTCTAATGATGATACCAGAGGTCTAAGCACAAATATATACAGCCGAAAGAAAAAAAAGGACAATGTGCTTATACGAAAAAATCACATTATTAATATAAAACAAACAAAGGGTACCTGATTGCAACTGCAACAAATGATGGTAGAATGCAACGCATAAAGAAAAGAAAAAACAGCAACATTATAAAAGCAATACATACAACACTTTCTGAAGAGAATCAATACACAAGCGTTTATTTACAGAAAATAATAATAACACAATAGATAACTCCATCATTCGCCTGTACTTTTTCCGGACAGATGCAGGAGTGTTTACTTTCACAGCTGAGGAAAATAGGACCTTATCTTCCATATTTCAAAATTCCTAGGAGTGTTTACTTTCACAGCTGAGGAAAATAGGACCTTATCTTCCATATTTCAAAATTCACAGGAGTGTTTACTTTCACAGCTGAGGAAAATAGGACCTTATCTTCCACATTTCAAAATTCCTAGGAGTGTTTACTTTCACAGCTGAGGAAAATAGGACCTTATCTTCCATATTTCAAAATTCCTAGGAGTGTTTACTTTCACAGCTGAGGAAAATAGGACCTTATCTTCCATATTTCAAAATTCCTAGGAGTGTTTACTTTCACAGCTGAGGAAAATAGGACCTTATCATCCACATTTCAAAATTCATAGGAGTGTTTACTTTCACAGCTGAGGAAAATAGGACCTTATCTTCCATATTTCAAAATTCCTAGGAGTGTTTACTTTCACAGCTGAGGAATATAGGACCTTATCATCCATATTTCAAAATTGTTATCAATGATCATAACAGCATAAACATAAAAAGGGAGAATCGTAATTCTCCCTGAAGTGGTGAATCCTAAATGCACAAAGGCACACCTGCACAATCAGCTGAACAACATTATTGGGGAGATAACAAGTCTCACCGAGGAGCACTACCAGGGCTCCCAGGGACCCCCATTTGGGGGTCTATGAAGAACTAAAATTCTAAAGGACCCTCTAAAAGAATGTGCAGGGGGGGTCCCAGGGATGCACTAGAACAATTCTTTTTAGCATTCACAATGCCACTGGGACCCTCTATCCCTACCTCTAGGACCCTCTATACTGTAAGTGAAGGAGTCCCTGGGACCCCTTGTTTTGCGGGACGATTGGGAGCCCTGACTACTACCTACAAATCAGGCAAAGATACACCCTGCCTAAATCATCCCATAGGAACTCATATACAATAACACCTTGAACAAGAAACACTCTTTGAACCACTTTAGGGACCAGTGAGTGTGGCAATGTTTGCAGTTTTGTGGCACTGCGAATGATGGACTTTTGACTACCGATTCAATCAAATATTAATCTTCATTTGCCAAAAAAATACAATAGGAATTTACGTGTACTACTAGCATTGACAGCAAGATAACGGGGGTTTTTTAAGCAAGAAAGATCCCATTACATGCGACAAAACGGTCTGTAAATCTGAAGCTAAAGAACCAACCCTATTAAACCTACTGAACCTAGCTTATCGAAAGAAAAAGATATTGAGAAAGTACAACAAATTAAAATCAAAATTTTCTAGATCAAGTTAATGTCACCTTAACATACAAATAAGTTGGATAGGGTGCTTCAGATAGGCATCAGAAACATGCCTTTGCGCGTAACCCTATTAAACCTACTGATTCTACTGAACCTGGCTTATCGAAAGAAAAGATATTGAAAAAGTACTGTACAACAAATTAAAAACTTTTTTTTTCTTAATCAAGTTAATGTCACCTTAACGTACACATAAGTTGGATAGGGTGCTTCAGATAGGCATCAGAAACATGCCTTTGCGCGCAACAAAAGTTTGATAAACAAACATGCCATTAACCCTTTCACCGCCAGCCATATTTCAGCCACAAATTTCCATTAAATTTACCTGGGTAGAGAACAAAATCCATCAGCAGTATTGGGGATTCTTCTGTGACATATCTAAAATAAGGTCTATCCTTACTTCCCAAAACTAAGACAAAAGGCTCTTTGGATAATAGACCCCAATTTGATGCCTTTTAGTGACACAGAAGTTAAATCACTGTGGTGCTAAAATGCGACTTTGGCGGTGAAAGGGTTAATCAAACATATATTAGTGAAGAACAACAACATGAAAAAAACCAACATAGCATGCAGAATTACGTGCAGACTGTATGTACACGGACTGTAGTCAGGCCACAAGCACGTTGAGGGGAAACAACCAAAGGCAAGCCAACAACATCAACAGCCTGAAGAAAGAGTACCTGAAGAAATAGTCACCGCCACATCCAAGCCCCACGCCTTCTGCTACAGGATGAAGACCCACAACATACAGCCAACTTCTGGTGTAGATACATTAGGGTCAAGAAACATTTTCTCCGATCCTTCGCTGGGTTGGAAACTGGTTGCAGTTTGAATACCGAAAGGTTGTTCATCGGAGCCCTCAGGCATAAAGACAGGCATCCCAGGTACATTTCCCGTACGCGTGGTCAGAGTTCTGTAGAATCTCTTCACCTTCATGTCTTGACTCGTACATGCGGTGTAATGTTCCTCCATATATAGCGCTGAAAGTCATTACCATGTCTGTTTTACTTTTTCCTCGTGTTCGAAGTGAACAGTATGACCATTTTAGGCCTTTTCATCTTGAATCAGAGTCCATGCTCCGCTTTGCCAACCACAGTCCTTATACTGATTTGAAACAAAATTTTAATTTTCTGTGCTTTTCTTCTCTCGCAGATTATAGTGTGTGTGTGTGTGTGAGACTCTCTCTCTCTCTGTGTGTGTGTGTGTGCATGTATGCCTGCATTTGTGTGTGCGTGTGTATGTGTGTGTGTTACTGTTAGTAAGTGTCAGATCGTAAAAAACTTTTTTTTTTTATCTGTGATTAAGTTACTGGTTTGGGTGTTACATGTACTGCCGAATATATGTGTGCATCTTTTTTTTATAACAGGTTGTCGCTTGATGTTGATGATTTATGAACATGTTTTGATAGTCATTATTTATTTTGTAAATGGGAACTGTGTGTGTGTGTGTGTGTGTGTGAGAGAGAGAGAGAGAGAGAGAGAGAGAGAGAGAGAGAGAGAGAGAGAGAGAGAGAGAGAGAGAGAGAGAGAGAGAGAGAGAGAGAGAGAGAGAGAGAGAGAGAGAGAGAGAGAGAGAGAGAAAAGAGAGAGACAGAGAGAGAGAGAGAGAAAAAGAGACTATATCCAAAAGTAAACCCCCAATCCGAAAGGCCGAAGAGGGCGTAAAATCCTATTTTAAAAAAAGAAAGAAAAAGAGACAGAAAGAGAAAATACAGAGACAGGGTTCCCAGGTTTGGAACATGACACGAAAAAAGGACCTTTAAAGGACTTATAAGGACCTCAAAAGATTGTAAAAGGACCTTCGCCAACCTGATTGTATGACATGTTCATGATAGAAAGAATGCCCGAATGCCAATTGTTGACCAAGAGCACAATTCCAATATGCATGGAATGAATCACTACGTCTTGGTGCGGAAAGACTCACACAGCTTGTAATGAATTGTCTGCTCTGATCTGTGACACCGACAACTTTGCATACTGCCAGTGTTTTTGTGAGAACATGAAAGTTTCTTTATCACTTTTTTCTTGATAAAACAGGACTTACCAGTACCTTTCAAAAATTGAAAGGACCTCTTGATGAATTAAAAGGATCTACTTGCTGAAATAAAAGCACTTAAAAGGCCTGTTGACCAAAAACCAATTCACAAGGACTTAAAAGGCACCTGGGAACCCTGAGAGATAAAAGAAAAGGTGTGTATGAGTCTATGTAGATAAAAGAAAAGGTGTGTATGAGTATGTAGATAAAAGAAAAGGTGTATATGAGTCTATGTACCCGGTAGATAAAAGAAAAGGTGTGTATGAGTCTATGTAGATAAAAGAAAAGGTGTGTACGAGTCTATGTAGATAAAAGAAAAGGTGTGTATGAGTCTATGTAGATAAAAGAAAAGGTGTGTACGAGTCTATGTAGATAAAAGAAAAGGTGTGTATGAGTCTATGTAGATAAAAGAAAAGGTGTGTACGAGTCTATGTAGATAAAAGAAAAGGTGTGTATGAGTCTATGTAGATAAAAGAAAAGGTGTGTATTCTATGTAGATAAAAGAAAAGGTGTGTACTCTATGTAGATAAAAGAAAAGGTGTGTACTATGTAGATAAAAGAAAAGGTGTGTACGAGTCTATGTAGATAAAAGAAAAGGTGTGTAGAGTCTATGTAGATAAAAGAAAAGGTGTGTATGAGTCTATGTGTATGTGCAAGCAAGGATGTATGCAAGCATACATATACCTGCATATGTGTGACTGTACAGATTATTTAAGCATAGCAACAACTTGACAGACCACGCACTCAATTTCTCTAAAACAGGGGGGGGGGGAACATTTTCACAATAATTTGCATCTCTTTATTGGACAATGTTCGCACCAGCACTGACAGAGAAGTCATGCCTTCACCAATCAAGAACAGTAATAGCATTAAAAACGGTTGACATGTTGCATTGATAAAACAGTTTGAAAAACGCACTGTATGAATGCATTATTATGCGCAAGTTTCTAAGTGTGCCTATGTCTGTGTGCTTGTAATTGCTTATGTTGATATATGAGTATACATACATTTTTTTTTAAATGTGTGCGCAGCAGCATTCACACACGTATGTGTATATACTGCAAGTGTGAAGATGCTTAAGGATATATATATATACACGCATATTTTCTTGCGGTTAACAACTGTACTACCTGGTATCCCAAAAAAATTTTAAAATTAAAAAGCTGCATTGAACGGCTAAAATGTGACAGTGGTTAATACTTGACACTTGTTAATCATAACTATTGAGCTGTTTAGATCAAATCAGTTTGCATCAAAATCATTGGCAAACACACAATTTTTTTATCTTGCGTTTACAAACCCTGTGTTTCAAATTGAAAAGCTGAAAGTCAGTGAAACCTTTTCTGTTCTCCAATCGGTTATCGTTGTTAAGCCCGGAAAATGGTTGTATTCAAACTGAGTAAGTAGCTAATTCCCAACTTCAAACAATGAGTAAATAATAGCCCTCCATATAACTAAATCATAGCACTCGCTTCTGCATTCATCAAAAGACTCGGATCAGAAAAGAAAACCATCTATCGCATAGACTAAAAAAAGATAACTGTTCTCCATTATTCCCTCCCAACCCTTCCAATCTTTCCCCCCAAAATGAAAACAACTTCATAATAAAATACTTTACTTGCCCGGATACAGTAAAACCTTCAGATTTCACAAATAAATTCTGTCAGGTATTTAATCACTCGTATCATCTTAAATTTGGAAACCAGAGAATTGTGAAGACCAAGGCGAGAAGTGTGGAAATGGCCCATGCAAATAAATTGCAGTTTTCCCATCACGTTAATTAATTCCTTTGACCAAGCTTCAGAGCAAGAAAGCCAGACAGATAGGACCCAGCAAGAATCTCTCTCAAACAACAGATCACTGGTCTTAATAAAGGAAACACAAAGAGAAAGAACAAAGACAAGAGAGTGGTCAAGAAACGAAAACAATGGGGTGGGGGAAGGTTTTCTTAGTAAGAAAAACCCCACAACAAACACAAGACCCTATTCAAAGAGCAAAGCTTCAGATAAATTAATTTTGTGAAGAAAACAAATTGTACTGTGTACCTTACACTAGCTCTTTTACATAAACAAATCAATGTTACAATCCCCATGCTTTGTCTCTGTGTGGGATAAAAAAAGAAGTTTAAACGAATAAAATCAACGCATCAGTTCGGCACTTGGCCTGATGTACGTACACTCCATGTCAAACTGATAAAATCACAAAACTTAAAACATGAATGACAGATCTTTGTATCTCTTAAAACATGAAATAAAATATCTGTTAGCAACAGTTTGAGTTAACCCTTAGCAAGTTCAGTATATTTTCACCCTCTCCAAACATTATTACTGTTGAGTTAAATTTTAAAAGAAAATCGATATTAAAAGTCTCATACAATCTTCTGACACTGCATCTGAATGACAGTGGTACATGTAGTGATGCGGAAATAACACACACAAAAAGAGAACTTTTTCCCTGTTTTTGTGAAAAGCAAAGAATAATTGCCGATTTGAGCGAGAACAGTAAACAATATTAGTATTTGATCAATGGTGTGTGTGTGTGTGTGTGAGTGTGAGTGAGTGTTTAGGTGTGTGTGTGTAGTGTTGTGTTCTGTGCGTGCATGCGTGTGTGTGTGTGTGAGTGTGTGTGTGTGTGTAAGTGTGAGTGAGTGCTTAGGTGTGTGTGTGTAGTGTTGTGTTCTGTGTGTGTGTGTGTGAGTGTGTGTGTGTGCGTGTGTGTGTGCGCGCACATGCGTTCATGTGTGTGCCTGCACAAGCATGCACGCACACGTCAGAGATTCAGATTCCTTTCAAAGTTCGTGGGTCATATGACCCCTAATTACAGAAAATGATAGGTCAATTTCCAAAACAATGCATCACTGTAATATTAAATCTAGTGCAGACTTCATGGGTCACATGACTCATAGCTGCACAAAATGAGGGGTCAATGACCTGTATTGGCCCGGCCCCCCTGACAATCTGAAGCTCTGCATAATGTGCGTTCATGCATGCATTTGTGCATGCGCATATATGCATATATACGCATACGTACAAATACATGCAAATGCATGCACACTTAATGTCCGTGTTTTGAGTATTTGTAATTCTATACTTGGTTTGCAAGCAACACAGGTGTAGAGTGGCACAGTGGTAAGAATGAAATGCGTTCGCTTCGTGTCAAGTAAACCCGAGTTCGAACCTGGGTACAGGGACGATTTTTGACCTCTCATTCTGCACTAGGCCTTAACGGTCTGAACGTGGAGTCTTTCGGATGAGACGATAAACATATTCGAGGTCCCCGTGTGCCCATGCACTTAGCATACGTTTAAACCCAGTGGCAACGAAAAAGTTGTCATTTGGTAAAAATTTCACCCATTTATTATTACCCCCCCCCCCTTTCCCCCATTTGAACATCAGTGACAAAAAACAATTTTCCAAAATTTCATGACAAATTGAATTTTTTTTTTTTTTTAAATTGGGTGGCGCGCCTCTAGTTGCGACGCGCTCTCCAGGTGGGAGCAACCCAAATTTCACAGAGACGCCTCTGTGACTATAAAGTACCTAATACTAACCGCTTTATTGTCCTTTTATTCCAACTGTAAACACAAACTGCTCTTCTTTATATTTCAAAAACAACAGTACAGAAGTAATTTCCTTGGATTTTTACAGGCTCTGGTAAATCAAAAAAGAAAAATAGAAAAAAAACCATCTCACCCCCAAACACCATACAGATTTAGGTCCATAAATGAGCTCATCCAAATGATCCAGTTTTCAGTCTTATTTTTAAAAACCTTCTAATAGTAATAGTAATACACCAACAAAATAAAAACTAAAAACAACAACAAAACCCACATCCCTCATGTCAGCATAAAACAAAGCTAACTCTCACAAGAATCACAGAATTCAGATGTACACACTTGCCCATTCTCACACACACACACACACACACACACACACACACACACACACACACACACACAGATACACACACACACAAACGCACACTGATACACACACACACAAACATACATGCAGATACACACAAATACAAACGCACACTGATACACACACACGTGCCCACAGTCAGACAAAGACACACAGAGTCACTTGCACACACAGAAACACACTTATTATACACATTGGCAAAAAAACAAAAACAAAACACTCACAAGATTCACAGAATTCGGATGTACACACTTGCCCATTCTCACACACAGACACACAAACATACATACAGATACACACACACACACAAACGCACACTGACACACACACATACATGCAGATACACACACATACAAACGCACACTGATAGTATCAGTGATACACACACACGTGCGCACAGTCAGACAAAGACACACAGAGTCACTTGCACACACAGAAACACACTTATACACATTGGCAAAAAAACAAAAACACTTTCACAAGAATCACAGAATTTGGTCGTACACACACACACACACACAAACACATTTTCACACACACACACACACTCATCAACCGTTAACACATCAGGAGATCATTTTCATCAACAAAATTGATATGGAGGATATCGTGGAAAATGGGGACTAGGAAACATAAAAAAAAAATTAACCAAAGGAATATTTCCGTTCCAGTTAAGTCAGTGCACAGTTCAGCAGCAAAAGCAGATCTTCCGATTTCCTCAGGGGGGGCAATTGGACTAGAAAGATAAACAAAACTTCATTGTTACCACCCTTCCCCTGAATGCTTACAAAAATAAACAAAACTTCATCATTACCCCCACCCACCCAAACTTTTAAAAATTAAAAATAATTTGTTTTTATAAAAACGTCCCTAGAAAAATAAACTTCCTTGTTACCAACCCAACTTTTCGCAACAACAAAAAACCCAACCCAAACCCTCATCACCACCACAACTTTTTTTAAACCAACGATCAACCATCACCGTTTGAAGAAGAAGAAGAGGGTGGGCATTAAACAGAAGGGTTTAGCAGCCATCACCAGCGATTGAAGGAAAAGGAGGCATAGGGCGAGTGAGCGAGCGAGTGAAGAAGAAGGACGAAGGAAGAAGAAGAGGTCCTCCTCCCTCCTCAGCCCCCCTCGAGCCCCATCAAGTGGGGATACTCACGTAGGTGCGGAACTCTGAGCGGCTGCAGCCCAGGGAGCGCGAGCCGTCGTTGAAGATGACGCACTCGGTGGGCTGCACGGGCAGGTCCTGCGGGGAGTTGATGAAGATGAGCTTGTGGTGCAGCACCCCGTCCACGTACTCCAGCTTCACGTGGGGACGCTGCCCGCCCTGTGGGACACGCAACAGTGAAGTTGTAGCAAACCATGCTGTACTCAGGGATACGCATGCAGCACACATTCTATGAGGCACACATAAACTAACACACACACACATGTACTACAGCTTCACGTGGGGACGTTGCCCGCCCTAAAGGACACACATGAGTGAAGTTGAAGCAAACAATGCTGTGTGTTCAGGGACACACATACAGCACACATTCACCGAGGCACACACACACTAACACACACACACAAACCGGGACACACATACAGCACACATTCACCGAGGCACACACACACTAACACACAAACCAGGACACACATACAGCACACATTCACTGAGGCACACACACACTAACACACACAAACTGGGACACACATTCAGCACACATTCACTGAGGCACACACTCACTCACACACACAAACCGGGACACACATACAGCACACATTCTCTGAGGCACACACACACTAACACACAGACACACAAACCGGGACACACATACAGCACACATTCACTGAGGCACACACACACTCACACACACAAACCGGGACACACATACAGCACACATTCTCTGAGGCACACACACACTAACACACAGACACACAAACCGGGACACACATACACTGATACAGCACACATTCACTGAGGCACACACTCACTCACACACACACAAACCGGGACACACATACAGCACACATTCTCTGAGGCACACACACACTAACACACAGACACACAAGCCGGGACACACATACAGCACACATTCTCTGAGGCACACACACACTCACACACACACACAAACCGGGACACACATACAGCACACATTCACTGAGGCACACACACACTAACACACACACACAAACCGGGACACACATACAGCACACATTCACTGAGGCACACACACACTAACACACACACACAAACCGGGACACACATACAGCACACATTCACTGAGGCACACACACACTAACACACACACACAAACCGGGACACACATACAGCACACATTCACGGAGGCACACACACTAACACACAGACACACACACAAACCGGGACACACATACACTGATACAGCACACATTCACTGAGGCACACACACACTAACACACACAAACAAGCCGGGACACACATACAGCACACATTCTCTGAGGCACACACACACTAACACACAGACACACAAGCCGGGACACACATACAGCACACATTCTCTGAGGCACACACACACTCACTCACACACACAAAACCGGGACACACATACAGCACACATTCTCTGAGGCACACACTCACTCACACACACAAACCAGGACACACATACAGCACACATTCACTGAGGCACACACACACTAACACACACACACAAACCGGGACACACATACAGCACACATTCACTGAGGCACACACACACTAACACACACACACAAACCGGGACACACATACAGCACACATTCACTGAGGCACACACACACTAACACAAACCGGGACACACATACAGCACACATTCACTGAGGCACACACACACACACTAACACACACACACAAACCGGGACACACATACAGCACACATTCACTGAGGCACACACACACTAACACACACACACACAAACCGGGACACACATACAGCACACATTCACTGAGGCACACACACACTAACACACAAACCGGGACACACATACAGCACACATTCTCTGAGGCACACACACACTAACACACACACAAACCGGGACACACATACAGCACACATTCACTGAGGCACACACACACTAACACACACACACAAACCCGGGACACACATACAGCACACATTCACTGAGGCACACACACACTAACACACACAAACCGGGACACACATTCTCTGAGGCACACACACACCAACACACACAAACCGGGACACACATACAGCACACATTCTCTGAGGCACACACACACTAACACACACAAACTGGAACACACATACAGCGCATGTTCTATGAGGCACACACACACAAACACACACAAACTGGGACACACATACAGCACACATTCTCTGAGGCACACACACACTAACACACACACACAAACCGGGACACACATACAGCACACATTCACTGAGGCACACACACACTAACACACACACACAAACCGGGACACACATACAGCACACATTCACTGAGGCACACACACACTAACACACACACAAACCGGGACACACATACAGCACACATTCACTGAGGCACACACACACTAACACACACACAAACCGGGACACACATACAGCACACATTCACTGAGGCACACACTCACTCACACACACACACAAACCAGGACACACATACAGCACACATTCACTGAGGCACACACACACTAACACACAGACACACAAACCGGGACACACATACACTGATACAGCACACATTCACTGAGGCACACACTCACTCACACACACAAACCGGGACACACATACAGTACACATTCTCTGAGGCACACACACACTAACACACACACAAACCGGGACCCACATACAGCACACATTCACTGAGGCACACACACACTAACACACACACAAACCGGGACACACATACAGCACACATTCTCTGAGGCACACACACTAACACACAGACACACAAGCCGGGACACACATACAGCACACATTCTCTGAGGCACACACACACTAACACACAGACACACAAACCGGGACACACATACAGCACACATTCTCTGAGGCACACACACACTAACACACAGACACACAAACCGGGACACACATACAGCACACATTCTCTGAGGCACACACACACTAACACACACACACAAACCGGGACACACATACAGCACACATTCTCTGAGGCACACACACACTAACACACAGACACACAAACCGGGACACACATACACTGATACAGCACACATTCACTGAGGCACACACTCACTCACACACACAAACCGGGACACACATACAGCACACATTCTCTGAGGCACACACACACTAACACACAGACACACAAGCCGGGACACACATACAGCACACATTCTCTGAGGCACACACACACTAACACACACACACACAAACCGGGACCCACATACAGCACACATTCACTGAGGCACACACACACTAACACACACACACAAACCGGGACACACATACAGCACACATTCACTGAGGCAAACACACACTAACACACACACACAAACCGGGACACACATACAGCACACATTCACTGAGGCACACACACACTAACACACACACAACCGGGACACACATACAGCACACATTCACTGAGGCACACACACACTAACACACACACACCGGGACACACATACAGCACACACACACTAACACACACACACACAAACCGGGACCCACATACAGCACACATTCACTGAGGCACACACACACTAACACACACACACCGGGACACACATACAGCACACATTCACTGAGGCACACACACACACACACACACAAACCGGGACACACATACAGCACACATTCACTGAGGCACACACACACTAACACACACACACAAACCGGGACACACATACAGCACACATTCTCTGAGGCACACACACACTCACTCACACATGTACTACAGCTTGACGTGGGCACGCTGCCCACCCTGAGAACACAATTACGATTTAGCAAACAACTGCTGTGCATAAGGACTCACATGCTGCTGCATTTGTCTACTACTAAGGCACACACAGACACAGAGAGATGTACACACACACACACACACACAGAGGCACACAACTCAGTCATGCACACACACACACACACACACACACACAGAGGCACACAACTCTGTCAGTCACACACACACACACACAGGCACACAACTCAGTCATACACACACACACATACACACACTCATGTGCACATGCATGTATGCAAACTTAAGCTGAATGTCTCATTGCTCAATTTTTTAAAAATAATTTCTAACAAAATCTCAGTGGCCTTTCTTTTCAAATACAAATGTAATGCTTCAGCTCCAAACGTTAACTCGGACAATCACAATGCTTATGTGGTTGTTATTCAAGCTGAAGTTTATAAAACAGCTATAATCAACAACACAAAAACAGCAAAACTATGGTGTACAAATCACATATACTCAAAACACTGACACACACACACACAAAAGAAGAAAAAGAAACCACGAAAGAAAAAATGTCAAAAATTATAAAAATTTAAACATAAAAAAAAGTACAAAACAAACCAATAAAGCCCAGCAAACGCTGCCGCTGTAGATATTATTAGCAGATGACAACACTTGCAACAAGAATTATAAATATGTATTGCCGAATAAAGCTTGACACATACTGTCTTCATATCAGTTAATATTGGTCTAATACTATCACTAGGGTTAACAGGCATGCATCAACTAATTACCATGCCTTTCCCTCAATCCAGGCCTGCTGGAGAAGAAACTAAAGACTGCATACTGCAGGCTACTCACAGTCCATCACACATTTCCAGTACACGACAGCAAGTTACATCTACGCTGAAATCAAATCAAATGCTGTATAAACAGCAACAGTCAAAATCGTTGCAATAATACACAACACTAAACTGTTACAACGTATACACTGCATGCTCTGTTGCCCCACGCAAAGACACTGATATTAACCTAAAATGATGACTGAAAACCGGACACATACTTACCCCACCCATTATGGCCTTATGTCCTGGGGACGCAAAAGAATGAGGACCTAAAATATCTACAGTTATTTAAAAATTAAAAAAAGATTGTTGCTATTTTTTTGTTACAAACTCTCGATCCCTGGTCACTGATTAAGGTATTATGAGAAGAAGATGAAAAAGATCTACAACCTGCCAACTTTGCTGTCTTCACTTCATGACTAAGTGCTTAGGGCACGAAACGTTGAAGTTTCTCCTTTTCACAGGTACCTTGTTTTTTATACCTACCATTTTTACGTTATTATGAGAAGAGCTGGTTCTAATCTCTTTCGGTCAATCACTCCAGTCAGTTCTACTAAACGAGTTCAAAGTTCAGCAAAGGAACTTTACCACAAACCACCCTCATATGTCAAAGTCATAGGACACCAAAGTGTCCTCCTTTTGAAGAAGCAAGGTCAAGCACAGCCAATCACGGAACATTCAGGGATCAAGTTGCAGTTCACCTATAAAAGGGAACATTCTTGCTGCATCTGGATCTGGGCCTGTATTCACGTTGAGATAGCATGAGACTTAGCATCATGCTAACTTAGAAGCTCTTCCAAAAGTCCTATTAAATCCTATAGGACATTGGAAGAGCTTCTAAGTTAGCATCATGCTAAGTCTCATGCTATCTCAACGTGAATACAGGCCCTGGAGACTATTCCGAGACTGATGTCCAGGACTAACAAACCTGCCATAAGGTTACCAGTACAAATAGTTTTCCTGCCTTCTGGAAATTCTGTGCTAGCAACTTCCTCTAATCTATCACTCTCTTTTCCTATGCTTATTGTCATCTACTATTTTTCTGCCTTATTGGCCCACTGTCCTGCCTTTAAAAACCCCCACCAACTCTTAAAAAGTTTTCTCCTTTGAGCTCCTCCGAAATCGGAATGTGTTGGCTGAATGCAGGGAGGAGACCGGTGAAAACTGAAAACAGAACACATACGTACCTCCCCCATTACGGCCACATGGCCTGGGAAATGCAGAAGAAAAAGAACAAGGAATAACAACATTGTCTGATGCCATAATAAATGCATCACATCCAAAGCGAAAGCCAACGAAACACTTTAACTGTTGCCATAATCACATGAGACCCGACAGTTCCAAGGGGTACCGTACACTGCTTCTCCTTCAAAATTCCAAATTGATACACACTTTTTGCCCTTTCTCAACACAAAAAACTACACTACCGTATTTTTCGGATCATTAGGCGCTGCTGTGTATAAGGCGAATAGGGCAATTTTCAAGAAAAATCTGAAAAAATTGAAGTAAAAGGTGCCCTCGTTTATAAGGCGATACACACCTCGCAAAAGAAAGTCGAAGTTTGAAGCCCGTACACGTCCTGTAAACGCTTACCGACCGCCATTACTGCTGTCATAAACGAGAGTTGGCTCCCTTCTCAAATAATCGAGACTTCCGGTTGTTGTGTTTGGACTTTTCTTCGCGAAAACTGGTAGAATTATGGCATTTTAAGCTCTACAATGATGCTTTTTACATCCAGTTAAGGGCTATGGCATCTGTTGGACGGTATCTCGGACGATAATAGGGATTTTGAAGCATTTTAACGTGAGTATTCGTCGTATCGGCGACTCGTTACCACTTTCGATGTTGTGACTCACAGTAGACTGTACTGAGTATGGAAATCGTTGCCTCTCTTCTCACGATTTTGTTCACTAATAGGGCGCCCTCGTTTATTAGGCGCATAGGTCGAAATTGGAGAAAAAAATATCGCCTTATAGTACCAAAATGACGGTAATTGTTGTAGTCCTCCAGTAGGTTTGTTCAAGCTATCATGTCAACAACAGTCAACAGTGCCAGCTTGCATGGCAAGTTCCTGTCAATGACTTCCTTTCAAAACCACCTTTGGGGCTAGTTAAAACAGGGGTGTTAATATTCTAGCTGTTGTCCGCTATTTTCCTATACCCTATACTTCCTTTGCATTTGACAAGTCCACAACATAAATCTTTAGTCTACACAGACATTTAATGAAGCATATATTGCATACCATGTATGCTGTTACCTAATTATACCAGCCGACTGAGTTATTCAAAGCATTGCAACACTTGTTTAATTTTACAATGTTGGTTGCCATTAACCAGTGTGCACAACACAACAACAGGCCATTGCTTTAACCCTTTCACCGCCAAAGTCGCATTTTAGCACCACAGTGATTTAACACCTATGTCACTAAAAGGCATCAAATTGGGGTCTATTATCCAAAGACCCTATTGTATTAGTTTTGGGAAGTAAGGATAGACCTTATTTTATATACGTCACA
Source organism: Phymorhynchus buccinoides (assembly GCA_017654935.2). NCBI lineage: Eukaryota > Metazoa > Mollusca > Gastropoda > Neogastropoda > Raphitomidae > Phymorhynchus > Phymorhynchus buccinoides. Next base: position 38,144,524 of record CM065701.1, read on the forward strand.
GAAGAATCCCCAATACTGCAGATTGTTGATGGTTTATCAAGCACACTCCATGTTCTCATTTTATCGTTCTCTACCCAGGTAAATGTAATGGACATTTTTGGCTGAAATATGGATGGCGGTGAAAGGGTTAAACATGATGTTTCTAGTAGATACTCTTCAATAGTTTCTTTGCACTGGGTTTCCTATTGCACAGCATGCTCACTATGTTATGCACTCTCTTCCACTATCACAGCCACAGCACCATCAAGGGGGCTTACACACTGCGTTACTGGTTCTGACCCTTCAGTAAATCAAATGCCTGCTTGTGCTCTGAACGAAACACCCAAACGGTGATGGTTTATCAAGCACACTCCATGTTCTCACTTTCAGTCATCACCAACATCATGACTACAACACCCAAGGTTGATGGTTTATCAAGCACACTCCATGTTCTCACTTTCAGTCATCACCAACATCATGACTACAACACCAAACAGTGGCAGGTTACGTGACACATCGTGTCGCATTCCTCTCTGATCAGTACACAGTGTGCAAACTGTCACCCAAGGCAGATTAAAAACTGCATTCTTTTCAAACTAAGACAACAGTGTAACCAGCTGCCATGGCGCAGTGGTAGTGTTGCTGACCAGTGGCTGGGAGGTCTAGGGTGCAAACTTGATCGGTGGCGATGGTTTTTGATTCGGTCCTGGACCGATTCCTACCCAGAGTGAGTGTACTATGGGTTCAATGGGAAGAATGAAACCACACAGTCGAGCTTCATCCACTTACTGGATGCGATTCTGAGAGTGTTGCTGTAATTTTATGACCAACACTGTAGGTGTCTGTAGTTCTTGGGCCTGGTTAACGCTGGGATATCATTATGAAAAGAAGCGTACAGTACAGCCCTGTCTAGTCCCTGATAAAAAATATGGAACTCTATAGCATCATGATCATCCTGATCTCCATCGATCATTTTTTTTAAATGTCTCAAATTATGTGGCCTCGCATGCCCTGCTTTCTTGGTGACCTCGGTTCCGATTGCCAATCCAGTAAAATTATGCTCTTGGTGCATTCAGGTCAAACTCCTGGAGATCAGTATGTTCATGGGAGCAGTTGATGGACAGGTTGGGTGGCGCCACCTCACTCACGCTGGTTCCGCGACTAAAACATTAATGTCGTCAGCAGGGGGCTTGGTAGGTGGTGTCCCGCGTATGTTAGCTCAGAACAGGCTCCACTGAACTCCATCGAAGTGACTCAGCTGTAGTGCATGGTCTCCTCTGGTGGTTGGTTGCCCCTTGACAACCTAACACAGATTTGATCCCTTTGGACTGCTGGCTTCAAATTCTGCAGCCCGACAAGCCAAGTTGGGACTCTGAATGAGTGAGCGGCGTGGGAGCAACGCCACTGTACGGCCCAGAAATGGGACAGCAAAACAAAACAAACACCAACAAAAAAACAGCAACCAAAGTGTAAACCATCCAGCTCATCAAGCAGTTACAAACCACAGTAACAACGGAATGCATGCGACACCAAGAATCAAGAAAAAACAAGACCACTACAATGCCAGAAAAAAGGTCTGCTTGCAGGACTCGGCTTAACTCACAACATTCACTAGTTACCGCCAACTAGAGGAGCATAGGCAAACTAACAAAAAAAAGTAGACAACCACCACAAGGCAAGGCGAGCCACAATAATCTGTCAACTATCAAGGCACACAAGCAGGGCACAACCATACGAGGAGGTACGGACTGAGAGGAGGGGAGGGGGGAGGTCCTACCACACATTGCGCGGCATGAAGGGCCACGGGGCGGACGAAGAGTTTGGGAGGTGTGATGACGTGGGCCACCAGCCCTGAATGGGTCTTCATGGGCAGCAGACACTGCACACCCGCCACAAGGCAATCATCCTCACTTCCCACTTTGTCCTTCTCAATGAGCAAGTCACCAGTCAAAACTCTACAGTCACCTTCTATGTTTCGGTAGGAAACATACGTACACAGAAACGGTGCATCAGCAATCGCCTTTGAATGTTCTACATTACCTTGTGGCATTCCAATCTGGTCTCAAAACATATCTCTTTCAAAACGTCTTTCTCGCCCCATAGTTCATGCAACCGTGTAAAAAGTTCCATGCTTTTTCACGTGTATTTTGCTCAAAGTTCTATTCTGCCCCCCCCCCCTCCCCCCTATTGTTACTTTTTTTTTTTAATGATTCTTTCCATATTGCATAAGCGGTGCATGTATGCTCTCTCTCTCTCTCTCTCAGTGTGTGCGTGTGTGTGAGTATGGGTGTGGGGGTGGGTTAACGGTTTTCATAATTCATTTGTTGCATTTGCTTTTTTTAAAATCTTTTTCAAAGTGCTGTGAGGATGGCGTTGCCATTGAGCAGCACTATATAAGTAACATTTATTAGTTTATTATTATTATTAATAAGTCCATCATAAACAGTCACTATTTCTCAGCGGCCCCATAACAACAAAACAGTCTGCTATGAACCTTTACAATCCGAAACAACAGTGAACTGGAATTTCTGGATGTAAAACCCAAATCATAAGTTTAACTCGTTTTCAACGACACTTGATGCACAAATAATAACACATACACTAAGGAAATGACAACCAAACAAAAATACCTCAATAAACTCAACTGTATCTAATCGCATGAAGATCAAGATTAAAGTTATAGCCCCGTCCACAACAAAGGCCATGTCAGGGCTGTCACCACGTTAAATCTTACCACGTTAATCGCACGAAACAACAGGATGAAGGGCATGAATAACGGAGAGTAAGACTGACATGTGACTAACAAATCGAACACTGCGTTGTGCACCGTCTGCATGACAATCTGAGAGAACCAGCATTGGCAGCAGCAGACTATACTACTACAAGTTCCTTATCCGATGCCGCACACAGGCGATCGTCTAAACAGTACAAAAACACACAGCTCGGAACAAGAGAACAGCCTGAAACCTACAAACACAACCAAACAAAACAGAAAAAACAAAAGCTGAAAGTTGAGAGAGAACAAATTTCCTCAAGCAGTGAATGAACTTTAAGCTTCAGAAATTTTTTAAATTTTTATTTTAACTCTTCTGGCACCATGTATTTTTGGGGATGTTCTTGGTTGTCCGTTCCATCTCAACCGACAAGAAGGGGAGTAACAATTTGTTTCGAGTGCGCATGCCTTTCTTTAACGAAAAAAAATCACTGATACGCGGCATTCAACTCTAAAAAAAATAGACAAACACATGGCAGGGTGCTTGGCAGTGAATGTCTTTGCATTTGGTGGGAGCGTAGAGGGATATACTGGGCAAATGTATTAACGAAAAAAATTACTGGTACGCAAAAAATAGACAAACACATGGCAGGGTGCTTGGCAGTGAATGTCTTTGCATTTGGTGGGAGAGTAGAGTGATATACTGGGCGAATGTATTCACGAAAAAATTACTGATACGCAAAAAATAGACAAACACATGGCAGGGCGCTTGGCAGTGAATGTCTTTGCCTTTTGGTGGGAGCGTAGAGGGATATACTGGGCGAATGTATTCACGAAAAAATTACTGATACGCAAAAAATAGACAAACACATGGCAGGGTGCTTGGCAGTGAATGTCTTTGCCTTTTGGTGGGAGCGTAGAGGGATATACTGGGCGAATGTATTAACGAAAAAAATTACTGGTACGCAAAAAATAGACAAACACATGGCAGGGTGCTTGGCAGTGAAATGTCTTTGCATTTGGTGGGAGTGTACAGGGATATACTGGGCGAATGTATTGGTGTTGTTAGAAAAGTTAAAAGCAATGTAAAGGTGATGGAGGAGGAGGCCTTGAAGACAGAGTGGGGTGCGTGCACGCACGAAACGCTGACCTGCACACGGAGTTGGCTGCACTCCTCTCCATGGCACAGCCCCTTGCGCTCATAGTACTCGGCCACTTCATCCAGCTTGCCCGTGAAGTCACTGTTGACTGCACACACACACACACACCATTGCATAACGCTCAAACTCACTGTGAACGTGTGTGTGTGTGTGTGTGTGTGAGCTCATTTAACGTCTATCCACTTCTCGTGATATTAGACAAAAAATATGTGTGTGTGTGTGTGTGTGTGTGTGTGTGTGTGTGTGTGTGTGTGTGTGTATGTGTGAGTTTGACCTCAAGTTCATGTGAGTGTTTTGTGTGTTGTCTAGCTTTTCATTTTGTTAGTATTGTTTTTATCATGATTGTAAGCGCTTAGGGCTTTTGCTAAGATTAAGCGCTGTAAATATTCATTATTATTATATTATTACATATGTGACCCAGCACCACGAAAGGGACATTAAGTCGCTGGACTACTTTCTCACAACAGCAGACCTGTTTACCCCAAATCTTCACTGTCAGTAATCCCAAGCTCTGAAAACAGTAATTTCAGGCATCTGTCCGTAATTTTGCTGTCCGAGAAATCCTTTCACCAGAATTTTTCGCTGCCGTCAAACCTTTTGTTGAGTGGTGTACACGCAAACTTCCCATCCAAACCCAACTTCCACAACTGCCGAAATTTTGCACTTCGTACCTAAAAAAATGGCGGCATGGAGAAATAAACCGGAAGTATTCATTCAAGGGACATCACTCGAACTGATACCTTTGATAGCAGACGACACAGTAGCGAGTACGGCTCAAACGCCATGCCTTCTTTTGATTTCTTCTTCTTCTTTTTTCACACTCGTTCAGCGGAAATGCAGATTTTTTTGTTGCTGACCATAATAGCGTAATCAGAGGTCTCAAAACGTAATAATTACGGACAAATCCATAGGAAAAACAGGTCTGCAACAGGCTTGCAAAGTCAAAAATCTCATTTTTTTGTCAATTTTGAGTTATGTGTATTTTCGTGTTCTTTAACATCTCATCTTTCATATTTACAAAGGACAATCCTTGTTATGGTCTCTAAATACTCCAAAAAGTGTTTTTAAATGAGTAGGTTGATGCATTTTCTTGAGTAGGCTAAAGTTTAGACTGCGATTTCTCACAATGGCTGACAGTCACCCTACCAACTTTAAATGCTCATAACTCTAAAACGGAAAAAGTACAAGAATGAAATTCGGGTTGCTCCCAAATGGAGAGTGCGTCGCAGCCAGAGCCGTGCCACCCATTTTAAAAATTTATTTAATTGCATGCAAATTTTGTGTGACTGATGAGGAAGGAAAGGGGGGTAAATTTGGACCAAATGACAACTTTTTCGTTGCCACTGGGCTTAACGTGTCCCTTTGAGTAACTACTGTGACAGTAGGTTTCATGCGACACTCTTGTTTATCTAGCTCTACCAAGCGCTTTCTAACTCAGAAATAAAAAGAGCTACATTGCAATACAGACAAACCTCTATTTTAAGACTTCCAAAATGTCCGGAAAAATCAGTCGTAAATTGGAGGGGTCGTATGACGGAGGTTTTCACTGGCAGCCGTAGAAAGAAAAAGTTCAGCACAGTTCATACTCTCTTCTTCATGCACACATACAATGACATATTAAAACTGGATTTGGGTCTTTCCAACTCCATAGGATTGTGCAATCGATGTATTACAGTTTCACTTCGCCGACTTCTGTTAATCACCTCCACTCTCGTCCAAAGTCAGTAGTTTTCTTTTTCAAAGTCAGTGGTTTTCGTGCTTTTCCTACGCTTTCCGCCATCTTTTCTACAACAAGGGAAGCGACTCCGCTTTCAGGCCCTTGACCGTGGTTGTTTCCCTTTGCTTGAAGTCTATGCAGACGACAACAACGGTCGTAAAAACCAACAAATTGGCGGTCGTAAGTCGCGTTTTAGAGGAAGTCGTTTAAGAGAGGTCGTTTACATAGTAAAATGCATCCGTGCCAACAAATCCGGTCTCAAATGAGAGGTGGTCGCTTAACAGAGGGTCGTAAAATAGGGGTTTGTCTGTAATAATTTTAAAAGAATAATTGGTGACGTTAACCATCAGCATCAACAATGCTAACTGGAAGCCAGAATACAGAAGGAAACGTCTAGAACTAGAGAAGTGTAAAAACTTCCCGTACATCAATCTAGGTAGGCCTTGTTCAAGTGGACGAACAGGAAAACCCCCAAAAACCAGTGTTTGAAACACGAGCCCACTGAAACTATACAGTAATTAAGAACAATAGTTTAAAAATTTTTAATTTGTTTTAATTCATTTATATAGACTGTACTTACACAGTAGTTCCTCCTGATCAGCAGAAAATTGCTGCCCTTTCTGGCCGCACTGCTGCTGGTGGTTCCCTGTAGACACGCACACACACACAACATACACACACGCACACACAACACACGCACGCACACACAACACACGCACGCACACGCACACACACACACACCACACGCACAATCACGCTTTCTAAATTAGATTACATTCAAGGTAAAGTTCAAAATATACCTGTTGAAATAGGCCTATGTGCGCATAAACTCACACAACGGAGGAAGCGAGTGAGAAAGAGTGAAAGAAGTGAAAACAGAAAAAGCACAAGCAAACAACGAAGGTAAGAACGCGAGGTGAAGAAGATGAAGAATCAAAAGAAGAAAACGACGGCAACAAAGAAGGAGGAGGAGGAGGAGGAGGAGGAGGAGGAGGAGGAGGAAGCAAAGAAGAAGAAGGGAGCAAAGAAAAAGAAAGTACAAAAAGGAGATAGAATATGTGGATAACATGAAAAAAAAGTTACTGTATGCACCCTTCATACTCTCTTTACTAGAGAGATAGAACAGTGTTATCATGTGGTTTGTATGAGTAGAGAGAGATAGAACAGTGTTATCATGTGTTTTGTATGAGTAGAGAGAGATAGAACAGTGTTATCATGTGGTTTGTATGAGTAGAGAGAGATAGAACAGTGTTATCATGTGTTTTGTATGAGTAGAGAGAGATAGAACAGTGTTATCATGTGTTTTGTATGAGTAGAGAGAGATAGAACAGTGTTATCATGTGGTTTGTATGAGTAAAGAGAGATAGAACAGTGTTATCATGTGTTTTGTATGAGTAAAGAGAGATAGAACAGTGTTATCATGTGTTTTGTATGAGTAAAGAGAGATAGAACAGTGTTATCATGTGTTTTGTATGAGTAAAGAGAGATAGAACAGTGTTATCATGTGTTTTGTATAAGTAAAGAGATAGAACAGTGTTATCATGTGTTTTGTATGAGTAAAGAGAGATAGAACAGTGTTATCATGTGTTTTGTATGAGTAAAGAGAGATAGAACAGTGTTATCATGTGTTTTGTATGAGTAAAGAGATAGAACAGTGTTATCATGTGTTTTGTATGAGTACAGAGAGATAGAACAGTGTTATCATGTGTTTTGTATGAGTAAAGAGAGATAGAACGGTGTTATCATGTGTTTTGTATGAGTAAAGAGAGATAGAACAGTGTTATCATGTGTTTTGTATAAGTAAAGAGATAGAACAGTGTTATCATGTGTTTTGTATGAGTAAAGAGAGATAGAACAGTGTTATCATGTGTTTTGTATGAGTAAAGAGAGATAGAACAGTGTTATCATGTGTTTTGTATGAGTAAAGAGAGATAGAACGGTGTTATCATGTGGTTTGTATGAGTAAAGAGAGATAGAACAGTGTTATCATGTGTTTTGTATTAGTAAAGAGAGATAGAACGGTGTTATCATGTGTTTTGTATGAGTAAAGAGAGATAGAACGGTGTTATCATGTGTTTTGTATTAGTAAAGAGAGATAGAACAGTGTTATCATGTGGTTTGTATGAGTAAAGAGAGATAGAACGGTGTTATCATGTGTTTTGTATGAGTAAAGAGAGATAGAACAGTGTTATCATGTGTTTTGTATTAGTAAAGAGATAGAGCGGTGTTATCATGTGTTTTGTATGAGTAAAGAGATAGAACAGTGTTATCGTGTTTTGTATGAGTAAAGAGAGATAGAACAGTGTTATCATGTGTTTTGTATAAGTAAAGAGAGATAGAACAGTGTTATCATGTGTTTTGTATGAGTAAAGTGAGATAGAACAGTGTTATCATGTGTTTTGTATAAGTAAAGAGAGATAGAACAGTGTTATCATGTGGTTTGTATGAGTAAAGAGAGATAGAACGGTGTTATCATGTGTTTTGTATGAGTAAAGAGAGATAGAACGGTGTTATCATGTGTTTTGTATGAGTAAAGAGATAGAACAGTGTTATCATGTGTTTTGTATGAGTAAAGAGATAGAACAGTGTTATCATGTGTTTTGTATGAGTAAAGAGAGATAGAACAGTGTTATGTGGTTTGCATGAGTAGAGAGATAGAACGGTGTTATCATGTGGTTTGTATGAGTAAAGAGAGATAGAACAGTGTTATCATGTGGTTTGTATGAGTAAAGAGATAGAACGGTGTTATCATGTGTTTTGTATGAGTAAAGAGATAGAACAGTGTTATCATGTGTTTTGTATGAGTAAAGAGATAGAACAGTGTTATCATGTGTTTTGTATAAGTAAAGAGATAGAACAGTGTTATCATGTATTTTGTATAAGTAAAGAGATGAACAGTGTTATCATGTGTTTTGTATAAGTAAAGAGATAGAACAGTGTTATCATGTGTTTTGTATGAGTAAAGAGATAGAACAGTGTTATCATGTGTTTTGTATAAGTAAAGAGATAGAACAGTGTTATCATGTGTTTTGTATAAGTAAAGAGATAGAACAGTGTTATCATGTGTTTTGTATAAGTAAAGAGATGAACAGTGTTATCATGTATTTTGTATAAGTAAAGAGATAGAACAGTGTTATCATGTGGTTTGTATGAGTAAAGAGATAGAACAGTCAAAAAACCCAAAAAAACACTATTATATTCAAATTGTAAAAAAAACACCCAAAAAAACCCAACACAACGCTCTTTACAAACACAAAAACAGGGTAAAGCAATGACCTCACATTGTGCTTGTATCATCTGTTTCATCGGTTATTGCTTAACCCCCTGACTGCCACCAACGTATCACATACTGACCTGATGACATCACTGATGAAGAGGAATATACCTTGATATGCTGGCTAATTGCTCTAACACAGTCAGACCATTTTGCCAGATTGGCTCTGTCAGTTGTCTTTTTCATGGCATGATTTGCCCAATTATTTTTTCTTTAATTTTCTCTGACAGTCAAGGGATTAAGGCATAGCAAAGCTCCTGAACACTAAGGGGGGGGGGGGGGGGGGGGGGGGAGGTGTGTAGTTTCCATTTTTACACATGTGATAGATTTAAAAGCAATCATTTAAAATAAATATAAGGTAAAGGTCAACCACCACCCCCTGCATTTCTCGGTTAATTCCATTTTCCGTTTTTGCCTTTCTTACCATACATAAAGCTGTATTTTATTAACATTTTTAGCTAATAACCTTTTTTGAATACTAACCCTATCCCTAACCCTAGGCCATTATGTAATAGGACCCCCCCCCCCCCCCCCCATATGTATTGCAGTACACGGCACCATTTGTCACAGTCGTGGTTCATTGCGTTTTCCCCGTCTTATAGGGGGGGGGGGGGGGGGGGGGTTAGGGGGATAGGGTTAGTATTCCAAAAAGGTTATTAGCTAAAAAGGTTCATAAAATACAGCTTTATGTTTGGTAAGAAAGGCAAAAACGGAAAATTGCAATTAACCGAGAAATGCAGGGGGGGGGGGGGGGGGGGGGGGGGGGGGGGGGGGGGGGGGGGCACATCTTTACCTTTACCAAATATAAATAGATTATATAAAAAAATAATGAAGCCATATGTCAACTGCAAAATGGTGCAACTGCTTCTGATTATCTGAAACCCGTGTATTGCTAATCTAGTAATAATAAAAAAAATCAATTTTATCAGTTACAAAACAAGCGTGCAATACAAATGCTGTATGTCTTTGGTGCTGACCAATCATGTAGTACAGGTCTTTTTCTTACAAGAATAACAAAAATCATCCTGCTTGAAAAAAAAGAAAAAATATTGACAAGGGCGTATGGCAACCCATAATCTATACTATTGTAACACTTAGTATAATACAGGGATATCGCATACAACACGACATAACAAATTTATAACATAGTACCAATGAAGCAAACAGCATGATTCTTTATCCACAATTTCATACCCTCCCCCCCCCCCCCCCCCCCCCCTCCTTTTTTTTTTAACCCTTTCGCCGCCAGCCATTTTTCAGTCAAAAAATACCATTAAACTTACCTGGGTAGAGAAAATAAAATATCTGCAATATTGCGAATTCCTCTGTGACATATAACATAAGGCCCATCCCAGGGTTCCCAGGGCTTTCAGCTATCCCCAAGTAAGGACCTTGTAAGGACCTGTAGGCGTAAGGATAATCTCCATCTTTTAGCCAACGATCTTGAAAGAAACACTTTCCCAGCATTGTGAACAATGTCTAAGCCGATAGAAAAACTATGGCTGACACAGATATACGAGTTTTCTCGCAAAATGACACAAGGATAAAGAACAAGATTTCAGTCCAATTTCTCTTGACAACTCACAGTGCATCTTTCGTCTGCTTGTCAGTTGAAATGGGAAGGTGGGAGAGGGGGGCAAGGTGGAGTAGGTGCTGAGCGATGTTTCTCAAGTGTAAAATTGCTGCTTCTGCGATCTATTTTGAGTATGGTCTTGCTGCTCAGGGCAGTTTTTGGCAGCTGTCAGGACTTGTAAGGACCTTGAAGTGAATGTAAGCACTTGTAAGGCCTTACTTGCAGATTTCAATTTGTCAAGACTTATAAGGACTGGTAAGGCCCCTATGAACCCTGCCATCCTTACCTCCCAAAATTAAGAAAATATGGTCTTCGGATAACAGGCCCTGATTTGATGCCTTTTTAGTGACATGGGTGTTAAACCATTGTGGTGCTAAAATGCGACATTGGCGGTGAAAGGGTTAATTTTATAGATGAGTATTACAATGTGTAATTCAGTAACGGGACAAGTGAAATCTTTCATAGTTATGCCGTTTTACTTAAAATGCATATCAAACAAAACTTTTCTTAAATCAAACAAAACATTTATGAAATCGTTATTAAACACAATATAGAAAGAAAAAAAACTAAACCCGTTCAACATAGCAATTTCTGTTTTGAGATTTGGGTGCAAAGATTTGCTGCTGAAGTATTGCACAGCACAGCAATGTGGCGAAAGCACAACATGACAACCTGTAGGAGCAACAATGCTAACAAACTTAAAATTCAAATAATAGTCAGCAAAGCAGATGACGTTGCATTTTCCCACCAGCAAAATCCCAACCCTCAAAAGGAAAGGAAGCCACTCAAAGTCACTATATAAGGAATACAAACAGATATTTGGGGTGTGTGGGTGTGTGTGTGGGTGGCTAGGTGGGGGTGGGAAGGAGAAGGAAGAGCAAAGGTTAGGTAAAGTCCGGTCCCAAGTAAACAACACCAAGGATAAAGACAAACAAAACAGAAACAAACAAAACACACATTCAAACAAAGACTGCACAGGGGAAGATAAACATCCGGTCTCTTTTCCCTATATGAGCAGTGAGGACAGAAACACTGGTTATGTCCCTTTGAAATGTGACACATTTTACACATCGATAGGCCAGTTGAATTCTCCGTTCAAGTTCCAGTCCGAGTTTTTGGATAGCCTCCACTGTGAATAGTGTACACGTCCGCACTAACGATAACTCTATCAGCCCGGTTCGCCGAGCTTTTAAGTAATCCATCTTACCCTTTTAGAATGTCTTTGATTTAAACAAGTAATAGGGAGAAAACAAAGGTACTCAATACACGTGCTTGTGTGTGTGTTGGTTTTGTGGGTTGTGTGTGCACGCATGTGTGCGTGTCTGTGTGTCTGTCTGCGTGCGTACGTTGTGTGTGAGGGTGTTTGTGTATGTGTGTTGGTGTATGTGGTCAGTCCATGCGGCTCGGTTGCTGTGGCTTACCGAATGGGGTATGAACGAGTTGGCGTCGATAATTGTGTGTGTGTGTGTGTGCGTGTGTGTGTGTGTGTGTGTATGCGTGTGCGTGTGTGTGTGTGTGTTAGAGAGAGAGAGAGTTGCTTTGTATATGCGCTGTTGCTGGTTGGTGTCACTCTTGAATGCTGTTTTTGTTGTCTGTTGATGAATAATTGATTGTAAAGCGCTTTGGGCTCATCTGAGGTAAAGCGCTATATAAATGTACTATTATTATTATTATTATAATACAAATAGAATTCAAACGGCAAAATGCTTTAAAGAAACGCCCTGAGTGGTCATCTGAATTCATTTTTCGAGTCACCCATTCTTCCTTTTCTCCTCTCGCTATTTTGTTTGTCAATTCTAAAAAACTATTTTGCCAATTTTATGCAACCACGTTAATAGACAATTTTCGGGGGAAAACCCCAAAGGGAGAGCACTACGTGAAAAATCCTGCCTTCATGATGTCAAATCCTGGATGACATGCAACAAATTAAAACTTAATGATGACAAAACGGAAGCTCTGATTGTTTCCTCTCAGCGTATGTCTGCAACGATATCTCTTCCAGAAACTCTTACAGTTGGCAATGCTTGTGTTCAGTTTTCTAAGTCAGCAAAGAATCTCGGAGTTACCCTCGATTCAAATCTTACAATGCATAAACAGGTTATTAATCTCATACGTTCCATCAATTATGAGCTCAGACGAATCAGTGCTGTTCGACACTTTCTGTCTGTTGCAGCCACGAAAACTCTTATTTCTGCCTTTATTCTTTCCCGCATTGACTATTGCAACTCTCTTCTCTGTGGCTGTCCTAAGTATCTCCTGCAACGTGTTCAAAAACTGCAAAACAGTGCAGCACGTCTCACTCTCAAGATTCCACGTTCTGATCATATAACACCTCATCTTCGTAACTTGCACTGGCTTCCAGTAGAGGCTAGAATCAAGTATAAAATAGCTTGCCTTTGTTTCGGTGCTGTTCACTCCTCTGGTCCCGTCTATCTCTCCGAACTAGTAACTGTCTACTTACCTGCTCGCTCCCTACGTTCTTCCTCTGACTGCTGCACACTCAAGGTTCCTCGGGTCCACACGAAATCGTTTGGTGAACGATCCTTCTACTATTTAGCACCTCACTTATGGAATTCCCTCCCACAACATGTCCGCTCATCTGACTCTATTTCCGCCTTTCGCTCTGCCCTTAAAACTCACTTGTTTCGGACATATTATGATTGATTAGTGTTTGTGTGTGAGGTGTGTGTGTGTGTGTGTGTGTGTGTGTGTGTGTGTGTGTGTGTGTGTGTGTGTGTGTGTAAGGGGGGGGGGGGGTCCGTTTTATTGCAGAAATCTTGTAAAAAATGTATTTACAATTATTTTATTATTCGTATTTTGTATGTAGAATGTCTACGTCTTGTAAACTTTAAATGCTTGTAAATGAGGTAGAAGGGTATTTTTGTTTTTGCAAAATTTGTCTATTATAATTAGTCATTTAATTGATATGTCGATGGCAGTATGATTTTATTTCAAGTTGCAGTATTGTATTCAAACTTGATTGGGAATGTGAATGTGGTCTCTATGTTTCTTCTTAGAATGTTCATGTTGTAACTATTTTACTTGTATAATTAATTGTGTGCGAGTGTGCGAGTGTGCGTGTGCGCATGCATGTGTATGTGTGTGTGTGTGTGTGTGTGTGTGTGTGTGTGTGTGTGTGTGTGTGTGTGTGTGAGTAAGGAAGTAAGAGAACGTTGTGTGTAAGCATCGTGCTTATTTTACTTTCTAATGATTAATTATTTGTTTGCCTTTAAATTTAATGTTCTTGTTATCAATGTAAAGCGCACTGAGCTCATGTGAGAAAGAGCGCTATATAAATTCCCATTATTATTATTATTAAAAACATGGACTGTAGACTAGACTCTAGCGTAGCATCAATGGTGAAAATGAGAGTACTCTACCTTGAACGAATCGGTCAAACCGTAACAATCAAACGCAGCACGAGGCGAGTTCATTGGGCGAGTGTAGCTTCCTGTTTGTGTTTGACCGGTTCTGTCAAGCGGGATCACTCGCAATCACCATGAGATTACTCCCCTTAATTATTTGCGAACATTTCCTATTGCATTGTAAAAAGCTTCAGCTACACACCTCTTACTCCAATAAAATTAATAACACATTGTACCCCCGAAGAGCCAAGAAGTTCTATCGATAATTAAAATAAAAGACCAAAATAATCTCCATCACACAAGCGCCTCTGGTTCTGATACCAGTTTCCCTCTAACCCTTTCACCAACAGCCATATTTTAGTCCAAAATGTCCATTAAATTTACCTCTGTAGAGAATAAAATCCATCTGCAGTATTGGGGATTCTTCTGTGACATATATAAAACAAGGTCTATCCTTACTTCCCAAAACTAGGACAATAGGATCTTTTGATAATAGACCCCAATTTGATGCCTTTTAGTGACATAGGTGTTAAATCACTGTGGTGCTAAAATGCGACTTTGGCGGTGAAAGGGCTAACAGAATCTCAAGTAACATTGTGGCACGTCAATAAGTAAAACTATTAACCCTCTAGGCATGATGGGCCACGATCGGGGCTCCCCTGGTCGAGCACGATGGGCCACGATCGGGGCTCAGTTCATATTTCGCGCTGAACTTTGGCCAATCCAATAAGCGAATACAGCTAACCAATCGGAAAGTTCATAGCACTCGTACGACTTCCTGCTGTCTGAATCTAGCCATTTTATCGATCAGTTTGCATTTGTTTGTGTGAAAATGAGTGATGAAAGTAGTGATTGTGAGGACGAGTATGAGTATGTTACCGATAGCTACTCTGATGCAGATTAGGAAGGTAATTAGGCTTGTATTCGTGTTGCAAAGTGAAGGAAAAGGGGTCGACTGCATGGTTTTGTGATGTCTGATACGAGTAGCAGTGACAGATCATCGTCGGATGGGGTGGGGGTGGGGTTAGCTGCAGCCACAGTGAAAGTGCTTTTCTGGATTACTGCTGTCACCACATTCAAGGCAAGTTGTTTTCTTTACTTTCATTGCAAAATTCAAGCTTTCTTCCTTCTAAACGTGTATAGGTTTCCCAGTCCAATGTTTGCATCAGAAAATAAGAAGTACCGGTTGACGTTTCTGCAGTCTTCAATTTTACGCCTGTCTTTTAGCTTACGTTTTTAACTTTTACATCGTGCCCAGAGGGTTAAGATTTAAGAAGACAAAAAGTACCAATACAGGAATGACAACTGAAAAAGATACAAAGATACGCGAAAGAAGAGACAGGGGGGGGGGGGGAGACGATACGGAGGGGGAGATGGAGAACCAAATGTAATATGATAGAAGAGCCAGCAAACAAAGGAGTGGGAAAGTAAGGGGATGAGCTTACATACAAAATTCACTGTATTTTTGGGCGATACTTTTTTTTCCCAGACTGAGACCCCTGCACCTTACAATATGACTGATAATATAGTAAAATAAAGTAAGAAAATATAATAACAACATCTGAATTTTGTGTAAAATTCAGGTGTGTGTGTGTGTGCGTCTGTCTGTCTACCGTAGGTTATGGAGTAAAAACTGTACCCAACACCGACGGTGTGGAGTAACTTTTTTTTATGGAGTAACTTTTTCCATGACTCCACAACGCTAACTTCATAAACAGCGTCCAGAGTCTGTCCTCGTTGCCCTGAAATAAATATCTAACATACCTCAGAAGACCACTGTGAGGTTGCTCGCATGTGAGCTTTGTGTAGTAATGGAAAAAGTTACTCCATGAAAAAAATGTTACTCCACAAAGTCGGTGTTGGGTACAGTGTGTTACTGCATAACCTACGGTAAACACACACACAAACACACTCACACACACACACACACACACACACACACAAACACAAATCAGCTGTACTCCACAACGTTAGGTAAACGCGTATGTGTGTGTGTGTGTGTGTGTGTGTGTGTGTGTGTGTGTGTGTGCGTGTGTGTGTGTGTGTGTGTGTGTGTGTGTGTGTGTGTGTGTGTGTGTGTGTGTGTGTGTGTGTGTGTGTGTGTGTGTGTGTGTGTGTGTGTGTGTGTGTGTGTGTGTGTGTGTGTGTGTGTGTGTGTGTGTGTGTGTGTGTGTGTGCATGTGTGAGTGTGCATGTGTGTGCGCGCACCTTATAACCAGGTGTGCCTTATAGTCCGAAAAATAGGGTAGACAGAAGGAAAAGAACAGAAGACATTTTAACCAATACTTTGTTGTCTTGATTTTGTATTACTTCGTTGAACAAATCAATTTTGACTTTGGTAACCTAAAAGTAACACAAAGAATGAAACGTTCAGTGGGGACAATAGAAACTATCAAAATCCTCATTCACGAATTCCATAACATGGCTGATAAAAAATAAAAAAAATACAGATATTGTCCTTAAAAAAGTACATAAATAAACACAATAACAATGAAAGTATCATGTTGTGTGTCATATACTTTTTTGTGTGTGGTTATTTTTAAGATTTATTTTAACACTATTTTCTCTTGTGAAAGAAAATTACACCTCATGCCTTTCTTCTTCGTGGAAATGATGAGGTAAGATAAGCTGACATTTGCATGATTACTTCATAGAACTTTTGCATGATTACTTCATAAAGTACTGTCAAGGCTCAAACAGAATTAAATTTAAACAAAAAACAAACAATGTTTTCAAAACAGGCATTTGGGAAAAGTACTGTATGTTTCGAACAATAAGGCGCACCCCCCAAATTTTACACAAAATTCAGATTGTGTTCTTCTATTTTCTTACTACAGACAAACCCTTATTTAACGACCCTCTGTTAAGCGACCACCTCTCATTTGAGACCGGATTTGTTGGCACAGATGCATTTTACTATGTAAACGACCTCTCTCAAACGACTTCCTCTAAAACGCGACTTACAACCGCCATTTTGTTGGTTTTTACGACCGTTGTTGTCGTCTGCATAGACTTCGAGCAAAGGGAAACAACCACGGTCAAGGGCCTGAAAGCGGAGTCGCTTCCCTTGTTGTAGAAAAGATGGCGGAGAGCGTAGGAAAAGCACGAAAACCACTGACTTTGAAAAAGAAAACCACTGACTTTGGACGAGAGTGGAGGTGATTAAAAGAAGTCGGCGAAGTAAAACTGTAATATCGATTGCACAATCCTATGGAGTTGGAAAGACCCAAATCCAGTTTTAATATGTCATTGTATGTGTGCATGAAGAAGAGAGTATGAACTGTGCTGAACTTTTTCTTTCTACGGCTGCCAGTGAAAACCTCCGTCATACGACCCCTCCAATTTACGACCGATTTTTTTCTGACATTTGGGAAGTCTTAAAATAGAGGTTTGTCTGTATATTATTAGTCACATTATAAGGCGCAGGGGTCTGAGAGAGAAAAAACTGTCGCCTTATAGTCAGAAAAATACGGTAGAAGTTTGAAGAGCGGAAAAACGAAGGGACAAAAAATGTTGGGATGAGTGAAGTAAGAGGCACGATACCATTGAGGTTCAGATCAATCCTGTAGACCCTATGCAGCCTTCTCTCACTGACTGCATCCCCAGCAGAAGTCATCACACCGCAACAACAACAACAACAACAACAACAGCAGCAGCATATAAAGGTTAACAATGCAGTGTCACTTGTGCAAACAACATTAAAATGCAACAAAGAAAAGAACAATTGTTCTCATGTCACGGTGAGGTTCTCTCATACATGCGTGCTGGCTGGTGCAAACGAACAAACAACAAATTCCACACAAACAAACACACAAGAAACATGATAGTACTTCAGTAACAAGCAGCATGCACCTAAATACGACATCTAACATCAACTTGAAAGAGAAAAAAAAGTGTACATTATTTATGATAAATTAAAGATAATGAACCGAAGCAGCTACATAGAATGAATATTTGCAATGTGCTTGTTATTAGTAAGTAGTCTAGGTAGGCAAAGCTGAGCCTGTGGCAGTCTAGACAGGCTCAGGCTCTCGCTAAAAACAAAGCCAAGATGGAAAAAAGGCCTCCCCTTACTATACAGTGACTGCTCATTCTCCACATGTTTCTCTTCCGCAACGACGCTGCTGTCCACCGGGGCATTGCTGTCCTTAACGTCAAGGACAACGCAAGGGACGCTATCCTCATCTGTGACCCCGATGTTCTCTTCGATAGGGACACTGTCCTCAGCTGTCACCCTGCTGTCCTCATCGCTAGGGACGCTATCCTCATCTGTGACCCCGATGTCCTCATCGCTAGGGACACTATCCTCATCTGTGACCCCGATGTCCTCATCGCTAGGGACACAATCCTCATCTGTGACCCCGACGTCCTCTTCGATAGGGACACCGTCCTCTGTCGTCACCCTGCTGTCCTCATCGCTAGGGACACATTCTTCATCTGTGTCCTCACAGTCTTCATCACAAGGGACACTATCTTCATCTGTGACCCCACAGTTCTCATAGCTACGGACACTATCTTCATCTGTGTCCTCGCAGTTCTCATCGCTAGCTTCATCTGGCCCTCCCAGTTCTCATCAGGGACTATCTTCATCTGTGCCCTCCCAGTTCTCATCGCTAGGGACACTATCTTCATCTGTGTCCTCGCAGTTCTCATCGCTAGGGACACTATCTTCAGTTCTCATCTCATCGCTAGGGACACTATCTTCATCTGTGTCACTATCTTCGCTATATCTGTGTCCTCGCAGTTCTCATCGCTAGGGACACTATCTTCATCTGTGTCCCACTCGCAGTTCTCATCGCTAGTTCTCATCGGACACTATCTTCATCTGTGTCCTCGCAGTTCTCATCGCTAGCCTCGCAGTTCTCATCGCTAGGGACACTATCTTCATCTGTGTCCTCGCAGTTCTCATCGCTAGGGACACTATCTTCATCTGTGTCCTCGCAGTTCTCATCGCTAGGGACACTACCTTCATCTGTGTCCTCGCAGTTCTCATCGCTAGGGACACTATCTTCATCTGTGTCCTCGCAGTTCTCATCGCTAGGGACACTACCTTCATCTGTGTCCTCGCAGTTCTCATCGCTAGGGACATTATCTTCATCTGTGACCCCGCAGTCCTCATCACTAATCTCATCTGTGTCGTCGCAGTCCTCATTTCTATGGACGCTATCCTCACCTGTGACCCCGCAGTCCTCATCGCTAGGGACAACATTCTCATCAGTGACCCCACTGTCCTTTTCAGGGACTGTCTGGTCCTCAACGGTGTCCTTAACTTCACTCTTTCCCCTAGCCACACTGGTGTGCTTTCTGGCACTGTTAACGATACGGAAGTTTCCAGCAGCAAGCCTGCGCTTAATTCTGCTGGCTTGAGCAGGATTTCTTGCCTGAACTTCACACACCATCTTTTGCTTCTGGCCACCATTCCTTCCTGTCAGACATACAAAGTCGACCAGCGTGCAAGCTCTGGTCAATGCATTCAGATTACGCAAAGTGTATATTCTCTCCCTTTTCCTTACATCTTTCAGACCTGCCAACCCTGAGTTTTCAGTTGGAGTATTTTTTCACGGAAAGTGGTGTATTCTTGGAAAAAGTTGTGTACTCTAAGGACAACTCTATTTCTAATATACAAGTATATTACACGATCTTGATGCATTTTCCTGTTGCAGTGCCGCTCAATGTTAAACTTTCCAGGAGAAGTCGACTTGACAGTAGCAATGTGCGTAAGTCTTTCCCTGCGTAGACTCTCGAATTCCAGGGATAGTTAAATATCTCTTAAGAAATCTTTGTGATCTTGCTGGTGGCTTCTTTGTTTTGCCTACGTCAGGAGGCTCGTCGCTTTTGCGTTTCGACATTTTCAGAAATTCTCTTCACTTCGGTGCGTGTTGATAAACCAACTTGGCGCGCATCACAAACCTAGCGCCGTGAGATTTGGTCAAGCGAGATTCGTTTGCAAGTCGTGGTTGCACTCCAACACTTCGCAGTTATGCTAAATCGCCGATTTCGAACGAACGATCGTTTCAGGGATCGAACTGCTTAAAACAAATTTCACTATGACTTTTTTTATGTCGTATTTTTTATTCACCCGACGTACTAGTCGTATTTTCGTTACATTGGCGGACAAAATATGCCAAAATCGTACAGGTTGGCAGATCTGATCTTTACAGTCATTTTTTTTTTTTTTTCCATTTCAATTTATCAAAAATGTGAAGCTTTTATTGTGATTACCAAAAGAAATATTTTATAACGGGGGCTTCAATTCATTACACACAAACTCTGATCAGTGCAGAAGAAATGACAAGCACGATTAACGTTAGCAGTCGGCAAGAAGGATTGACAACCATCTGTTTTTAATTCTCACTTTAGTTAAACAAATCAGTTTATGTCGTAAGGCTAGCAATAGCTTTGACATTTTCTTTTACACTTTCAGAATGTACTATATTTATATCGAAGTCTGATACAGAAATAAACCATGGGGCAGTCAGTTGTTGGGAGTAGTCATACCATACAAAAAGTTGGTAATCACCTGGAGCGTCATGATATCTAAACGCCGTTTCTGATGTTCTACGGATGATTACATTTGAAGGAACAGCGAGTCTTTGATTAAAAAAAAATCAGACCATACATGAAATGAGAGGGACGATGAAAATACTTCAACTGTTAACAACATAAATGTGAGATCTGTTGAGTCAAGTTGCAGTATTGTATCCAAACTTGATTGAGAATGTGAATGTGGTCTGTTTCTTCTTAGAATTTTCATATTGTAACTATTTTACTCTTGCATAATTGTGTGTGAGTGTGTGTGTGCGTGTATGTGTGTGTATGTGTTCATGCATACGTTCATGTGTGTGTGTGTGTGTGTTTGTGTATGTGTGTGTATGTGTGTGCCTGCGTGCATGCAGGCGTGCGCACGTGTGTGCATGCGTGTGTGTGTGCGCGTGCGTGTGTGTGTGTGTGTGTGAGGAAGGAAGAGAATGTTGCGTGCAATCAACGTGTTTATTTTACTTTCGAATGATTCATTATTTGTTTGCCTTTAATGTTCTTGTTATCAATGCAAAGCGCACTGAGCTCATGTGAGAAAGAGCGCTATATAAATTCCCATTATTATTATTATTATTTATGAGGTCAGAATGCCAGTACATAGGAGTTAACTGTTCAGGTCTAGATAAAGAAAAGCAAATATGTCCCATTACTTTGCTCAAGGTTAAAGGCTGCTCTCACACAGTCAATGCCTACCCCCCCCCCCCCCCCCCCCCCCCCCCCCCCCCCCCCCCCCCCCCCCCCCCCCCCCCCCCCCCCACCCCCCCCCCCCCCCCCCCCCCCCCCGCCCCCCCCCCCCCCCCCCCCCCCCCCCCACACACATGAAACACCGAAACACACACCACTCAGACACCCCCACACACATTCCAATACACATCCCCACACACATTCCATCACACATCTTGACTCGCAGGAGAAGAACAAAGAAGAACATTGCAAAACACAGTCCCGTGCAAAACAGGGCTAAAAACGAAGAACCGGCATAAAACAGGACTAAACTGTTATCGCTATTGTTCTTCTAATGATTTAAAAAAATAAACACAACACACCAACAAAAATTATGACGGATAAGATTTTCTTCACGCACAAACACACGGTACATAACACAGACCTGTTTACCCCTATTTTGCAAATTTGTAATTTCTGAAACAAAAAAATAGTAATTTTGATGGAAAAAAACTGTAATCCAACATGCGGACGATTCTTTTTCTTCACAAAACCCGATTAACAAGAAAATTATTTGTAATTACACAATTATATGCAAGCAATACTGCACTGGGAGACCTTTAAAAACATTTTTTAAACCATGTATTGGCCTTTTCTCTTTCAAACTCCATCAGATTTTGGATCATTTGACCTAGAACTCTCACCACGCGGTCGCTTTGACGCCATCTTGAAACAGAATGAAAAGAAATTGACGCGCGTTGTATGCTGGGAACCGGAATGACTTTTCACCGCACTGTTTCAAAAGCATCGCTTGCCGACGCAACTGAAGTGGTGCTGGGTTTTTTCATATTTTTTTCCGTTGTTTTTTTTGTCACCGTAATTATTGTAATTTGACTTTTGCTTCATAAAAATTACGGCAAAATCGTAAAGGTAAACAGGTCTGCATAACACCAAAAGACACAAAGTGTGGAATCCACCAATGCTGTTTTATAAAAAATAAATAGCAAATTACAAAGAACATGCAGAATTTCAATGCCACAAAAACAAACATATAACACAAAAAGACCAGACCTGCAAAGGCATGTGCGCACACATCCCACACAATGTGCGTGTACACACACACACATAACCTAAAGTCAAACTTCATTACACAAAATCAACTCAAAACCCAAAACTGAGGAAAGCTAAACAGCACCACAAACTTGATTTTTAAAAATTAAAAACAACAAAGTGATAACACATGCACACACATGTATGTGATTTTTAACACACAAACACAACAACAAGAAAAATAGCTTTCAGAATCACCAATATGAAAAAAAACCCACAAAACCTGAACACAAAAGGTTTCGTACAACAAAACCAACCAGCCAACCATCAAAACCAAAGAGAGACAGACATGAGCACTGGTCCCTGAACTCTTTCGTTCCTGAGAACCGCTTTTGAGGTTGAATGGGAGTAACTGCAGATTCCTAGTTTATAGAGCTCTCTATCTCCCTATTCCTGGGTTTCCAGAGAGAGTAAAACTGTATAAAGGGGTGTTATGTTATTGTGAATATGCGGCATGTTTTCAGCAGCCTGTTTCTCTTTCATAAACAATACTTGCCCCAGTAAAAAACAACCTTAATGCATTGCAATTATAGAAGAGCAAAGTAATAACAGTTGCATCATGTTGCATGATATCACGAGCAAAAGAGGCCCGTAGGAATCAACGGGATCAAATTTATCAACAGCTAAAGATGTTCTCAGGAATGAACAGTAGTTGAAACTTCTCTAAATACAGAAACCAAAGAGTTAAAGAAAAAAGGGCAGTGACTAATTGAGAGGCTGCACCGATATCCTACCTGGCAGAGAGTCCAGACTGACGTCGGTGGGCAGGCCGGCGCAGGTGTCCAGCTTGATGGGGGTGATGGTGCAGGTCTGGGTGCACTGACCGTTGCACTCGCCCGCCTTATTGCGCATCCGCGTCTCTATGATGCACTTCTCTTCTCCGTTCTCCTGCAAAGCCCGCAGTGTTGTTGTTAGTTGTTTTAACACCGCTTCAAAGCTTAACGTACGTCTCAAAAGCACTAGACAAGATAACGGCAAGTGTGTAGAGCACAATCTGTGGGGGACGGTTGTGGTTTCTTTCTTTGCACCTTTCTTTTTAACGACGGAAATTATTATCGGGGTTTCGCAGTAGACTTTGCTCCCTGTTCTAAGAACTTTCCTTGACATTTCATGCTCCCCCACAAGGAAAGTTACCTCGATCATGGGAACAAAAAACCCACTTCACCAGTTTGATTGTTAGGAGTTGAAACATGAGCAGATGTTCTCTCAACTTTTTTTTGTTTGTTTTTTCAAAACACAAAACCCTGAATAAATTAACTTTGGATCAATAATCCGCCACATCAAAAAGGTGCAAAGCAAAGAAGAACACAGACAAAAAAAATGAGAAAGACAAAACACTTTGGGGGTTTAAGACAACAACAACAAAAACCAAACCAAAGCTAAACTGCTCCCACCACCACCGTATGAGTGTGACCGACTGACAATGACCCACCAGCGCCCACTAACACCGCGTGCAGCCTTCAAGCCATCGGGGGAGGGAAAAGGGCAGGAGGGTGTCCCACGGTGCCACTTAGGTGGAGAACTGGCTCCTTCTCACCTCCTGCTCCTCCTGTGGCTCCTGTGGCGGGATAGCCAGCAGCTTGGCCTCAGCCTGGCCCTGGGCCAGGGCCTTGATCTTGCTGACGGTGCTCTGCATCATGCCCAGCAGCTCAGACAGACGCTCCCTGATCTCCTTCCCCGGGCCCTGACCGCCCCGCCCTACTTTACGGGGGTTGGGACAAGTGTCCTCATCATCGCTCTGCGCCCACCATGCGGCACAAAACACAAGGGGGCAATGCTAGTAACTTTGCCAAAGATATAATCTGTGGTCACCCCATGGCACAAAACACAAGGGGGCAACGCTAGTAACTTTGCCAAAGATATAATCTGTGATCATGGCACAAAACACAAGTGGGCAGCGCTA
Organism: Phymorhynchus buccinoides; assembly: GCA_017654935.2. Classification (NCBI taxonomy): domain Eukaryota; kingdom Metazoa; phylum Mollusca; class Gastropoda; order Neogastropoda; family Raphitomidae; genus Phymorhynchus; species Phymorhynchus buccinoides. Next base: position 38,168,518 of record CM065701.1, read on the forward strand.
GTAACTCTACCAGATATATAATCTGTGATCATGGCACAAAACACAAAGGGGCAGCGCTAGTAACTCTACCAAAGATATAATCTGTGATCATGGCACAAAACACAAGGGGGCAGCGCTAGTAACTCTACCAAAAGCTATATAATCTGTGATCATGGCACAAAACACAAAGAGGGCAGCGCTAGTAACTCTACCACCTATATAATCTGTGATCATGGCACAAAACACAAGTGGGCAGCGCTAGTAACTCTACCACTGATATAATCTGTGATCATGGCACAAAACACAAGTGGGCAGCGCTAGTAACTCTACCACTCATATAATCTGTGATCATGGCACAAAACACAAGTGGGCAGCGCTAGTAACTCTACCACTCATATAATCTGTGATCATGGCACAAAACACAAGTGGGCAGCGCTAGTAACTCTACCACACATATAATCTGTGATCATGGCACAAAACACAAGTGGGCAGCGCTAGTAACTCTACCAAAGATATAATCTGTGATCATGGCACAAAACACAAGTGGGCAGCGCTAGTAACTCTACCAGATATATAATCTGTGATCATGGCACAAAACACAAAGGGGCAGCGCTAGTAACTCTACCAAAGATATAATCTGTGATCATGGCACAAAACACAAAGGGGCAGCGCTAGTAACTCTACCAAAGATATAATCTGTGGTCACCACATGGCACAAAACAGAAGGGGGCATCGCTAGTAACTCTGCCAAAAGCTAGTAACTCTGCCAAATATATAATCTGTGATCATGGCACAAAACAAAAAGAGGGTAAAGCTAGCCAGCTAGCTAGACACCTAAATAATTTGTTATCACCACGTGGAACGAACTACAAGGTGCAAAGCCAGTAAGCTTGCCACTGAAATAATCTATGATACCCACACAGCACAAAACACAAAGGGGCAAAGCTAGTAACCTTGCCACTCAAATAATCTATGATAACCACACAGCACAAAACACAAGGGGGCAAAGCCAGTAACCTTGCCACTCAAATAATCTATGATAGTAACCACACAGCACAAAACACAAGGTGACAAAGCTAGTAACCTTGCCACTCAAATAATCTATGATAACCACACAGCACAAAACACAAGGGGGCAAAGCTAGTAACCTTGCCACTCAAATAATCTCTAACCACACAGCACAAAAACAAGCCCTAAATAACTTAGCAACCTAAATAACTTATCATCACCACTTTGCACAAAACACAAAATTCAAAGGGTAAAGCTAGTAAAATTGCTACTGAAATAATCTGTGAACACACCACATGGCACAAAACACAGGAGGGCAAAGACGGATAGTTAGCTACCTAAATAACTTATCATCATCACCACTTTGCACAAAACACAACATTCAAAGGGCAAAGCTAGTAAACTTGCCACTGGATTCATCTGTGAACACAAGGCACAAAACACTGGAGGGCAGAGATGGGTAGTTCGCCACCCAAGTAACTTCCCTGTTCAACTATTTGATTTTTTGCTCCTTTTGTTGCCTGCTTTTTGCTCCTTTTGCTGTTTGTTGCTTTCTTGTTTGTTAATAAAGGCGCATTCGCCGAACTATCCAGTAGTTTAGTTTTGTCTCTTGTGAATAAAATAACGTCACTTTACACTTGTCGTGTAGTTGTTTGTTGTATGTTCCAGTGGTGTTGCAGTCAGTTTCAGGTTTTTTTATTTGATAAGAGCAAAACATTCCAATCCAATCCAAACAAATTCAAAGAGCAGGGCAAATGAAAATGCAAAACAGATCAAATGAAATGAAGTTGTTTATAACTCTGCAGGCCTTAGAGCAGGGGAATACAAAATGTAAAAAAAACTTGAAAAATAAACCAGAAACAAATCAAATAATTGATTGCTACAACGCTGTTCCAACGATGAAATTCTGCTTAACGTCCTCCGGTCTGGAACAGACACATATGGGACATGGTGGGAACGAACCTGGAGGCAATGCGCAGAGGCAGTGCAACACCAGGAAAGTCCCGAAGTTTTAACAATACAGATGGGTATTAAGACTGGCTGTTCCAACATCAATTTAACCTGTCTGATTCGCTTTTCGCTTTAACAATGCTGGTATATCGCATGTCACAGCATATTAGAGTTTACCTGCTTTAGACAAGCAAGTTTTTGTTAACCTTTTCACCGCCAATGTCGCATTTTTGCACCACAATGATTTAACAATGATGTCATTAAAACCCTTGAAATCAGGGTCTGTTATTCAATGATATTGTGTTCCTAAATTTGAGCAGTAAGGATTGACCGTATTCTAAATGTGTCACAAAGAAATCCCACAGTATTGCAGCCAAGTAAGTTTAATGGAAAGTTTTGGCTAAAAAATGGCTGGCGGTGAAAGGGTTAAGTTTCCATTTAAAACATACGCACAATTTTATACACATTGTGCACTTGAAAATGTTGCTTTTCTTGGAAGAGAACAGAAAAAAATGGAAAGGTAAAAAACATTTGATTAACCCTTTCACCGCCAGCATGTTTCAGCCATAAATGTCCATTCATTTTACCTAGGTAGAGAACAAAATCCATCTCCAGTATTGGGAATTTTTCTGTGACCAATTTTATAAAATAAGGTCTATCCTTGCTTCCCAAAGCCACGACTGTAATGGTCTTTAGATAACAGACCCCGATTTCATGCCTTTAAGTGACATAGGTGTTAAATCACTGTGGTGCTAAAATGCGACGTTGGCGGTGAAAGGGTTAAAGAAAACAACAACTTTCAAACTGCAATAAAACAACAACAAAATTAATGTCTCTTATTCTCCATGGGGTTTCCGGGGGGTGTCTTTCATACAAATAGTTCCCCCACCTTCTGTGCTTGTAAACTCATTTACTCTGTCACTCTTTGACTCTGCCTTTTCCCTTTGCTTTCTATCATCTACTATCTTTCTGACATACTGGCCCCATTCTCCTGCCTTTAATTAAAAAAAAAAAATCTTCAAAATAATTTTCTCCTTTCGAGCTCCTCCGAACTTGGAATGTGTCCAGTGAAAACTGAAAAACGGATATATACATACATGTACTCCCATTATGGCCTGATGGCCGGGAACGCAGAAGAAGAAGAAGAATGCCTCTTAATTCACAGTGTTCCTGATTTAACCCTTTCACCGCCAATGTCGCATTGATGCACCACAATGGTTCAACACCTATGTCACTAAACGGCATGAAATCAGAGTCTGTTATCTGAAGACCCTATTTTCTTAATTTTGAGAGGTAAGGATAGGCCTAATGTTATACATGTCACAGAGGAATTCACAATATTGCAGATTTTTGTTTTCTCTACCCAGGTTAAGTTTAATGGTAAATTTGGGCCCAATAAACGTCTGGCGGCGAAAGGGTTCATCTCCAACACTAAAACAATCAAAGCGAAAACACAAAACCCAACAAAAACCATCAAAGGGAAAAAAGCGCCCCCCAAACTCACGGTCTTGCAGATGACCCTGCTCTCTGTGTGCCCGGCGGACTGGGCACCGCCGCCGCCAGCCTGCTTCTGGCCGGCGCAGTTGTGGGTGAGGGGTGTGGTGGGCGTCTCGACAGGGGCGGCGCTCTGGGCGGCCTGGTGGTACTTGAGGTAGCAGCGCAGCGCCCGCAGGGTGTTGAAGGCGTCGGCCCGCTCCGGCTCCACCTCCAGGGCCCGGCGGTAGTGCCACGTGGCTCCCGAGTGGTTGCTGCTGGCCCACAGCAGGTGGGCGTACAGCAGGTTGGACGTCGGCTGGACACGCACACAAATACACACGCGCACGCGCAAGATAACGATCAAGTTTTTTTTCTTATTGATGTATTTGTCACACACAATGCGTAATGGTGTCATCATCCCTGACGACACCCATCAGTTTAAAGAGAGTAACTCTGGAATACAGTTTTAAAAGCAAGTTGCTTAAAAACTGCTGACAAAGATGAATCTCTACACCATTTTGCCAGAATGACAGTAGCAATTCTCTTCATCATTTCAAATCAATTGTCTATGGCAAGGTACATCTCCACACCATTTTGCCGACATTTCTCATTCTATTTTTCATCTACATTTTCTTTTCATTTTTTGGTCTCCAGTTTTCTCCATCAATCAAGGAGTAAAAGCACTAGCCCAAACTGAGGGCTGAAAGGCTCCCAACCTCCAACCTGTCTTGGTTGCTGTGTTCTATGTAAGATGTGGGGGCATACAAACAAACCTGGGGTTAACATTGGTAAGAGAGTTCCAGGGTCTTGTCCTCTGTAACCTCTTTCTTGCTTCTTCCTTCTGAATAGGCATCACAGGCGCATTGATAGTATGGTGTGTCTGTTAGGGATGCACAGTACCGCCTTGGCTTAAGGCTGTGTCAGACCATTTGACAAAGGCTAGAATGCCAAGGCTACACCAAAATGTTATGCTATACATAGTTCTGATGGTCCCCCGAAGACGGAGTGTGGCTGTCCACATGGCGGGGTAATAAAAAACGGTCACACACGTAATGTTCTCATCCCTAGCTGGTGCATTTGTACTGAATTGTTCAAGTGCTCTGGTTGTTGGGATGATCCCTGGAGTCGTTAAGCCAGGGAACAACAACAACAACAGTTCTGATGGGATTGTCTTTAGCCATGACAAGCTCCTAGCACAACATCATCAATCTCCACAAAAAACGGAAGACGGAGGTGTGGGTGCCCACGTGGTGGGGTAATAAAGAAACGGTCACACACGTAATGCTCTCATCCGTAGCTGAATGCACTTGTACCATAGTGTTCAAGCGCTTCCGCTGTTGGGATGATCCCAGGTAAGCCGACAACGACGACAACAAATACTGTACCTCGATATCGCTGACGTTGATGGCGTCCCTCATGACAGTGAGGGCGTCGTCGATGCGGCCCCAGCGGTACAGGACGTTGGCCAGGTTGTTGAGCGGCACGTCACGGTACTCGGGGGGGCTGAGGTGCAGGGCCCGCCGCAGGCACTCCACCCCGTGGAAGTTGTTGCCCTGGAGGCGCCAGTACAGCCCAGCCAGGTTGTACAGCACCCAGCGCGGCCCAATGCTCTGTGGAGGGGGTGCACGGTCATACGGTTGTTATGATTTTCTCAGCTCCTTTCAGTTCATGCCTTATGTTAACACTTGTCACCAGCATAAACCAATTTAAAAAAATGAAGTTCAGTTTCTGGTCAAATTAAAAATACTGAAATCAGTGTAAAAATAAAAGAGTAGCACCCAATGGGAGCATGCCTGAACTACTTAACACCCATGGCCTGAGATGCTATGAACGCAGAGCACATACTTCAACACTGCCGACTCCATGTTCCCAAACAAACAATGTGGCCTGAGGGAAAAGCTCTACGGCAACCTGAGGGATCTTCATGCGACTGCTGCTTTCGTGCAGGCGACTGGCATCTCCGTCTGAAGTGATCGAAGAAGAATTCATTCCGCCCTATCTCCCCATTTTGTGGGGTTTATAATGCTATTGCGCCTTATAAACTGCTTTTTCTTACAAACCTTTTGTAAAAAAGACAAAAAAGAAGCTTGCTCAATGAAAAAAAAGTAACATACCTTAACCCTTTCACCGCCAGCCATATTTCAGCCAAAACATTCCATCAAATTTACAAGGGTAGAGAACAATGTCCATCTGCAGTATTGGGGATTCTTCTGTGACATATCTTACATAAGGTCTATCCTTACTTCCCCAAAACTAAGACAATAGGGTCTTTGGATAATAGACCCAATTTGATGCCTTTTAGTGACATAGGTGTTAAATCAATGTGGTGCTAAAATGCGACTTTGGCGGCGAAAGGGTTAAACCCCAAAAGGTTTTAGGGAATAGATATTTACGGGAGTAGAACGTTCTTTTTCGTAATAGAAATTGGCTTACTTGTTTGAGTGCAGTCAGTATCCTCTGGCCCACCTCTTCCTCCGTCACCTGTCCGTCGTTCACATGCTCCAGCAGTGTCTGCACACAGACACACAGAGTGGTCATGGCACAAGCAGATACTCAACACACACACACACACACACTACAATATGCATGCAAGCATAATCACACCCACACACACATGCATGCATGCACACCCACATTCTCACATACACTTTCCATCTGACATTGAAGAACAACACACACACACACACACACACACACACACACACACACACACACACACACACACACACACACACAGACCTGCCACATTCTGAAAATGAAAAAGAAGAAGAACGCCCTGGTGGAGGTCAGGGGGCGAAGCTCCCTGAAGCTGAAGCATATTCTATAATTATATTGCTTAGATACACTATCAGGCACATGAAAATGCACTCAGAAGATGACTTCAAGAGAGTAGTAGAGATGGCAGAGAACAATGATAAACACAAGTTAAACTGGAGACTTAACAGCTGAGAGAGAGAGAGAGAGAGAGAGAGAGAGAGAGAGAGAGAGAGAGAGAGAGAGAGAGAGAGAGAGAGAGAGAGAGAGAGAGAGAGAGAGAGAGAGAGAGAGAGAGAGAGAGAGAGAGAGAGAGAGAGAGGGGGGGGGGGGGTTCTGCGCGAACGACGATTTTTATTGTCCGACCCCGTCGTGATTGAAGACGTTATTTTTGGAGTGGCTTGGACTGCATCTGCAATGTTCGAGCGGCACAAAGTACAAAAGGCATTCTCCTTTGACAGACTTGGAAAAGCATGGAAAGTCGTCTTTGTACTCGGGCCTCCATTTCAAAACGTGAAGTCGTTTTTTCTTCTCCTCCACCACGCGATCATGTTCATCCATTTGAGACACCATTTTTGGAGAGATTATTGACCAATCAAAATTCAGCAACAATTTTCGGGTCATTCAGCCCGAGATAAGCTTAGCTAATTCCGCACTGATGTCATGGCTACGCCGTCTTCCTGTCTGCATGTGCAGAGACGCGATCTTCGTTGCGAAACGTAGTTAGTCAAAAATGTATACTAGACGGCTTTTAAAATATCGGAGCTCGAGAGAGCGCGATCGGAGCTCGGAGCAAAGCTCAAAATATCGGAGCTGCTCCGCCGAAATCGGAGCAAGTGGCAGGTCTACACACACACACTTTCCATCTGACATTGAAGAAGAACAACAACACACACACACACACACATACTTTCCGTCTGACATTGAAGAAGAAGAACAACACACACACAGACACACACACATTTTCCGCCTGACATTGAAGAACAACACACACACACACACAGACTTTCTGACTGACACTGAAGAACAAGAACAACACACACACATTTTCTGATTGACATTGAACAACACACACACAATCTCTCAAACTTGTCCCGCACCTGTCTCATAGATGGGTCGTTGTACTTGAGGGGGATGCGGGATCGCTCGGCGTAGCTGACCGACTTGAGGTGGTCGTAGGTGTTCTCGCTGCCCTCAGGCAGGTCCATCAGGGGCACACACACCGGTGGGTACCACGGCAAGGGGTGTTCACCCCCCTTGCTCAGTCCTTGAGCCTCCGTTAGGAGGGCTCGCACCCTGCAAGAAACAAAAAACCCAAACCATGCTGAAGCAGTCATATCAATTCGGAAATAAGTTCAACATTCAAGTTCTTCTGTTCTAAGATATAAGCAGACCTATTTAACCACTTGACTGCTACCAACGTATTACACGTACTGACCTGATGACATCACTGATGATGTCATCAGATGAAGAGGAATAACCCTGATATGCTGGCTTTTGCTCTAACACAGTCAAGAGATTAATATCCCCAGACCATTTTGCCAGATTGGCTCTATCAGTTGTCTCTTTCATGGCATGATTTGCCCAATGGGTTTTTCTTTAATTTTCTCTGGCAGTCAAGGGGTTAAGCGAGCGCTGTATCTTAAGAAAAAGTACACCTAGTCACACTTCCACATTTATTGTTCTTGGGACGAGAACTTTGCAATCGGGTCCTTCCTTCCTTCCTTCCTTCTGTCCTTCCTGCTAGTATATCACTATATAATATGACTTAAAGCTTGTCATATCAGTATCTCACAAAATCATTCATGGATTTTCATGGAAATTTACAGGTGCAAAAAAAATATAAAGGGCTTGTTCGCTTTCTGTTTGGGGGGTAATATGTTTTGTCGTTTTTTGCTTTAGCAAAGATTTTAAATATAGAAGGCTGGTTATAGTACTGGGGTGGGGGGGGTGATAAAAAGGTCAGGTTGGAGAAAATAAGAAGGGAAGGAGGGGAAATGTGGAGGTATGGAGTGGGTGATGGGGGAGATAAATAACAAAGTGGGGAGATCAGTAAAACTAGAAATGCACTGGAACAGTGCACACCCAGTCACACCAACACATAACAAACACACAGAACAACGCAAGTGCAAGTTCAAACCTGTTTGTGTAGCCTTTCCCCCCTCCCCCACTTCCCCCTGGTCAGTGTGTTTGTTATGCTTTCGGCAGGCTTTTCTAGTTTAAATGTTGCGGTAGAAACGTCAAGGAAACACTGTCATCTTTTAAGGGTTTTTACCTTTTTAAAAAGTTTTCCAAATGGGGAAGTAATGTTTTCATTCTGGTTATGCCATGATCTTTATTAAACACAAACACACACACACAGAGTATTTTATTCACCTCTGCTTTACTTTCACAACATTAAAGAAATGCCATACATTTATTTACATAAAAGCATGAGTCCTTTTACAAAACTTTGGAAAAAAACTGAAAGGCAGTGAGAAACATACAGGAAAAAAATACATTGTTTACATGCCACATTCTCTCATAGTTTGCAAAAAAGGTAGCCTAGTATATGTTGTAAGTAGTGTGTGTGTGTGTGTGTGTGTGTGTGTGTGTGTGTGTGTGTGTGTGTGTGTGTGAGAGTGAGTGAGTGAGTGTGAGTGTATGTGAGTGAGTGAGTGTGAGTGCGTGCGAATCATCATGATGACAACCGAACAAAGAACACAGTGTGCCAGTCATGGAAATTATAGGCACATGGTCACTAGACTGGGTGTTAAGAGTGCATTGTTAAGTACTTGGTGTCATATGCATCAAGTTTATTTTGTTGACAAGGTTTCAGACGTCACTCAGATAATCAAAATATGTTACTCCTCTTGCAGCCTCTTACAGAATGCACACCACCCATAAAAATGGTCCACAGCTTAACAGCATAACTAAAATTAGTAAAAATAAAATGATCACCATCCAAAACCAACCTGCTAAAGCAGACCAAATGCTCTTAGTGCCAGCCAATGCTGAGAACCACTATGTCCCAGTAGCACTAGCAGGCCGAGCAGAGAAGTGAACTCACTCAAAGCCCTTGTTTTCTGGGGAGAGGTAGACTGCCGAGAACCACTATGTCCCAGTAGCACTAGCAGAGAAGTGAACTCACTCAAAGCCCTTGTTTTCCGGGGAGAGGTAGACTGGTGAGAACCACTATGTCCCAGTAGCACTAGCAGGCCGAGCAGAGAAGTGAACTCACTCAAAGCCCTTGTTTTCCGGGGAGAGGTAGACTGGTGAGAACCACTATGTCCCAGTAGCACTAGCAGGCCGAGCAGAGAAGTGAACTCACTCAAAGCCCTTGTTTTCCGGGGAGAGGTAGACTGCCGAGAACCACTATGTCCCAGTAGCACTAGCAGAGAAGTGAACTCACTCAAAGCCCTTGTTTTCTGGGGAGAGGTAGACTGCCGAGAACCACTATGTCCCAGTAGCACTAGCAGAGAAGTGAACTCACTCAAAGCCCTTGTTTTCCGGGGAGAGGTAGACTGCCGAGAACCACTATGTCCCAGTAGCACTAGCAGAGAAGTGAACTCACTCAAAGCCCTTGTTTTCCGGGGAGAGGTAGACTGCCGAGAACCACTATGTCCCAGTAGCACTAGCAGAGAAGTGAACTCACTCAAAGCCCTTGTTTTCCGGGGAGAGGTAGACTGCCGAGAACCACTATGTCCCAGTAGCACTAGCAGAGAAGTGAACTCACTCAAAGCCCTTGTTTTCCGGGGAGAGGTAGACTGCTGAGAACCACTATGTTCCAGTAGCACAAGCAGGCTGAGCAGAGAAGTGAACTCACTCAAAGCCCTTGTTTTCCGGGGAGAGGTAGACGGAGGAGAGGTTGCGTGGGTCTGGCACCTTCTGCACGTAGTTGTCACACTCCTCTTTGCTGGGCCACGAGTCCTCTGCCACAGGGTCTCCACTCTGGAACTGAGCACCAACACACAACACACCTCAGCCAACACCAACACACAACACATCTCAGCCAACACCAACTAAACCAACACACAACACATCTCAACCAAAACCAACACATCTCAGCCAACACCAACACATCTCAGCCAACACCAACAAAACCCATCTAAACCAACACACAACACATCTCAGCCAACACCAACACATCTCAGCCAACACCATCTAAACCCATCTAAACCAACACACAACACATCTCAGCCAACACCAACTAAACCAACACACAACACATCTCAGCCAACACCAACTAAACCCATCTAAACCAACACACAACACATCTCAGCCAACACCAACAAACCCATCTAAACCAACACACAACACATCTCAGCCAACACCAACTAAACCCATCTAAACCAACACACAACACATCTCAGCCAACACCAACTAAACCCATCTAAACCAACACACACCACATCTCAGCCAACACCAACTAAACCCATCTAAACCAACACACAACACATCTCAGCCAACACCAACTGAACCCATCTAAACCAACACACAACACATCTCAGCCAACACACAACACATCTCAGCCAACACCAACTAAACCCATCAAAACCAACACACAACACATCTCAGCCAACACCAACTAAACCCATCTAAACCAACACACAACACATCTCAGCCAACACCAACTAAACCCACACACAACACATCTCAGCCAACGCCAATTAAACCCATGTAAACCAACACACAACACATCTCAGCCAACACCAACTAAACCCATCTAAACCAACACACAACACATCTCAGCCAACACCAACTAAACCCACACACAACACATCTCAGCCAACGCAACTAAACCCATGTAAACCAACACACAACACATCTCAGCCAACACCAACTAAACCCACACACAACACATCTCAGCCAACGCCAACTAAACCCATCTAAACCAACACACAACACATCTCAGCCAACACCAACTAAACCCATCTAAACCAACACACAACACATCTCAGCCAACACACAACACATCTCAGCCAACACCAACTAAACCCATCTAAACCAACACACAACACATCTCAGCCAACACCAACTAAACCCATCTAAACCAACACACAACACATCTCAGCCAACACCAACTAAACCCACACACAACACATCTCAGCCAACACCAACTAAACCAACACACAACACATCTCAGCCAACACCAACTAAACCCATCAAAACCAACACACAACACATCTCAGCCAACACCAACTAAACCCATCTAAACCAACACACAACACATCTCAGCCAACACCAACTAAACCCACACACAACACATCTCAGCCAACACCAACTGAACCCATCTAAACCAAAAACTATCTCACCTAGAGAGCCCTGATCATCAGCTGCATCATCTACTTCCAGCCACAAATGCTTTGCGGTTTCTACTACTCAGTCCCACTATTTCTTTTACTATACTTCAAAACTCCCATCTTACATTGCCATTTCTTACTCTCATGCTCTTGTAAACAACATGGGTCACATGTTGTGAAACATGCGCCATATTTTTCGGACACAGGCATGAAAGTGGATGAAGATCAAAAAAGAGGGAAAATTTTCGTCCGAGAAATCCTTCCACCCGGATTTTCACCTGACGTCGGAAGTTTTGCGGGAAGGGGGGGGGGGGGGGGGGGGGAACGTTCCTCCTTTTCACCTACCTCACATCACAAGTTTAATTCAGCGAGGAGGGGGAATAATCTGTTCCGAAAATTTGGTCGGCACAAATAGCCTTCCGCACACATTTTCAGCTAACATCGCTACTTTTGTTGAGCGGGAGCTACTCATTTCGCCTTCCTTCGCGCAATTGAGGCGAGTGAGCTAAAGCGACTTCCGGTTAACCAGTTTGAGAATCGCCAAATAGAGACTTGTAGATATAAGAATACGGCAAGATCGGTCCTTTACGCGGAATTTTTTTGTTTCCGCGGACATTTTGAAAAAATTTCGCGGATTTTCCACGAAACGCGGAATTCTTTCATGCCTGGGACTATAAGGCGATACTTTTCCCCCCAGACTGAGACCCCTGCGCCTTATAATATGACAAACAAAATAGTAAGAAAGTATAATATATATTAACCCTGTCACCGTCAAAGTCGCATGTTAGCACCACAGTGATTTCAGACCTATGTCACTAAAAGGCATCAAATTGGGGTCTATTATCCAAAGACCCTATTGTCTTAGTCTTAGGAAGTAAGGATAGACCTTATTTTATATATGTCACTGAAGAATCCCCAATACTGCAGATGGATTTTGTTCTCTACCCAGGTAAATTTACTGGACAGTTTTGGCTGAAACATGGCTGGCGGTGAAAGGTTTAACAAAATCTGAAATTTGTGTCAAATTTGGGGGTGGGGTGGGGAGGGGTCTTATAGTCCGAAAAATATGATTCCTCTTTCTGACTTATTTCGTAACTCAAGTGTTCAACAACAAAGCAATAAAATGTTCATAGAGCTGCGAAGGAGTACACAACACAAAACCAAGGGAGGTACAGAGAGATGCACACATACCTTTGGCGCTTCTGGTGCATCCTTGGAGAAGCGTGGTGGGTGCTGAGGCTTGGAGTAATCGGGGGAGTTTTTGGTCACTCGCTTCTTGAAACCATTGTCTTCTTCCTCCTACACATACAAGCAATTCCGAGTGTATTGAATACAAGCATGCACGCACAGACACAGACACACACACAGAGGTACACTAAACAGAAACGCTAAAAAAATTTAGATGCCACGCAGAAATAATTATTCCCACAGCAGACAAGTTGGTGGTCTCAATAGAAGCAAAAGCAAGAAAACAACACTAACAAGAAAGCACTGAAACAATGCAAACCTGGCCAGACTGTGCGAACCTCAGTAGCTGCCTGTGTAACTCTTCTCCCGCTGCCCCCCCCTCCCCCTCCACTTCCCCTTTCCCCTGAGTTGACACTACTCCACCTTCCCCTCTCTCACTGGCCCACAGAGTGAGTCGGCATAATGACAGGATTGGGTAAAGACAGGCTTTCCCCATAGCGCAGGGGGAAAAGGTAAAAAAAACCAAATCAACGACAATTAGCAGGGTTACAAAAAATGCCATTGACGCTTGTCAATAGGGTATGTACGTCTCTACTAAATTTTTATCAAAATCCACCTTCTAGTTCTAGTCTTTTTTAAAATTAGATCTATCTGAATTTACACAAAATTTTCATAAAAAATCAATAACAATTAGCAAAGTCATGAACATAAAAAAGAACATTTCTCAGTAAGGTGTTTACGTCTTTGCCAATTTTTTTATTTTTAAATCTGTCCAGTAGCTTTGAGAAAACTGGAACGCAGACATACAGACAGACAGACACACCAGCCCCCAAAACAATATCTGTCGCAGACTCCGTGAGCCTGGCCGGGTATAGTTAGTGGCTTGGGAATCACAGAAGAAAATGGAATAATTCTGAAAACAGAGCAGATGGCAACTCTGATACAGTAGAACCTCCCTTATAAGACTCCCTCCCACATAAGACCTACTTCTCTCAGACATTGCCCTTCTTTGTAAGCATTAAAATTACCTCCCTTATAAGACCTCATTTTGGATGTTTTTTGAAGGTCTTATAAGGGAGGTTCCACTGTACCAATTCAAGGAAAACAGACATCAAAAATTTCCGATGGTTAACATGTTATTGTGCTGACCAGTGGGGGCTGCTGGGTATCCTGCGGGTCGTCCAGATACTGGAAGTCAAAGTCCAAGGTCGGTGAGCGGCGGCTCCACGTGCACAGCAGCACCTGCTTGCCCTCACGATCCACCATGCGGCAGTACTCATCTGCACCAAAATTACAATGGTTGGGTATGCTTTTCTTCATACTGCTGGTGCCCTATTTATCCATTCTACGCTAGTGAAATGTGGTAATGTTGAATGTTTGTTCATAAGTCTGTAAATTATGTTTCTTTAAGTTTAACTCATTCGCATCGCAATTATTTTGAATTATTAAAGAAACTCACAAATCACTCCAGCCATACACGCAAACAAAACATACTTTTAGACATAGGGAAGTGGTAGATCAGACTATTTTATATAGACTTTATATAGAAAACTCTCTACACCGATTGGTTTCCCCACAACAAACCACTACAAAAGCAAAGTCAGAGGCAAAATTGTGGTCTAAGGGAATGAAGCGAGTTTAGAAGTGACCAAGGTATGGTGTGCACACAGATTTACTTCCCTTAAAGAAAATGCATCAAACTGACAGCTATCTATTAATTCCAGAAATATATGTCCGGAACGACTTGAATGAGTTAAATGAAAACCTGAATTCAGGCTTGAGGACCCCCTCCCGCAATGCCTCCCCTGCTGTACTGACCCATCTCGTTGCTGCTGTCCCGGAGCTTGGCGTGCTCGTAGGCGATGCGCTGGGAAATCTTGACCTCGGTGGGCACCTGCTCCGAGCCCAGCTTCTCGTTCTGGTTCTGGTACTGGTCGTGCTTGCGCTGGTAGTCCTTCAGCTCCTTCAGGGTCTTCTGCAGGGCTCTGAGCAGCAACAACATGGTTTTTTTTGGGGGGGGTCTTCAGGAAATTGGTTTGTTAGCGTGGAGAAAGAGAGAGAGAACAAGAACAAGAACAAGAACAGCGTCTTAATGAACCGGGCCATCTGCCCATGTCAAAGGGAACAGTGGGAAGGGGACATTGTTAAATCAAACAAACAAACAAAAGGGAAAATCCATAACACAAAATATTAAGCAAGATATATTCATACATAACTACACCAAGCCTCGCTTATCTGCGCAGATCATAAAGCGTGAGAGAGAGAGAGAGAGGGGGAGAGAGAGAGAGAGAGAGAGAGAGAGAGAGAGAGAGAGAGAGAGAGAGAGAGAGAGAGAGAGAGAGATACATGCATGCATAATTTATGAGTATGTGCATATTTGTTGTGCATGAGTGTGCTTGTGTGTGTGTGTGTGTGTGTCTGTGTTTGTGAGTGCATGAGCAGAGCTCGCTTATCTGTATGCATAAGTTTTTTTGTTTTTTTACAAATCATGATGAGCCTGTGTAAGAATGTGCGTGTGTATGCTGTACATGTGACAAGGGTGCATGTCTGTGTGCATATGTGATAGGTGTTTTATTTTAGTGTGAGCCACAACATTATGTGTCTCTGCAAGCATGAGCATATGAACAAAACTATTCCTAATCTGCTCTTCTAATTTCATTTATTTTTTAACAAATGAAAAAGATACACAAAACAATCTTTTGTTGTTGTTGTACCCTGGCTAAAAGACTATAGGCATCATCCCAACAGCTGAAGCACTTGAACGCTATGGTACAAATGCACCAGCTAGAGATGAGAACATTACGTGTGTGACCGTTTTTAAAAATTATCCTGCCACATGGGCAGCCACACTCCGACTTCGGAGGAGAGAATCGCTTAAATGTTAATATTTAATAAAACACCATTTTCTTTCTTGTGCCTCACCATCACCTCTCTCTCTATCTCAGACTTTCTTTCAAGGAATCTGTTGCTGGTTTTTTTTTACAATCCCTATCTCTAGACAATGTATTTGTCTATGTTTGTCCACTCAACTCTCTCTCTCTCTCGGTCTCTATCCTGCATCCCTTCTTTCTTTATGTCCCTAGCTCCATCTCTCTCTCTCTCTCCATCTCTCTCTCTTTGTCTCCCTTCTCTCTGACCTGTGCTGGGCCTCCAAGGCCCCTTCCAGTTTGGAGTGACAGAGGACAGCGTGCTTCCGCTTGGCGGCCGCCTCAAAGTCGGGCTGGATCTTCAGCGTGTTCTCAAAGCAGATGATGGACTTGTTGTACTCCCCTAGCACCTGTGCAACACAGGTGGACACTGCAGCTGTCAAACTAACCCACCACACCACCACCCTCCCCTCCTCCCCCCCTCCACCCCCCATATCCCCTTGGCATGAGTATTCTATTAGCAACTCCAACAGCTGAAGCACTTGAACGCTATGGTACAAATGCACCAGCTAGGGATGAGAACATTACGTGTGTGTGACCGTTTTTTATTATCCCGCCACATGGGCAGCCACACTTCAGGAGGGAGAAAGACTGAAGCACTGTGGGTAATAATTGACATGGCATTTGTATGTATTGAGAAGTAAGGCCCTGTATTATGACCCTTACTAGTCTACGAGAATTCTTTTGCGTTCTCTTGAGATCTCTCTTGGACCTGATTCCACATCTACGGAACAAGAATGCAGATGCTTTTTCAGAGGCCTACAATCAATAACTGAAGGCACAACTTAAAATCCTTTTAAGTCATTAAACATATTCAGGCTAATCAAAATTACATATTTAAAAAAGTCAAAAGAAAAGGAAAAACAATCATAGATCTATCAATTTACCTACTTCACTGTTTTGAAATACAGTGGAACCTCCGTTTTAAAACCTCGAAAAATCATCCAAAATCAGATCTTAAGTGGGAGGGAGTTGTAATATATAAGGGATGTAATTTTAATATTTACAAAGGACAATGTCTCAGAGAAGTAGGTATTAAATGGGAGGGAGTCTTATAAGGGAGGTTCTACTGTATTTAACCTTCCGCTTCTACATGAAGTTTTAAGTTTTAAGTCGCAAACATACCTACCTTCTAAAAAAAAAAATTTTTTAAAGGAAGGAAAAACTCAGCAAACCAACACTGACAATAAAAAAAAAGTTATCTTGCAACTCACAGCATATATGTTCCCCAGTGTGAAGTGGTTGACGTTCAGCTCTCGGGAGAGGTCCAGAGCGGAGTGCACCAAAATGGCTGCCTCGTTGGAGTAGCGTGCCCGGTGTAGGATGTTGGCCAGGCTGATCAGGGCAACGTCTTTCTGGTGACTGACACCAACAAAAACCCAAAGCCCGACAATTCAAAAAATCGTTTGTTCTCAACGCTTGACTCTTACCTGAGCACAATGTTTTCTCAGTCAAAAATCATCTCACAACAAAAAGTACTTGTCTTCTCAGTCAAAATCCATCTTTATATGGAACGTCTACTTGGGACAAAATGACATTATTTCCTAAAAAAAATAATTTTTTTGGGGGGGTCAAGTTATTAATTAGGTATTATTAGGTACTTTATAGTCACGCATCCAGAGGCGCGCCACCCATTTTGTTGTGCTTTTTTGCATGCGATTTTTGTGTGACTGATGAGGAAGGAGGGGGGAGGGGACAAATTTTGACCAAATGACAACTTTTTCGTTGCCACTGAGTTTAACATGTGCTAAGTGCATGGGCATACAGGACCTTGGTTTATCGTCTCCTCCGAAAGATTCCACATTCAGACCGCAAAGTGAGAGGAAAAATCCCCTGTACCCAGGTTTGAACTCGGGTTTACTTGACACGAGGTGAACGCACTACCACTGTGCCACTCTACACATACATTGTATGCTTACTCAATGTCCATCTCCAAGTAACATTTTAACTTTACTTTGACAATCACACTAAGATAACACATAAACACGCGAACACACAGTAAATATATCCCCCCCCCCCCTCCCCACCCCACCCATCTTCCTTCACAAGTGACACTTAGGCCCACATACTGAACCATACACACTCCCACCTCACTCACACGCACACAGACAGACAGGCACACTGGAGAGAGAGAGAGAGAGAGAGAGAGAGAGAGAGAGAGAGAGAGAGAGAGAGAGAGAGAGAGAGAGAGAGAGAGACAGACAAAGAGAGAGAGAGAGAGAGAGAGAGAGAGAGAGAGAGAGAGAAACAATTTTACATGCAACAAAATTTTAGGTCAGTTTTAATTGATTGATTCCCTTATTCCCTAAACAGCTGTAGCTTCTACACTAAGCTGCATTGTTGGAATAGCATGCACTTTCATCACAGGCACCACGTACCGCGGGGAATAATGCAAAGCTCGTCTGATGCATTCAACGGCTTCAAACGGCTCTCCCTTGATTCGCCAGTAGAATGCTGCCATGTTGTAAAGCACCCAGGATGTTTTATTCTGCAACACATACAACCACAACCATTTTTTATTGACACACAGATGAGATATACAGATACAGGGGCACACATACACATTCACACACAAAAGGTCATTTTCAAGTTGAGTATACTGAAGATTAGAAGTAGGTTGGGCTTTTCCCTCAGACTTTCCAAAGACCTGCAAATGATTGTCCACATCCAAAAAGAAAAAAAAGCAACAAACAAAAAAACAAAAAACAAAAAAAGAAACGTGCCAACAGAAAGTCTAGATCTTTAGACATTTAAGTTACTTATAATTTTTTTTTAAATTCAAGACTTTCAAACTAAAAGACTTAAACACAATAATTACACCCCCCCCCCCCCCCCCCCCCCCCCCCCCCCCCCCCCCCCCCCCCCCCCCCCCCCCCCCCCCCCCCCCCCCCCCCCCCCCCCCCCCCAGTCCGACCTTAGAAAATCTAAAACTTTGCATGAAATATCTAAGCTTAAAAAAATACTTTTTAAAACTTAAAGAATCAATGGGAGACTTAGTGGGATTTTTTTCACGCCAGGTGTCGTGACACTCGCTAGGGGCTTATCACGCTATATTCTTAGTTGGGCGTTGTGAGAGAGAGAGAGAGAGAGTTGGTCTCCTTTCTATCTCTCTCTTTATCCCCAGCTAAGAATATAGAGGGGATTAGCCCCTAGCGAGTGTCACGACACCTGGCGTGAAAAAAATCCCACTAAGTCTCCCATTGTTACCCACCCTTTATATATATATATTTTTCTTTACATCTGGTCTCTTACATTTCATGAATTTGTACATTCTTTAAAAAACCCAAAAAACCTTTACATGTGACACAGCATGGAACGGACCAGCAGTACCCTTGAAATGAAATGCCCTTCGTACCTTGCTGAGTGCCTCCTGCACCAAGTGTCCATACTCATGCACATTCTCACGATGAGTGATGGCGTTCTTCAGCCCCAGCTCTGGTGTCCCCGACAGGTTCCGTCTGTCTTTCAAACCCTGAACACACAAAAAGCCATAAGTAGTGCTCACTAACGTATCAGCACTAGAGGTGGGGTAAAAAAACCCGGTTTGAACCGAAAAACCGGTGCTAAACTTTCGCGGTTCTAAACCGAGTTGCTGTGAACCGGTTTTTTAACTGCAAACTGAAAGTAAGTTTTTCTTAGAATAACGCATTCTTTTTGAAGAACAACACTGATTCTCAGCGCAGTTTGGGTGTTTGTAAACCAAGAGTAGCTGTTTCTAGTTGGTGGTGGTGTATGGCTTTGACTTTGACCGAGTGTTGAGTTGAGTGTGTGTGTGTCATAAGTCATAAGTTTCTTTATTGTGTGTCTGTGTGTATGTGTGCGCGTGCGTGTGTTTGAATATTGGTTAAACAAACCGGTTCGGTAAAACCGGTTCAAAGAGGGAAAACCGGTTTAAAACCGGTTTGGATTTTTGAACCGGTTCTCAACTCTAGAGTAATCAGCAGTTGTTGTTGTTTTTAGCCAAATGCTCATAATTTGGATTTTTCTTTCTCAGCATCTCAGTTTTCACTTACTCTTCTTCTTCTTCAATCGCTCAGACAGTTTCCTGGCAATCATGAGCGCAGATGCATCATGCTGCCGTTATGCGCCTAACTAAGAAATAGTTAGGCCCAGCAAGTCCGACTTCGGCTGGAGGAAATGTTTTTGAAAGTGCTTCGTGAAAAAAGGCAGGAGAATGGACCGGGTAAGGCAGAAAGACAGTAGATGGCAGTAAGCAAAGGGAAAAGGCAGAGTCAAAGAGAGTGACAGATTAGAGGAAGCTACAAGCACAGAACTTCCAGAAGGTGGGGGAACTATTTATACAAAAGACCCCCCGGTGGTATCCCCACGGGGGCTCACTTACTCAAATCAGAAGCTAAAATCACTAAAGTTTGCTCTGCCAACCATATATAAAAAATTAAAAAAAAGATTTCACTTTGATTGAGGATGGTGCCTTCTACATGCAACTTATTTATACAGCAGCACTGAGACTTGGCGTGGAGAATGCTACATGATAAACAAAGGTTAAGAGTTATTTACCTTATCTATCACAACCGATTTAGAGCCCTTCAAAAAAATGATAATTGCAATCATCATAATCTTACTTCCATCAGCTTTGTGGTGTTTCTGCTACCTCACACAGTAGTACTATTAATAAAATAAAGTATTATTCAAATCTGTCTACATAGAAACATCACTGGGTATTGTAACGTTGAGGCGGGGACCTTGGGCACCTTCGTGTCCTGGGTCTCCAAATCACAATAACTTTACCCCACCCCACCTCTCTCTTTTTTTTTCCCCCCCTTTTTTCCCAGTGGCGCGGCATCACGTTGGGGCCCGATTAGCGGGACCTGGCTGGCTGGGTCATTCTCTCGCTTGGCGCGGCATCACGTTAGGGGCCGATTAGCGGAACCTGGCTGGCTGGGCCAGGCTTTCTGTCTTCTTCTTCTACTGTCAACTTTTGTTCTTCTCAGTAGTACCTCAGTGCGCATTTCCGTAGATTCCCTCAAAGTTACAGCGACAGAATAGTCAGAAGTGACTGTGGTTGCTCTACAGGAAAAAAGAAAGACAGAACTAAAGACAAGATACAGTGGAACCTCCCTTATAAGACCTTCAAGGGAGGGGTCTTATAAGGGAGGCAATTTTAATACTTACAAAGGGCAATGTCTGAGAGAAGTAGGTCTTATGTGGGAGGGAGTCTTATAATGGGGGGTCTTATAAGGGAGGTTCCACTGTATCCATGGTTAGTTAGATTTCTTTTCACAGCTAGGACAATTTCTTTTTTCCTGAACATTTGATGACCTCTATACCATTTCATAACACTAACGTTGTATGTGCTTACTTGTGCAAAGGGTTTATTCCTCCACTTATAACTGCTTATGAAATATATCATGTAGGCTTGGTTTTTATTACAAAGCAATGTAACGGAAAGAAAAACAACTTACAAAGCCATTTATGTAACAAGATAAGTGAAGTAATTTGCTATCATTGTAACACAGAACAAGGACATAGTTTATCCTAGAATACCCTTCAAGAGTCCTAGCTGATAATTTGTTTACTGGGGACGGTATTCATGTCGAGATAGCATGAGACTTAGCATGATGCTAACTTAGAAGCTCTTCCAAAAGTCCTATTAAATCCTATAGGACATTGGAAGAGCTTCTAAGTTAGCATCATGCTAAGTCTCATGCTATCTCGACATGAATACCGTCCCAGTATAGGACATTGGAAGAGCTTCTAAGTTAGCATCATGCTAAGTCTCATGCTATCTCGACATGAATACCGTCCCTGACCAATTTAAAAACCAAATCAACAGAAACAAAGCGCCAAAACTCTCTCTTCTATCTCAGATTTGCTATGTATTTTGGGATGTCTCACTTCATATGTCTGTAAAATCGAACCCAGCACAGATATTTTAATTGATTTTTTTTGGGGGTGAACTGATAAGGAGTTGTAGCTCCAACTTGTGAAAGCACACTCTACATTCATGCAAAAACTCCATTATGCCTCAAAACGTCACATTTTTTGCTTTAAACCCAGTGAATAATCTGTCCGATTGACAGGCATTCCACCCAAATCTGAGGTCTGCTCTCACCTCGAGGTGCTCAAAGGCATGGATGCTGAAGTCCAGGTCAGTGACCGTCTGGCAGTCTGGAGGCACGTGAGGAATGTTCAGCAGAAGCTTGTTGAGATCAATGTGCTCCTCGGGCCTGACACACAGAGAGCAGTGTTCAGTGAGTCAGTTTGTCCTGTACCGTCTGCATTCATTGCTGGCTTTGCACACGTATAACAATACATTTTTGGCTTTTGGTAGTTGGTAGATTCTAGTCACAGGGACTTGTCTCTGTGAAATTTGGGCTGCTCCCACCCGGAGAGCGCGTCACCACAAGCGCAGCAGCACCCAATTCTTTTTTGAGGGGGGGAGGGGGCGGACTTGGAAAATCTAGCTATCAATTTGGTCATACCAGATTCGACCCCGGGTCACTCATGCATTGAAATTGGCAGGCGAAAGTCTTAGCCACTCTGCCACCTTCCTTCCTAACATAGAATCTATGCTTACATCTTTACATTCATTATTTTCAAAGGCATCATGGATGGTGGACGAATGAAAATGGAAATGGTGCATGGACCAATTTTATCACGGTTTATCCGTGATAAAACTCAGAGTCAACAAAATACCAAAATACTCTCCACTACCCTTACCCACGGTTCATACAGATTTTTCATATCAAAATTCCCAAACTTTCAAAGACCTTTTCAAAGACCCGTTATCCTATTTTCAAAGACCTCTCACGACATGCAATGACGACGATTGCTTCGATCATGATCATTCAAGTTGCACCGGTGTAGCCAAAAGACCTGCATATAGTGAAAGGAAGTAACTCGACAAACCGAGGATGTCTGCTATATGGAAAATTAGTGAAATAAAATGGCTTCTTTATCAATTCTGGAAGCAAACAAATAAAATGTATGGCGTCAATGACTTTTTAAGGCATCAATGACTTTTTCACAAACCAGTTCACGATTTTCACAGACCAAAGCCAATTTTCAAAGACTTTCAAAGACTTGAAAATGTCACTCCGTTTCTCAAAGACTTTCAAAGACTGTGCGAACCCTGTTACCAAAGTTTCTGCCGTGCCTCATAACAGGATGATACGTGATCTCCAGGGTTTATTGCTCTGTCAACTTGTTCTTCGTTACTGTTCTTAGGGATATGCAAAGGGATCTGTAATAACATGCGTGTGACCTCATCAGAGCTTAATCTAGGATGTCTGAAAAGAGGGGGCAGTCCCCCCCTCATATTAAAAAAAGGGGGGCACTCCCCCCTATCCAACCCCACATCACATACATAAGAACCAGGCTTACCTCCCCCACCCTCGTACACAGACTTTAACACCCTGGCCACTTTTTCAACCAGTCATTTTGGAACCGATGTTCCTTTGCACTGCCACTGTTGTCATTCTTTTCCGACGTTTTAGATGTAGAAGCCTTTTCTTCGAGGTCTTCACACTCGCTTGGAACAGGATTTTTTTTTTTTCACTTTGCCTCCGCGAAAATCAAAATCAAACAGGGTCCCTGCCCGCTTCATTTTGAAGAACATTCAAGATGGCGGCCGAAACTCTCGCAACTTCCTGTCGGTAGAACGAGAAGAACGCGATTGGTTGATTAACACTAACATTTTGTCAAGAACCAATGAAATGTCGAGAAATCCTTCACTCCTGCTCGATACTTTCAGTTTGTCCAGACGACGGGTTTAGCAGACGACGAAGGTCTTCCCGCATCGATCGGTAAAAACTGCGGGCCGTTCTGCAAATGTGCGGGACTCGGCCCGCTCCCCGCGCCGATTATCGCGGGAAGGAACAAAATTTGGGGGGATTTTACCAATCCCGCGCTCTAGATTAAGCTCTGCCTCATGTCATCCGATTCCATACTCTCTTGTCCACAGCTTATCCAGCACATACGTATGTACCATATTTTTACGGACTATAAGGCGATGGTTTTTTTTCCTAGACTGAGACCCCTGCGCCTTATAACAGACCTGCCTACCCCTAATTTCCTTTTTAGGTACTCCACGAAATAAAATTCCGTACTTTTTTTCTTCAAAATTCCGTATTTTGCAAGGAGACCCCAAAACGGAACATTACAGAACATTAAACCGCGATGCGAAATGACAAAAAACACTCGATTTTGACAGATCTTAGAAGACCTTAAGTTCAAATTTTTGCCATATTAATTTTCCATTTACCGTACTGCAGTACTGGGGCTCAAAATCGTGTACAAAATACGGAAAAATCGTATGGGTAGGCAGGTCTGTTATAATGTAACTGATAATAGCAAGAAACTGTAATAACAAAATCAGAATTTTGTGTAAAATTTGGGATGTGCGCCTTATAGTTATAATCAGGTGCGCCTTGTAGTCCATAAAATACAGCACTCTCTTCACACTGTTAATTACAGCTGCTAAGCCTTTCCCTCAAGACCTCCTCACCTGATGCCTTTGTTTTCCAGGGGGAGAACGGTGCTGATATACAGGTCGAATTCTGGCAGAGGTTTCCCTGCTTCAATGCAGTCTGCGTCAGACTGATAGAATTTCTGTTCCAGGCCGGCTGCAAGTCATCCAACACCATATATGACACAATCGAAGACTTGGAAAATAAACGCTCTGCCAAGGTTTTTAGCAACATACATGATATTCTTAACGGCTTCGATACAAGTCAGAATCTTGTTAGTAGGTTTGACCCTTGGTTCTGCCTGAGCAGCTGAAATGAATTTTCACAAATCCAGACTCAAGACTTTAAAACTCTCTACTAAGCCAAAGGTTAAGAAAAGCTTTTTTAAGCTTGTGCACTTTAAACTAAAAAAAAACAACTAAAAAAAACCCAAGAAGCAAAGCCTTCAAGGCTCGCTCGCTTTGCCTTTTTTAAGCTAGATCTAAATGCCAGATTGTGTACTTTGTATTCTGTAAAACTTATATGTAAAAAAAAGGGCACTGGACACAAAGAAATTGGTTACTCACTTTATGTTTTGGGAGATAGATCTAAATGCCAGATTGTTCACTTTCAAACACACTCCAAAGGTCAAGGTCAAAGGGCACAATTTCATTACTGGACACATCAGCTTGATGTATTAACACTGTATAAAATTTGAGCGATTCTGCGCAGCAGTTCATGTGATATTGCAACAGACAAAAATCCAAGGTCAAGGTCACCAATATTTAGCATTCCATATGATCTTAAGCTAGTCTACCTACTTGCCAAATTTGGAAAATGTATCTGCCATAATGTAAAAGATATGGCCCAAACAAATAATTAACGATGTTCAAGGTCAAAGGTCAAGTTTAAGGTTAATAGGGTAAAAACCACCATGCATATGCTGGACACACCAGCTTCATGTGGTATACCACCGTACAACATTTTAAACAATTCTGCGCAGCAGTTCATGTGATATTGCGACAAACAAAAATCCTAAGTCAAGGTCATTGAGGTCACCGAGGTCACCAATACTTAGCATTCTATATGATCTTAACCAAGTCTACCCACTTGCAAAATTTGGAAACTGTATGATGTGTATCTGCCATAATTTTAACAGATATGGCCCAAACAAATAATTGACAATGTTACGGTCAAAGTCAAGGTTAATAGTGTTAAAGTGACCCCGTATACCTAATCACCTTAAGCTAATACATTAACATACCAAATTTGGGGACTGTAACTGTAAAAGATATGGCCAAGTGTGTCCTTATTTTTGTATGTTCTCTCTTCTTAATATAGTGGAACCTCCCTTTAAATAAGACTTCCCTTATACGCTCCCTCCCACATAATACAGGTCTACTTCTCTGAGACATTGCCCTTCTTTGTAAATATTAAAATTACCTCCCTTATAAGACCTCATTTTGGATGATTTTTGAAGGTCTTATAAGGGAGGTTCCACTGTATATTGCTATTCCATTGAGATGCCTCTATTTGTCTTATTTCTGCTTCTACGTCTAATTTATCTGCCTGTCTCCCCTCCCCTCCCCGGCGCTCTCTCTCTCTCTCTCTCCATATAAACATGACTGTTCACATTAGGCAGGCCTGCTCACATCGGGCAAAATGGAGCTGCATTAAGTGAACATTTTCTGCCTAATGTTGACAAGTTTTAACATTAGGCAAATCATCTACACATCAATCGCATAATGTTCACATCAGGCAATTTTCTGTCTAATATTCACATTAGGCAATTGTTCACAGTGAGCGTAACATATCAATAATAAAACAAACATGATTTTTTTATCTCTTTTATCATCATTAAGGATATTTTATCCATCCTTTCTTAATAGAAATTGTTCGGAAATTATTAAGGAGAGTAATTTCATGGTGTGTGGGAGTGATCTCGCCTAATTCAATCGGTCAAACAGGGGAAGTTACTCTACCTTCAGGTAGATCCCCAGCCGTCGCATCGTGTGCTTGAGACACAGCATGTAGCACGCAGTGCATCATTCTAAATTTGATGTAATTTATATTTTTACCTCACACTTTGCAAGTTCTATCACTTTGTTAACAACTGGCCACCCCTTATTTATCTTTAACAAAAATGTTTGCAAGTCGCTGACTGGCATCCTGCGGTTTCAAGCTTCGACGCCATGGTTACCGTGGTTTTGACCGAGTAAGTTGAGGTAATCAACTCTAATTTTCACGAAGTGCTCTCCCCTAGTTTTCCCCCCGAAAATTGTCTATTTGTTCTGCATTCAAATACATGTAATCATTTTTTTTTTCAGAGTGAATAATAAAGGCTTCAAAACAAAATATTGACAAAAGCCCACCTGAGTCCTTGTCTTCGTGGCGGTCAATCTCACTTTTGCGACTCAGTAACTCCTTCTTCAAGTTACCCAGCATATAAGCCCGCTCCTCTTGACGCATGAAAGCCACCAGGTCATATGGTCGTTTTAAGTTAAACACAGAATCCATCTGAAACCATCAAGGAATCGCACATGCACAGAATAAACAACTGCAGTTACCTTGAACTGACACAATGCTCCCTATTTCAATAAGTTTCATTCCTCATCATGCATCTTGGTCATGTATCTGTATATATACGAATGTGCATGGATCATTGAAGTAAAAAGTTAGTTTCAAAGTGTCTATGTCCGACTTTGTGAGAGTGTATGACTATGACTCCGAGTATGAGACAGACAAAGTGTTTTCATTACCTGACATTTGGAACATGAATGCACATGTTAAAGTGGGGGTGAAATTGTGGGCATTCACAATGTTTTGTTTGTTTGTTAATACAGAGTAAATTTGTTAAAATTTATGTTCATGAATGTTACTTTCTTCTTTGATGACTTCAAATCAAATCAAATCAATCAAATTCACTTTATTATCTCCCAAGGAGAAATTTTGTTCAGGTGCCAGAATAACAAAGACATCGACATTCAGCATGCATGAATAGGAACAAAAGTTACACATAATACATACTTAAAGATACACATTATATGTGGATACAAACACATCTAAGGATAAGCATGCATATATTTTTTTTAACATGATGAACACACATTTAAACCTAAAAGGATCATGAGTTTAGGAGGTGTATGGATCTGGGGATGAAGGATTTCTGTGCCCTGGAGTTGACTTTAAAAGTTTTGTAGCGACGTCCAGAAGGTAATAGTTCGTAAAGTTTGTTCAAAACATGGGAGGTGTCATTTACAATCTTCCTGGCTTTATGCTTGGTTCGTTTTTCGTACATCTCATTCAAACCCATCTCTCTCTTTCCAACAACTTTACTACACACATTCACCACATCATCCAACACACGCTTGTTCTTCAAACACAGACTTCCAAACCAACACGTAAAGGAAACACGGAAAGCATTGTTAAAGATTACAGCGTATTTCTGAATGGATTATAGCTCTGTAAACTAGCAGTAAAGTCCACGTTTTAAACTAAAGCCTATCAAAATCAAAAAGATGAATTCTGAAAATGTCACAAATAAGGAAACGTTTTCTTGAGAGGAGAAATAAGACAGGGAGAGAGAGAGAGAGAGGGGGGGGGGGGGGGGGGGGGGAGAGAGGGAGAGAGAGAGAGAGAGAGAGAGAGAGTGTGTGTGTGTGTGTGTGTGTGTGTGTGTGTGTGTGTGTGTGTGTGTGTGTGTGTCCATGTGTGTGTCTGTCTGTGTGTATCTGTGTGTTCATATACAGTGTGTCAAATATACAGTGTGTAAAACTAAAAGACCAGGAAAGCATGGAAAGCAATACATGATGAACGAGCATGTCATTCTCTCCTTGCTTGAAATGTATGCACACACAGTATCCCACACCCTAGACAGAAAGAGTGGGTTGGGTTGGGTGGGGAGTAAAAGTGTGTTCATGGCAATGAATGTAAGGACTGGTTTTGAATTGAGATATGAACACTAAAATATTATTTTGTATATATATACAATGTATATGTGACGGGAAAATTTGGAATCAGGGAAAATTCGGAATCTTCCTAGGAAAATTCCGATTTTCCCCAAGACTGGGAAGATTCCGAATTTTCCCGGATTCAAAATTTTCCCAAACTCGGGACAATTCGGAATTTTCCTGGATTCCAAATTTTCCCGTGACATATATATACAAAAGAATATTTCAGTGTTCATATCTCAATTCAAAACCAGTCCTGTGGTGATGATCATTGTAAAATGCTCAACACAGTCATCAAGAGGACCCCATTCCAAGTACATGTCCTTTCCTGCAGGCCACCTCTTCAATAAATAACATTCTTTTGCTGAAAAATACAACCCCACTGGTTTCAGTTTGTAAATTTATGTGTGTGTGTGTGTGTGTGTGTGTGTGTGTGTGTGTGTGTGTGTGTGTGTGTGTGTGTGTGTGTGTGTGTGAGTGTATCTGTTGCATGCGTGCGTGTGTGTACGCATGTGTGCGTCTCTGTGTGTTGCGTATGTGTGTGTGTGTGTGTGTGTGTGTGTACATCCTTGACTGCATACATGTGTGTGTGTGTGTGTGTGCATTAGCATGCATATTACATATATGACTCTGTGCCAAAAGGTGAGCACGGAGAGGGTCAGGTACTTACATTCTCAATAAATTGTCACATAACCTTCTGACTGTTGTGCTTATGTTATAAACATATAGACAAATGTCTGAAAAGACACTAGAGACAATATCAGCTTTATAAGATCAGTAGTTATTTAGTTATGTGACAATGAATGTCAAATCAGCCCCAAAATCTGGTCTTCAAAAGTGGACATTGCAAATAGTCATGATTTCAACAAGTGCTAGAACACACAAACTCCAGTAAAATTACTTGAAATTTGGACAGGTTATGCAAAAGTACCTCATTAGTAAACGCTAAAGATTGTAACATTCAAAAATGAAAGTTCTGTTAGTTATTAGACTTAAACCAATGTTGATGACAAACATCATTTTTGATGTAATCATTTAACCAAAATCAAACTTCCCAACAATTTTCACTTATATAAATCCAAAATACATGAAAATGTCATGCTTTGTTGGAGCAGATATTACTTTATCATAGGAGTATAAAATGTTCTTACAAAATATATTATTTTAAATAATATTGCACTTTCTCTTAAAGGTTCTGACTTAGATGTAACACTTGACATCCGTCATACCTAAGTTATAATGCTCAATAAAATCCTCAAGATATATATTTTTAACTTGCTCTCTTTTATTTTACAATTAAACTGTCATATAAAGTTGACCCCTACCCTTATTTAACACCAGCATGTTCATTTCTTTCTTCTGCACTAATCCAAATGTTCAATGTAATCATTTTACTGGACTTGATGTTCGTCATCAAGAAAATGTTAATTATCAAATTTAGCTGGTTTTATTGGTCTAACCATCTAATAAACAAATGAACACCACTTCAGTGGGTTTAGTAATTAATTTAGAGCACTTTGCAGCCTTCATAGAAAGATAAATGAAAAAATAGTGCTTAATGAAAATTATGAATGTAACTATGATGTTCGTCATACATGTCCTATGGTGTAAATAGTGAATTATGATAAATAATTCAATAGTTTTTTGAAAAAAACTTTATTCATGCAAGTTATTATTTTCTTTAAAGCATTCTGCTTACTGTAGTTGACAAAAATACAGTTATTCATAGACATTTTGGCCAGAAACTGGAAAATAAATGATTTAGGTAACTTTGATGTTCGTCATACATTTTTCACACATTGTGTAATAAAACAAAAACAATGGCATGAATC
This sequence comes from Phymorhynchus buccinoides, assembly GCA_017654935.2. Taxonomy (NCBI): domain Eukaryota; kingdom Metazoa; phylum Mollusca; class Gastropoda; order Neogastropoda; family Raphitomidae; genus Phymorhynchus; species Phymorhynchus buccinoides. The sequence continues at coordinate 38,198,273 of CM065701.1, forward strand.
AATTAACAGTTTGGTAGAAAATATTCAGTTAACTTGTAATTGGGTTTTTTATGGCATCTTAAGTACTTAAAGACAGAATTAGTGTATTTGATACAACTTTCAAATGTAAAGTGATGACGAAGGTCATTTGTTACCGCAACAGACCCATAATAATCATCATACTAACAGCAAATTTCAACAGGAAATGTCACAGACTAATAGCAAACAATGAAAACAACTTAACACAACATGATTTGCTGGAGCTATGAGAAAATACTGTGACATAACACCATGGTTGTGATGTAATCATTGATGTTCGTCATCAGGTGGGGGACACCACATTATCACTATTTTCTCAGAAATCGGTTGAAAAATTGTCCTGCCACTTTGCACATGTTTTGCCTCATTTATATCCTTTCTAAATATGCATGTATTTAAATGGTATTAATAGTTTCATTTTTTACCCTCTATGTCCACTTTTCATGCCCACCTTTTGGCACAGAGTCATATGTATGTCTGCCTGACATGGTAAACTTTAACATTAACACTTTCTACGCACGTACAGACATTTGCCAGGCAGAATGAAAAATATATCAATAAGACCTTTCCTCCAAGTCCAAAGCAAGTTAATAATGCAACAGCTAGACAAAGAGAATGCGCGAGTGAGCGACAGACAAGAGACAAAGAGAGAAGACTGTCAGAAGGAGTGTGTGTGTGTGTGTGTGTGTGTGTGTCACTGTGTGTGTGTCACTGTGTGTGTGTGTGTGTCACTGTGTGTGTGTGTGTGTGTGTCACTGTGTGTGTGTGTGTGTGTGTGTGTCACTCTGTGTGTGTGTGTGTGTGTGTGTGTGTGTGTGTGTGTGCGTGTGCGTGTGCGTGTGTGTGTGGGAGGTGGGTGTTACTGTTAGTGTGTTGTGTTATGATTATAATATGCAATGCATTCTCTAATGTATTCATTTTCATAGAGATTTTCATAGAGATGTATGGTGAGGATACGTGAACCAGTCTGTTAAATGTTTGTATGACTATGTCTATGAATGGTGAGTGAAAAGCGCATTGAGTTGCTTTGCAAGATTATGCGCTATATAAGCATTATTAATTATTTAAACATAAAAAAACAATTTATTTTAAACACAGAGAGAGAAAGAGAGAGAAAAAAAGAGAGAGAGAGAGAGAGAGAGAGAGAGAGAGAGAGAGAGAGAGAGAGAGAGAGAGAGAGAGAGAGAGAGAGAGAGAGAGAGAGAGAGAGAGAGCAGTTTGAAAGACAATGAAAACAATTGGGGACCAAAGTGTTAAAATGTAGAAAGTTCTACTACTTCTAGAGTAGTGATCTTTATAAATGACATGATATTGGTTTGCATGAAACCAAAGGCCCAACAACATAACAAGACAAAAAAAAGAAAGTCTTATATACTTTAGTACAGTATTAAATTTTTTGTAAATTTAGTAACTCTCATAGTAACAGACCAGTTAAACCACTGAAGAATAACAAAAATGAAACAATCTCTATCTCTATAAAGCATAAACACTAAACAGTCTGCACAGTGAAGGACATTTTCCCGTCTTAGACTGTTAGAACATCTGCTTGTTGTGAAATCAACAAAGCCAAAACTGAAAAGGCTAAAATAACCAGACCATAGACCTAACACACAATATGGGGTCCGCAACGAACACCTTTTGCAAGAGTGAATGCCCTTGGAGGGTGGGGGAAGATGGTTCAGTACTGACCAGACAGGGAGATAACTCTCACCATTAACCCCTATTTGATGCCACTAAATCAGTAAACTTATGGCTGCCTTTCGCAAGAGTGAATGCCCTTGTCAGTACTGACCAATAAGAGCAATTACTCTCACTGTCAAGGGCGTTAATAACCCTAGTTGCAAAGGCCTATACAGTGGAACCTCCCTTATAAGACCTTCAAAAATCATCCAAAATGAGGTCTTAAATGGGAGGGAGTTGCATAAGGGAGGTAATTTTAATACTTACAAAGAAGGGCAATGTCTCAGAGAAGTAGGTCTTAAAATGGGGGGTCTTATAAGGGAGGTTCCACAGTACTTGATCAGCAAGGAATGCAGTAATGCACAATATATATATATATATATAACAGTGCAATCCTTCAACAGATTTTACATTCTGAAAGAAAGCAAACTATGTACTAACGTATTAGAACACAAACTTAATTATGTGAATTGTCATAGAACAATGATGTAAACTAAAGAACAGACCACTCAAAAAGATGATGTAATGTCAATTCAACAAGGAACTTTATTAGCCATAACACTATAGGTTTTGGCATGCATTGTTTGTGGCATAAAACACACACTAAGAAAAAAAGAGTGATTATTATCAATTGACAGATTATGTCATGTTTTTAATCTTTATGTATAGTGGACTTTGTTGGACATTTTGCATAACAATTTTAAGTGATCCCAAGATTTACTTTAAAACAAGTTTGCAACAAATATATGGTCAGGGAAATGGGCAAATGAAGACCTGCATATAGATTAATAGTAGACTCTATGACTGATCACCATCACCAAACTAGTGCTCACAATGAGACATGTTCTGACAGTGGAAACCTATAGTGCAAACCTCCATCAAGGAACCACATGTCAGCAACAGAACGTTGAAAACTTGTGACCTGAGTGACCCCAGCTTAGACTTTAGGTTGTGTACATTATACAGGCAAGTTCCATGCGGAAACCCATGCGCATTCCGCAAACGAAAAATCAACTGGAAGTAAGAAATATGACAGAGTGCACCCATTACATGCAGAAACCCATTCGTAATCCCATCTGCTTATTTCTTATATTTATAACTTATACTAGTTATAGTGTATAGGGTTTCCGTACGGAACTTGCTGGTTGTGGATCAAATGCTCACAAGGCCTTAGAAGTTAGAGCACTAAATATTCCAGTCATTATCATCCGGGTACAGTGAATGATTCAATGATGCGCATAATATATTAATGCCATGGTGCAAACCTCATGTGCTCATTCTTCCAAGCAAAGGTGGGGTATAACTATAAGTATCTACTCAATCTAACTTATCTAGGCTAGGGTGTTTAAAAAAAAAAAAAAGAATCAATCAATATGAATATACAGAATAATCAATCAGTTCAGCAAGTATGAGTTTAAACACATAGAACTATCTGCAGTCCTCTGTGCTGGCTATATTCATTGCACGGTGGCAAGCGGCCATTTGATTTATTTTCAGTTCTAACCCCTCTTCTTCTTGCATATAGCGTCCTCCATCAACAATTTGATGATTATGACGCTTACGTCAGTTACGAATCAATCAGTCATATGAATGACCAAACAGCTAATCTCAATCCTAATCCCATCCGTTTCCTGGGCGTTCAGTTCTAACCCTATCACTATCCCAACCTGGAGAAAGGAATTGGTCATTGGGGTTCAAACCTATTTTAGTATAATTTTTTTTTAAAGAAGAAGAAAAGAACATCGGCACAGGAACTGTGCTCTAGACATCTGTGTTTAAACGCATGCCATGACACTATTACAGTAGCAGAAGTTTACGAATCACTGATTCAATCAGTGAATACCTAAATGATTATGACATATTTTTCTTTCATCATGTCCTTTCTGTTCGTAACTAGGCCTACTAGCCTAACTGTCAATCAAATAAATGATTTAATAAAAAATTTAAAAAGTTTGAATTTTAGACAAGAACACTGTTCTACTATTTCCCCCTTTGATTATCTGCGAAAGACACCAAAACGACAACAACAACAGAGGCACTGTCAAATGTGTACTGGAAACAGCATCAACACACATCGATCATTGCCCCATATGATGATATCAGATATGAGAAGAAAACAAACTCAACTGACGACGGTCCACCTCCAACCAACTGGTGTACATTTTAGTTTATTGGTGGAACACTAACATTACTCTCATGAAAGATTTAAATTAACCTGAGATTGTAGTCGTCCATCTTCGGTAACAATCCAGTGTGTAGAACCGTTGGTGATCGTGCATTGCTCTAACAGTAGTTTGAGCAACAGCAACACAACGACCAACGACGCCATGTTGTGTTGCCGATCATAAATATTCATATCCCACACTGATGTCTAACGTGGCGTTGTTTGGCTGAGTTTTTGTGACGTCAATTTTGTCGTCTGCTTAGTAAAACCAAATAGAGATATCACATCACAGCACGTAAACTGGGTAAAGATATGTTCTTTTCTACATTATTAGGCTACGTGATTGTACATCATTCATTATATTGAACTGTAAATTAACTATCCAACAAGGATATTATGCTTTTGCTTTGGTCTGTTAACATTTTGTTCTCCCAGTTCTCTAATAAGAACTTCTCACGCGTAGCCCCTCTCTCTCTTTCTCTCTCTGTATCACGGCGTGTGTGTGTGTGTCACTGTATGTGATGGCCGTGTGTGTGCGTGCGTGCGTGCGTGTGCATACCACTATATATGTGTTAGTTAGGCATACTCTGCGTGAGAGTGAGCGTGTGTCCGGTGTGCGCCACTGTGTGTGCGTGTCATGTGTGTGTGTGTGTGTGTGTGTGTGTGTGTGTGTGAAAGGACAGTGAAGAGGCCGCGAGGCCTAATGTCCTAACTACTGACCTGTGTGTGTGTGTGTGTGTGTGTGACCGCATGTGTGTTGAGTGGGAGGTGCCCGCTATGCCCAAAGTAGTGGTAAATGAAGGGAAGGAGCTGTGCCGGTCGGGGTTCGCCTCCGGGGACCGCTACGGTAGCCGGATTGGTCTTGCCCAGATACTACGAAATAAAGGCTATGGTCCACTCTTTTATTTTATTTTTTGTATTATAGATAATAGACAGATCCACAGTATGATGTAGGCCTACTTTCCATTAGGCTACTTCTATCGAGTCCTCAGCTTTCTAATTTCTTGTCTTCTTACTACCCCCCAAAGTGTAGCAGAATCTTCAGCCTGATGAAGTTGGCTGCCTGAGGAGAAGAAGAAGATGCCACAGTCTGGCATCGTTGATGTAAACATTATCTCTGTATGCGCAGGGCACAACGGGGCAGGTGGTCCGCCTACTTGTGAGCTTTTGAGGTTATAACTGCCAAACTAATTGAAGTATAAACGCCGTTTTTATACCAAGATGTAGATAAATGTGTGGGCAACATACCTGTGTAGAAACTTTATTAGTTAAAACACAAGAGAGGTTTTCTGCACGCTGCCCAAAGTACACCTATTACCCTAACGTAGGCCCGGGGCAAGTCCGCCACTCGCATAACAAACATTCTCTCTCTCGTATTACACCCCCTGTTATGATGTGTTATCCTCTCCCCCCCCCCCCCCCCCGACCCCCCCCCCCCCCCGTTTTCACGGATCCCGGACAAAAGCCCACCGGGCATAAGCCCACCACCGGACAAAAGTCCACCTCTTTAAATGGGAAAACGGACAAAAGCCCACTCAAGGGGTGATATGATACATATTTCTATATTTTTATGTTTCTGTCTCTTTCCACTCTCTCTCTCTCTCTCTCTCTCTCTCTCTCTCTCTCTCTCTCTCTCTCTCTCTCTCTCTCTCTCTCTCTCCATACATTGTCGCTGTCTCTCTATCTCTGTCTCTGCCTCAGTCACTCTCCAGTGTATGTCTGATTTAGTTCACACGGCACACGGCTGTGCAAAAATCTGTCTCTTTGTCTCTCTCTGTCAAAACAGACTGTCTGTCTCTTTCTCGTTCCTTCCGTTGTCTGTCTGTCTCTCTGTCTCTCTCTCTGTCTCTCTCAACCATATTTTGTCTCTGTCTGTGTCTCTCTGTGTGTTTTTACACCTTCCAGACATTGTCTCTGTCTCTCTGTTAATCTGTCTCTGTCTCTCTTTCTCTCGTTCTCGTTCCTTCTGTTGTTTATCTCTGTCTCTGTCCGGTTCGTTTCTGTCTCTGTCTGTCTGTCCCTCTCCAGACATTTGTTTCTGTCTCTCTCTGTCAGTCTCTTCTCTCTCTCTCTCTCTCTCTCTCTCTCTCTCTCTCTCTCTCTCTCTCTCTCTCTCTCTCTCCAGACTTTGCCCCTCTCTCCCTCTCTGTCTTTCTCTCTCTCTCTCTGTCCAGACTTTGTCTCTGTCTGTATCTGCTCTGTCTGTCTCTCTCTGTGTCAACCAGACATTTGTCTCTGTCTGTGTCTCTCTGTCTCTGTCCAGACTTTGTCTCTGTCTGTATCTGCTCTGTCTGTCTCTCTCTCTCTGTCAACCAGACTTTGTCTCTGTCCGTCTCTGTCCAGACTTTGTCTCTCTCTCTCTCTCTCTCTCTCCTCTCTCTCTCTCTCTCTCTCTCTCTCTCTCTCTGTCAACCAGACTTTGTCTCTGTATCTGCTCTGTCTCTCTCTCTCTCTCTCTCTCTCTCTCTCTCTCTCTCTCTCTCTCTCTCTCTCTCTCTCTCTCTCTCTCTCTCTCTCCTTTCTGTCTCTCTCTCCAGGCTTTGTCTCTGTCTCTCTGTCACTGTCTCTCTCTCTCCTCAACCAGACTTTGTTTACTGTCTGTGTCTATCTCTGTCTCTCTGTGTTTTTGTCTCTTCCAGACATTGTCTCTGTCTCTCTCTCTCTCTCTCTCTCTCTCTCTCTCTCTCTCTCTCTCTCTCTCTCTCTCTCTCGTTTCTTCTGTTGTCTCATTCTGTCTCTGTCTGGCCTGTTGATGTCTTATACAGACACACAGACAGTCGATCAGACAGACTGACAGACAGACAGGGATACAGAAATGCATCCTACCCGATCCATGAGAGAGAGAGAGAGAGAGAGAGAGAGAGAGAGAGAGAGAGAGAGAGAGAGACAGAGACAGAGACAGAGGAAATGTCTGGTTGACAGAGAGACCAAGAGACAGAGACTCGCACAGGCACTAGAGATAGAGACAGACAGAGAGAGAGACAGAGACTCGTATAGAGACAAAGACAATGCCTGGAGAGAGATAGAGACAGAGAGACAGAGACAATGTCTGGAGATAGACAGAAAAGCAGAAACATAGAAATGTGTATCCCATCACCCCTTGAGTGGGGCTTTGTCCGTTTTTTTCCAAATAACAAGATGGGCTTTTGTAGGCGCATCCGTTTTCACATCCATTCTTACTTTCTCATTTGAGCTACACAAAATGACGTCAAGTGCAAATTACGTAAACTAAGAAGTGTCCCTATAATAAAAAGAGGATGTAATCTAGCCTTACCCAACTAAGGCCTTGTCTTCCGGGACAAACTTTCTGAACCATAAAATCTTGAACTAAGCATCCCTTTTGAAATAAATAGCGTCACGACAGAAATGAAATCTTGAGTACTTTGTTACAAAAAGGTGCAGAAATAACATTTTTTGCTCTCAACTAATTACCTCAAATTGATGCACAACTTTCAAACTTTCACAGGTTGTGGCGAGAAGAAAACACGTGGCTATCATAATGCTCTAAATGGTTCCAGAGCAAAGGGTATACCTACACTGCTACAGTAGATTTCGGATAAGACGACCCCTCTACGGACCATGAAAAAAGGTCGAGTTATCCGAGGGTCGATTTATCCATACATTGATTTCGTGGCGGTACCATAGCCGATGAGGTTTAACCGAGGCGTGGTTACCGCTACACCTATCTATATTGTTAAAAACTCGGGACTTTACTGGTGTTGCACTGCCTACGGGCATTGCAGACAGTATTGTTCCCACCATATTTGTATTTACAAATGTCCCATATGTGTCTATGATCGAGAGGACGTAAAACATCATTTTCATCGGGTCGATTCATCCCATCTTCGGATAAGTCGACCTTTTCTGCTAGAGGGTCGACTTATCCGAGGAACAGATAAAATACAGTAAGCCAACGTTTCCTGCAACAAGTTGACCCAAGTATGAAAAGCTTACGGAATGATCTCTCTGTGTGTCTCTCTCTGTCTGTCTGTCTGTCTGTAACTCTCTCTCTCTCTATCTCTCTCTCTCTCCATTTACTTTTCTGACTTTCCACACTTAAGAGTCCAAATGTAGTAGGCCCTTCAGATCTGGGCCTGCTAACAAAGAATCAGACACAGAGACAACAGATTGAGAGAAAAAAACCACACACACACAAACGTATGCACACACACTATCAGTCAGTGTCTGTGTGTGTGTGTGTGCGCGTGCGCGCGCGTGTGCGGCGTGCGTGCGTATGTGTCTGTGTGTGCGAGCGTGTGTGTGTACAGTGTACGTGCTCTTGCACACGCGCGTGTATATGAGTACGTGTCTGTGTATGTGTGCGAGCATGTGCATGTGCTTCTCGCGCACGCGTTTGTATATGGGTACATGCGTATCTGTATGTAAGTGTTTATGTATGTGTGTATATATGTGTGAATGTATGTGGAGTGGGTTTTAAAAAAAAGAAAATACATATGCATATTTTGGGTGGTATAATACAATTCCTCCTTAAGTCTCGGCCCAGCTGGAAGCTGTCCCCGGATACAAAGAAGTGAAACGTACGTGATAGGGGGAGACCCCACATTTCACCCTCTGAGTGTCTGCACGACCGAGTTTGAATCCCAGGGCTCTGTATGTGTACATTGTATTGTGCTCCTATGTTCTACTTTCATTCCTTGTCACTTTTGTTATGTTTTGTTTCGTTTGTCTGTGTACATGTTGTTATTGCACCCGTCAAGATATAGTACACGTGTACTGTAAATTCCAATAAGCCCACTGTAAGCTTTAAGCTTGTTGTTGCTCTTCTTGTGTTATATATTGTTGTGTAATAGAAACAAATACTACAAACAAAGGTGAATGAAAAAAAGAAAGATTAAACAATGAAAGAATAAATGAATTGATTTTCCATATCCTAAAAAATACAAATGAATGATTGAATAAATATATAAATACCTTAACAAATGAATAACACCTTGAATGAAATAATGAGAGAGAGAAAAACATATCTGTAATAGAAGAATTTGTTTTAAAAAGAAAGAAAGAACACAAAAGAAAATTAACGAATGCATCATACAGACCCTCTTTAACCCTTTCACCGCCAGGAACATCGTGAGAACAAAATCCATATACATAACTTTGTGAAAGTTATCCTTACTTCTAATATAGGTCGGATCTACTGCCTTTTAGTGACAAGCAGTGGAAAAATGACATTGGCGGTGAAAGGGTTAAAGCGGAGAACGATTTAAAACTTTGAAAGGGGTCGATCTACTATGCAAGCAGTGGAAAGATAGAACGATTTAAAGAAAGAAGAAGAAAAGAAAGAAAGAAAGAAAGAAAGAAAAAGGGACGAATTATGAAGACCGCCTATCAAGCAGAACATCTAGACTAATAGTCGGTGCGTGTATCAGTGTGTGCGCGTGCGTGTGCGCCACTTTATGTGTTGGTTACTAGTCTCTCTCTCTCTGTGACCGTTTTTTTTAGTGTATGTGGGTGTAGTAGGCCTATGTGAGTGTGCCGTAGTACTAGCGCAACGCCGTGTACAGGTAACGCCTAGTAACAGAAACGCCAAGTACTGGTAACGCTGAGCACAGCAAATTTGAAGCGATTCGGTTAAGAAACGGCGGAGTTATAAGGCCCCGTTTCCCGTTGGCGCTGCTCTGAGAGTGACGCGCTCTCCCGATTCTCTTCAAATTTGCTGCCAGGCTTTGCCCCGGCCACAGCAAACCTGAAGCGATTCGGTTAAGAAACGGCGGAGTTATAAGGCCCGTTTTGTGTTTCAGACAGACACACACACTTGCCTTTTTATTATATGATACATAATTTGCTTTGATAAAACTTTTCTGTGTCCAATGTCTGTATTTGTGAACCTCAGAAACAAAACCCGGGCCAGTTAACGTTAACTTTATGAAATGTTCCGTGTTCTTAAAAACAAAAAAAGGCCCGAGAGAAATAGACACCTGCAGTGTTGGTCGGAAAATTTAGAGCAACACTGAACACATCTGTCAAGTGGAGGAGGCTATAGTGCTTGACTGTACCGTGATTTCAGTCTTCTCATTTATCAGATATCAATATCCTTGGCACACTAGCTCACTGCACTGGTTATAGTAGTGGGCCTCCAAATCCCACAAGATTCTGATGGAACTAAAACCCAAGACTAGCAAACCGCAACACTACAAAGCAGGCATTTCATTTTTATTTAATGAAAACAAAACCTATTCCAAATTACTGGACATAAAAACTGGTAGAACTGTCTCCCATGTCCTGTGATGTTATTACATTCAAATGGCATACATTTTTTTTTACATGTTATGAAAGATTCTGCACTGATGGCAAGCGAAATTTGGTAGAATATAGTCCCTGATATCCTGACGATTATGCATAATTATTATGTCAGTTATATATTATAGTCATAGTGAGTGGCGGTACCATAGCCGATGAGGTTTAACCGAGGCGTGGTTACCGCTACACCTACTGTATCTGTATTGTTAAAACATCGGGACTTTACTGGAGTTGCACTAGTACTGCCTCCGGGCATTGCCTCCAGCATTGTTCCCACCATCTTTGTATTTACAAATGTCCCATATGTGTCTGTTCCAGACCGAGAGGACGTAAAGCACCATTTTTCATTCATATTATCTCAGCGACGACGACAAAATGGTGTTTTACTCAGACTATGGGATAAACTAGACAATACTGTGCCCGTGGTACCCATAAAGCTTACTCAAACGATGAGGTTGGTAACCGATGCGAGGCATGGTTACCGCTACACCTATTATTGTTAAAAACTAGTCGGGACTTTACTGGTGTTGCACTGCCGCTCTGGGCATTGCAGCCAGTATTGTTCCCACCATCTTTGTATTTACAAATGTCCCATATATGTGTCTATGACCGAGAGGACGTAAAACATCATTTTCATCATCAACCATCATCAAACGGCAAGCCATATAAATGCACTTTCAATTCTCATTTATTTTGGAATGTCAAATGCCTCAGATATGGATTATTTAGACCTACTGATATTGATATAAGAATATTATAACTGCATACTTTAATTGTGTTCAGCCATTATGTTTTAGAGGACAGAATCACTTCAAATATTGTAGGGTACATGCTAACTGAACCCAATGTGCTTTGTTGATGACGTACCCTGGGCCTGTATTCACGTTGAGATAGCATGGGACTTAGCATCATGCTAACTTAGAAGCTCTTCCAAAAGTCCTATTAAATCCTATAGGACATTGGAAGAGCTTCTAAGTTAGCATCATGCTAAGTCTCATGCTATCTCAACGTGAATACAGGCTCTGGCTAAAAGACTCCAGGTATTATCTCAACAGCCGAAGCACATTGTACTTGAACACTATGGTCCGACTTCGGAGGATTTTGAAGACTTGACATGATGTTGTGCTACAAATGCATCAGCTAGGGATGCAAACATTACATGTGACTGTTTTTGATTACCCCACCACGTGGGCATCCACACTCCGTCTTAGGGGGATTTTGGAGACTGATATTATGCTAGGAGGTTGTCATGGCTAAAGACAATCCCCGCATAACTATATGCATAGTATAACATTTTGATGTAGCCTTGGTGTTCTAGCCTATGTCAATTGGTCTGACATAGCCTTAAGCCAAGACGTATATAATGTGCCTTGTGAAGTAACTGTATCTTGTGTACACTCGGTGCATATAAAAATTTAATTGTGGCGGTACCATAGCCGATGAAGTTTAACTGAGGCGTGGTTACCGCTACACCTATCTATATTGTTAAAAACTCGGGACTTTACTGGTGTTGCACTGCCTCCGGGCATTGCACCCAGTATTGTTCCCAACATCTTTGTATTTACAAATGTCCCATATGTGTCTATGACCGAGAGGACGTAAAACATCATTTTCACCAACTGTATCTTGTGCTTACATCATTTTTTGTTAGCTTTTGTAGTTTCAGTGAGTGTGCTGGGTGACGAATTTCATTACATTATTGACTGTCCTGCTTTTCAGGATGTAAGGAAAAGATATGTCAGATTATTACCAGAAAAGACCAAATGCTATAAAGTTCCACTCTTTATTTCAAAGAAACAGTCGAATTCTCAACCGCTTAGCTTGTTTCATAACAATTATTTTGAAAGCTTTCTAAAACCTAAACATACACGTTTCCGCTACTTCTCGAGTTATATAGCCCATTTCCTTTTTTGTGTGTTTAGTAAACTGGTGCTATGTGTGCGGATGTTAGATTGTGTGCGACAGTTTATATGCCTTTGTATGCCATTGTGTTTCTGTCTTTATTGATTATAAGCGAATTGTGTTATTGTATTGGTTACATTGTGATGTGTAACATTTTTCATGTGCCCCCTGAGGGGTTTGAAATAAACTTTTGACTTGAATAGGAACATCTTTGTATTTACAATGTCCCAGTGTGAAGAGGACGTAAAACATCATTTGTAGAAAGGAAGGGGAAGGGTGCTCAATTTCCTGTCTTGCCTTTTCCAGTTAAGTTTCAGTGAGTGAAAGTGTCTTTGGTGAAATAGGAGAGGGAACTCGAGGGGAGAGGAAGGAATGGAAAGGAAGCTCAATTTCCTGTCTTGCCTTTTCCATTTAAGTTTCAGTGAGTGAAAGTGTCTTTGGTGAAATAGGAGAGGGAGTTCAAGGGGAGAGAAAGGAATGGAAAGGGTGCTCAATTTCCTGTCTTGGCCTTTGCACTTAAGTTTCAGTGAGTGAAAGTGTCTTTGGTGTAAATAGGAGAGGGAGTTCAAGGGGAGAGAAAGGAATGGGAAGGGTGCTCAATTTCCTGTCTTGCCTTTTCCAGTTAAGTTTCAGTGAGTGAAAGTGTCTTTGGTGAAATAGGAGAGGGAACTCGAGGGGAGAGGAAGGAATGGAAAGGAAGCTCAATTTCCTGTCTTGCCTTTTCCATTTAAGTTTCAGTGAGTGAAAGTGATTACAATTAATATGTCTTTGGTGAAATAGGAGAGGGAGTTCAAGGGGAGAGAAAGGAAGCTTTTTCAAAGGGTGCTCAATTTCCTGTCTTGGCCTTTCCACTTAAGTTTCAGTGAGTGAAAGTGTCTTTGGTGAAATAGGAGAGGGAGTTCAAGGGGAGAGAAAGGAATGGAAAGGGTGCTCAATTTCCTGTCTTGCCTTTTCCAGTTAAGTTTCAGTGAGTGAAAGTGTCTTTGGTGAAATAGGAGAGGGAGTTCAAGGGGAGAGAAAGGAATGGAAAGGGTGCTCAATTTCCTGTCTTGGCCTTTTCCAGTTAAGTTTCAGTGAGTGAAAGTGTCTTTGGTGAAATAGGAGAGGGAGTTCAAGGGGAGAGAAAGGAATGGAAAGGAAGCTCAATTTCCTGTCTTGCCTTTTCCAGTTAAGTTTCAGTGAGTGAAAGTGTCTTTGGTGAAATAGGAGAGGGAGTTCAAGGGGAGAGAAAGGAAGTGAAAGGGTGCTCAATTTCCTGTCTTGGCCTTTCCAGTTAAGTTTCAGTGAGTGAAAGTGTCTTTGGTGAAATAGGAGAGGGAGTTCAAGGGGAGAGAAAGGAATGGAAAGGAAGCTCAATTTCCTGTCTTGCCTTTTCCAGTTAAGTTTCAGTGAGTGAAAGTGTCTTTGGTGAAATAGGAGAGGGAGTTCAAGGGGAGAGAAAGGAATGGAAAGGAAGCTCAATTTCCTGTCTTGCCTTTTCCAGTTAAGTTTCAGTGAGTGAAAGTGTCTTTGGTGAAATAGGAGAGGGAGTTCAAGGGGAGAGAAAGGAATGGAAAGGAAGCTCAATTTCCTGTCTTGCCTTTTCCAGTTAAGTTTCAGTGAGTGAAAGTGTCTTTGGTGAAATAGGAGAGGGAGTTCAAGGGGAGAGAAAGGAATGGAAAGGAAGCTCAATTTCCTGTCTTGGCCTTTCCAGTTAAGTTTCAGTGAGTGAAAGTGTCTTTGGTGAAATAGGAGAGGGAGTTCAAGGGGAGAGGAAGGAATGGAAAGGGTGCTCAATTTCCTGTCTTGGCCTTTTCCAGTTAAGTTTCAATGAGTGAAAGTGTCTTTGGTGAGATAGGAGAGGGAACTCGAGGGGAGAGGAAGGAATGGAAAGGGTGCTCAATTTCCTGTCTTGCCTTTTCCAGTTAAGCTTCAGTGAGTGAAAGTGTCTTTGGTGAGATAGGAGAGGGAGTTCAAGGGGAGAGAAAGGAATGGAAAGGAAGCTCAATTTCCTGTCTTGCCTTTTCCAGTTAAGTTTCAGTGAGTGAAAGTGTCTTTGGTGAGATAGGAGAGGGAACTCGAGGGGAGAGGAAGGAATGGAAAGAGTGCTCAATTTCCTGTCTTGCCTTTTCCAGTTAAGCTTCAGTGAGTGAAAGTGTCTTTGGTGAGATAGGAGAGGGAACTCGAGGGGAGAGGAAGGAATGGAAAGGGTGCTCAATTTCCTGTCTTGCCTTTTCCAGTTAAGTTTCAGTGAGTGAAAGTGTCTTTGGTGAGATAGGAAAGGGAGTTCAAGGGGAGAGAAAGGAAGTGAAAGGGTGCTCAATTTCCTGTCTTGGCCTTTCCAGTTAAGTTTCAGTGAGTGAAAGTGTCTTTGGTGAAATAGGAGAGGGAGTTCAAGGGGAGAGAAAGGAAGTGAAAGGGTGCTCAATTTCCTGTCTTGGCCTTTTCCAGTTAAGTTTCAGTGAGTGAAAGTGTCTTTGGTGAGATAGGAGAGGGAACTCGAGGGGAGAGGAAGGAATGGAAAGGGTGCTCAATTTCCTGTCTTGCCTTTTCCAGTTAAGCTTCAGTGAGTGAAAGTGTCTTTGGTGAGTTACATAGGAGAGGGAGAGGGAGGGGAGAGAAAGGAATGGAAAGGGTGCTCAATTTCCTGTCTTGGCCTTTTCAGTTAAGTTTCAGTGAGTGAAAGTGTCTTTGGTGAGATAGGAGAGGGAACTCGAGGGGAGAGGAAGGAATGGAAAGAGTGCTCAATTTCCTGTCTTGCCTTTTCCAGTTAAGCTTCAGAAAGAGTGAAAGTGTCTTTGGTGAGATAGGAGTAGAATAGGAGAGGGAGGGGAGAGAAAGGAAGGGAAAGGGTGCTCAATTTCCTGTCTTGGCCATTGCAGTTAATTTTCAGTGAGTGAAATAGGAGAGGGAGGGGAGAGAAAGGAAGTGAAAGGGTGCTCAATTTCCTGTCTTGGCCATTGCAGTTACAAGTTCCAGTGAGTGAAATAGGAGAGGGAGGGGAGAGAAAGGAAGTGAAAGGGTGCTCAATTTCCTGTCTTGGCCATTGCAGTTACAAGTTCCAGCGAGTGGAATAGGAGAGGGAGGGGAGAGAAAGGAAGGGAAAGGGTGCTCAAATTTCCTGTATTGGCCATTGCAGTTCATTTTCAGTGAGTAGAATAGGAGAGGGAGGGGAGAGAAAGGAATGGAAAGGGTGCTCAATTTCCTGTCTTGGCCATTGCAGTTACAAGTTCCAGCGAGTGGAATAGGAGAGGGAGGGGAGAGAAAGGAAGGGAAAGGGTGCTCAAATTTCCTGTCTTGGCCATTGCAGTTCATTTTCAGCGAGTGAAATAGGAGAGGGAGGGGAGAGAAAGGAATGGAAAGGGTGCTCAATTTCCTGTCTTGGCCTTTGCAGTTACAAGTTCCAGCGACGGAGTGGAATCGGAGAGAGAAAGGAAGGGAAAGGGTGCTCAATTTCCTGTCTTGGCCATTGCAGTTACAAGTTCCAGTGAGTGGAATAGGAGAGGGAGGGGAGAGAAAGGAAGTGAAAGGGTGCTCAATTCCTTGTCTTGACCACTGCAGTTCATTTTCAGCGAGTAGAATAGGAGAGGGAGGGGAGAGAAAGGAAGGGAAAGGGTGCTCAATTCCTCGTCTTGGCCATTGCAGTTCATTTTCAGTGAGTGAAATAGGAGAGGGAGGGGAGAGAAAGGAAGTGAAAGCCGGGGGTGCTCAATTTCCTGTCTTGGCCATTGCAGTTCATTTTCAGCGAGTGAAATAGGAGAGGGAGGGGAGAGAAAGGAAGTGAAAGGGTGCTCAAATTCCTTGTCTTGGCAATTGCAGTTACAAGTTCCAGCGAGTGAAATAGGAGAGGGAGGGGAGAGAAAGGAAGGGGAAGGGTGCTCCATTTCCTGTCTTGGCCTTTGCAGTTACAAGTTCCAGCGAGTGAAAGTGTCTTTGGTGAAAATGAATAGGAGAGGGAGCTCGAGGGGAGAGAAAGGAAGGGTGCTCAATTTCTTGTCTTGGCCGTTGCAGTTCATTTTCAGTGAGTGAAATAGGAGGATGGGGGAGAAAGGCTCATACAGAGAAGCATCAAGTGGAGAACTGCGGTTCATGGCATGTTGCCAGACTCATTTCAGCTCAGTATAGTTGATGACTGCTGGGTTTTTTAATGATGAGCCAGCACACGCAAGTGTGTGTGCACACATACACAGACATGTGTGCACAAAGACATGGATGCAACAGGAGAAAATTAAAAAAACATGCAAGGCAGGGGTCCAGGGGCCCCCCTGAAGCTGAAGAAAAAGCAAAATCATACTCAATTTGAAGCCTATTCCAGGCTTGTAAAGTGAGAATTCAACACTTTTTTCCCCTTGAACTTTGAATCCATTTTTTGGGGTGGTCAAACTTTTGAAAAACAGGTGCTGCCTGTGGCGTGCAAATCTGTCGCTCGCTACCTATGAGAGTCTGTATTTGCGGCATTTTGCGACATTGAGCATGAACCACAAATTTCACTTTTTCCGTGGGTTAGGGATAGGGTTAGGGTTAGGGTTAGGGTTAGGGTTAGGTAAATGGTTCAAGTACGGAAAAAGTGAAATTTGTGAATGTCGCAAATACACTCTCATAGTAGCGAGCGACAGATTTGCACGAGTGACAGATTTGCACGCGACACTGCCTGGTTTTTAAATTTTGAAAAACAGGCGCCGCCTCGTATCCGAGGCAAGGTTGCATCCATGCAAAGGACATAGACATGGGATGAGTTTGTGAACATGCCCATAGAGGTGCGAGCACACACACACACAGAGCAAGAGAGAGAGAGAGAGAGAGAGAGAGAGAGAGAGAGAGAGAGAGAGAGAGAGAGAGAGAGAGAGAGAGAGAGAGAGAGAGGGAGAGAGGAGAGAGAGAGAGAGAGAGAGAGAGAGAGAGAGAGAGAGAGAGAGGGGGGGAAGAGAGTGTGAGAGAGAGAGAGAGAGAGAGAGAGAGAGAGAGAGAGAGAGAGAGAGAGAGAGAGAGAGAGAGAGAGAGAGAGAGAGAGAAGCACTGAAATGTTTAATGCATATTGGCCATGGACCACAATACATGTTAGGGGAAGGGGAAGCGAATCGGTTACATGAATCATATTATCAAAGTAACTTGTCAGTGTTTCTCCCAGTATTTCTTTTAACATTTTATAATATATAAGAACTAACAAAATAACTCTAGATTCTGATAGAGGCAAACTATAACATAAATGTAACAAACATCTTAAGATGAAACTCTTTGTAAATTAATCCACTTTAGCGGAAAACGCACATAATGAAAACCTTACAAACAAGAAACACATCACATGACCGACTTTCTCCTGTTCATGGCATGAAACACATAGTTTGTGAACATGCCCATAGACGTGCGAGCACACACACAGAGCAAGAGATCGAGAGAGAGAGAGAGAGAGAGAGAGAGAGAGAGAGAGAGAGAGAGAGAGAGAGAGAGAGAGGGGGGGAAAGAAAGAGTGAGACAGAGAGAGAGAGACAGAAAGACTAAAGCCTTGTGCACATTAGATCCGCAATCTGCAAGTTCTGTATGGAAACTTCATTCACTTATATAAGAAATAAGCAGATGGGATTGTGGGTGAGTTTCCGTGTGTAATGTGCACACTCATATTTCTTACTTCCTGATTTTTTTGTGTGCAGACTCCGGATGAGTTTCCGGTAAAGGTCAAGATGTGCCACCCCCCTCCTACATTTCTCGGTTAATTGTATTTTTCCGTTTTTGCCTTTCTTACCATACATAAAGCTGTATTTTAGGAACCTTTTTAGCTAATAACCTTTTTGGAATACTAACCCCCCCTATATAAGACGGAAAAACGGAACGAACCACAACTGTGACAAATCGCGGTGTGCTGCAGTACATAGTGGGGGGTAGGGTTAGGTTTAGGGCTAGGGTTAGGGTTAGTATTCCAAAAAGAGAATTAGCTGAAAATGTTCCTAAAATAGCTTTATGTATGGTAAGGCAAAAACGGAAAAATAATAATAATAATGAATATTTAGGGCGCTTAATCTTAACAAAAGCCCTAAGCGCTTACAATCAATGATAAAAACAATACTAACAAAATGAAAAGCTAGACAACACACAAAACACTCACACGAACTTGAGGTCAAACACACACACCAACAAAACACACACGCGCGCGCACACACACACATGACTCAATGGATAACCTTTGTAGGAGGAGGAGGAGAAAGATTATGTTTTGAAGAGAGTTGTTTTGAGGGAGGACTTGAAAGAAGAGAGGCTTTTTGAGGTTCGGAATGCAGAAGGGAGGCCGTTCCAGGAGGAGGGAGCTTGGAAAGAAAAAGAACGTTCGCCAAGAGTTCTGGCACGGAAACGAGGGATCTGCAGAACGTGAGTGTCAGAGGAGGAGCGAAGCAGTCTAGTGGGAGTATAAATCGATAGAAGATCAGAGAGATATGATGGGGCCAAACCATTCAGCGACTTGTAACATAACAGAGAGTTTATAGTCAATGCACTTTTCAACAGGGAGCCAGTGGAGAGATTGAAGCAAAGGAGAAACATGAGAGGTCCTCGGGCATCTCAGGACGAGGCGAGCAGCATTATTTTGGACTTACAGGAGATTTTGTGGGCAGCCAGCAAGGAGAGAATTACAGTAATCAAGTCTTGAAAGAACAAATTAATAATTAATAAGGCAGAAATGAGGGTTTTGGTGGCTTCTTCAGACAGAAGATGACGTATATACAGAACTGATGCGCCGAAGCTCCAAATAGCAAGCACGGCAGACAGAAGAAATTTGACTTTGAAAAGTGAGTGTCTGGTCCAGTACAACGCCTAGATTGCGCACGGTAGTAGAGGTCTGAATGAGAGAGTTTCCAAGTTGGACAGAAGTAGGGACAGAGATTGTAGACATGAGCCTTTTTGATAGAATGAAAATCAGTTCAGTTTTGTCGTTGTTTAGCTGGAGCTTGTTGTAAGTCATCCATGCCTTGATGTCAGAAATACATAGCTGTGTACGTTCAATGATGGAGGGGAGTAGAGAGATATCACCAGAGGTGTAGATTTGGTTGTCATCGGAGAAGCAGTGATGGTAAATGTCATGATGGGCCACAATGTCAGAAATAGGTTGAGTGTATAGAACAAAAAGAATGGGACCCAGAACAGAGCCCTGGGGAACTCCATGCTTCAAATCGGCTGAACTTGAAGAGAAGCCGTTGACAGAGACAACTTGAGTACGACCGGAGAGGTACGAGTGAAACCATGTCAGTGCATTAGAAGAGATGCCAAAAGTATGTTGAAGTCTAGAGAGGAGGGTGGAGTGATCATCAAAGGCAGAAGACAGCAGGTCTAGAAGAGAGAGCAGAGAAACCTGACCACCATCAAGAGCAGACAGAAGATCGTTTACTATCTTCAACAGAGCGGTTTCTGTGCTGTGTCCAGTGCGATAGGCAGACTGCAAGGAATAGAGTAGGTTGTTGCGGTCGAGGTGATTTTGGAGTTGGAGAAGTGCAATCTTTTCAATGATCTTAAAGAGGAAAGACAAGTAGGAGACAGGTCGGTAGTTTTTCAGGTTTTCAGGGTCAAGAGAGGGTTTCTTCAAAAGAGGTCGAACAACAGCAGTTTTCAGTGCGGACGGGAAACAACCAGAGCTGAGTGATTCATTTACCACAAAGGTAATATAAGGCAACAAATCATCAATGCATGCAGACAATAAAGAGGAGGGGAGGGGATCAAGAACGCATGTTTTGATGGCAGTCTTCTTGATGACATCTTTGACAACAGCGTCTGTCACAGGTTCAAAGTCAGTCAATGGAATGCCAGAGAAAGAGTTGTAATAAACAATTGTTGTAATGAACAATTAACCGAGAAATGCAGGGGGGGGGGGGGTGGCACATCTTTACCTTTACCGAGTTTCCATACAGAAGTTTTTGTAAATGTGCACATGCCCTATAGGACAGAGAGAAACATGCAGGCAAACAGACAGACACAGAACAGAGACCTAGCTATAGATACAAAGAAAGAAACAGATACTGAAACAGAGAAAGAAGATTGGCACAAGACAAAGAAATCATCAAAACATAACACAGATACAAAGAATTAAAATCACAGATTAAAACAAAAAGACATTAACAGATCAACTTGTTTATTTCAGTTCTCGTAACTTTTTACTAGCACCAAGAAAAGGGTGAATTCCCAACAGAAGACCAGCCATTACTAGCACCTTTTCTTCAAACTATGTTCACCGGTAACACAGTTATCAAGTAAACTTCCTTCAATATGCAAAAGATTGAATCTGGCATTTAAAGTATTTCATTGCCAACTACAACAAGTGTAAACCAAATATAACAAACAACAAATGTACAACAAAAATGAACTGAACCGATTTTTTTTTTAGATCACATTACAGTTTCTTCGTTTTCCTTTTGTTTGTTTGTTGTGTGTGTGTGTGTGTGTGTGTGTGTGTGTGTGTGTAAATCATCAAACTAGTAAGGCATCGAGTAAAAGTTAGGATGTCTTGGTTAAATTTCAAAAACATAACATGAGATCCAAAATGCTGCCAATACTTCACACACACACATAACACACAAACATACGTTCTAATACACCCCACTTACCAACACTAAACACATACAAGTATATAGTGTGCACCGTGGGGGAAGGGGAAGGTTAAGAGAGAGAGAGAGAGAGAGAGAGAGAGAGAGAGAGAGAGAGAGAGAGAGAGAGAGAGAGAGAGAGAGAGAGAGAGAGAGAGAGAGAGAGAGAGAGAGAGAGAGAGAGAGAGAGAGAGAGAGAGAAAGAGAGAGAGAGAGAGAGAGAGAGAGAGAGAGAGAGAGAGAGAGAGAGAGAGAGAGAGAGAAAGAAAGAGAGAGAGAGAAAGAAAGAGAGAGAGAGAGAGAAAGAAAGAGAGAGAGAGAAGGAAAGAGAGAAAGAGAGAGAGAAAGAAAGAGAGAGAGAGAGAGAAAGAAAGAGAGAGAGAGAGAGAAAGAAAGAGAGAGCGAGCGAGCAAGAACAGAAGAACACAATACATGTACACCATAACATTTTTAAATCACAGGAGAACTTAAACATTGATGAAACATTTCAAAGTACCTGAAAATTGATAACGTTTAAAACAACGTGAAAGATTATAACAAGTTTAACAGCAAAACCTCAACGAAAGCTGTAACAAGTTTTCAATAAATAAACAAACAAGATGAATTCATAGCGCACATTGCTAATCATTGAAGTCGTGAATAACACCCCCCACCCCCCACAAAAAGAAGCGAAGATAGTACTGAGCAATAAACAAAACAAAGCAAGAATAATCAGCTCCGTAATATTCAGCTCATTTTCGTCTGCGAGTTAAAAAATAATGATGTGTAGTTTACACTAAAAATAATTCACTTAAAATGACTGCCTTCACTTACATCAAATTAAAACTTAGTTCAGACCATTGCTGATGCTCGAAACAAACAATTGCGCAATCTATTCTGACAAAAGAGCAATTTCAACAACAAAAAATTCCAGATAGTCTAGATGTACGATTCAAGTGGAGTTTAACCCTTCTAGCACCATGGGTGAATCCATTCGCCCAAGACATCACTCTACACTCCCACCAAATGCAAAGACATTCACTGCCAAGCACCCTGCCTTGCGTTTGTCTGTTCGTAGAGCTTTTATCAGTTTCTGCCGTTAAAGCAACTAAACAAAAAAAAGTTACTTCCCTCTTGTCATTTCAGATGCAACGGACAACATGGAACTTTTAACCCTTTCACCGCCAGCCATATTTCAACCAAAAATTTCCATTAATTTTACCTGGGTAGAAAACAAAATCCATCTGCAGTATTGGGGATTCTTCTGTGACATATATAAAATAAGGTCTATCCTTACTTCCCAAAACTAAGACAATAGGGTCTTTGCATAATAGACCCCAATGAGAGACTTAGTGCAATTTTTTTCACGCCAGAGGGCATGACACTCGTGTGGGGCTAATCCTCTCTATATTCTTAGTTGGGGATAAAGAAAATGAGAGAGAGAGTGAGTAGTCCTACCATCTCTCTCTCTCTTACTACGCCCAAGTAAGAAAATCGCGTGATAAGCCCCTAGTGCATTGACTGCCCTCTGGCGTGAAAAATATCGCCATAAGTCGACCATTTGATGCCTTTTAGTGACATGGGTGTTAACTCATTGTGGTGCAAAAATGCGACGTTGGCGGTGAAAGGGTTAAAAAAATACATGGTGCCAGAAGAGTTAAAGCGGCTAAGAGACACAGCGCGAAGGGGAGCGCGGATGTAAGGCTGCAGGCTATGCTTCCCACTCTGGTCAACAACTTGATCTTTTCCCACTTCACACCCGGATGGACTTGTGGACATCACTGCACTTTCTACGCCGTAGGCTGCAGGCTATGATTCCCACTCTGGTCAACAACTTGGTCTTTTCCCACTTCACACCCGGATGGACTTGTGGACATCACTGCACTTTCTACGCCGTAGGCTGCAGGCTATGATTCCCACTCTGGTCAACAACTTGGTCTTTTCCCACTTCACACCCGGATGGACTTGTGGACATCACTGCACTTTTTACGCCGTAGGCTGCAGGCTATGATTCCCACTCTGGTCAACAACTTGGTCTTTTCCCACTTCACACCCGGATGGACTTGTGGACATCACTGCACTTTCTACGCCGTAGGCTGCAGGCTATGATTCCCACTCTGGTCAACAACTTGGTCTTTTCCCACTTCACACCCGGATGGACTTGTGGACATCACTGCACTTTTTACGCCGTAGGCTGCAGGCTATGATTCCCACTCTGGGCCTGTATTCACGTTGAGATAGCATGAGACTTAGCATGATGCTAACTTAGAAGCTCTTCCAATGTCCTATAGGATTTAATACGACTTTTGGAAGAGCTTCTAAGTTAGCATGATGCTAAGTCTCATGCTATCTCAACGTGAATACAGGCCCAGGTCAACAACTTGGTCTTTTCCCACTTCACACTCGGATGGACTTGTGGACATCACTGCACTTTTTACGCCGTGTCGATCTTGTGGTCGGTATCTCCTGACTGTTGCTCAACTCAAATTCCGTCTGCAACAACAGATAATAAGCTATAAACTAAAATGAACTAATTTGTGAGAAAAAGTAATAAAGTGAATGGGTGAGCTTTACTCTTGACTTTGCAAAATCATAACGTGAGCAATACTTTAATTTCATAACCTGTTTGTTCTTGGTGTGTTAGTGCAGTTAATCATAATGTTGCCTGAGGATTTGAAAGAAATCGAAAGCTGGCTTCTTAAATTCTTCTTCTTCTGTGTTCCCAGGCGATATGGCCATATGGGGTAAGGTACACATGTGTCCGGTTTTCAGTTTTCACTGGTCTTCCTGTTGCATTCAGCAGACACATTCCGATTTCGGAGGAGCTCAAAGGAGAAAATTTGGAAGATAAAAAAAAAGGCAGGAGAATGGGCCAATAAGTCAGAAAGATAGTTAGATGACAGAAAGCAAAGGGAAAAGGCAGAGTCAAAGAGAGGGACAGATTAGAGGAAGTTACAAGCACAGAACTTCCAGAAGGTGTGGTAACTATTTATACAAAAGACCTCCTGGTATCCTCATGGGGAGAGACCCATGGAGGGCGGGGTCATCCAGCTCCACGAATGGAGGCACGAGGCATCCACCCGCTGCCAGCGAATGCTAGCAATGTCTAGCGTTGTATTCTTTATAATCTTGACAAAAACTAAAATTCGATCTATATCTACAGTGCCATTATAATCCGAACATGGCAATCTCAAACATCTACTAACATAAAAATGATAATTTTCCTGTCCGTTTTAGTAGTTCACACAAACAAATATATGAGAGAAAGAGAGAGAGAGGGTGAAAAAAAAGATGTGTTTTCCCAAACAGTTTTTAAAAAAAAAGCATGCTATGATTTCTCTGACAAATGAAATAAAACGTAACATTGGGAGGAGAAAAAAAGTTGAATTCTGTCAGTGTTACATATTCAAGATCAAGACCTGTGAAAAAATACCATTGAAGAGGTTTATACCACCACGGGGAGAGACTCATGGAGGGGGCGGGGGTGTGCTTGACTTTTTTTTATTTCCATTATAGTCCCGTCAACAGCTACGGTCATCTCAGGACTGTCACCGCATAAAGTTCGACCACTTAGTACAAAACACTCATCAATATATCTTACCAACATTCAACAACCTGTAAACAACAAAACATACAGTACAATTCATAACATGACACCTCCATCATTGCACCCTATGGCTCCCCCCCACCTGCGTGCGCATCTCGACCCTTCCAACGGAAGTGTCGCCATCTTAAAAAATTTTTTGTGTGTAAACTGCATCGATCGGGCATTTTTCAAACAAAGTTACTGACTAAGATGGCGGTCTCCCATAATAAGGCGCGCTCCTTGTGGCCGGATATGACGACACGTGGGTACAAGCCATAGCACATAAGTCCACACAGTGCTGGAAACGTTGAGCCACTCTACTCTATTTATCGGATCCAGGTTAAAATGCGCCTGATAATCAGCTATAGTCCGTAAAATAGTGTACTTTCATGCATTGCATTGTAGTTCACCTGGTCCACTTTGGAGAAGGCCCTCTTCAGTCCTCGTTTTTCCTTGTTCTCTTTGTTTGCGCTGCCCTTGTTCTCTTTGTCTGCGTTGTCCCTGTTCTCTTTGTTTGCGTCACCCCTCCTATCACTGTCATTGTTCTTGGCTTTCAGCATGGACAGTCCATTTTTCTGTAAAAAAAAAAAAAGACGAAGAAAAAACCCAAACATAAACACATACAGAGCAAAATATTATTATTAGTATTAGTTTTTATTAGTTACTTTATAGTCACAGAGGCATCTCTGTGGAAATCGGGTTGCTCCCACCTGGAGAGTGCGTCGCAGCCAGAGGCGCGCCACCCATTTTGGGTTGTTTTTTTTGCATGCGATTTTGTGTGTGTGATTGATGAGGAAGGAAAGGGAGGATTTTAAAATTTTGACCAAATGACAACTTTTTCGTTGCCACCGGGTTTAACGTGTGCTAAGTGCATGGGCACACGGGACCTCGGTTTATCGTCTCATCTGAAAGACTAATAGTTTACATACAATATGAAAAAATCTCATAAAGAATGTCAGAATATATAATTATGCATATTATATAAACCACATGGCCTATTAACCCCCCAAAAAGACACACACGCACACTTCAGAACCAAGACAAGTACTACAGTCGACCCCCTCTTTTAAGACCTTCAAAAAATCGCGCAAAATCGGTCGTAAAAGAGGGGGGTCTTAAATCAGGGGCGACCAAAACAATGCACTCAGTGACTCACTACACCGTATATGACGCACAGCGCATGCATACACTAAAACTAAAACATGCTTTCTCCGTCATTCTTGAATGAAACATCGCGGTCTAGCTAATATACGAAAACGAGCGAAAACGGGCTAAAACAGAAAGTGTGCTCGCGGTCCGTGTTGCACTCACACACAAACTACACATAACAACAGTACAGACCTAATTTTCGCCATTTTACGCTCTGGCAGTTCATTTTCAATCACAGTTTGCACACACGGAACTTTTACCGCGCATACAACTCGGCTGACAAAATGGCGCCGCATACACCGCAAATACGAAATCACGGCAAACGCTAATGCGCCAGCTGCTTTCATTTATCGGATTTTGTGTGTTGTTTGCATTCAGTGAGTGTTTCAGTGCACGCACTAACGCCGATTTATCAGTTTGATAACAGAAAGGAGCTGCTTTTCAACTTATTTTTTGTAAAGTGAGACCATTCACTGAGTTCCAACTTATGGAGTGTGACCGATCACCTAGTTTCAACTTGGGAGTTGACTTCGCATTTAGGCCTACGTGTGCACAGAGTTCGTAAAGATCGACACGATCGCGACTGTTTCAGTTCAAACTTTGATCATAAACTGCTCAGTGATGACACATGTGCATAAAAGTGGTGACATTTAGTGGTCAGATCGTGATATCGCTGATTAAATTCTTCAATTTCGGCATGAGAACGGTTCGTTTTTACCGAGATTGACCTAACAACAGTGGTACCCCAGCTGTGTGTCGGCTCGAACTGAGGCCGAGAAGGATAGATATCATCGTTTTTGCGACTGATAATTGTCAGAATGTGTTGCATCGTTCGTAAAATCAACAAGATTTACGGTCGCAATTAGAGGGGGAGTCGTAAATGAGGAGGCAAGTTTAGAAGAAAAACGATCCGTCATTCATATTTCAGTCGTAAAAGAGGGGAGGTCGTAATTCAGAGGGCCGTTCGTGAGGGGGTCGACTGTATGTGCAAAACTCCACCTAGACTAAAACCACTCAAGTTTCAAATCTTGTTAATTCTTAAGTTTTCCCAAAATGTACGCTGACATGTGAGAGGGGAAGATTCTTTAGTACAAGTGGAACCTCCCATTATAAGACTCCCTCCCACATAAGACCTACTTATCTGAGACATTGCCCTTCTTTGTAAGTATCAAAATTACCTCCCTTATAAGACCTTAATTAGACCTTATTTTGGATGATTTTTGAAGGTCTTATAAGGGAGGTTCCACTGTAGTTAACATAGTTTGGCAAACACGGTAAATAACACTCAGAACATTGACAAAAACTGTGCAGAAAACTTGCCTTTGTTGCGGACGAAGATCTGAGCTGATGGCTGTGCAGACTGATATTAGCCGTTCTTTCCAGTACATCGGAAAGCTGCACACACATTACAGAATTCTGCTTACATATGAACAGTGCTTGGTTTTCCATTAGGGCTGATATTTTATCTGTAAGAAATACTACAAGGTCCAGACTTTTAAGACAATGCTAATACAGACAAACCTCTATTTTAAGACTTCCAAAATGTCCAGAAAAATCGGTCGTAAATTGGAGGGGTCGTATGACGGAGGTTTTCACTGGCAGCCGTAGAAAGAAAAAGTTCAGCACAGTTCATACTCTCTTCTTCATGCACACATACAATGACATATTAAAACTGGATTTGGGTCTTTCCAACTCCATAGGATTGTGCAATCGATGTATTACAGTTTCACTTCGCCGACTTCTGTTAATCACCTCCACTCTCGTCCAAAGTCAGTGGTTTTCTTTTTCAAAGTCAGTGGTTTTCGTGCTTTTCCTACGCTTTCCGCCATCTTTTCTACAACAAGGGAAGCGACTCCGCTTTCAGGCCCTTGACCGTGGTTGTTTCCCTTTGCTCGAAGTCTATGCAGACGACAACAACGGTCGTAAAAACCAAC
This sequence comes from Phymorhynchus buccinoides, assembly GCA_017654935.2. Taxonomy (NCBI): domain Eukaryota; kingdom Metazoa; phylum Mollusca; class Gastropoda; order Neogastropoda; family Raphitomidae; genus Phymorhynchus; species Phymorhynchus buccinoides. Next base: position 38,225,483 of record CM065701.1, read on the forward strand.
AAAATGGCGGTCGTAAGTCGCGTTTTAGAGGAAGTCGTTTAAGAGAGGTCATTTACATAGTAAAATGCATCCGTGCCAACAAATCCGGTCTCAAATGAGAGGTGGTCGCTTAACAGAGGGTCGTAAAATAGGGGTTTGTCTGTAGTAATGTACTGCACTGTTGACCAAATGGAAACTTCAGTATACCGTACTAAAGCTAACTCCCGCCTCCCCCCAGACTAAGACCCTTGTGCCTTATAATATTACTTATATAATATTGTAAGACACTGCTATACAAAATTAAGAATTTTGTGTAAAATCTGAGAGGTACGCCTTTTAAGTCCATAAAATATGATGCATATTTCAAAGTAACGACTACTGCATGGTTAGGTCAAACCAGGGACATGTTTCCTTTAAGGGGAGGCATAAATCTTTGCGTTTTTTTCATGTAGCTCTGTTTACCACAAAAGACGCAGGATAAATAGGATAACTATCGGTACCACTTCCTTTTCATTAGCTCATGTTGCCTAATGCATAAGGTTAACTTTCATGATTTCGTTTAATAAATGCACTCCTTTCCGAAATCATCTTTTAGATCCACATTTTCCATGTCAGTGTCTGGACAGGTGAGCCCTTGCTTCCCTGATTCTCACTAAAATGGGCGAAACGACAGAACTACATTCAAAGTCTTCTTCTTCTTCTGCGTTCCCAGGCCATAATTGGCCAAAATGGGTAAAGAACGTATGTTCCAGTTTTCACTGGTCTCTCCGCTGCATTCAGCTGACATGTATATTCCGATGTCGGAGGAGACATTCAAAGTAATAATGCGATTATGAGTGTGAGCCTACCTTTGTCTGAACATCAGATGCGTTCTTGTCAGCCTGTTTCGTTGGCTCTTCTGTCGGCTTGCCAACATCCCTCTTCAGCTTCTCACCCTCTTTCTCATCCACATCCATTGCGGTATCTTTTTCCTGATGAATAACATGAGAGAGAGAGAGAGAGAGAGAGAGAGAGAGAGAGAGAGAGAGAGAGAGAGAGAGAGAGAGAGAGAGAGAGAGAGAGAGAGAGAGAGAGAGAGAGAGAGAGAGAGAGAGAGAGAGAGAGAGAGAGAGAGAGAGACAGAGAGAGAGAGAGAGAGAGAGAGAGAGAGAGAGAGAGAGAGAACTCTTATCAAAGCATTAATTACTGAGAGAGAGAGAGAGAGAGAGAGAGAGAGAGAGAGAGAGAGAGAGAGAGAGAGAGAGAGAGAGAGAGAGATCAGACTCAAACCTCTTTTTATTAAGTACTCTTATCAAAGCATAATTTGGTCAGAGAGAGAGAGAGAGAGAGAGAGAGAGAGAGAGAGAGAGAGAGAGAGAGAGAGAGAATTGCATTAATTGTGCCAATAACTGTTAATTTCCCATTACTGTGCTTACAATTGAAAAAACCCAACCCAAAACGTACTGACACTTTTGATGTTAGGCTGAAGTGGGAAATGAATAATACATACTGGCATAAATTTCATGCTTGTTATTCTGTAAACCAGGGCCTGTATTCACGTTGAAATGAGACTTAGGGCTAACTTAGGCTAAGCTACATAGGACCTTCTAAGTTAGCATATCATCTGGAATACAGGCCCTGGGTTGTAAGCTACATCCCTGCATATCATTGGCTTTCTAATTGAGTTAGTGTATTTTCTTTATGCAGTGACATTTCTTCTTTTTTCATTCTCTCAAGTGCATGAACAGGAAAAGGAAAGGAATAAATTAAAACAAATGTAAAGAGCCAGTATCACTTATTAAAATGTTTTGGGACGGTTTAAATGTTTCATTTTTAACCATATTGGCTACTGCAAAGAACAACTTTTGCAAGAGTGAATGCCCTTTGTGGGTGGGGGAAGATGGTCCAGTACTGACCAAACAAGGGGATAACTCTCGCCAATAACCCTATTTGAGGCCACTAAATGGCTGCCTTTCGCAAGAGTGAATGCCCTTGTCAGTACTGACCAGCAAGGGCATCACTCTCACTGTCAAGGGCGTTAATAACCCTAGTTGCAGAGGCCAATAGGAAGCAATACCTACATATTTTTAGACAAAGAAAACGACTGCGTGCGTGCATGCTTGTGTGTGCATGTGCGTTCTTTTCATATAAATGCAATGATGATCTGTTTAATTTTAGAAAGAGTATTATGACACAGGTGTTTTCAATTTGTCGTACCTGCACAACACTCTTCTCTTTGTTCTGTTCATCAGCTTTCTTCGGAGGCTTGAAGTAGGCAGGGATACCTTCTTTTTGCAATTTGCTTTTCAGAACAACTTTGCCCAGCCTGAAAATACATGTACAAAATCCCAAATAAAATGCTATTGAAAAAACAAGACTAGAGGCAAGGACATCAAAGCTCACTCGTTATCTCACACACACAGACAGACACAATCATATCATACGCACCAGAGGTTTTGTAACTAAGAATACAAAATCAGAACCTATAAGGTCTTTAAAAAAGTTGCAGACCAGCAAAAAAGAACCATAACAGAACAAAGATTACATTATTTTTACATCACAAAAATAACAATTCCTTCAGCAGCATACTTATGACCTACTCAACTCTTTCTAAAACAATCTTCTGAGGAGGAATCTAGAATATACATTAAACAAATTAATAACCGATTTGCTACCAACTTTCTCCAGTGACTTTTTTTTAATAAAAGGACTCACTGGAAAGGTTTTGATGGTAACTTTTTCATCAACAGTAAAACCCAAATTGCAGACAAAAATTTGCCACCCAGGCCGAAGAGGGCGTAAAGCCTTGTTTCGTCGTTGTTTTGATGGTATGATTGTGCAAACTGTTTTGCGCTACTATTTGGAGTTTCTGAGAAAATTACTATGTAAAAGATTTGTCACTAACACACACATCAGTTAGCTTATGTACAATCATGAAAACATAAGCTTACTTCAATGACTCAAGAGTTAAAAAATCCATAAATCAATCATAAATAATGACTTTTGGATAACAAAAGTTTCAACAACAAAAGTGAAGTGCTAAAGTGTGTCTAGAAATGCTGTTTACCTTTTGTCCTTGTTTGGTGTGAGGACAAAGCCTGCTTTTTCCAGGCAATTGACTTACCCTTTGTTCTTGTTTGGTATGAGGACATATCCTTCTTTCTCCAAGCATTTAACTTACCTTTTGTCCTTGTTTGTGCGGACATAAAGATTTTTCCAGGCATTACCTTTTGTTCTTGTTTGGTATGAGGACATATCCTTCGTTCTCCAAGCGTTTAACTTACCTTTTGTCCTTGTTTGGTGGGGACATATACTTCTTTTTCCTGGCATTGGACTTACCTTTTGTTCTTGTTTGGTGTGAGGACATAACCTTCTTTCTCCAGGCATTACCTTTTGTTCTTGTTTGGTGTGAGGACATAACCTTCTTTCTCCAGGCATTACCTTTTGTCCTTGCTTGGTGTGAGGACATAACCTTCTTTCTCCAGGCATTACCTTTTGTCCTTGTTTGGTGTGAGGACATATCCTTCTTTCTCCAGGCATTGCCTTTTGTCCTTGTTTGGTGTGATGATGCATTTTTCTTTCTCCAGGCATTACCTTTTGTCCTTGTTTGGTGTGATGATGCATTTTTATTTCTCCAGGCATTACCTTTTGTCCTTGTTTGGAGTGAGGACATATCCTTCTTTCTCCAGGCATTACCTTTTGTCCTCGTTTGGTGTGAGGACATATCCTTCTTTCTCCAGGCATTACCTTTTGTCCTTGTTTGGTGTGAGGACATATCCTTCTTTCTCCAGGCATTACCTTTTGTCCTTGTTTGGTGTGAGGACATATCCTTCTTTCTCCAGGCATTACCTTTTGTCCTTGTTTGGTGTGAGGACATATCCTTCTTTCTCCAGGCATTACCTTTTGTCCTTGTTTGGTGTGAGGACATATCCTTCTTTCTCCAGGCATTACCTTTTGTCCTTGTTTGGTGTGAGGACATATCCTTCTTTCTCCAGGCATTACCTTTTGTCCTTGTTTGGTGTGAGGACATATCCTTCTTTCTCCAGGCATTACCTTTTGTCCTTGTTTGGAGTGAGGACATATCCTTCTTTCTCCAGGCATTACCTTTTGTCCTTGTTTGGTGTGAGGACATATCCTTCTTTCTCCAGGCATTACCTTTTGTCCTTGTTTGGTGTGAGGACATAACCTTCTTTCTCCAGGCATTACCTTTTGTCCTTGTTTGGTGTGAGGACATATCCTTCTTTCTCCAGGCATTACCTTTTGTCCTTGTTTGGTGTGAGGACATATCCTTCTTTCTCCAGGCATTACCTTTTGTCCTTGTTTGGTGTGAGGACATATCCTTCTTTCTCCAGGCATTACCTTTTGTCCTTGTTTGGTGTGAGGACATATCCTTCTTTCTCCAGGCATTACCTTTTGTCCTTGTTTGGTGTGAGGACATATCCTTCTTTCTCCAGGCATTACCTTTTGTCCTTGTTTGGTGTGAGGACATATCCTTCTTTCTCCAGGCATTACCTTTTGTCCTTGTTTGGTGTGAGGACATATCCTTCTTTCTCCAGGCATTACCTTTTGTCCTTGTTTGGTGTGAGGACATATCCTTCTTTCTCCAGGCATTACCTTTTGTCCTCGTTTGGTGTGAGGACATATCCTTCTTTCTCCAAGCATTACCTTTTGTTCTTGTTTGGAGTGAGGACACATCCTTCTTTCTCCAGGCATTACCTTTTGTCCTTGTTTGGTGTGAGGACATATCCTTCTTTCTCCAAGCGTTTGACTTACCATTTGTCCTTGTTTGGCATGTAAACATATCCTTCTTTCTCCAGGCAAATGACTTACATTTCGTCCTTGTTTGGTGTGAGGGTGCATCCTTCTTTCTCCAGGCATTACCTTTTGTTCTTGTTTGGTGTGAGAACATATCCTTCTTTCTCCAGGCATTACCTTTTGTCCTTGTTTGGAGTGAGGACATATCCTTTCTCCAGGCATTACCTTTTGTCCTTGTTTGGTGTGAGGACATATCCTCCTTTCTCCAGGCATTACCTTTTGTCCTTGTTTGGAGTGAGGACATATCCTTCTTTCTCCAGGCGTCTGACAAGTCCCTGGGCCACACTGGTATCGACACCCAATCGGCTGGCCAGGTGGTGAGGCAGCAGGCGGGTGAACTCCACCACCACCGTCAGGGTTCTTCTCCACAGGCACGTGGCCTGGGTAATGGACAAAGAAATGTCACGTGGAAGCACTTGTCTGCATGGTTTATTCAGAAAATTTCATAAGGAAGCATTTGTGTGTGTGGCTAATTCAGAAGGAAATTTCATAAGAAAGCGTTGTATGAGTTTAAGAGTGTGTGTGTGTGTGTGTGTGTGTGTGTGTGTGTATGTGCGTGTGCATGTGTGTGTCTCTGTGTGCGTAAGTGTGTGAAAGCAAGTGTACTGGTATGTAGAAAATGTGTTTCTACAATTCTATTTTCTCACATTTAGACAAAAAACCCAAACAACTTCACTACTGACAGGTAGAGTTTAATTCATACTGTGACAGCCATGCCTTCAACTAGCTGTGGAGGTTGTAGCTTTTCCGTGGTCTTAGTACTTGCAGTGTGTATCTCATGTCTGTCTGGTTCAGATTGATTGGGCAGGCCTGTCTCATTTATTTGTAATACAACAAGGAAAGGTAAAAAAAAATATCTCCATTTAAAGATACATATCTTCTATCAGGGTTCCTTTGGTACTAAGCCACCCAACTCTGCAAAGATACAAGGCAAAGAGAAATTAACCCAGAAACTTCCTCTTTATTTGTCATATACTTGCAGTTTACTTAAGCCTCAATAGTCAGACTGCTGAATTTTAATGTACTGGTGAGCTTGGAGGGTTTTTGTTTTTGTTTATCTTCCCCCACATTTGTCATCTTTTATTCTGCTCTTGTAATTATTGAACCATTTTATCTCTTTGATTAACTTTAATAGATCTTTATTTATTTTTTATCAGTATATGTTCTCTCTCTCTCTCTCTCTCTACTTTTGACAGAACTTGTTTTTGCTTTACTGTAACTTAACCCCTTCACTGCCAAGCCCGGTTCCGGAGCAACTATTTGCCAAGCCGTTTTAGGTTGCCGAGTCTATCGCAAAACTTTCTGAATAAAAGTGCATATAACCTATGAAACTTGAATATACTATCCTTTGAGAACACTCTCACATGCATTCAAACATACTGCGAAAAGCGCATGGATAGAAAACCGGACTCTTAGAATAACCCTATGATGGATATTTCCGTTTTTATAGGTTACCGGAAGTTGACGGAAATATCCGTGACGGGGCAGTGAAAAGGTTAACTGTCGGTCTCTCTCTTGTCTTATCTAATTTCATCAAGCAATTTCTACACAATGTTTTTGTGTGTAAGAACTCTAATAATTCAGGCATGCCAGGAACTACGATAATTTTGAAAGCCTCATCAAAATGACTACAGTAAGAAACATGTGAAGATGGGAACATACCTGGACAGCAATAGTGTTGAGCTCCTTGAGATAGGGATCAGTAGGCTTTCTAGAATCATCCGCCTTAGAGAGGAGAGAAAAATATGTCCAATTTCATCAACAAATAGACACTATAACATTGTTAATATAACCAAACAATAGCACTATGGGCCAATACATTCACCCAGTACATCACTCTACACTCCAGGGTTGCCAACCCTCTGATCTGTTGCAGTTTCCAGGGACAAACTACAGAAAAACCAGGGACACAGACTTATTTCCAGGGACAAACATCGCAATGTCATGCATCAGGGTCAAAACGAGCATTAACTTCCAATTATTTCATGATCTAGCAACATATCTGTGACTGTTTTTTCTGTATTCTTGATGTTTTTTGGTGCCAATGATGAATGTGCTTCAATATTCAAGGTCCCTTGGTGTTCAGTAACCTATGTGTAACATGCATGTTAGGAAACATTTTAAGTGTTGTGTTGGGTGTTCCTGTGTTCAATAGCAAGGCCAGCAAACAAGACAAGTGATTGTTCTACAATTTTTTTTTATTCTAGTTTCCAGGGACACCAGACAGATAAGTGGATTCCAGGGACAGGGTGCCATTTTTTTTACTGTTTCCAGGGACAAATACCCCTTAGGGGGGACGGTTGGCAGCCCTGACACTCCCATCAAAGGCATTCACTGACAAGTACCCTGCCATGTGTTTGTCTAGTTTTAGAGCTTATGTCAGTGATTTTTCCCTTAAACCAACGAATGTGTACTAAAAAAAAAGTAACTCCCCTCTTGTTGGTTGAGATGCAACGGACAACCAAGAACGTCAAAAAAACCAACATGGCGCTAGAAGAGTTAAGTTGGTTAAACAGCTCTTAAATAGGGCATTGATTCAATAATTTGTATGACACTCATACACTCCTATGCATGCATGCATGAATATGTGCAAAACATGATCAATTTCTAGCATACATGAAGGACACATTAACCCCATCACCACCCTTTCCTATGCCCTTCTACACATAAGCATGCTGTTTAACTCTTCTTGTGCCACATATTTTTTTAATGTTCTTGGTTGTCCGTTGCATCTCAACCAACAAGAGGGGAGTAACTTTTTTTTTTGGAGTGCACATGCATTGCTTTAACGAAAAAATCACTGATAAGCTCTAAAAATAGACAAACACATGGCAGGATACTTGGCAGTGAATGTCTTTGCATTTGGTGGGAGTGTAGAGTGAATGTATTCACCCATGGTACTAGAAGAGCTACTGCTCTCCCAAAGTCGTTCTCCCATACACACACACCCTCCCATACACACACACTACAAACAAGCACACACAAATTTAAACATGTATACACATATGTATATATGTGTACCATTTATTTGGACTGTAGGGCGCACCTTATTTTAAGGAGCAAATTTTCCACCAAATTCAGATTTTATTATTATACTTTCTTACCACAGTGGAGTCCAACTATAACGAACTCGCTTTTAACGAAATTTCGTGATTAACGAACTGACTTCAATTTCCCGGCAAATGCCCTTCTATTTGTCACTTGCAAAGCCATGGGTATAACGAACAAAAAATCCTTTTGAAATAACGAACATCCGCTTTTTACGAACACATGTTCTACGCCCCAGGATAATTTTATTTACTTGGAAAAATAGCCTATAACGAACTCAGCCTGTGCGATGCGCTGCAAAAACCTAGGCCTTCAAACTCCAAGCTAGAACGTGTTGTCAAGAGGAAGGAAGTTGGAAAATATGAACTGCGCATGCGTGAACTCATTTAGATTCACACTGAGTCGTCTGCTAGGCCTAGGCTTCCTACAGATCATTCGGTTTCTCAAGGTCGCTTTACAATTCGCGCTCAAAATAAAGATCGAAAAGTTCGTGAAAGCCTATAACAAACTAAATTTGTGTGATGTGTTGTCACTTAATGGACAAACTTGTTGAAAAGTGTGCCAAAACAGATCAGCGTCAGACAACACTGCTGAACTTCTTCAAGCCTTGTACATCCCGTGATTAAGACAGATGATCCAAACTGGTCAAGTTTATGTTTTCTGTTATCATTGGCGAGTGTTTGAACTGTTTTTGTTTTCAACATACATTGTACATGTACATGTATAACGAAATCCTGATACAACGAACTGAGTCTGTGTTCCGTTAAAATTCGTTTTACCCGGACTCCACTGCATATTGTTAGTCATACTATAAGGCGCAGAGGCCTCAGTCTGGGAAAAGAATATCGCCTTGCAGTCTGCAAAATAGCCTACACTAAACAGTAAGTAGCACAACTTTTAGACACTTAATGTTCCTATTTACAACCTTTGCACAGGCATCACAAATGTGCTCCTCTGGGGCATGTTCTTCGTCCAAAATGCAGAAACACACAGCGTGCTGCCAGTGGTTGCATACATCACACACGATCATCAGACCATCATCCTGAAAAAGGCAGACACACACACACAGTAGATACACACACACACACTTGGAATTCATATTGCAACAACAAAGTAGAGAGAAATGTACAACAGTTTTTTGATGTGATCATTTAGGGCCGGATCCGGGGGTGGGGTGGGGGGTGGGTGTAACGGGGTTCCGTAACCCCCCCTCCCTCCCGCCAAAAACAAGAAAAAAAGGAAAAGAAAGAGAGAGAGAGAGGGAGAGAGAGATTGAGAAAGAAGTCAATATAACTGCTTAATTGTTCTTAGGTACCATTTAAAGACCCACCAGATCACGTGTCAAAATCACGGGTTTCACGTGTTTTCCCTCTTATAACTGGAAATAAATCTTGTTTTGACCAGGTCTGACTCCCATATAAATGCCCCCAAATTCAAACCGAAACACCATCTTAAAGAGCAGCCTCAACTTGAAGTTGGGGACATCTATATGTGGGGCACAGCTACCCAGAAAAAACCAAGGGATTTAATCGTGGTGCGTCAGTGTGTCTTTAAAGGGTTTTTCTCACTTTATTTTCTTAAAAAAGCTTCAGTTTCAGGGGCCATTGTTGCCTGACCCCCACCAGGGGCGTTGCCCCTGGACCCCACTGGGGACCTATGCTGGCTCCCTGCCCTTGTTTGTAACCCCCCCTCTAATGTATCCCACATCTGGCCCCGGCCCGGTATAAGTCAAGATGTGCCACCACCCCCTACATTTCTCGGTTAATTGTATTTTTCCGTGTTTGCCTTTCTTACCATACATAAAGCTGTATTTTAGGAACCATTTTAGCTAATAACCTTTTTGGAATACTAACCCTAGCCCTAACCCTACCCCCCACCCTATAAGACGGAAAAACGAACCACAACTGTGACAAATCACGGTGTACTGCAGTACATAGTGGGGGGTAGGGTTAGGGTTAGGGTTAGGTTTAGGGCTAGGGTTAGGGTTAGTATTCCAAAAAGAGAATTAGCTGAAAATGTTCCTAAAATACAGCTTTATGTATGGTAAGAAAGGCAAAAACGGAAAAATACAGTTAACCGAGAAATGCAGGGGGGGTGGCACATCTTTACCTTTACCGGCCCTGAATATAATTATTGAGTGACATCCTTGAGAAGGTCATGATGGTGTTTCACACACGTACCTGACCTCATAACAGTTGATTTAAAAAGAGATAGGAAAGTAAAATAATAACAAAATATTCCAAGTGATTTTAATGCACTTTAAACTTACATACACCAAACACCACCTCAAGATATTTGGAGAGAGGTGAATACACGCAAAACTGACCATGGAAAATAGAATCACCATTTTTTTTTCTGAGTGTGTGTGTGTGTGTGTGTGTGTGTATGTGTATGAGAGAAAGAAAGAGACAGAGAGACACAGTGACAGACAGAGAGAGAGAGAGAGTGTATGTTTGTGTGTGAATCATGGAAAATTGAACATGCTAAAGAACACAATCTGGGTGTGCAATCTTAGTATGTTTCAAAGTTAGATCCCTGAACACCATTTCTTCTTTTTCACGCTAAACTGACCTCATTGCATCCACAAGGGCATGACACGGTGAAGTCGTCTTCCTTGGATGATCTGTCTGTGCCGATTGTCAGGTTTCCCACTTCTGCCAGAGAACACCAAGAATGACTTGAAAGTATGAATGAATGACTACATGAAGCAAAGCATTGATATCACATAAATGTTTTGTTGTTGTATTCAATAAATTTGTATTCCTTCTTTTCATTCATTCCACAATTCCTGCTTTCACTCACTCTTTCATACCATCAATGATCAACATACATGTATATAAATGAATTCAGAGCAAACATAATACGAAGAAAAAAGAAAACAAACATCAACAGCTCATCATAGTTAATCTAATGAAAGAGTAAAGAAACTTAATGTAACTTAATGTAATCTATTCACATTAATTTTTGCATTCATACATCTGTATCGTTAAAAATTCGGGACTTTCCTCGAGTTGCACTGCCTCCGGGCATTGCCTCCAGGATCATTCCCACCATCTTTATATCTACTAATGTCCCATATGTGTCTGTTTCAGACCGGAGGACGTTAAACGGAGTTTCATTCATCACATTAATTCTGTAGGATGAGACTTATGCAGACAGCACAATGTTATTGACTAAAAATAATTCACCAAATGACCGCAACACGACGCATTATTATTGGTAAGGATTAACCCCTTCACTGCCGAGGAATAATGGATTTCTTGTATTGCTGTGCACCAAGCCAAATTTGACCTTCAGAGGGTTGCTTCACTGTATAAATACTCCAGGACTCCCAATCGTCCCGCAAAACAAGGGGTCCCAGGGACTCCTTCACTTACAGGATAGAGGGTCATAGAGGCGGGATAGAGGGTCCCAGTGGCATTGCAAATTCTAAAAATAATTTTTCTAGTGCATCCCTGGGACCCCCTGCACATTCTTTTAGAGGGTCCATTAGAATTTTAGTGCTTCATAGACCCCCAAGTGGGGGTCCCTGGGAGCCCTGTACTCACATTATTAATGTATTATTGTTGTAGAACAACACTGACCAGGTTTTGCTGGACTGTTGGCGGGGACAGTGCCCTCCTGTGGCTGTGCTGCTGGCCCACTGGTAGTGGATTCCTCATCGTCCGGTGCATCTTCAGGCCCTTGCTAGTTAACAACAACAGTACTAGTCATGAAGAAGTCAAAGTGCCAGCAAGGCACTGAGTTAAAATCTATCTTTATCTTTTGGAAACGTGTCCCATAACTGTGCCTTGTTCAGCCAGTGCGAAGCGATTGCAAAACTTTTTACATTTTCTTTCGCTGGTTTTCGCGATTCGATTCGGAGACCATGCCTGTTTACAACAAACAAACAACTACATGATATATAGAGGTGATGATTTTATTCACTAGAGACAAAGACTGGATATTTCGGCGAATGCGCCTTTAGAGAAAAGGAGCAAAAAGAGAGGAGAAAAAACCAACAAGATCAAAAAAAAAAACAATACTTCCCCTCTACAGTCCAGAAATGAGAGTAGATGAAGTCAAAGTGCCTGCAAGGCACAGTTTCTATCTTTACCTTTTAAAAATGTCCCATATGTGCCTGTGCCAGTGGACATAAAACTCATTTTCTCTCGCAGAGTTTGTGAGGAGAGAGAGAGAGAGAGAGAGAGAGAGAGAGTGACAGAGGAGGGAAGTGAGTGAGAGTGATATAGATATATAAGATAGATATCAGAACATTAAAAAAGAAAACACAAGTAGAAATAACTGTAAAAGGAACATTTATGAGAGAGAGAGAGAGAGAGAGAGAGAGAGAGAGAGAGAGAGAGAGAGAGAGAGAGAGAGAGAGAGAGAGAGAGAGAGAGAGAGAGAGAGAGAGAGAGAGAGAGAGAACCTGTTCCTCAGAAGATTTATGCTCAAACCTTTCGGTTCAAAACCTTAGGTGCTGTATTATGTTTCCCTTTGGAGTTCACTTCATAGACCTTTAACATATTTTTTTCTGTCTGTTTTAATCCATAATAATAATAAACGGATATTTATATAGCGCTTTTTATCGAGCACAAAGCGCTTTACAATCAGCATTGACAAAAACTCACACACGCACAACAGACACACACGGACGTACGTGCACGCACGAGAGTGAACGCGTTCTTGCACACAGACATACACACACATCCCCACACACATTTCATCAAACACACATTCTCACTGAAACGCACACAAACTTACTCAAACATACACTTGTACAAACACGCGCACACGCACACACACAAAAACACTCGCATGTACTCACACTCACACTGCTCGCATACAGACACATGCTCGCATACACTTATACACATGCAAGCAGATATACCCACACAGAACACACACAACACACTCACACCTGCTTGGAAGCGCGGCCGCCCAGAGGAAAGCTGCTCTACTCTGGGCAAACGAACACAATCTACTCCTGCGCACGCCATACACTTTTACACATGCAAGCAGATATACACCACACAACGGAAACAAGAACACAAATATACAACACACTCACACCTGCTGGGAATTGCCAGAGACAAAAAACTCTGAAAAGCGGAGGTCTGGGGCGCAAACTCTGAAAAAGCGGAGGTCTGGGCGCAGAAGGCCCAGAAGGCCGCCCATTGATAATTGGTAAAAGAAAGCAATGCTTCACAGTTTACTCTAAATAAATAGGTGCAACCTTCACGAATAATCATAATCGCCCAAATCACTCTTTCACTCCCACACAAATTTTTTCTTAGCAAAGGACGGGCAATTTTCACTGCTCAAGCCCCCCCTCACCCTTCCTAAAAAATTGTGTTTGTCTAAAACTTTTAAATTCCAGAGTAAAAAATAACACCTACCTGTCAAGCGCTGGTTGTTTTCCAGAGCAACACATTTCTTCAAGTGGCTTTTTGTTGTTCTCTCAATGCAACCTCGCATTGATGAGCACTCCGAAGCACCAAGCCACTCCAAAACTTTCCATAATGTTACGTTTCCCTCTTGTTCGGTTCTTCGAGCAATGTATCCAATCCCACCTCCACGGACAAAGTCGTCAAGAACGCGTGGTATCGCCGCCATTGCGAAGACTCGAATCTCATTAACAAATCTTGTGAGATTTAGACCTAGACCGGGCAGGAAAAGTGAAAGGATTTTTTTGGTACCCCAGTCAATTTTTTCGCGGACATTTTTTTCTTCTTCTCGCGGACAGCATTTTTTCCTCGCAGAATTCCGCGAATTCATGGACAATTCCCATGCCTGGTAGTCCAAATATCTCTTCTTCTTCTTCGATCGCTCAGACAGTTTCCTGTCAATTATGAGCGCAGATGCGTCATGGTGCCGTCATGCGCCTAACTAAGAAATAGTCAGGCCCAGCAAGTCCGACTTCGGCTGGAGGAAATCTTTTTGAAAGTGTTTCGTGAAAAAAGGCAGGAGAATGAACCGGAAAGGCAGAAAAATAGTAGATGACAGCAAGCAAAGGGAAAAGGCAGAGTCAAAGAGAGTGACAGATTAGAGGAAGTTACAAGCACAGAACTTCCATGAACGAGTGAATGAAAAATGGTGTTTTACGTCCTCTCGGTCTGGAACACACAATATGCGACATTTGTAGATACAAAATGGTGGGAACAATACTGGAGGCAATGCCCGGAGGCAGTGCAACACCAGTAAAGTCCCGATTTTTTTAACAATACAGATAGGTGTAGCAGTAACCACACCTCGGTTAAACCTCATCGGCTATGGTACCGCCACAATTGATCTCACATGCACAGAACTTCCAGAAGGTGGGGGAACTATTTATACAAAAGCCCCCCCCCCTCCCTGTATCCCCCCCCCCCCTGTGGGGTGTCCAGATATGAAGGGGGGACAGTCCATGAAATTTTGGGGTCACATCTTACGGGAAGTTTTAATAGGGAGGTTCCTGGCTGTACTGTGTCTCTTTCTTCACTTTACTCTCATCTATGTTCTACAAACCTGTTGAGATAGACCTTCGTGCATAGAGCAGTCCAGTCCACTGTTGCTGATGGGCTGTCCAGCAGAAGTGTCCTCCGCCCCCTCATCCTTGAAGTCAAACTGCTTCTTGTCCGTTTTGATGCGCATCTTCACATTGTGGAAAGGCTGTCAAACCAGATTTAGGTGTTTAAAAAAAAAAATCATTGCACATTCACAATTTCTCTTCATATACCCACAAGAGGTAAGTCATTTAAATATACTCCCAGATCTGAAGATGAGAGAGAGAGAGAGAGAGAGAGAGAGAGAGAGAGAGAGAGAGAGAGAGAGAGAGAGAGAGAGAGAATAAGTCAATTACAGACATGAAGAGAGTAGGAAAGAGAGAGAGAGAGAGAGAGAGAGAGCTCTTGAGAGAGAGAGAGATAGAGAGAGGATAACAGTCAATTACAAAGACATGAAGAGAGTATAAAAAAGAGGTAGAGAGAGAGAGAGAGAGAGAACGTCAGAGTGATTATTCAAAGACATGAAGAGAGTATGGAAAAGAGAGAGAGAGAGAGTTGAGAGATATATGAGAGAGAGAATAAGTTTCATAGTTGGTAATCTATTTAAAGGTGAGAGAGAGAGAGAGAGAGGGTGAGCGATTTTAACATCCAATTACATAAGGAGGTCTGTCGATCAATTGTTGACGATAAACTCACCCTCTCCGGGTGAGCGATTGTTTTCGTTTTGCACCTCTGCGGTGGAACAGGTTTGGGGGGAAAGAAAATGGCGCCCTTTTTAAATGATAGGAAGCCATAAAAAAAAGGGCGCCATTTTCTTTCCCCCCAAACCTGTTCCACCGCAGAGGTGCAAAATGAAAACAATCGCTCACCCGCCGGACTGCACCTTTAACCCTTTCTCCGCCAGTCATTTTTCAGCCAAAAATATTTGTTAAACTCTCTCTCTCTCTCTCTCCTAAATACCACTCCCCGTATTAAAACTAAATCCTTCGGTGAATCTTCTTTTTCGTACTCTGCTCCCTCGGTCTGGAATAGCTTACCACACAGTGTTCGCCACTCTTCCTCTGTTCAGTCTTTCAAAACTTCTCTGAAAACTCATCTTTTTGAAACCTCATACTCTCACCTCTAATCCACGTAGTCCTTGATGATATTACCCTGCAGTATGTGCGTGCGCGTGCGTGCGGGGGGGGGGGGGGGGGGGGGGGGGGGGGGGAGGGGGGGGGGGGAGGGAGGGCGAGAGAGATTAATACATGTATTTTGTATGAACAGTCTCACTTATTTTTAATGTTTATATTCATTGATACTTGTCTTCATGTTGATTATTCTTGGCTTGGTGTTTATCTGTATGTTAGTGTTTAGGCCTTTGTTCAGCGCTTTGAGCACCCTGCAAAGGGAGTTAAGCGCTCTATAAATAACCATTATTATTATTATTATTACATGAATCAAATAGATAAGGCCTTTTCTTACCACCCGTAATTAACAACATAAAGGCATTGGATAACACATCCTAATTTGATGCCTTTTAGTGACATGGGTGTTAAATTAGTGTGGTGCAAAAATGCGACATTGGTGGCAAAAGGGTTAATGTAAATCAAGCAAATGCTTAGAAATAAGAAGCACAAACACTGTTCAACTTATTCTCCAAAACATCAAGATTTCTACAGAGCTTGTACATCCAAGATATCTAACCATTTGGTCTAAAACACATGTCTTCATGGCCTAAAACACAGGATATTCACTGGTCTATAACTCAGGATATCCATAGGGCATAAAACACAGGATTTCCTTGTAGCGCAAAACACAGGATCTCCACAAGTCGTACATCTTAACTTTACATAGATCTACAAAGATCTCTACATGGCATGAAACACAGATATATATACATAAGGTAAAGTAGGCATCAAGATTACCGTGCTGACGTCTCCAAGCTTGATGTTGACTGGGTCATCTTCAAACGTGAAGCTGTCATAGTTGGATGCCTTGAAGCCTGGGGGCTCATAGTCAGCTGGTGTCACTGATATAAAAACACAATGTTAGCTTTGCCTCAATTTTGGTAATACCTCTCAACATTAAATCTTCTATAACAACAAACAAACAACTATACGACAAGTGTAAAGTGACGTTATTTTATTAACAGACAATGTTTTGTCTTCTGTCTCTTAATAAAATAACGTCACTTTACACTTGTTGTGTAGTTGTTAACTGGTTTTATGTTCCAGTGACGTTGCAGTCTGTTTCAGTGTTTTTTTGGGGGCTTTTCCCCTTTCCAGTTTCCGTTTACATTCAAATGTCTTTTATTGAACATCTTTATTTCACATTGCGGTGAGTTCTCTTATTCAAAGCCTTTAATGAAATTCAAGGTTGCCCGCTTGCACCAAATTGCTTTCTTCTTCTTCCAAGTGATGGACAGGGCCCTCTTCAGGCGTTCAAAGTCCAATGATTGGTCACTTTGGTAAAACCTATTGTAAAACTTCTTCTTCCAAGTGATGGACAGAGCCCTCTTCAGGCGTTCAAAGTCCAATGACTGGTCATTTTGGTAAAACCTATTGTAAAACTTATTTTTCCAAGTGATGGACAGAGCCCCTCTTCAGGCGTTCAAAGTCCAATGATTGGTCACTTTGGTAAAACCTATTGTAAAACTTCTTCTTCCAAGTGATGGACAGAGCCCTCTTCAGGCGTTCAAAGTCCAATGACTGGTCAATTTGGTAAAACCTATTGTAAAACTTCTTCTTCCAAGTGATGGACAGGGCCCTCTTCAGGCGTTCAAAGTCCAATGACTGGTCACTTTGGTAAAACCTATTGTAAAACTTCTTCCAAGTGATGGACAGAGCCCTCTTCAGGCGTTCAAAGTCCAACGACTGGTCACTTTGGTAAAACCTATTGTAAAACAAAAACGTACGGGTTTATTTCACCGTTTTAAACACATACAAAACCATGTACCTAGAACATACATGTAGCATATAATTGCCCTCCTTCTTCAAACACAATGTTTTTTCTTGTTGTTGATAAGGATAGGATTCTCTTGTACATGAACAAAGTCAAGCATATTAGCAGTCAATGTTTTAAATCACTTCAACCCTTTCACCGCCAATGTCGCATTTATGCACCACAATGATTTAACACCCATGTCACTAAAAGGCATCAAATCAGGGCCTGTTATCCAAAGACCCTTTTTCTTAATTTTAGGAGGTATGGATAGGCCTAATTACAGAGGAATTTCCAATATTACAATTACAATTTTCCTCTACCCAATTGAGCTTAATGGATTTTTTTGTGCTGAAGAATGGCTGGTGGCGAAAGGGTTAAACTGCATTTAGATGAACCTTTGATAACAAGTTTCTATTTAGTGGCTTACCTTCGTCGTAGTAGAGGATTTTCATGGTCATCATGACGTTGTCGGGCAGCGGCTGCAGGTTCTGGGTCAGAACGATGATGGTGCGCAGCAGCTGGATGGTTTCCTTCTTCGTCTGCTCCGTGCCATGGCTGCTGGTGATCTTCTTGCCATTTCTGTGCACAAATCATTCAACGCTTGTGCTTATTTGCGCTTTATAAATTTTCCTCATTATTACTTGCAAGCAAAACAATCAGGCACGGTAGTGGGGGCAAAGTGGGTTTCGCGGAAGAATATCCAACCGATTCTGCATTTCATTTGAAAGATGTCGACTCAAACTAAAATGATGAAGTTGGGCGTCAAAATGAAGAAGAAGAAGAAGAAGAAGAAGAAAAAGAAGCACTAGGATCACAAATCTGGAAACGTGTGGCGTGAACTAGGCCGCGCACGACTGCTAACTTCGGCGGGAAGTTGCTTGTTCAGTCATTCACATCCGGTTCCGCGAAGCGATTGCATAGGTTTTAACGCACGTAATTTTTAGGCACCCGAGCGAATTTTTACCCCAGCTTTTTTGTTGTTGTGTGTGTCAAATTTTCACTTTTGCAGATTTTCCGTGATTCGCGGAGGTCTACCATGCCTGAACAATGGTCTTGATAATAAACTGCATTTTGATGCACGTGTGATGCACATTGAAAGATTAATTTCAACAACTGATTATCATGGGAATATACCGACTATAAGGCACACCTTCCCCTCTTCCTTTTTTATCCCTCTATGTAACTGTCTTTCTTTTCTTTTTAACTTTCTTTCTTCCTTTTCTTCTTTTCCACTATGTGCTACTGATTCCCGCACGTGCAACTTGTTGAAATCGAGCTTTACACTTACTTTATTTTTGCTTTTGCCTTTTTTTTTGATGACATGGGTTGATTCAAACATTCAGTTGGCCAATGTTTTAGCTGGACAAATTTTTTAATAATAAATCGAAATATCACTCTTTTAAAACGGTGTTGCTGATTTTATTTCGTTTTGCCAATAAGGCACACCTTAATTATTATAAAGCGCACCCCAAAATTTTACACAAATTCC
This sequence comes from Phymorhynchus buccinoides, assembly GCA_017654935.2. Classification (NCBI taxonomy): domain Eukaryota; kingdom Metazoa; phylum Mollusca; class Gastropoda; order Neogastropoda; family Raphitomidae; genus Phymorhynchus; species Phymorhynchus buccinoides. The sequence continues at coordinate 38,244,185 of CM065701.1, forward strand.
AGATTTTGTTATATTTTCTTACTATATTATTAGTCATATTATAAGGCACAGGGGTCTCAGTCTGGGAAACAAAAGTATCGCCTTATAGTCCAGAAAATACGGTAAGCATTCTTTTTTTCGATAAACACCAAAAGGACATCTGTACAATAAATATGTTTGAGCACACATAAGGAACACAAGAAAGAGAAAGCTAGAGAGAAAGAGAGAAGGGAGAGAGAGAGAGAGAGAGAGAGAGGGGACTTTTTAAAATCGATTTTTATTCAGAAAATCTGACAATGAAAGTTTATTACAAAAGGAGAATTGAAGGTTAAAAAAAAAAAATCAATTTTTACCAAAGATCTGGCACCAGTCCCCAGGGGAGAGAGAGAGAGAGAGAGAGAGAGAGAGAGAGAGAGAGAGAGAGAGAGAGAGAGAGAGAGAGAGAGAGAGAGAGAGAGAGAGAGAGAGAGAGAGAGAGCAAGGGAGACAGACAAACACAGAGACAGATATGATTCTCACCTGTAAACATCCACTCCGCATTCAGTTGTATATGAGAACTTGAAAGTGTACGACTCGATCACGCTCTGTTAAAATAAAACAGGATACAAATAAGACGAAAATGGTGTTTTACGTCCTCTTGGTCTGAATCAGACACATATGGGACATTTGTAAATACAAATATGGTGGGAACAATACTGGAGGCAATGCCCGGAGGCAGTACGAAACCAGTAAAGTCCCGATTTTTTTATTAATGCAGATAGATGTAGCGGTAACCACGCCTCGGTTAAACCTCATCGGCTATGGCACCGCTACAAGTATTTAATAAGAATAATCATATTTTTCTCTTATATCTTACAACAGACGGACCAGCATCCTGTTAAGCAAAGCTGCGATGTAAAGAAACCACAATCAACTGAATTGAAATACAAAACAAAACTGTATGACTAGTTCCCTGATATGCCTTTACTTGTGACATGAAGTGTTTCTTCATATGCTCTATATATTTCCTTTGCCTAAGCTATACCCTACCCCCTTTTTTCTCTTACCACACCCTCTCAAGTACCTTGATATTATAATTCATGCACTCTATGCACAATCTTAGATAGATCTGCAACTTTCTCCTTGTTTCTTATCTCTCTCATTCTTTTTGAGTAATATGAGTTCAAGTTTTCATAAATTATTCACTTATTATGTGCGCGTACGCATGTCCAGAGTGCATTTGCATACAGGCATGCATGTGTGTGTGGTGCTGCATTAAAAGCAGTATTACAATGGGGAGTTAGAAATTTCTTACCATAACTTAATCACTTACACCAGGTTGTGCATTGTGATACAATTTATTAAACAAACAAGAACCAATAGGAATTGTTCGGAAATAATAAGGGTTATTATTCCAAAAAGATAATTAGCTGGGGAGTAATTTACAGCTTTATGGTAAGAAAGTGTGGAGAAATGTAAGGGGTGATCTTACCTTACAATTCAATACAATTTATTAAACAAACAAACAGGGGAAGTTACTCTACCTTCAGGTAGATCCCCAGCCTCTCCCCTATTTTTTTTCCCGAAAATCGTCTGTTAGCTTAGGCTTTTGGCTTAGAACATTATGTTTACTTACTTGAGGATCTTCAGGGTCAACGTAAATCTGAAACAATACAGTTAGGATAATACTAATTAATAATGCTTATATAGCGCATAATCTTGCTAAGCAACTCAATGCGCTTTTCACTCACCATTTGATGATGAAGTGCAAAATGGTTTCTTCATTAAAAACAACAACAAACAAAATCAAACAACAACAACATAAACATGACGCACATATTCATACAAAATTCATATTTCTTTCTACATTTACTCTTTATAAAGAAGCGCATCAATATAAAATGCAACTTAAAAATTTGAACACATCGACAAATCTTTCATTTAAAAAGTTTAAGATTATCCGTCGCGTTTATCGTCAGAAGTGGCGTCTGCGACGTATGAATCCAGATCCAGATCATTAACTGTTTCACTATTGAAAAACAAGAATAGCTTCACTATCAAAATGTGTGAACACAGATGCAGTTAACAAAAAGTAACACTCAAAGTTTATTTCATAATTTTATTGAAAAAAACGTTCAAAATTAGAAACAATGTTAAATAGAAGCATCATTGTTATTATAAGCCAACAATTAAAAACAAAGGGGGACACTTAATGTAAACATACCCCGATTAACAGCATCCGAAGCTGAAATGAAAACAAAAAAGAAGATATTAATTGGACATACAATATGGGGATGCATGCACAAATGCAAACATACAACTACCAACAAAACACAGAGAGAGAGAGAGAGAGAGAGAGAGAGAGAGAGAGAGAGAGAGAGAGAGAGAGAGAGAGAGAGAGAGAGAGAGAGAGAGAGAGAGAGAGAGAGAGAGAAATAGCACTGAACATTTTAATGAATAGGCCGTTAGCCCATGTCATTGGGGTGGTTACAAAATACTTTAAGGACAATTATTATGGATTTCTCGACGCATGCACATGCACAAATATAAATATGAAGAGAGAGAGAAATACAAAAGATGAAAGAGAGAGAGGAGAGAGAGGGGAGAGAGAGAGAGAGAGAGAGAGAGAGAGAGAGAGAGAGAGAGAGAGAGAGAGAGAGAGAGAGAGAACACTGAACATTTAAATGAATAGGCCGTTGGCCCATGTCATTGGGGTGGTTACAAAATACTTTAAGGACAATTATTATGGATTTATCGACGCATGCACATGCACAAATATAAATACAAAAGAGGAAAGAGAGAGAGAGAGAGGAGAGAGAGAGAGAGAGAGGAGGAGAGAGAGAGAGAGAGAGAGAGAGAGAGAGAGAGAGAGAGAGAGAGAGAGAGAGAGAGGGGGGACCTGAGGTCAAAGATAGCTGGAGATAGTTTGATTGAAAGAGAATGTGAAGCTATATACAACAACACAAGAGCACATGCCACAATGACTCACTCATACACAACTTTGTCGGTCTAGATCTAGATGTGAAGTTACTCACTATAAAATGTGTTCATGTCTCTAGTTTTTTTCAAATATTAAATATTCTGATCGCTTCTCGGCCTTTTGGCTAAGACAGTGATTCAGGAAAATATTTTGTTGTTTATACCCTGGTTGGTTTGTTCAGCCCGTCGTACATGGCGAAAGCCGATACGCGACGTTAAACTGAAAAAAAAAAGTAGTTTTTTTCCACAATCTAACTTGAGTCATTTCTTTTTTTTTTTACATCACAAACAAGACATCATTTCTTTATGAAGTCAAACCCCCCCTTTTACGATTAATTGACCTGTGATACCAAGGCATCTAAAGTATTATCCTTTATGTATTCATGCAAGTTAATCTTACTGTTTGCTTTTAATTTAGGAATAGTGCATTTAACTAAAGCGCTATCTTTATTAGTTTTAACTTAGTGTGTGTGTGTGTGTGTGTGTGTGTGTGTGTGTGGTGTGTGTGTGTGTGTGTGTGTGTGTGTGTGTGTGTGGTGCCTATCGTTTGGGTAGAATTGTCTTCTTCAATGTATGTGTGTGTGTGTGGTGCCTATCGTTTGGGTAGAATTGTCTTCTTCAATGTATGTTGTGTAACTGACCAGTTAATGAAATGTTTTTATTATTTATTCTGTATTTTATGCGCAAGCTGGGCAACACATTTCTTCTGTTTTGAAGACAATAAATTGATTTGATTGATTGAAACCACGACCTGTGTAGGCTTACACACTTAGAGGAATTGAAATTTTGTGTACTCAGGAATTAATACTTATTTCCAACCAACTTATTCTAGTGATTTTTTAAATAAAAGCATATAAATATCGTTAATGGATATAACTAAAGAAAAAAAGAAAGAAAAAATGTGCCCATGCCGAGAATCGAACTCGGAACATTCGCATAAGAGACAAACGCTCTATCAAGCAATGAGCTATTGAGGCGTTCACTGTTCAAATGACTTTCTTAACTCATGCTGCTGATTCAAATATTAAAAATTGATTTGCATCCAATTTCTTCAAGTGACTTTTGAATAAAAGCAGTCACTGCAGACATAATGTGATTTTACATCATTGTACACAATTTGGTTGCGCTGTACTTTCTGAGAAAATTGCTATGTTAAAGTTTTTAATGAGATGTGACCACACCCACACACACCACATCTTGAGTACATAAACTAGACTTCGCTCGTCAAAAATGATAAAAGACAAAGAGAAGAAATGTAAAAAAATGTTTGTATACAAATGTGTCAATGTGTGAACACAACGTGTGGTCTGTATGTACAAGATACAAACCCAAATGGCCATTTTGAAACCTATCCACCCCCATCATTTCCTACCAAGCCTCCTCCCAATTCTCCCCCTGCTGTATTAATTCTGTAGGGGAACAAATGCGCATATAGAGGATAAGATGCTTTCAAGAGTTGTCATTCAGCACCTACGTGCGTAAGAATTTTAATGAGTGATGCAATACCTGAATGAACACATTTAGAATTGCATATGCAAGTTTTTCTCTTATATGTATATTTTGTGTTAGACTTTAAAATGAACAAATGAAAAAACCATCTTACGTATTTCTTGTCCAAAGCATCGAAGCACCCCTTGACCCACTTGATGACGTGAGATGCCCCTGGGCAAGCACTGTCATCCCTCAGGATCTTCAGGTTCAGATCTGAAAGAAACATTGTGAATGAATGGCACCTGACTTCTGTAAAAAGGCTGTTGTTTCTCCTTAATCAGGAAACTGATAGTATCAGCTAGACTGCAAGAACTTATGTGGCCAAATGTGTGTGTGTGTGTGTGTGTGAGAATCAGAATCAGAATCAATGTTTATTGCCCTTTAAAACCAATACAAGGTTTTATATGACAGTAATAAAAAAAATTATAACAATAACGGTAATAATAACAGTTTATAAAGTTCAATTACGTAACATTTTTGTTAAATACTTCCTTTTTTCTTTCTTTGTACTGGTTGCGCTACTGCTTGAGGCAATTGAGGCTATTGATTGAGGCAACTGTGAATATATTTTGCAAGCTCACTTGTGAGTGTGTATGGTGTGTGTATGTGTGTGTGTGTGCATGCGAGAGAGAGAGAGAGAGAGAGAGAGAGAGAGAGAGAGAGAGAGAGAGAGAGAGAGAGAGAGAGAGAGAGAGAGAAAGAGAGAGAATCAGAGAGAGAGTATAAAATGTAATAAAACTAGAAAGAATGCCATTTACCTCCCAAGCGTCTGTCCCCGTAAGCCCTTTCAGGGAAAATGGCCCTGAGATAGGTGATGTTGGAAATGGCCACAGCCAGCAGTTTCTTCGCAAACAGAGCAGACTGTTGCTCCGTCACCTGCTCCACTGGAAACATGGACGCCCACTGAAAAGCAAGACAGCAAAGTGATTCAAGATTGACTTGCTCTTTCATCTATAGTTGACAATGGTTTGGCCATTTACCTCCACCAGTTAGGAGGTTGTGTTTTTGTCTGTATCTGTGAACAGAATTTCTCCAAAAAATATTTTAAAACATATTCTAATATAATTTGGTGGAAGGTGGTTTTCTGGGCTTAAAAAAACAACAAAGCAACAACAACCCAAACCAGAAACTGAGTTTGTGTTCTCGACAGACGTTCTCTTGAATATGTGTAATAATGTGTGTCAAGTCAAGTCAAAATCATCTTTATTAAGGGTTAAAGAATAAGCTGACAAAGCTTTTTTTCCATCCTCTGTGTGTGTGTGTGTGTGTGTGATGAAGGGATAGGGCTGGGGAGAGGGAGGGGGAAGCTATGTTTTTTTTGCATGTGTGAAAACCTGGGTGAGAACTGGGAAAATACTAGTGCATGAAAATAAAGAGAGAGAGAGAGAGAGAGAGAGAGAGAGAGAGAGAGAGAGAGAGAGAGAGAGAGAGAGAGTTACCGTTCCAGTCTTTTCCTCAGTTCTCATCATCTGGGATGTAGCCATTGTGTTGCCTTTGTTTCCTCCTCACTTCCTCAAGTTCCTGTACAACAGAATCGGGTCAGGTCGGGTTAATTAAGACGACTAGGCCTCTTTAAAGCTATTCTGTCGTTGTGTGTAAACTTTATCTCATCCTACTTAAGTCACATAAAAAAGCAAAGCCCTGAAATTGTTCAAAATTCTTGTTTCACATTTTAAATCTACCACAAAAATAAAGACAGGCATATATTTTCTTTAACTGGTAAAAAAGAAAATGGAGGGATGGGGGTGGGGAAGTTCAGTGTAATTAATATATTCAGAGGTTGATTATCAATACTTTCTACATATTTTTTGATTGTACTAAAATTATTGTTCACCTAGGCTAGACTGCTGTACATTTTATTTTTTTAAAACAATAAAAACATATAAATAATTGCTGGTTACGACAGGTGGACATTATTGGTAGAAGAAGAAAACCATAAAGGAAAACTAAGAAAGGATGTATGATAAATTACCAAAATATCAATGAATTGGTCTTTAATGTTACTATCAACTAAGTCTATGGCACTGCACAACTGATCTTAACATAAGCAAGCAAATGAGATTGTGTGTAAGATGACGTTCACTTTGCCTTAAAAGTGCAGCAGAACCTTCAGCGTGTTGAAGTTGGCTGCCTAAGGAGGAGAAGAAGAAGAAGAAGATTTTTTTTTTTTAAACAGTCCAAAATTTACTGTTTTCACTAGGTTGGAGTTGGAGTAGATTATGTGCACACGTATAAAAGAATCAAAGATACAGACTTTCAAAGTCACATTGTTGAAATACTGCTAAATAAAATGATAAATTAACCAGTTTAAAACTGAGTTTTCAAAACACTTTTTTTTAAATTGGAAAGTCAAAATTAATGAAATACTAATAAGAGAAAACAGAGAACCTTTATAAACATGCAAAATGTTACGAAAATGTATTAGGCTAGCCTACTTGCAAGTTTTTTTCCAAGTTTCACACAGCCAAAAGTGGTAAAAAAAAACCTCAGCAGAAGCAATGATGTTGGCTCGTCAGGATGCATGTAGCAGACGACATTTTATGACGTATTTTCTTCATTTTTTTGTTTCATTTAAAAAGACCCAAAGTTGCTTTTGATTTGACTCAAAAAGGAAATATTTTCAAACTAAACATATGTTTTGTTTTTAGTTTCATGAATTGGGAAGCATAAAGCGTCTTTACAATATTGAAAAGGGATGGATTTTATATGATTTGGGTACTGCGATTCTCGCGCACGACTCAAACAATCATCAACTTCCGGCAAGCGCGCACTCGTTGCCAGCAACAACCATCAGTCATCAATGCTTTTCTCTTTATTCAGCAGCGAACACTGCATATAAACAAGTTTTTAACAGTGAGTGAAGTGACGTTTCTATTTTATACGATTTACCACAACTCTAGTGTTAATCTTTTTTGTATTTTTAACCTAAAATCAGCGTTATTTAACTGTCGCTGGCGTATTTAGCCAAGTTGATTGAAGTTACACAGGTCAGGTCACTGGTGACTGGTCAGGTCAAGTAAGACGACTAGGCCTCGCGGCCTCTCAAGCGTCTTTTCTCTTCTTTTTTTGTCTTTAAAGAAAAAATTCAGTTGGCACAGCTGTGACGGTTTTTGTAGACCATCAGTCATACTGGTATTTTGTTTTACTAAGGTTTGGGTCTTTGTCCAGGTTTTTTAATTCTTCTTCTGCTTCTATCAATGATGTCCACCTGCCGTAACCGGCAATAACTGACATATACTGCGCGGGGGGGGGGGGGGGGGGGGGGGGGGGGGGGGGGTTAGTATCAGGTGTAAGTTTTGTCTGAGCAAGAAGTGCGATAAAATAGTTAGTCATTCTGTTACTGAAAAAGTGTCTCGATGTTAGTTCTACTGTACTGTGTTAGTATTATTAATTCATGATTTCTAGCCTTTGAAAAATTCGAGATCTGGAACAAGCGTTTGTTAGCATAGTCAGGACCATTAAGAATTTTATAAACATTATTATCCTGCTCTGTATCACTCAGTGAGACACAGCTTCTGGAGCTGGTGAGTGATCTGGTGGACAGTCTGGAGGAGGGCAGGCAAACTGACATCCTTGTCATGGATTTCGCCAAGGCATTTGATAAAGTGAACCACAGCCTCCTCCTGCACAAGCTCCACAACTACGGCATCAGCCGTCAGGGGCGAAGTCACCCACTAGATTCAGAGCTCCTTCTTTCAGTTGGGGATGTTTATCCTGCCCCACGCTCACCGGTCTTCATTCAGACCATTAATAGTGCACAGGATGCGTGCTATGTGAATTCGTGTCATCCATTCCACCGGCACATACGGCCTACTCATACTGATAGTGGGATGGATTTCTTCTTCTTCTTCGCCTCATAGCTTTAACGTGTGCGCAAGATCTTGTGCATGCGTTCGCACACGGGACCTCGGTTTTTGAAAAGTCTCATCCGAAGGACTTTTCCCCCAACTGACGTCAGGTACCCATTTACACCTGGGTGGAGTGAGGAAAATAGGAGTAAAGTGCCTTTCCCAAGGACACACCGCTGTGAACCGAGCTGGGTTCGAACCCGTGCACTCGCAAACCTGACGGATTACGAACTACAAACGCCAGGCAGTTGTAACTGAGGGAGCCTGGTCCGAATACACTAGCGTGAAATCTGGCATCCCCCAAGGATCCTGACTGACTGGGTCACATAGATTAGTTTTTTCTTCTTTTGTCTAAAATTTATTTTTTTCCCTAAGGCTTTTCTTCCGCAAATCCCCCTGTTTTAAGTGACAAAATAGTCAAATGTGACTGTGGTCACTCAGACGGAAGGAAGGAAGGAAGGATCAGTGCTTGGACCCTGTCTTTTCCTCGTGTATATTAACGACCTGCCTTTTTTCACGAAACACTTTCAAAAAGATTTCCTCCAGCCAAAGTCGGACTTGCTGGGCCTAACTGTTTCTTAGTTAGGTGCATAACCGCAGCATGACACATCTGCGCTCATAATTAACAGGAAACTGTCTGAGCGACCGAAGAAGAAGATGTGTCGATGATTGGTCCTAGTGGTCATCTAATTATTTTCAAGTATTGAAATTTAGGTTTAATATAACTATTGTTTGGATGATGAATGCCATTCCAGGTAGCCATCATGACCTCCAACGCGACAACCAACCCAGACGAGCCGTACTACTGCTCTCAGCAGATCCAGATCCCTCCCGAGCTGATGGACGTCCTCAAGCAGTTCACCAAGGCTGCCATCCGCACACAGCCCACAGATGTCCTGGCCTGGTCAGCGGCGTGAGTATCTCTGCTGCTTTCATCATTTTTGTTTGACCATTTATCTCATTCGGAACAAGCTGAGTTGCTTCCCCTCGTGTTCTGTGTGGACAGGGTATTCGATTGGGTTCATTAAAAAAAATACCCCCCCAAAAAGAAAAAAAAAAGTTATGAAGACAGGGCTCCCAATCACCCCGCAAAAAAGGGGTCCCAGGGACTCCTTCACTTACAGTATAGAGGGTCCTAGAGGCGGGATAGAGGGTCCCAGTGGCATTATGAATGTTAAAAAGAATGTTTCTAGTGCATCCCTGGGACCCCCTGCACATTCTTTTAGAGGGTCCTTTAGAATTTTAATGCTTCATAGACCCCCAAATGGGGGTCCCTGGGAGCCCTGTGAAGAGTTAGGGATCGACATTTTCAGAAAAGAGTAGCAACAGTCGATCGTAAAATATCAGATTCCATATCTTCATCGTCCGTCTCCTCTCCAATTTTGTGTCGTACCAGTCAGTAGAGTCTGACCATAGTTTTCACAGGGCCGGACCAAGTGATTCGTAAGGGGGGTTTCCGCCAGGGGTCCAGGGACCTGCATATGTTCCGGGTTAAGGGGTGCAGTACCCTTTTGAGGGCCCAGGGGGGAAAAGCCCCCTGAAAGTTTTGCAATGTGGTGATTATTCGTGTGTAGAGTGGCACAGTGGTAGCACGTTCGCTTCGTGTCAAGTAAACCCGAGTTCGAACCTGGGTACAGGGGATTTTTTCCTCTCATTCTGCACTAGGCCTTAACGGTCTGAACGTGGAGTCTTTTGGATGAGACGATAAACCGAGGTCCCGTGTGCCCATGCACTTAGCATACGCTAAACTCAGTGGCAACGAAAAAGTTGTCATTTGGTAAAAATTTACCTCCCCCCCCCCCCCCTCATCAGTGACACAAATCGCATGCCAAAATTAAAAAAAAAAAAAAATTGGGTGCAGCGCCTCTGGCTGTGACGCGCTCTCCAGGTGGGAGCAACCCGAATTTCACAGAGATGCCTCTGTGACTATAAAGTACCTAATACCTAATACCTTATTAAAGCGAAAATTGGGTCATTTTCTTGCGTTTCACCCTTGAATAAGGTACATGCTTTGGGCAGAGGGGGGTTTCTGGAAATTAGGAAACTCCCCCTAGATCCGGCCCCATTTCAGATAGCTGGGAGGTGACTTTCTGGAGGGTTGGGCTGGAACTAGTTTATAGCGGGGAGAAGAAACCCTGCCCAGGTAAATCCCCACATCTTATTTCACTATTTCTTATATGTTTGAGTTTGACTTTATGTATGAATTCAAGTACCGGTAATGATCAGTGAGTACTCACATTTCTTTTGATACTTGACTTAAAAATGTTATACAGACAAACCCCTATTTTACGACCCTCTGTTAAGCGACCACCTCTCATTTGAGACCGGATTTGTTGGCACAGATGCATTTTACTATGTAAACGACCTCTCTTAAATGACTTCCTCTAAAACGCGACTTAGGACCGCCATTTTGTTGGTTTTTACGACCGTTGCTGTCGTCTGCATAGACTTTGAGCAAAGGGAAACAACCACGGTCAAGGGCCTGAAAGCGGAGTCGCTTCCCTTGTTGTAGTAAAGATGGCGGAAAGCGTAGGAAAAGCACGAAAACCACTGACTTTGAAAAAGAAAACCACTGACTTTGGACGAGAGTGGAGGTGATTAAAAGAAGTCAGCAAAGTGAAACTGTAATATCGATTGCACAATCCTATGGAGTTGGAAAGACCCAAATCCAGTTTTAATATGTCATTGTATGTGTGCATGAAGAAGAGTATGAACTGTGCTGAACTTTTTCTTTCTACGGCTGCCAGTGAAAACCTGACCCCTCTAATTTACGACCGATTTTTCCGGACATTTTGGAAGTCTTAAAACAGAGGTTGGTCTGTATACCATATTTTCGGGACTATAAGGGGACCCTTTGTATAAGGTGCACCCCCAAAACTTTACCCAAATTTCAGATTTTGTTATTATAGTTTCTTACTATTTTATTAGTCACCTTATAAGGCACTAACCGTGTTGTTCATATGTGGAATGATCTACCAATTAACATAAAGAATGCACCTAGCATTAATGAATTCAAAACTCTTTTCGACGAAAACCCAAATTTGAAAACAAAATTTAAATGTTTTGATGAATTTAAAAAAAAAATCAAAAAAAATCCATTCTCTTAAAGATTTATCTTTTTTATTAGTTTTTGATTTATGAGACGCAAACCACTAAATAATTTTGTCAAGTCAAATTCATCAAGAAGGGACGTAATAAGGGCAGAGAGGCCTATGCATAGCCCTACATCACCTACCTACTTACCTACCACAGGGGTCTGAGTCTGGGGGGAAAAAAGTATTGCCATATAGTCAGAAAAATATGGTTCTTAGGTTTGAGCTTGACTTTATGTATTCAAGTAATGGTCAGTGCCTACTCACATTTCTTTGGATACTTGACTTTTGAAAGTTTTAACTACCCGGTACTTTCCAATGTTCAGTTTTAGATTTCATTGAATTCAAATAGTGACTCAGCATTTCTTTGGACACTTGACTTTTGAAAGTTTTAGCTACTTTCTAATGTCCAGTTTTAGATTTCATGAATTCAAATAGTGATCAGTGCATACTCCGCATTTCATTGGACACTTGACTTTTAAAAGTTTTAGCTAACTTTCCAATGTCCAGTTTTAGATTTCATGAATTCAAATAGTGATCAGTGCATACTCAGCATTTCTTTGGACACTTGACTTTTGAAAGTTTTAGCTACTTTCTAATGTCCAGTTTTAGATTTCATGAATTCAAATAGTGATCAGTGCATACTCCGCATTTCATTGGACACTTGACTTTTAAAAGTTTTAGCTAACTTTCCAATGTCCAGTTTTAGATTTCATTGAATTCAAATACAGTGGAACCTCCCTTATAAGACCTCCCATTATAAGACTCCCTCCCATATAAGACCTGATACATTGCCCTTATTTGTAAATATTAACATTACCTCCCTTATAAGACCTCAATTTGGATGATTTTTGAAGGTCTTATAAGGGAGGTTCCACTGTAGTGATCAGTGCATACTCAGCATTTCTTTGGACAGTTACTTCCGAGCCATGGCTAAAGGGGAGACGCCTCCGGTGAAGGACCGCCTGGAGATGCCCGTGGCCACGCAGAAGACGGACACGGGGCTGACCCCGGGCCTTCTCAAAGTGCTCAACAAACAGGTAAACGTACAGAAAGCTGTAGTGCTGCACTAGCGGCGATGCTCTCTCCATGTGAGAGCAGCCTGAATTTCACAGAGATGAGTTTCTATGACTAGAAAATAGCAATAATAGCATAGCATGCCATACCATATTACCATAGCATGGCATAATATAACATTATGAACATTAGGTGGGGTAGTTTTTCCTCTTTTGCTTCTTGTTGCTTCAAAATTCACAGTTTTGTGAGTGATGAGTGGAGTGTGTGTGTATTTGGTATTTGGTACTTTATAGTCACAGAGGCGTCTCTGTGAAATTTGGGTTGCTCCCACCTGGAGAGCACATCACAGCCAGAGGCGCTCCACCCTTTTTTAATTTAAAAAAAAATATTTGCATGTGATTTTTGTGTGACTGATGAGGAAGGAAAGGGGGGGTAAATTTTACCCAAATGACAACTTTTTCGTTGCCACTGGGTTTAACGTGTGCTAAGTGCATGGGCACATGAGACCTCGGTTTATCGTCTCATCCCAAAGACTCCATGTTCAGACCGTAAGGCCTAGTGCAGAGTGAGAGGACAAATTTCCTGTACCCAGGTTCAAACTCGGGTTTATTGTATACGAGGTGAACACATGTACAGTGGAATCCGTTTAATTGGCCATCGGATAATCGTCCAAAGCCGCTTAATCCAATTTCCTCTGGAACGGAATTTTTTCTTCTTAAGCATGTGTTATTTTGTTCGTTTTTACGGCCAAAGCTGAAATCTTCAATTTCGCTTTATTGGCCACTTTGTCTCTAATTTTTCCTCTTTACCCCCCAACAACAGAGGCAGACAAACTGACAACACGCTTTTGACGTTTACATGGTTGAGTGTGAAGTTGGAAGGTGAGCTGTTGTCAATTGAAAGACCCTGCATGGCGTTAAAATCACTCAAGAAAACAAAATCATTGTCTTTTACTCGTGCTTCTGTCAAGTTGTAGGATTAATAAACACACACACACACACACACACACACACACACACACAAAAAGGGAAAGAATTTGAATTTGAACTGCAACATTTAATTTTGACGTCATTGCTTTTGACTTGCATAATTGCGTCATGCAGTATCTCGATGTTCGTTTTATCAGCCGATTGGCTTTATCGGCCATATTTTTCCTGGTCCCAAAAGTGGCCGATTAAGCGGATTCCACTGTACCTACCTTTGATTTTGCCTCTCCAGATACACGCTGATCTGCTTCTGTTTTCCTTTTCTTCATTTTGTGCTTTAATAATTTTCTTTTAGCTTTAGTAAGTGATGGTTGGTTGATGGTTTCATTCATATGGGTGGGGTGGGTGTGGGTGGGTGTTGATTGACAGGCTACAACATTCCACTTTTCATCCAGCTAAAGAACAGCTGGACTAGCCGACCCCCAGCACCATCTAGTATGGTAACTGGGGCCCCCTCCTCTTTTAGCTTTAACATAATAACACCTCTCTCTCTCTCTCTCTCTCTCTCTCTCTCTCTCTCTCCCTCTCCCTCTCTCTCTCTCTCTCATTTCTACTTTTTCGGACTTGTCACATGGTGTTATTTATTTCTTTTTGTTGTATTTATAATAATATGATTTTGTTTGCTTTCCATATGTTATTATGAAGTTGATACATTTTGCCAACCCCCTTGTCATCAGACCTTGTTTGGTAATGACAATAAAAATGTCAAATTCTCTCTCTCTCTCTCTCTCTCTCTCTCTCTCTCTCTCTCTCTCTCTCTCTCTCTCTCTCTCTCTCTCTCTATATCACACACTCTCTCTCTCTCCTTCTTTTCACCCACTCTTTCTCTCTTCCTTCTAGTTGGGTCCCAAGAAGACGGTGGGCCTGAACATGATCGAGGACAAGTGGCAGGCCCTGTGTCTGCCCAAGGAGCAGTTCGACGACCTGGTGCGCATTGGTAGCTTCAGCGGCCAGGTGGAGTGGAACAGGTTCTTTGCCATCGCCGCTTCGCACCTGGGAGAGGTAAGGGGGAGAGAGAGAGAGAGAGTGGTACACAGCTTCAGCGGCCAGGTGGAGTGGAACAGGTTCTTTGCCATTGCCGCTTCACACCTGGGAGAGGTAAGGGAGGAGAGAGAGAGAGAGAGTGGTACACAGCTTCAGCGGCCAGGTGGAGTGGAACAGGTTCTTTGCCATCGCCGCTTCGCACCTGGGAGAGGTAAGGGGGAGAGAGAGAGAGAGAGTGGTACACAGCTTCAGCGGCCAGGTGGAGTGGAACAGGTTCTTTGCCATTGCTGCTTCACACCTGGGAGAGGTAAGGGAGGGAGAGAGAGAGAGAGAGGGAGAGAGAGAGAGACAAAGAGAGAGACAGAGAGAGAGACAGAGAGAGTGGTGCGCATTGGTATCCTCAGCGGCCAGGTGGAATGGAACAGGTTCTTTGCCATCGCCGCTTCGCACCTGGGTGAAGTAAGGGAGACAGAGAGAGAGAGAGACAGACAGAGACAAAGAGAGAGACAGAGAGAGTGGTGCGCATTGGCAGATTCAGCGGCCAGGTGGAGTGGAACAGGGTCTTTGCCATCGCCGCTTCACACCTTTTTTTCTTGATCTTGATGAGGTTCGTCGGTGAATGTGTGTGTGTGGTGGGGGGGGGGGGGGGGGGGGTGTGAATGTGTGTGCGTGTGCGCAAAATCTCAATTTATGCAAAAATACCATCATGTCCGATTGTTTCATGCACAGTCACATAATACGCAATTAAATTTACCCACCTTATTCATTTCCTCCTAATGTTGATTCAGCCTGGCTTTGTGTGCTTGCAGAACATCAAGGACGCCATGAAGGTGGTGTGCGAGGTGCTGACGGCGGACCCTGAGGGCGGGGCGGCCCGCATCCCCTTCCCCCTGTTCAAGGACCTGTACCAGTACCTGGCCAAGATCGACGGGGAGATCTCCAACGAGCAGGTCAACGACGTCCTCAACCACCTCCAGTATGATGTGTAAGTTGGGGATCAATACAGGGTTCATTATTGGCAGCCCTGAAATTGGAAAATGTTGTCCACCAGCCTTTGGCTGGTAACTTATTTTGTTTACCAGCCAAACCAAAAGTGTTACCAGCCAAACTAATTTTGTTGGCCTTGTCGTCAAAGAGAAGGCTCGAAAATTCTTTCTTCCATTTCGGTAGAAAAGTTCGTGTTTCACTCTTACCCTTTTTGGGTGATGGCTGTGATGCCTTTGAACTTGAAGTTGAAGCCGAAGAATGTTTCATTTCGAACATGCACTGGCTGGCGAGCACGCAAATTGTGTATCGTATTTCCGGTGCGTAGGAAAACATGGATTGGGAAAGGAATCTCACGTGAGAAAGAACATTGTTTTTTGCCCACTCGCATTTGGCGGATGAAGTGAATTATAAACTCGCCAATTTATTTTTACGCTCACCACTTTCAGGGCTGATTGGTCATTGTGCATGTGTTAGCCCCTTCAAGGCATTGCCATGGGGGAAAAGCAGCCCAGGAGTGCTCCTGAAATCAGGAATTAAATAGCTGATAGAAACAGTCTTCAGTAATGGCCGTCTTCTTGTCATCCGGAATAACTGTCTGACAAAATACACAAAAACTTTGCATGGTTGTATTCATTGCAGTCAGATATGGTCATAAATATTCAATTCTAACCACCACCACCCCTTCCCAGACACACAATATCGTCGGTGAAATTCAAAAACCTCGTATCTCAATTTTAGTAGTTTTGAGAAAAATGAAATAAACTGTTTTAAAAAAGTAAGCGTGTTGACCACAATTGATTAACTATGATGAATATGTTCAAGACATTGTGAGTTTAGTCCTGCATTTCGTTAAAATTACTTTATTTTGTTTATTTTTTTAGACTTGAAAAGAACGAAGATACGAGGTTTTTGTCCTGAACTAGATCTGAATTTGGGACTTACGAGTTTTTCTTCTATTTTCACAACCTCATTTACCCCAGATAGAAAGTTGTTAGAGATACGAGCTTTTGGTGGAAGGTGGCGGGAAGAATTAGAGAGCTGACTATGTATATAACAGTACTGAGACAGCCCTCTTAAAGATAGCGAACGACCTGCTCACTGCCTTGGATGAAAACAAGGTTTCTCTTCTCTCTCTCCTTGATCTTTCTGCAGCGTTTGACACTATTGACCACTCCATCCTCATTTCTAGACTGCACACCTCCTTTGGTCTATCTGGGGCTGTTCTTTCCTGGTTTTCTTCCTACCTCTCTGATCGCACACAGAAAGTTGTTGTCAATGGTTCTCCATCTCTTCCAAAAGGTCTTCAGTTCGGTGTGCCCCAAGGTTCAGTCTTAGGCCCTATCCTTTTTGTTCTTTATACCCAACCTCTCTCCGCCATCATCAACCAGCATTCTATTCTACATCATAGCTTTTCTGATGACAATCAACTGTACATTTCTGCCCACCTGAGTCAATTAGATCAAATGATTTCTTCTTCTAAGTTGTGCATCTCTGCTGTTAAAACATGGATGTTTTACAACAAACTGCAACTGAATGCTGATAAGACAGAGATGATTCTTGTAGCCTCTAACCACACAATTAAAACTCAGGTTCTCCCAGGTTCTGTAGACATTGATGGCACTGAGATCAAGCTATCGGCATCCGTCCGCAATCTAGGTGTTACTTTGGACCAAACCCTTTCTTTCAAACAGCATGTTTCCAATGTTTGCAAGGCTTGCTATCTAGAACTTCGAAGAATTAGTTCAATCCGCCGTTTCCTCTCTCAGGATGCCCTGAAGACTCTAGTATGTGCTTTTGTCCTGTCTCGCCTTGACTACTGTAACTCACTTCTTGCTGGCTGTCCATCAATTCTCATCTCTAAGCTCCAACGGGTCCAGAATAATGCTGCTCGTCTCATTTCTCGCTCCCCTAGGTACGATCACATCACTCCGGTTCTTCGTTCCCTACATTGGCTCCCAGTTCAATCACGTATTGACTACAAAATTCTCCTCCTTGCCTTCAAGTCACTGAATGATCAAGCTCCCCAGTATCTCACTGATCTTCTTCATCTCTATGTCCCAGCTCGCCAACTACGTTCGTCTTCTGATTCTCGTCTCCTTTCCATTCCCTCCATCCGTCTCAAATCTGCTGGCCAACGTTCTTTTTCTTGTCAAGCACCATCTCTTTGGAATTCTCTGCCTTCTCCTCTCCGACACTCCAACTCAGTCTCCTCATTCAAAACCTCTCTTAAAACCCATCTTTTTCCTGCTGCGCCCTAAATATTTGATCAGTTGTCTATCGTTGTGTGCACGTGAGGGAAGATTGATTTAAGAGGTTTGTGCTGTGTTTTGTGGTGCGTGTGTGTGTGTGTGTGTGTGTGTGTGTGTGTGTGAGTGTGTGTGTGTGTGTGGTGTGTGTGTGTGAGCATGAATGTGTGCTTGTGTGTATTTTGGTTTTGTGGGTTGTGTGTGCACGCATGTGTGTGTGTGTGTGTGTGTGCGTGTCTGTGTGTCTGTCTGCGTGCGTACGTTGTGTGTGAGGGTGTTTGTGTCTGCGTGTTGGTGTATGTGGTCAGTCCATGCGGCTCAGTTGCTGTGACTTACCGAATGGGGTATGAACGAGTTGGCGTCAATAATTGTGTGTTTATATGTGTGTGTGTGTGTGTGTGTGTGTGTTGTGTGTGTGTGTGTGTGTGTGTGTGTGTGTGTGTGTGTGTGTGCGTGTGCGCGCGTGTGCGTGTGTGTGTGCGTGTGTGTGTGCGTGTGTGTGTGTGTGTTAGAGAGAGAGAGAGAGAGAGTTGCTTTGCATATGCACTGTTGGTGGTTGGTGTCACTCTTGAATGTTTTTTTTTTTGTTATCTGTTGATGAATAATTGATTGTAAAGCGCTTTGGGCTCATCTGAGGTAAAGCGCTATATAAATGTACTGTTATTATTATTATTATAACTCAAACCCCCCAAAAATCGAGATACAAGGTTTTTGAATTTCACCGACGATATACATTAGAAATATGTGATCACCACTTCAGGAATAGACATACCGGTACATATGTCCAGGAATGGGAAGATTCAGACGCCATTTAGACGTGTCATTTCAGGAATGAGGATTTTTTGGGGGCTGCCTTTCCATGAAAAAAATGAAATTTAGACTCAAATCAGTGAGTATAGTCAGAGTTCAGTGCTGACGAACGATCTGTCATTATGAGTATAGTCGGAATTTGCTCAGGATGATTTGAATATGACGTAGATAAGTAGTCAACGCTGGCTTTACTACATTTCACTGTGTATGAGTTAATTATGTCGTGTAAGGGCTCAATCTGGGTTGAGATGATAAACAAAACAAAAAAATGGAAGAGGAAATTCTCCTGTGGAGCAAGTCAAGTAGAGCTTTCAAACTTTGGTTCTTCGTTGGCAGTTGAGAGGAGAATGGCAGAACGGGACCAAGAAGGGATATAGTAAGGGGAGGGAGGGAGGGGACAGGGGCGAATGGGAAGGGTGAGCACAATATGGTTGATTATTGGGTCACTGTGCATGAGTTAACCAGGTGTGTGTAATCTCCCCTTCATAAGTAGCCAAATCACACGCACGCATGCACTCACATATGCACCCACATACATACATACACACGTTTTAAACCCATTACATCCGTTTATTTACCATATTTTTCAGATGATAAGGCAATACAGTATTTCTAACTGACTGAGACCCCTGGGCCTTATAATACAACGGATTATATTTCTTAGTAACTGAGCATAATTATTTGCTCAGATAATGTTATTAAGTGGCTGTTAAGGGCCAGCCACATGTCAGTTGAAATCGTATGACTGTACGATACGATTCGATCACGTGATCTCGAAGTGCGAATCACATTTGTTCTTGGAGACCACGTGATCGAATCATATTGGAAAACAGAGAAGGAAAGGGGACAGGGAGTGAGGGAGAGGAGAAGGGGACCTCAATGTGCTCAAAACAAAAGAAATGTTAATAGACTTTAGGAAAGATCCACCCCCTGTGCCAAAGGTAGAAATTGATGGTGAAACAGTGGAAAGAGTTTCAGAATACAAATACTTAGGTACCATTTTGGACGACAAACTGACTTTCGACAAGAACACACAGAACATACATAAGAAATGTCAATCAAGATTGTTTATTTTGCACAGACTGAGAAACATTGGTGTTAACTCAAACATTTTGCATACGTACTATAGTAGCTGCATTGAGTCTGTGCTTACTGTTTCCTTTATGTGTTGGTTTGGAAGTCTGTGTTTGAAGAACAAGCGTGTGTTGGATGATGTGGTGAATGTGTGTAGTAAAGTTGTTGGAAAGAGAGAGATGGGTTTGAATGAAATGTACGAAAGACGAACCAAGCATAAAGCCAGGAAGATTGTAAATGACACCTCCCATGTTTTGAACAAACATTACGAACTATTACCTTCTGGATGTTGCTACAAAACTTTTAAAGTCAACTCCAGGGCACAGAAATCCTTCATCCCCAGATCCATCCACCTCCTGAGCTCATGATGCTTTTAGGTTTAAATGTGTGTTCATCGTGTTAAAAGAAACTATGCATGCTTATCCTTAGACGTGTATGTATCCACATATAATGTGTATCTTTAAGTGTGTATTATGTGTAACTTTTGCTCCTATTCATGCATGCTGAATGTCGATGTCTTTGTTATTCTGGCACCTGAACAAAATTTCTCCTTGGGAGATAATAAAGTGAATTTGATTTAGATTTTTTTGATTTGATTGATGTAAGTGTATGTCCTTTGATTTTAGTGGCCATGGCCTTTACTGTGAAATAAGATTTTTGTTAAAATATTGGAGGTGCAGCCTGTAATGCAAAACGCCTTCATGTCTGTAAAATGCGGACATATTGTGCTGAGCATTTTTTTAAATAATTATTATACTACTATGTTATTGCAGAGACAAGCAAGAAGGCTACGTGATGCCTCGGAACTTCCTCAGTCCAGACTGCCCTCAACTGTCCTAAGTCAGTACCCATGGCCCCCCCCCCCCCCCCCCCAAAGTAATACCACCAACATAATGGACACTGTCTTCCGTTTGGATTCCAACACAAGCCATCGTCGTGTGTTAGGTCAAAGATTTTTTTATATTTTATTTTTTACAGAAAAATGCATGATGCAGAAACTAAAGCTGAGAAATTAGAGGGTACTACTACGTCTCAAAAGCTGTCTTTGTGTGGAAGGAAGGAGGGGGAGGTTGGAAAACAGAGAAGGAAAGGGGGCAGGGAAAACAGAACAGAACAGAACAGCTGTTTATTGCCTTAAGTCAAAAACAACAGAATTATTTGGCACAAAACAATAACAGTTTAAACTAACACGATTGCTTCTTATATTTTCAGATGTAAAAGGGAGTGAGGGAGATGAGAAGGGGATGTAAGTTTTTTTTGTTTTTTTTAATGATTATGTGTTTTGTCTTTTGATTAATGTGAGTGTTATGTCTGTGGTTCGTTCATATGGTGTATAATGCTGGTTGGACCGAGTTGAAGAGATATTCAACGTGCGCTTATGGTTGAGAGGTACGTTTATGTTTTCAGGCCTTGGTTTTTTAAGTCCTTGAATGCATCAATACTCTTCTTAGACCAAATTAACCCCTTCGCTGCCACCTACTACTTGCGCATGCGCCGCCGGATTACCGCACGATTTTTGAATGCGGCAATATCGCTACTTAGCAGTGACGTATATATACGTCAGTGGAAGTGCTATAGAGGACGTATATATACGTCGGTGGCAAGTACTGAAGCGCTGTTGAGGACGTATATATACGTCGTGGGCAGCGAAGGGGTTAAGATGTGTGTTTGTGTTAGTGTGTGTGAGAAAGCATGCATGTGCATGCTTGTGTGTGTAAGTGTGTGTGTGTGCATATGTGTATGTGTGTGGATGCATGTAAATAGATGTGTGCATCTGCGAGGTGCATGCTTGTATGCATTTAGATGTTTCTTTCCCTAACTTCACATTGGGGAGAAAAGGTAGGGAAGGGAAGGACACTTCAGTGGAATCTTGTTTGAATATCTGTGGAACTCTTGCTTCAAAACTCTCCGAAAAAAGCAAAATGAACATGTTAAGTAAGAACTATATTGCTTACTCACTGTATGAATCTTTGAGTGCCACTGAATCTGATGATGCAGGCTAAGCTTTGTCAGGCTCTTTGAATTGTCTATAGCTTAATGAACAATTGAAGCTTACTTGCACAATAAATTAATTAAAGTGCTTGTGATTTTTTTTAATAAAATAAACATCCGTCCAGATTTTTTAAAGGTTTTATCTCTATATTTATATGATCTCTCATGAGCTGATGTTTTTCTATTGAAATAGTAACTTCTTTGTTGCATTTCAGAATAACTTTATATGAACAGAATTATGCAATAAAATTATTTTCTGGCATTATTTGGTTGTGTTATGAGTATGTTTATGTATGCAAGTTGTATGTGTGTGTGCATGTGTGTGTGTGTGTGTGTGTGGTCTTTATGATCTTATATTCCTTTTAAGTAGATACGTTTGGATACTTTTGCTATTTCCGTGTTGCAGCCACTATGCTATGCTCACAGTGAAAAGAATTTGGGACATTTACTTAATAAATGAAAAAAGGTGCTTAGCAATTTGACAATTTTATTTAACAACTATGTCAAATATAGTTGGGGATGAATTAAATTAAATTAGATAAGGCATTGTCTCTCTGTGTCACAAACCACACACACGTATGCATGCATGCATGCACGCACACACAGAGGGAGAGAATCACACACACACACGCACGCACACACACACGCACGCACGCACGCACGCACGCACGCACGCACGCACACACACACACACACACACACACACACACACACACACACACACACACACACACACACACACACACACACACACACACACACACACACATACACACACACACACACACACACAATCACACACACACACACACACACACACACACACACACACACCACACACACACACACACACACACACACACACGAGGAGGAGTAATTTGTGAGCCGTCTGACCCGACAGACAATCTCAGGGAATTGGAAATCAATCAGCAAGCAGTCCGGAACGCGCACTTACCTCCCTTGAATTACGAGATGGTTGGCATGCTGGGGCGTAACCGCCAGATGCATAGCTAGAAGGAACAAACTGTTCAGCTTTACAAATTTTGACATCTAAACGATTATAGGTACGTCTAGTGCTCATTTTTGTTTTAAAAGTTGTGTAATTTTGTTATCATAGGCCCTAAATGAAATAGAAGCCTAAATAAGCAGTACAATTAGGCTACTCTAACTTGCACGAACAAATAGTTGGCAATATCTTAATAGAAATTTCATTTTGGAGTGTTTGCTTAATTGTTGCAGTCTTTTTGTTAAAGTTTGCTTTCATTTAACACAAGAAAAGATGTATTTATGTCCCCCCCCCCCCCCCCATCCCGTACCAATCTTTAATCCTTTAGATGCCAAATTTGATAACTTCAATGTTTTATTCTCGTTAATGACAATTAATTTCCTGTCTCATGATTGATATGACGCCACCACCGCATAGACAGTCAACGAGAGATATCTTCACCTCTGCTGCCCCTCCTGACCTCGTTTCATTGACCTTCAGCCAGTGCAAAAGACCGAAAAAGGACAAAATATTGACCTTCAGCAAGTCCCCAAACCCGAAAAAGGACAAAATGTTGACCTTCAGCAAGTCCCAAAGACAGAAGGACAAAATGTTGACCTTCAGCAAGTCCCAAAGACAGAAAAAGGACAAAATATTGACCTCCAGCAAGTCCCAAAGACCGAAAAAGGACAAAATATTGACTTTCAGCAAGTCCCAAAGACCGACTCAAAAAGGACAAAATATTGACTTTCAGCAAGTCCCAAAGACCGAGAAAGGACAAAACATTGACCTTCAGCAAGTCCCAAAGACCGAAAAAAAGGACAAAATATTGATCTCCAGCAAGTCCCAAAGACCGAAAAAGGACAAAACATTGACCTTCAGCAAGTCGCCAAAACCGAAAAAGGACAAAATATTGACCTTCGGCAAGTCTCAGGGCCTGAGGTAAAACAAAACATTGACCTTCCGCTGGTCCCAGGACCTGACATAAAACAAAACATTGACCTTCAGCAAGTCCCAGGGACGAGAAAGGACAAAACATTGACCTTCAGCAAGTCCCAGGGACCGACATATAGGACAAAACATTGACCTTCAGCGAATCCCAGGGCCTGACATAAAACAAAACATTGACCTTCAGCGAATCCCAGGGCCTGACATAAAACAAAACATTGACCTTCAGCAAGTCCCAGGGACGACATAGGACAAAACATTGACCTTCAAGGGAAGTGACTTTCAAGTAACCCCAGAAATCGACATAAGACAAAGAAAAATTAAACAAGTGCAACGCCGAGCGGCTGCAAAGTCCCCTCGCATCATCGCCGAGGTACTCCTAAATCGGAATGGCGTAAATTTGACGGCCTTAATGTAAAACTAAGTACATCAGTGGATAGCTTGCATCTTGTGCAACAAGTATACCAAATTTGACGACAATAGACTGAATAGTTTTTGATATATAGCCTTGGGGTTCGGACCCGTGATTTGAGCGCGCGCGATCATGCACACACGCGCGCACAGAAAAATTCATGACAACTGTGTTATAGACCATTCATCAAGAAATGTTGTGAAAAAAACTGCATTAAAATAGATGCAAAACTTCGTGAGATATTAGCGATTTTGTGTTTCGGGGTTTGAACCCCGTAACTGGCGCGACCTTGACCTTAATGTAAAACTAAATACATCAGTGGATAGCTTGCATCTTGGCAAACTAGTATACCAAATTTGATGATGATAGACTGAATAGTTTTTGAGAAAAACGGACGGACGGAGGCACGCCGGATGGACACCGGACGGACGGACCAGACAAAAACAATAGCTCCCCGAACCTTCGGCTCGGGGACTAATGAGGAGGGTTGAGAGATGAATTGGTGCTTCCAAATGACCCAGGGACGGAGGATAAAGGTTGACCAGTTAGGCCTACGACCTGACATTTCCGCTGGTCAACCTTCGACATATTGAGGTGAACATGTGAACAGATTTACAAAGTACGTAACTTTTTGGTACGTTTGACAGAAGAGTTTCCTAAGGGTCTTCTTGGATACGTGGTGGAGTTGACGATGAATTAGAAGTGTGTGTGTGTGTGTGTGTGTGTGTGTGTGTGTGTGTGTGTGTGTGTGTGTGTGTGTGTGTGTGTGTGTGTGTGTGTGTGTGTGTGTGTGTGCGTGTGTGTGTGTGTGTGTGTGTGTGTGTGTATGTGTGTGTGTGTGTGTGTGTGTTTGTGTGTGTGTGTGTGTGTGTGTGTGTGTGTGTGTGTGTGTGTGTGTGTGTGTGTGTGTGTGTGTGTGTGTGTGTGTGTGTAACACACGCAGGCAGACAGACAGACACAGAGACACAAAGACGGAGACACGCCGAAAGATTGATGAAGTTTGCGCATCGAACGAGAGATGAGAGTAGATAAATGGAATTACTTTTCTTTCTTTGTTCTTTGCTCTGTGCATGGATGCTATATACTACTTAATGTAGTGTCCACGCTCTGTGCCAGTGATATATATTTGTCTGTGTAGACAAAACGAGACAGATGATTGTCTGTGTCATCAGTTGTATCTCAAATTTTGTGGAAAGGTGTAATCATGCACACCAAAAAAGTTTGGTTGTAAGTCTAAGCGTGTGTGTGCAGGCCCTATGACATTTTATGAATGGGAGGGAGGGGGGAGGGGTGGGGGGGGGGGAAATGGGTGGGAGGGAGGGGGAATGTTTGTGCACGTATGTGAAGGTTTGTTTTTAATCTGTATCATTTTAGTAAAATTGTAAAGCGCTTAGAGTTTTAAGGATAAGCGCTATATAAAATGTCTAAATAAAAAATAAATAACATTTTGTTCGTTGTGGACCTATTCCTGGTTTCTTTCATTTGACTTTCGTGATTTCTTCAGTACTTTCAGTTATTTATTCATTTGAGTTTAGCTATTTAAAAAACCAAAAACCCACAACACATGTCAGGTCAGGTCAGGTCAGGTCAGGCTCTTAGGGAAGCTAGGCCTCGCGGCCTCTTGATGTGCCCTTTCTTTCGATTGTTCGTTTTTGATTATTTAGATTGGCATAGCTGTGACGCCTTTTGAGCAATAGTTGAAGCATTAATCATAATTGTATTTCAACA
Organism: Phymorhynchus buccinoides; assembly: GCA_017654935.2. Taxonomy (NCBI): domain Eukaryota; kingdom Metazoa; phylum Mollusca; class Gastropoda; order Neogastropoda; family Raphitomidae; genus Phymorhynchus; species Phymorhynchus buccinoides. The sequence goes on from CM065701.1 coordinate 38,269,722, forward strand.
CAGCAAGTTTGGGATCACTATGCAGGAGGTTTTTGAATTTGTTAATGTTAAAAGCAAATTTAGTTTGTTCAGGAAGATTGTTCCAGTATTGAGTGACTGTGTTAGAATTTTAAAAAAATCCTAATGTTAATTCTGCTGTATATATTGAGTTAGTATTTTTTATTCACTCTTACGTGTTATCAAGTCATTAGATAATTGAAACAAACATTTGTTAGTATTGTCAGGGTTATGCAAAATTTTATGCACATTTATGAAATCTCCCCTTAATTTTCTGTATTTTAAGGAGCGTAAGTTGAACTTACGAAGTCTTTCCCCATATTCTAGATTTTTTAACAATGGATTTTATTAGTTTAGTTGCTCGCCTCTATACCCTTGTAGTGTATTGTCTTTTCAGAAAAGGGTTCCAAATTAGATTTATATGCTCAAGATGAGGTCTTATTAAACTTTTATAGAGGTTTATGAACACTTCTCATCTCTATCTAACTAGGGGAAGACGGGGTAAAAAGCGCATGGGCGGGTAAGACGCCCACCCCAATTATCTCATGAAATAAAGAAAATGTCAGTCAAATTTGCCCATGAGACGAATGCTAGACGTTAACGCTCGTCTCATAGGCAAAATGAGACTGAAATTTGCTTCATTTCATGAGATAATTGGTGTGGGCTTCTTACCCGCCCATGCGCTTTTTACCCCGTCTTCCCCTATATGCTATACATACGAGTTGCATAGTGTAGAGTGGCACAGTGGTAGCGCGTTCGCCACGTGTCAAGTAAACCCTAGTTCGAACCTGGGTACAGGGGATTTTTCCTCTCATTTTGCACTAGGCCTTACGGTCTGAACGTAAGAGTCTTTCGGATGAGACGATAAACCGAGGTCCAGTGTGCCCATGCACTTAGCATACGCTAAGCCCAGTGGCAACGGAAAAGTTGTCATTTGGTCAAAATGTACCCCCCCCCCCCCCCCTTTCCTTCCTCACACTAGTCACACAAAAATCGCATGCAAAAAAAAAAATTGGGTGGCGCGCCTCTGGCTGCGACGCGCTCTCCGGGTGGGAGCAACCCGAATTTCACAGAGACGCCTATGTGACTATAAAGTACCTAGTATATAATACCTAATATCATGATGTTTGAATAGAAATACTTCCAATCACCACTCATCAATGAGGGAAAATGTCTTACACCCTG
>CM065701.1:38275903-38278403 GCA_017654935.2 Phymorhynchus buccinoides
TATACTGTGTTAGTATTTTTAATTCATGATTTCTAGTCTTTGAAAAATTTGAAATCTGGAACAAACTTTTGTCAGGACCATTCAAAATTTTATATACATTGATCAGGTCACCACGAAGTCTTCTGTATTTCAAGGATGATAAATTAAGTTTGTGTAGCCTATAATCAAAATGTTTAAGAACTTTTATTAATTTAGTAGCTCTCCTCTGTACATGCTCAATTGAAACTGATTGTCGTTTAAGATATGGATTCCAAATTTGGTTCCCATACTCCAGATGTGGTCTAACCAAACTTTTATATAAATTACTGAACACATTATTATTTAGTCCTGTAAAAGTTCTCCTAATTAACCCTAACATTCTATTAGCTTTATTTACAGCTGTTGTAATATGTCTATCAAATTTCAATTTAAAATCAAATATAACTCCCAAGTCTTTTTCTTCTACACAAGTATCTAATACATGTTTATCTGTGCCATGATATATTTCATATTCTCTTAGTGGATTATTCAACCCTAAATGCATTACTTTACACTTATTTGCATTAAAATACAGTTTCCATTTTTTCTGACCAGTCAATAAGTTTGTTTATATCATTCTGTAACACATCTGATTTATCAGAAGAATTATAAATTTTAGTATCATCAGCGAACACTTTGCATACGCTTTGTACTTGATCTGGCAAGTCATTGATAAAAATAGTGAATAAAATTGGGCCTAAAATGCTTCCCTGTGGTATACCACTCAGTATGTCAGTATTTGATGATAATTTATCTCCAACTCGTACTTTCTGTTGTCTGCCTGTCAAAAAAAAAAAGGGTGGTGGTAGTGGGGGGTGGGGTAAATTTTGACCAAATGACAACTTTTTCGTTGCCACTGGGTTTAACGTGTGCTAAGTGCATGGGCACACGGGACCTCGGTTTATTGTCTCATCCGAAAGACTCCATGTTCAGACCGTAAGGTCTAGTGCAAAGTGAGAGGAAAACCCCCCTGCTCCCAAGTTCGAACTCGGGTTTACTTGACACAAGGCGAACGCGTTACTGCGGTGCCACTCTACACCAGTAAGTGGAATGTTTAAAGTTTCTCCCCACATATATATCTTGCAGTATTAACATGCTTACATTTTAAAGAAATTATATTAAAGTCTAAAGCATGAACTAGGAATTTCTCTTGGAAAATGATTAAACGAAGAAACGTTGCAAGAGGTAGGGAAGACGGGGTAAAAAGCGCATGGGCGGGTAAGAAGCCCACCCCAATTATCTCATGAAATAAAGAAAATTTCAGTCAAATTTGCCCATGAGACGAATGCTAAACATTAACGCTCGTCTCATGGGTAAAATGAAACTCAAATTTGCTTCATTTCATGAGATAATTGGGGTGGGCTTCTTACCCGCCCATGCGCTTTTTACCCCGTCTTCCCCCTATGTGAATTTACATTACAGCCCACACGAGTTTTGATGTCTTTTTCTAAAAGACTATAGCATTCCTTGACAGATAAAAGAATATTAATAATGATATGTTCACAGCCAATTATTTGTCGTGCACCTCTTCTGGCTACTCTGTCTGCCCATTCATTTCCATGAATACCACGATGTGATGGAACCCAAGTAAAGGCTACACTAGCATCCTTTTGAATGACAAAATGAATCAGATGATTAACCCTTTCACCGCCAGCTATATTTCAGCCAAGCATTTCCATTAGATTTACCTGGGTAGAGAACAAAATCCATCTGCAGTATTGGGGATTCTTCTGTGACATATCTAAAACAAGGTCTATCCTTACTTCCCAAAACTAAGACAATAGGGTATTTGGGTAATAGACCCCAATTCGATGCCTTTTAGTGACATAGGTGGTAAATCACTGTGGTGCTAAAATGCCACATTGGCGGTGAAAGGGTTAATTTCGATTATTAAGTCAGATCTGTCTCTAAATTGTATGTGTTTTAGTGTAAGTAAGACAGATTTAGAGTCAACACAAATTTTTTGTTGGAAACATAATCATAGGGAGGTTAACAATATATCGCAGAGCCATAAAAATGGCTACCAAACGTGGAAATAGAAGGACCTTCGCATATATGAAATTATTTTTCTTTCTTTAGTCAAGGAAAGACAAAACCAACACCGGCCACAGTATTGTCAATCAGAGAGCCATCAGTATAATATACCTTTAAATCATTAGGATAACTTGAATGAATATGGGAATCCAACACCGGCCACATTATTGTCAATCAGAGAGCCATCAGTATAATATACCTTTAACTGATTAGGATAACTTGAATGAATATGGGAATCCAACACCGGCCACATTATTGTCAATCAGAGAGCCATCAGTATAATATACCTTTAACTGATTAGGATAACTTGAATGAATATGGGAATGAAAAGAAAGAGTCGTAGGGACATACTAGACACGGGGGGCACAATGAGGGTGACACATAGAGACGGGGGCATATAGAGACGGGGACATATTAGACACGGGGGCACAATGAGGGTGACACATAG
>CM065701.1:38283403-38288403 GCA_017654935.2 Phymorhynchus buccinoides
CTCCTCCTTTCTTTTTCTTCCTCCTCCTCGTCCTCCTCCTCCTCCTCTTCTTCTTCCTCCTTAGTTTTCACGTCCTCTTCCTCCTCCTTGTTTTTCACGTCCTCCTCCTCCTCCTCCTTCTTCTTCCTCCTTGGTTTTCACGTCCTCTTCCTCCTCCTTGTTTTTCACGTCCTCCTCCTCCTCCTCCTTTCTTCTTCTCCTTGGTTTTCACGTCCTCCTCCTCCTCCTCTTCTTCTTCCTCCTTTGTTTTTCACGTCCTCCTCCTCCTCCTCCTCCTCTTCTTCTTCCTCCTTGGCTTTCATGTCTTCTTCCTCCTCCTCCTCCTCCTCCTCCTCTTCTCTTCTTGTTCTTCTTGTTGTTCTTCTTAATTCTGTATCTGTAGTCGGTACGTTGGCAGCAACCATTTCTGGCATTTAAAGTCAACGGAACATCCAAGGGAGAGCATAAAAAATGAAGAGGAGAAACTATACTAATAATAATAATAATAATAATAATATTTAAACAATTTTTGTTTTATAGAAACTTGGATAGTTGGACGGGAAGCGCTGTTTGAATGCCTCGGCCGTCTCAGCCTTCACAGTCTCTTCGTTGAGGCAACTGTGTGATGGTGTTCTGAGATTGGCTCTCGTTTGATGATCTAGGCCTAATGAGTCTGGCTATATTCACATTTATGCCCGTCAACTACCGGTCAAGAACGATAATCTGTTGACTGAAAAAGCAAGTCGCTATGTTCTTTTCTGTTACAAACTCCCTTATCGTTCTTGACCTCCAGTTGCTGACGGGCATAAGAACTGTGTGATGATATGTGAATATAGCCATGAGTCTTTTGTTTCTGACTGGTGTGATATAGTCTTCTGCCTTGGCTGCTGGAAAATGGCCATTTATGATTTTATGCAAGAAAGACAGACGCTGGTGTTTCCGTCTCTCCTCCTGGAGTGTTGGCAGATGCAGATCTTGTAGCATTTGGGTAACGCAGCCTGGGCTTCGTGAGGAGTAGTCCTGTTTGACGAATCGGGCAGCGCGGCGCTGTGTCCCCTCCAGCTTGCCGACATCATTTTCAAGGTAATTAAGGGTCCCATAATAATTATAATGGAGCTATACTCCAGGACGGATCGCACAAGGGAGGTATATACGCCGCCTTTCTGCATTCCTCTGGACAAAATTGCAGATTCCTCCTCGGGAGCCCAAGGCTGGCATTTGCTCTTTTTGCGATTTTGTTGATGTGTTCCGACCATGACAAGTTGTCTTCTATCTGGACTCCAAGGTAGGGATTTGAGTCAACTTGTTGAAATATATGATTGCAAAGTTGATAGTAGTGGCTTGAAGTATTGCGGTAGCTTAGGATATCACATTTTGACGGGTTGAAACTCATCCCCCACCTCTCTGCCCAGGCCTCAAGATGTGTCAGGTCCTCTTGCAGCGCTCTGTGATCGATCATCCTGTATGGATCTGACTTTCATGTCCTCCTCTTCTTCTTCTTCTTTGGCTTCTTCGTTCTCCTCCTCCACATCCTCCTCCTTCTCCTCCTCCTCCTCCTCCTCCTCTTCTTTCGCTTTCACGTCCTCCTCCTTTCTCGTCCTCCTCCTTCTCCTCCTCCTCCTCTTCTTCTTTGGCTTTCACATCTCCTCCTTCTCCTTATCCTCCTTCTCTCTCTTCTTTGGCCTTCACGTCCTCCTCCTTCTCCTCCTCCTCCTCCTCTTTTTGGATTTCACGTCCTCCTCCTTCTCCTCCTCCTCCTCTTCTTCTTTTTTTGCTTTCACGTCCTCCTCCTTCTCCTCCTCCTTCTTCTCCTCCTCCTCCTCCTCCTCTTCTTCTTCTTTGGCTTTCACGTCCTCCTCCTTCTCCTCCTCCTCCTCCTCCTCCTCCTCCTCCTCCTCTTCTTCTTTGGATTTCACATCCTCCTCCTCCTCCTCCTCCTCCTCCTCTCTTCCTCCTCCTCCTCCTCCTTTCTTTGGGCTTTCACGTCCTCCTCCTCCTCCTCCTCCTCTTCTTCTTTGGCTTCCACGTCCTCCTCCTCCTCCTCCTCCTCCTCTTCTTTCCTCTTTTCCTCGTCCCCCTCTTTCTGTTCCTTCTCCTCCTCCTCCCCTTCTTCTTCTCCTCTCCTCTCTTCCTTCTTCTTCTTCCGTCCTCCTCCTTCTCCTTCCTCCTCCTCCTCTTCTTCTTCTTTGGCTTTCACGTTCCTCCTCCTCCTCCTCTTCTCCTCCTCCTCCTCTCTCTTCCTCCTCCTCCTCCTCCTTCTCTTCCTCTCCTTCTCCTCTTCTTCTTCTTTTAGGCTTTCACGTCCTCCTCCTTCTCTTCCTCCTCCTCCTCCTCTTCTTCTTCTTCTCTCTGGCTTTCACGTCCTCCTCCTCCTCTCTTCTTCTTCTCCTCTTTCTCGTCCTCCTCCTTCTCTTCCTCTTCTTCTTCTTTGGCTTTCACGTCCTCCTCCTCCTCTTCTTCTTCTTTGGCTTTCACGTCCTCCTCCTCTTCTTCCTCTTCTTCTTCTTCCTGGCTTTCACTTCCTCCTCCTCCTCCTCCTCTTCTTTTCTTCTTCTTTGGCTTCACGTCCTCCTCCTCCTCCTCCTCTTCCTCCTCTTCTTTTCACTTCTCTTTGGCTTTCTCATCTTCTCCTTCCTCCTCCTCCTCCTCTTCTTCTTCTTTGGCTTTCACGTCCTCCTCCTTCTTCTCCTCTTCCTCTTCTTCGACTTTTCTTCGTCCTCCTCCTCCTTTTCATCCTCCTCCTCCTTTCATCCTCTTCTTTCACTTTCACGTCCTCCTCCTTCTTCTCCTCTTCTTCTTCTTTGGCTTTCACGTCCTCCTCCTTCTCCTCTCCTCTTCTTCTTCTTCTTCGACTTTCACGTCCTCCTCCTTCTCTTCCTCCTTCTTCTCCTCTTCCTTCTTCTTCTCCTTTCACGTCCTCCTCCTTCTTCTCCTCTTCTTCTTCTTCGACTTTCACGTCCTCCTCCTTCTTCTCCTCTTCTTCTTCTTCGACTTTCACGTCCTCCTCCTTCTCTTCCTCCTTCTCCTCCTCTCCTCTTCTTCTTTGGCTTTCACGTCCTCCTCCTTCTCCTCCTCTTCTTCTTCTTCTTGGCTTTCTCCTCCTCCTCCTTCTCTCCTTCTCTTCTTCCCTCTTCTTCTTCTTTGGCTTTCACGTCCTCCTCCTCCTTCTCCTCCTCTTCTCTCTCCTCCTCCTCGTCCTCCTCCTTCTTCTCCTCTTCTTCTTCTTCCTCGACTTTCACGTCCTCCTCCTTCTCTTCCTCTTCTTCTTCTTTGGCTTTCACGTCCTCCTCCTTCTTCTCCTCCTCCTCCTCCTCATCTTCTTCTTTGGCTTTCACGTCCTCCTCCTTCTTCTCCTCCTCCTCCTCCTCCTCCTCCTCCTCTTCTTCTTTGGCTTTCACGTCCTCCTCCTTCTTCTCCTCTTCTTCTTCTTCCTTTCACGTCCTCCTCCTTCTCTTCCTCCTTCTTCTCCTCTTCTTCTTCTTTGGCTTTCACGTCCTCCTCCTTCTTCTCCTCTTCTTCTTCTTCTTTGGCTTTCACGTCCTCCTCCTTCTCCCCCTCCTCTTCTTCTTCTTTGGCTTTCACGTCCTCCTCCTTCTTCTTCTTCTTCTTCTTCTTTGGCTTTCACGTCCTCCTCCTTCTTCTCCTCCTCCTCCTCCTCTCCTCCTCTTCTTCTTCTTTCACTTTCACGTCCCCTTCTTCTTCCTCTTCTTCCTCCTCCTCCTTCTTCTCCTCTTCTTCTTCTTCCTTCTTCTTCTCCTCTTCCTCTTCTTCTTAATGAGACAGAGTAAAAACGATATCATTATTATGCATACTTTATATAGATAGCTCGATCACTTTTACTTTGAAGACGTTTACAATAGGCTTTCTGTGATCTCGTGACCCCTGAATGATTGGCATCTAGTGGAATCTATTCTAGTCCACTGCTTGTTTACCTGTAGCTGTATCCTCCGTCTGTGACCGTTTTTGCTTTGAAAATGAAAGCGTACTTCTCATTTATGTCTTCTCTTCTCTTTTTATTTGTTATTTACTTAGGCCTATAGTTCACGTTTTTCAGATAAGTTTATTATTCCGCCTTTAAAAGTGGACCCTGACTGATGAGGTTTTGCAAGAAACACGTCGAGATCACCATAAAAACACCCTTTACAGAGATCGCAACACTCACTTTGCTCTGGTTTCCTGGAAATCAAACCGTCAAATCGGCGATTCCTCCTGGGCGGAGGTGCTGGAAGTCAAATTCTTTCACTGAAAGAGAAGGCGTGTACGTGTGTCGTCTCTTTTGTAATGGCCGCCTGAGTTTAGACCAAACTGTTTGCACGAAATTTTCGCAATGCAAGCCTTTTTATTTATTTTATTATTTTATTTTATACAGTTTATTCTAAAGGAGTTTCGCTGACAACAAAAGAAATAGCGGATGTGGAAGTGGTCAACACGATAGGAGCCGCCCCTGAAAGGATCTTAGAGTACAACATAGTGTCAATGGCCACACGCAATTTTGTTACTAGGGTCAGTGAACAAGATCGATTTGACATTGATTTTGCAGAACCTCCTCTTTTCTGTACCAAAAAATATACAACTTGCAAAGATTTTCGTGCAGCATTATGCTCCCTTAGTTACACAGAACCATGTGCAATTAGATTTTGGTCTAATAAATATGGACTCGAGATTAATAAGAATGTATGGAAGATTCCTCGTTTGTGCACCAAAGAAACCAGATTGAGAGTTTTGCAATGGAAAATTCTACAAAATATCTACCCCACTAATATAATGCTATGCAAAATGAAAATAAGGGATAATCGCAACTGTTCATATTGCAGTGATGAAATTGATTACATTGAACTTTTTTTTTTTCTTACTGTCCTAGGGTTAAGTCTTTTTGGAAAAATGTTAGTCCATATATATTAACAGCATACAACAAACAAATTGAGGTTTCTGAACAAAATGTGCTGTTTAGAATTCTTAAACAAGACAATATTGACAGACACACACTATTGAAACTAAACCATGTTATGATAATTGCCAAG
>CM065701.1:38295903-38308403 GCA_017654935.2 Phymorhynchus buccinoides
AAAAAAAAAAAGACTGCCTTTTACCTTTGCTTACTGTCATCTGCTATCTTTCTGTCTCACTGGTCCATTCTCCTGCCTTTTTTTAAAAATAGAAATTCTTACAAAGATTTCTTCAGCCGAAGTCGGACATGCTGGGCCTAGCTATTTCTTTAGTTAGGCGCATAACGGCAGCATGACGCATCTACGCTCATGTGACAGGAAACTGAGCGAACGAAGAAGAAGAAGAAGAAGAAGAAGAAGAAAACAATGCTCTTTGGCTCTTTATAAGCATGATGGGGGTGGGATGGTGGGGGTGGAAGCGATTTCTTCACAAAGGGAGAAAACTACAGCCTGAATGATTTCCCCTAGGAAGTTAGAGGGAAGAGTAGCATAAAAGAGTTAAAAAGAAATTCTGCGAAATCATGGTTATACATCTGTATCATTAAAAATTCGTGACTTTCCTGGAGTTGCACTGCCTCCGGGCATTGCCTCCAGGATCGTTCCCGCCATCGTTATATCTACTAATGCCACACATGTGTCTGTTCAGGGAGAAAACTACAGCCTGAATGATTTCCCCTAGGAGGTTAAAGGGAAGAGTATAGTATAAAAGAGTTAGAAAGAAATTCTGCGAAATCATGGTTATACATCTGTATCATTAAAAATTCGTGACTTTCCTGGAGTTGCACTGCCTCCGGGCATTGCCTCCAGGATCGTTCCCGCCATCTTTATATCTACTAATGTTACACATGTGTCTGTTCAGGGAGAAAACTACAGCCTGAATGATTTCCCCTAGGAGGTTAAGGGAAGAGTATAGTATAAAAGAGTTAGAAAGAAATTCTGCGAAATCATGGTTATGCATCTGTATCATTAAAAATTCGTGACTTTCCTGGTGTTGCACTGCCTCCGGGCATTGCCTCCAGGATCGTTCCCACCATCTTTATATCTACTAATGCCCCACATGTGTCTGTTCAGGGAGAAAACTACAGCCTGAATGATTTCCCCTAGGAGATTAAAGGGAAGAGTATAGTATAAAAGAGTTAGAAAGAAATTCTGCGAAATCATGGCTATGCATCTGTATCATTAAAAATTCGTGACTTTCCTGGAGTTGCACTGCCTCCGGGCATTGCCTCCAGGATCGTTCCCACCATCTTTATATCTACTAATGTCACACATGTGTCTGTTCAGGGAGAAAACTACAGCCTGAATGATTTCCCCTAGGAGATTAAAGGGAAGAGTATAGTATAAAAGAGTTAGAAAGAAATTCTGCGAAATCATGGCTATGCATCTGTATCATTAAAAATTCGTGACTTTCCCGGAGTTGCACTGCCTCCGGGCATTGCCTCCAGGATCGTTCCCGCCATCTTTATATCTACTAATGCCACACATGTGTCTGTTCAGGGAGAAAACTACAGCCTGAATGATTTCCCCTAGGAGGTTAAAGGGAAGAGTATAGTATGAAAGAGTTAGAAAGAAATTCTGCGAAATCATGGTTATGCATCTGTATCATTAAAAATTCGTGACTTTCCTTGAGTTGCACTGCCTCCGGGCATTGCCTCCAGGATCGTTCCCGCCATCGTTATATCTACTAATGCCACACATGTGTCTGTTCAGGGAGAAAACTACAGCCTGAATGATTTCCCCTAGGAGGTTAAAGGGAAGAGTATAGTATAAAAGAGTTAAAAAGAAATTCTGCGAAATCATGGTTATGCATCTGTATCATTAAAAATTCGTGACTTTCCTGGAGTTGCACTGCCTCCGGGCATTGCTTCCAGGATCGTTCCCACCATCTTTATATTCTACTAATGTCCCATATGTGTCTGTTCAAGACCGGAGGACGTTACACAGATTTTCACCATTACAGAGTCTACAGTTGATTATCGGATCAGATAAGATAATTAAAAGCTTCGTGGCGGTGCCATAGCCGATGAGGTTTAACCGAGGCGTGGTTACCGCTACACCTATCTGTATTAATAAAAAAAATCGGGACTTTACTGGTTTCGTACTGCCTCCGGGCATTGCCTCCAGTATTGTTCCCACCATATTTGTATTTACAAATGTCCCATATATGTGTCTGATTCAGACCAAGAGGACGTAAAACACCATTTTCGCGTATCGGATCAGAATCCACCGAGGCTGGCAGATCGTAGTAAATCGGGACTTTACTGGAGGTGCACTGCCTCCGGGCATTGCCTCCAGTATTGTTCCCACTATCTTTGTATTTACAAATGTCCCATATGTGTCTGTTCCAGACCGAGAGGACGTAAAGCACCATTTTTCATTCATTATCGGATCAGACCATCTCTTACCGCGTTACACACCTGTATTGCTACATATACGGGACTTTCCTAGTGTTGCACTGCCTCCAGGCTTTGCCTCCAGAATCGTTCCCACCATCTTTATATTTATTAATGTCCCATATGTGTCTGTCCCAGACCGGAGGACGTTAAACAGATTTTCATCATTATCGGATCAGACCTGGTATTGCAGTACCTCCAGAATCTGATCAGAGCATTGAATGATGCTTGGTTGATGGTTCGTCCCATATGCAGCTGTTTGGCAGCCGAGTGGATGTAAAACCTAGCATTCATTCTGCGAAACATAAAATGGTTAGGACGTGTGGAAATCAATATTGCAGGAAAGCATTGATCTAAAGTCTTGAGGGATCCGCAGAGGAGCAGCGCACTTAAAAACCAGAAGTGACCTGCATCAGAAATCTTCTTCATCTTCATCATCTTCTTCTTCTTCTTGTTCTTGTTCTTGTTCTTGTTCTTCTTCTTCTTGTTCTTCTTCTTGTTCTTGTTCTTGTTGTTCTTGTTGTTCTTCTTCTTCTTCTTGTTCTTCTTCTTCTTCTTCTTCTTCTTGTTCTTCTTCTTCTTCTTCTTGTTCTTCTTCTTGCTCTTCTTCTTCTTCTTCTTCTTCTTCTTCTTCTTCTTCTTCTTCTTCTTTTTGTTCTTGTTCTTGTTCTTGTTCTTGTTCTTCTTCTTCTTCTTGTTCTTCTTCTTCTTCTTCTTCTTCTTCTTCTTCTTCTTCTTCTTCTTCTTCTTCTTCTTCTTCTTCTTCTTCTTCCAGTAATGTCCACCTGCCGTTTATCGGCAATTATTGACATATACAGGGGTTCAAAGACGAAGATGCTCAGCACGGGATGAGATAGGATTTGCGAAATATATTAAATAACAGAAAAAGCGTTTGTTGTTTACAATGATATTGAAAGGATATGAAGAGAGTAATTTGGTTGGTTATTTATTTTATAAGTTCAGATAGGAAGTAAATATTAGACAATCATTTTGTTGTTTTAAGATGATATAAAAGATATGAAAAAATGAACTTGGCTGAGTATTTTGTGATATTGTAAGTCTTCAGTGAAGGAGTTTGAAAAAGTTCTTTTGTCTGAGAGTTGTTGTTGACGTTGTTGACGTAACCTGGCTAAAAGACTCCAGGGACCATCCCAACAGCCGAAGCACTTGAACACTATGGTACAAATGCACCACTAGGGATGAGAACATTACGCGTGTGACCGTTTCTGATTACCCCGCTACGTGTGCAGCCACACTCCGTCTTCGGGGAATTTTGGAAACTGATGATGTTATGCTAGGAGCTCGTCGCGGCTAAAGACAATCCCCGCATAACTATGCACAGCATAACAACATTTTTGAAGTAGCCTTGGTGTTCTAGCCAATGTCAACTGGTCTGACATAGCCTATGAGTACGTACACATACATGCGGAGATTCCGTGCGGAAACCCGTGCGCAATCCGTAAATAAGGAAAAGAAAGAAGTGAAAAGATTTGCGCACGTGTCCGAATTTCCCATAATCCGTACATTTTCACCCTTCTTTCTTTCACTTATTTACGGACTGCGCATGGGCCAGGATTTCCGCATGAACTGTGTACGAGGCCTTATGGCTGAGAGGAAGAAGTAACCTGTTCTGTATTTGGTGTGCAAGCTTGCAGAGAGAGAGAGAGAGAGAGAGAGAGAGAGAGAGACTGAGAGAGAGAGCGAGAGAGAGAGAGAAGGGGGGGGGGGGGGTAAGTAAGAAAGGAGAGATGATTTTTGGTGTGAAGATAATTGAACATTTAAAAAAGGTCAGCCAGAATATTATATTAAAACAAGCGCGGAATCGCAATAGTTTGTGGCACGCGGTCTATTTTTACCACTCCAATCATGAGTCACCTCCCCTGGCTTTTCAATAATTTTAATCTGTAAACCAGAATGACATCTCTGCACCATTTCGTAACTTTTTATATCTTTTAAAAAACATTTAAAACTATTTATCCTACTTATACTCATTGAAAGAAGCACCACATATTCGTGTCTGTTGCAGTGTCTGTATTACGTATATATGTTGTATGCTTTAAAATACATCATTTTAAAGAGCAGCCTCGATTTGAAGTGCGACAATACCCGGGTCGAGAGGACGTAAAACACTGAAGTGCGACAATTTTGTAGCCTCGATTTGAAGTGCGACAATATAGGACCGACCGACAGTTCCCCTCTCTCTCTCTGTCACGAACAGTGACAGTAGTGAATGGATGTTGTATGTATACTGTATGCTAGTCCTGTCGTTTCCAACAATGACTGCCAGATAGCAGAGGGGGCAGATACTATTCAGGCGGGCTGGGCGATAATTTGTTTATTGTGGAGATGCCTTTGCCCAGGGTACATCCCCACTCTCTCGGCCAAAAGGGATTTGAGGACACAGCTGGCGTTGAGGAAGGTCCCCCCAAAGGCCAGCCCATCCCTTTGGCTGCAGCACCAGAGCCGGTGCAAAGGGCCCCCTCGTTCGAGAGTCATAGTCTTCCACAAGATAACTAATACTGCGATTTCCCATGACTGCAGAAAGTCATCTATTGTACAGCTCTCATGTTGCTGTTGGCCCCCTAATGCTATAAGCCATTTGAGTAAAGGGCCAAAGGGCACAAGGGTATGTATGCTAGTAAAAAGAGAAAGAAAAGAGAACGTTGGAAGGGGCCATACTGCGCTAAAGCAATCGGTTCACAAAGATGACATACAGGCCAAAACAGGGTTGTTTACTAGACCACCTCACCTTTCCCCTGGATCTTCTCCCCCCCTCCTCCCCTCCCCTTTTCTCTTACCCCCCACCCCCCTTCCCTCTACCCCAGTTTGTTCGGACATGACTCATACAATATCCACCCATGGTCCCCCTTCTCCACAGTCCACGCCCCATCTCAATCTAGGTGACTGTAAGATCAAGTGTTCTAGGTGACTGTAAGATCAAGTGTTGTCATCAATCAGTCTATGGGTAGCTTTGTAGAAAGCACTCAGGACAGTGCGAACCTCCGCCTAGGTAGGTAGGTAGGTAAATTCCGTCGATTTGTTTTAAGCGCTCGGACGACCTATTAGCCTGCCATACGGATGCTACTATTAGAACCCGAGCACATTGGGATGGGGACGAAGGCATGTGTGCGTCTCTCTCTCTCTCTCTCTCTCTCTCTCTCCTCTCTCTCTCTCTCTCTCTCTCTCTCTCTCTCTCTCTCTCTCTCTCTCTCTCTCTCTCTCTCTCTCTCTCTCTCTCTCTCTCTCTCTCTCTCTCTCTCTCTCTCTCTCTCTCTCTGGCCCATGGCCAATGTAAATTTAAACATTTCAGTGTTCAGTTCTCTCTCTCTTTCTCTCTCTCTCTCTCTGCCCCCCCCCCCCCCCCCCCCTGTGAGTTACTTAGATTTTAAACGGAGATTTTTTTTTACCTTCGTTTATTGTATCATTTTCTACTCTCCATACTTTTTGTACTGTATATTAATTACCTCTTTCTCTTCAAGCTTTTAATTGTTTCTGCATTGTGCACTGCGTCAGTACTTTTGAAGTTTAAATCTCTGCTTTTGTCGCTTTTTCTCGGAGTCACCGAAAGGTCAAGCCTGCGTAATCTTTTTTTTTTTATATCACAAGAAGCACTGTTATTAGATCGAAGATTCATTCCCCCCCCCCTCTCCCCCCTCGTCTTTCAACACCGTAATCCCGTGCTTCAGTGTGCTGTTGACATTACCGCAAGGAAAACAAGGGCATCGCCGAGCGGCAGCAACGCATTGTGACAATGCAAACCCGGCCAGAGTTATGTCCTGCCCCCCCCCCTCCCCCACCCCCCAATAAACACACCACTTTCCACCCTTACAGAACGCATAAAATACATAGCCCAACATTTGAAGCGATTCTGTTCAGTAGTTCACGAGATACAGCTGAACTTTTATACAAACTTCCTTGCACCATGGTACACCACCACGCAAAATTTGAAGCGATTCTGTTCATTAGTTCACGAAATAAAGCTGGGGGAATGTTACATAGCCCAAAGAAGGAAATTTCGGTTTTCAAGGTCAAACTTGAAGGTCAAGGCCAGCACGGTGTTGATTAACGAAAGGAAGCTTCCTTTTCAAGCTGTCTACCCCTCTGCCAATTTTAGTCAAAATCCAAACAGTAGTTTTTAAGATAATCGATACACAGACACACACACACACACACACAAGCCCATCGCAATACCTCGGCCTCTGGCCGGGTAATGGTTGGCTGACGCGTGGAGAGGGAGGGGACAACAAAAGTGAAAAGACTTTCTGCTTATAAACCGAGCTGGGGGGTAGAAGTCAAATGTCGCTACCACAAAAAGAATACGACTTCAAAAGGACCCACACTTAACAACACCTCGACTATTCGAGCTTTCGAGATTTCATTATGATCCCTTCGTCAAGACACGGACATCAAAACTGACTGATGGAAATTGTAAAAGGCACATCTTAAAGACTATAATAGACTGATGGTAGCCTTTAGCTTGGCATCCCTCATAATTATTATCCAGGCCTTCACGACAATGGGCACCGCCAGACAGTACTGGCCTCCAATAATCACATGGTGTTCCCTAGTGCCTTTGAAAAAAATATATAATCTTCCCTTTTCTATTGGTAAAAAAGTACAGTTTGGTTAAAAAAAAGAAGTAGGGACTACCTCTTTTTGTCTCCATTGGCGAAAAAGTACATCTTTCTTGGGCAAAAGAATCCTTTCCTTTTCTACTTGGCGAAATAGTCTGTCTGACTGGCTGAATGAATGAATGAATGAATGAATACCCCATCTTCTTATTCTGGTCTCAGAATCAAAGAGTTCCATAGCCACTTGATTTTGCCAGATTAGAGACTTCATTCTCAGAGTCAATACTTATTTTGTGAAAGACCCGTAAGCGAATGTGGCCTCCTACTTTGAGACATGAAACGATTCAAAAAGCTTTACGTATTTTTTTCCTTTCTGTGCTCCAACCATCTGGAATTCTCTCCCCTTTGAAATACGGCATTCTAATTCTTCTGAATCTTTCAAGCGAGCCCTTAAAACCCACCTTTTCAAACTGTACAACTGAGGAGCCCCTATCCCTTTCCACTGACCTGAAATTGTGCTTTACTGTCTCAGTGAGCTGTAGAATGTTACGGATTTGTGCGTGTGTGCACGCGGGCGTGGGTGTGTGGCTGAGTGGTGTGGGTGCGTGTGTGCTTGCTTGCATGCGTGCGCGTGTGTGTGTGTTGCTCGCGCTAGCGCGTATGTGCTGTGTGAAAGCAGGAATAAAAGGAGTTTGAATAGGTAATGTGATATTTAATGATTTCCCAATGTATGTTAATGTACTATTGTGTTGATGCTTGTTTGTCTGCACGCCTTATGTAGATGTATTGTGGGGTGTTGTTTTTTGGTGGTGGTGGTGGTGATGATGGTGGTGCGTGTGGGGGAGGGGGAGGTGCGCACACGCGTGCGTGCGTATTTCTGTGTGAAGAAAATATTAGGTTTTGATGTTTAATTATTTCTTCAATTCATATTAATGTACTAATGTGTTGACCCTTGTTTGTCTGCGTGTGAATATAACTAATTTGCTAGATTTGATGTTTATATAATATGTGTTTATGCCTACGGATGCACTGTATTAATGCTAGTATTTAGTGTAGCCTTTGTGTATTACTTAAGTGTTGCTTATTTAAGTATCTTGTTTTAATCATTTGTAAAGCGCAAAGAGCTCCAGTTTCACTGAGAGGTGTTGCGCTATATAAATAATCATCATTATTATTATTATTATTATTATTATTATTATTATAATAATAATCTGGTCTTGTACAAAGGACGAAAGACAGAAAGTTATGGAGGGAGCATGTAACTTTGGCTTAGGGTTTACCACGTGCTCAGAAACTTAGGGGAAGACGGGGTAAAAAGCGCATGGGCGGGTAAGAAGCCCACCCCAATTATCTCATGAAATGAAGCAAATTTCAGTCTCATTTTGCCCATGAGACGTGTGTTAATGTCTAGCATTCGTCTCTTGGGCAAATTTGACTGAAATTTTCTTTATTTCATGAGATAATTGGGGTGGGCTTCTTACCCGCCCATGCGCTTTTTACCCCGTCTTCCCCTACTGCATACAGGGATTTCAGCATATCGCCTCCCCGGTCTCTAGAATGACTTATCAGGCTATAGGCCTAATGTCATACATTCCCTAACCCTTTTATTTATTTATTTTAAATAATGCACTGATCACTGCACATCAAGAACAAAATTCTGGCATGATTTTTGTATTTACGCAACACTGACAGCATCCACTGAGACAGACACTGGCGTGGACTCCACATCAGAAAAAAAGATGTGTGTGTGTGTGTCTCTCTGAGTTTGTCTCACTATCTCTCTCTCTCACCCTCCATCTGCTTAATTAATAATTAGGCCATTGTCAATAAAAAAAAAAGTTTCTGAAGCGTCTGAAGCGTCTCTCCCTCCCTCCCTCCCCTCCCTCTCTCCCTCTCCCTCTCCCTCTCTCTCTCTCTCTCTCTCTCTCTCTCTCTCTCTCTCTCTCTCTCTCTCTCTCTCTCTCTCTCTCTCTCTCTCTCTCTCTGAGTTTGCCTGACTCTCTCTCCCTGTTTTTTTTCTTTATCTGACTCTGTCTGTCTCTCTCTGCCTCTCACTTGTTTGTTTCTGTTTCTGTCTGTCTGTCTGTCTGTCTGTCTGTCTGTCTGTCTGTCTCTCTCTGTCTCTCTCTCTCTCTCTCTCTCTCTCTCTCTCTCTCTCTCTCTCTCTCTCTCTCTCTCTCTCTCTCTCTCTCTCTCTCTCTCTCTCTCTCTCTCTCTCTCTCTCTCTGCCTCTCACTTGTCTGCTTCTGTTTCTGTCTGTTTGTCTGTCTGTCTGTCTCTCACTTTTTTGCTTCTGTTTCTGTCTGTTTGTCCGTTTGTCTGTCTGTCTGTCTCTCTCTCTCTCTCTCTGCCTCTCACTTTTGTGCCTCTGTTTCTGTCTGTCTGTCTGTCTGTCTGTCTGTCTGTCTGTCTGTCTGTCTGTCTGTCTGTCTCTCTCTCTCTCTCTCTCTCTCTCTCTCTCTCTCTCTCTCTCTCTCTCTCTCTCTCTCTCTCTCTCTCTCTCTCTCTCTCTCTCTCTCTCTCTCTGCTTCTCACTTTTGTGCCTCTGTTTCTGTGTGTTTGTCTGCCTGTGTGTTTCTGTTTCTGTCTCTTTCTCTCTCAAAGGTGTGTGTGTGTGTGTGTGTGTGTGCGTGCGTGTGCGTGTGCGCGCGCTTGCTTGCTTTGTGTGTGTGTGCGTGTGTGTGCGTGCGTGCGCGCGTGCGCGTGTGTAACTGTTTAGATTATGTAGCGCTGTGTGTACAGGTCTGTCTTTTTTAATGCTCCGCCATTTCATGACACGACCTCGTCAAATCCTGAAGTCAGGCGAAATTACGCCGTCAATCAAACTCACCTCCACCCAACGACTTTGAACCCCCCCTACTTCCTCTCCCCCACCCTTGAAATCCAAACAAACAAAGAAACAGACAAGCAGAAAACCCACCCACCCACGAACACATGCATAAGACATTCACAGAGCTGGCTGTCCATGATGAATTAAAATAACAAAATGATGCGGCAACATTGTACTTTACTAGACCCCCCCCCCCCCCTCATGTTTACGGTCCTCAATCTCTTAATCTGCTTCTTTCAGTTTTACTAGCGCAACGCCGTGTAACGGTAACGCCTAGTAACGGTAACGCCAAGTACTGGTAACGCTGAGCACAGCAAATTTGAAGCGATTCGGTTAAGAAACGGCGGAGTTATAAGGCCCCGTTTCCCGTTGGCGCTGCTCTGAGAGTGACGCGCTCTCCCTAGTAACGGTAACGCCAAGTACTGGTAACGCTGAGTACAGCAAATTTGAAGCGATTCGGTTAAGAAACGGCTGAGTTATAAGGCCCCGTTTCCCGTGGGCGCTGCTCTGAGAGTGACGCGCTCTCCCGATTCTCTTCAAATTTGCTGCCAAGCTTTGCCCCAGCCACAGCAAGCCTGACAGCAAATGTAAAGCGATTCGGTTAAGAAACGGCGGAGTTATTTGTGCAAAAGGTGAAGCGGCGTATATCGCGCGCGTTTCTTAATCGATTCGCTTCCGGTTTGGCACAGCGATAGTCACCGTCCCCGGTCATCTACCTTCCAAATTCGAAGGCAATCCATCCAGCCAGAAATACCGGAGATACAGGCGCCGAGAGGCCGGCGGATATGCGTTTCGCGCAATTGCCAAACCGCGCAAATGACACGGCCGCCTCGGTTGCCGTTGCCGTTGCCATCGCTCATTTCAAAGGTATTGCGTATTGGACACCGCCATTCCATTCCATTCTATTTTAAGAACAAATTCTTTAGCAGATTAAGAGGTTATCTAGGACACTGCCATTCCATTTTAAGAACAAATTAGACGCATTGGACACTGCCATTCCATTCCATTTTAAGAACAAATTCTTTGGCAGATTTAGTGGTTATCTACCGTCATTGTTACGTTTAGTGTGTTGTTTTCATTCACCTCGTGAAAGTCTTTTTAAAAACGAAATTTGGTTTTATTCACCGTGTTTATTGTTTATTTCATCTTCATGTGCTTGTGTGAGTGTAGCGTTTTGATGTTTTTTTAGTTCAATTGTACAGATTTTAGAGGTTGTGAGCAGATTTGATAAAAATGTTGCTGGGACTAAAAATGGGATGCACATAATCGCCAGTTTTTGTTCTTTGCGTTTTCCTAGAGTTAAAAAAAAAGAATTATTGGTTTTTGATATAGCAGGCAAAAATGAATAATTTTTTTCTCTCCAAAATTATGTATTGCAAAAGTTATTTCAAAACATCTTCAAGCCCAGTAGCTTTTGTTTGAACAATGATTGTTGCTTCTCTCATTGTAGACTGGTCTAGGCACACGTTAGGCGCATATGCGCTTGTGTGTACGTGTGTGTGCATTTATGCGTATTTGTCCATGACTTTCTGCGAGCAGACATGCGCATACTCCCTTGTTTGCTCATCTCATTGTACAGTCTTTGGGAAAAAAAGTCGTAGAATCGGGGGTTATTTTAAGACTTCCTCATAAAGTGTGTGTGTATGTGAGTGTGCGCGCGCGCATGTGTGTGTGCATGCGTACGCGTGTGAATGTGCGTGTGTGCGTGTGCGTGTGTGTGTGTGTGTGTGTGTGTGTGTGTGTGTGTGCGTGCGTGCGTGTGCGTGTGTGCGTGTGTGTGTGTGTGTGTGTGTGTGTGTGTGTGTGTGTGTGTGTGTGTGTGTGTGTGTGTGTGCGTGCGCGTGCGTGCGTGTGCGTATGCGCGCGCGTTTTCCTTCTCCCATCATCCGTGTTGGAGATGCCCAGACTGATATTGCCTGTTTGATTTACTGCCCAATATTAATACAGAGCTGGCCAAGATAGTACAGGGAAGTCAATAATTCTTAGAAAGTAGCAGTTAGCCTTCCAGCCATTTGGGCCCAGTAATGCTGCCTTTCAAACTTGGTTTGAAGTTTCTCTTTGTATCGCTTTTCGTGATTTGTTTATGTTTTTTTTGGGGGTATTTTTCTCTCTTTTTTAATTTATTTTTATTCTGTCTTTCAATGAGTCTATCTTTTCCAGCTCCCCCCCCTCCCCCTCTCTCTGTCTCCGTGTACAAACAAACTAACAATCTTATATTCTAAAGCAGAGCGGCATTTTCTACACAATCATGTGTTAGAGTTTATGGTCAATAGGCTGTCATACGGAACTCTGCGCTTTCTTGTATACACTTTTCCGCTCTGGGTTTCTGGGTTTCTGTCATGTTTCTTGTATTTGCGTCGAATTACTGTCGAGAAATTCAGTTAGGAAAATTACAGATTTTAGCTGTTTGGAGCACACGATCGTATCTGCGCCATTATAACTTATTTACTGAAAAGTCAACACGAGACAATCAGGGGAAGCTACTCAAGCACACAAGTGCCCGAACATTCAACAGAGTGTAAAAATTGCAGACGATCATCCGTTATATTAATAGAAAGCATAGCCTTTCTCACGAAAAAGCAACATTTGTCAAATGTTGCTTAACACACGCGTATGTACGCGCATGCACGCACACACATACAATACGGGGAAGGGAAAAAATAGTTTCATCTTTACTTTGCACTCTCGAAGTCATTGCTATGCTGTTTAATAGGGTAAGACGGGGTAAAAAGCGCATGGGCGGGTAAGAAACCCACGCCAATTATATCACGAAATAAAGCACATTCCAGTGACATTTTGCTCATGAGACGAGTGTTAATGTTTAGC
>CM065701.1:38323403-38345903 GCA_017654935.2 Phymorhynchus buccinoides
TATTTTTCGACGCCATCATATTTCCATAGAAAAGAGTTACTTTGGGATGAGCCTTCTTATAAAAGTGTGGAAGGGATTGAGAAGGAGGAAAAGAGGAAGGGGAGGGATGGGGGGAAGGGGGGGGGGGAGGGAGTAGAGTGAAAAAGGGGTGGGGTGGGGGTTGTGGGATGGAACAAGGAAAATGGAAGATTATTGAATTCCTGTAAGTTGCTATCTAGCCCTGATTTGTGTGTCTTGGAAACTTGACGTGAACAAAATCACCATGACGTCTGCTTGACTGGGCCTCAATAATTGGGCTCCGTGCGTGTGTGTGTGTGTGTGTGTGTGTGTGTGTGTGTGTGTGTGTGTGCGTGCGTGCGTGCGTGCGTGTGCGTGTGTGTGTGCGTGTGCGTGTGTGCGTGCGTGTGCGTGCGTGTGCGTGCGTGCGTGCGCGCGTTTGAGAGAGAGAGAAATAGAGAGGTAGAGAGAGAGAGAGAGAGAGAGAGAGAGAGAGAGAGAGAGAGAGAGAGAGAGAGAGGGAGAAGTCGGAAGTCGGAAGCTTACTGAATAAGGCCAACAGCCCCTTTCAGTGGGGGGGAGGGGGGCAAACACTTAATACATTCATAATCATATGAAAGATAGAGAGAGAGAGAGAGAGAGAGAGAGAGAGAGAGGAGAGAGAGAGAGAGAGAGGGAGAAGTCGGAAGCTTACTGAATAAGGCCAACAGCCCCTTTCAGTGTGGGGTGGGGGGGCACACACTTAATACATTCATAATCATATGAAAGAGAGAGAGAGAGAGAGAGAGAGAGAGAGTGAGAGAGAGAGAGAGAGAGAGAGGGAGAAGTCGGAAGTCGGAAGCTTACTGAATAAGGCCAACAGCCCCTTTCAGTGTGGGGGGGGGGGGCACACACTTAATACATTCATAATCATATGAGAGAGAGAGAGAGAGAGAGAGAGAGAGAGAGAGAGAGAGAGAGAGAGAGAGAGAGAGAGAGAGAGAGAGAATGGGGAGGAAAATAGAGCAAGCGAGAGAGAGAGAGAGAGAGGGAGAAAGAGAGAAAGAGAGAGAAGGGGGGGAGAGATAGAGACATATATAGAGAGACGAGGAAAGAGAGACAGGGAGACGAAACCAGAGAGAGAAGTCAAAGTCAAAGTCAAAATGCGCTAATCGTTAGGTGTCTGGCCCATAACAATGGAGTTCACAAAAAGCATAATTAAGCAAACAACATGAATATAGACACTCAACATGCATTCGTACATTCCTTTTTGCAAGGCAAGAGCTTTGTGGACAAATAGTGACAGCTTGATAATAAGGTTAGGGCCTTCACTACATAGAATTAATGCGAGTCTGAACAATGAAGGATATTTATGATACTGTGATGGGATTAGTTCTTTTTCTCAAATCTTAATATTTGGGACACACAAAAAGAAAAATGGACTTCGGTCTCAAGAGATGTACAACAACAAGCGCGGAATCGCAATAGTTTGTGGCACGCGGTCTATTTTTACCACTCCAATCATGAGTCACCTCCCCTGGCTTTTCAATAATTTTAATCTGTAAACCAGAATGTTATCTCTGCACCATTTCGTAACTTTTTATATCTTCTGGAAAACGTTTAAAACTATGTATCCTACTTATACTCATCGAAAGAAGCACCGCATACTCGTCGCGTCTGTTGTAGTGCCTGTATTACGTATGTTTATTATTTTGTACGCTTTTAAAATACATCATTTTAAAGAGCGGCCTCAATTTGAAGTGTAGCCTCGATTTGAAGTGCGACAATTTTGTCAAAATGTGCGACAATTTTGGACCGACAGACAGACAGACAGACCGACCGACCGACAAAGTGAGTTATAGGTTTGTGGCTTGAGCCACAAACAAAAAGGACAACAGTCTTTAGTTCGATCTAATCGTGCCTTATATTGTAAACAAAGTTACAGTTTAATCCTGACATGCTCATTCGAAACTTGACAATACTCTTACGAACAAAGACATTATTTCAAGTAGGGGAAGACGGGGTAAAAAGCGCATGGGCGGGTAAGAAGCCCACCCCAATTATCTCATGAAATGAAGCAAATTTCAGTCTCATTTTGCCCATGAGACGAGCGTTAATGTCTAGCATTCGTCTCATGGGCAAATTTGACTGAAATTTTCTTTATTTCATGAAATAATTGGGGTGGGCTTCTTACCCGCCCATGCGCTTTTTACCCCGTCTTC
Organism: Phymorhynchus buccinoides; assembly: GCA_017654935.2. Taxonomy (NCBI): domain Eukaryota; kingdom Metazoa; phylum Mollusca; class Gastropoda; order Neogastropoda; family Raphitomidae; genus Phymorhynchus; species Phymorhynchus buccinoides. The sequence goes on from CM065701.1 coordinate 38,325,602, forward strand.
CCCTATACCTGCAAAATACGGCTTCATTGAAACTGTTGGATTAAGAATACTATATAGGCAGCGATTTAATGCTCCCCAAAAATAGGTGATTTTGACCAAAAAAACCCAGATGCTTGTGGCAAAAGAAAAGACCATCTAACCCTAACCCTATCCCTAACCCTAACCCTAACCCTATCCCTAACCACGGAAAGAACCCAGAAATAGAGCAGGAGGGTGTAAATCTACATATTTGCCGAGAAATCGATGTGCAAAGCCATGCGCTTATACTATTTTTTTGCTGGAACCATTCCTTTTTTTGGTTGATAAATTTTAAGTCTACTATATACCCTTGAAAGAAATCATGACTTTGCAATGCAGAGGACCAATCCTGCTTAAAACAATCCACGAGCCTTTGTAAGAAACAATCTCATATTCCCCACCCGGCCCTTGTGGTTCCCATACTATCCCAAAACTGTGCCACCCCCCCTACATTTCTCAGTTAATTGTATTTTTCCGTTATTGCCTTTCTTACCATACATAAAGCTGTATTTTAGGAACATTTTTAGCTAATAACCTTTTTGGAATACTAACCCTATCCCTAACCCTAGCCCTAAACCTAACCCTACCCCCCACCCTATAAGACGGAAAAACGCAACGAACCACAACTATGACAAATCGCGGTGTACTGCAGTACATAGTGGGGGGTAGGGTTAGGTTTAGGTTTAGGGTTAGGGATAGGGTTAGTATTCCAAAAAGGTTATTAGCTAAAAATGTTCCTAAAATACAGCTTTATGTATGGTAAGAAAGGCAAACACGGAAAAATAGAATGAACCGAGAAATGCAGGGGTATTTGGGCTAGCACATATGGAGCATTTAATGACAGAATGAGAGGTGTTTAATGAAAAAAGAATCAATGTGTGAGTAGGATGATGTAAAGCAAAGTAAGAAACTGGTGCAGTCAAGTCTGCAGTCAACACATCAACAACGTGAAAAGGAAAGAATTTTGAAGTCAAGTCTCCAGTCAACACATAAACGACGTGGAAAAGAAAGGACTTGTGAAGTCAAGTCTCCAGTCAACACATAAACGACGTGAAAAGGAAATAACTTGCGAAGTCAAGTCTCCAGTCAACACATAAACGACGTGGAAAAGAAGGGACTTGCGAAGTCAAGTCTCCAGTCAACACATAAACGACGTGAAAAGGAAAGGACTTGTGAAGTCAAGTCTCCAGTCAACACATAAACGACGTGATAAGGAAATAACTTGCGAAGTCAAGTCTCCAGTCAACACATAAACGACGTGAAAAGGAAAGGACTTGTGAAGTCAAGTCTCCAGTCAACACATAAACGACGTGAAAAGGAAATGACTTGTGAAGTCAAGTCTCCAGTCAACACATAAACGACGTGGAAAAGAAAGGACTTGTGAAGTCAAGTCTCCAGTCAACACATAAACGACGTGAAAAGGAAAGGACTTGTGAAGTCAAGTCTCCAGTCAACACATAAACGACGTGGAAAAGAAAGGACTTGTGAAGTCAAGTCTCCAGTCAACACATAAACGACGTGAAAAGGAAAGGACTTGTGAAGTCAAGTCTCCAGTCAACACATAAACGACGTGAAAAGGAAAGGACTTGTGAAGTCAAGTCTCCAGTCAACACATAAACGACGTGGAAAAGAAAGGACTTGTGAAGTCAAGTCTCCAGTCAACACATAAACGACGTGAAAAGGAAAGGACTTGTGAAGTCAAGTCTCCAGTCAACACATAAACGACGTGGAAAAGAAAGGACTTGTGAAGTCAAGTCTCCAGTCAACACATAAACGACGTGAAAAGGAAATGACTTGTGAAGTCAAGTCTCCAGTCAACACATAAACGACGTGGAAAAGAAAGGACTTGTGAAGTCAAGTCTCCAGTCAACACATAAACGACGTGAAAAGGAAAGGACTTGTGAAGTCAAGTCTCCAGTCAACACATAAACGACGTGAAAAGGAAAGGACTTGTGAAGTCAAGTCTCCAGTCAACACATAAACGACGTGAAAAGGAAATGACTTGTGAAGTCAAGTCTCCAGTCAACACATAAACGACGTGAAAAGGAAATGACTTGTGAAGTCAAGTCTCCAGTCAACACATAAACGACGTGGAAAAGAAAGGACTTGTGAAGTCAAGTCTCCAGTCAACACATAAACGCATTACACTGGTCAGAAGAACCCCAGACACCATCCCTTTTCTTGTTTGTGTAATTCACCACAACGCTACGAGATAGAGATAGGGGGGGGGAGGGAAAGAGAGAGATGGGGGGTGGAAGGGGAGGGGAGAGAGAGAGAGAGAGAGAGAGAGAGAGAGAGAGAGAGAGAGAGAGAGAGAGAGAGAGAGAGAGAGAGAGAGAGAGAGAGAGAGAGAGAGAGAGAGAGAGAGAGAGAGAGAGAGAGAGAGAGAGAGAGAGAGAGAGAGAGAGATGCAAACTGAATTGCCACTGATCTGGAAAGCGTGAAAAAACACCCCACACCGAACAAACAAGATGGCAACGCCATACAAACACACTCCCCATTCAAATGCAAAAAACAAGGGGGGGGGGGGGGGGGGGGGGGAGCTATTAAGGATCAAAGGACTAAAGCCTTCACCACACATTTTGCATCGAAACTAACATTCACTGGGAGTAACTTACTGTGGCTTGCATCGTCCTCACGGAGCTCGTCGTCGGGGCATGAGGGGCAATTCTGCCAACGTTCTTCTGATCATTTGGGAAGAGAGAGAGAGAGAGAGAGAGAGAGAGAGAGAGAGAGAGAGAGAGAGAGAGAGAGAGAGAGAGAGATCAACTATTTTATTGGCAATAACATACGAGAGATCAACTATTTTATTGGCAATAGCATACGAGAGAGAGAGAGAGAGAGAGAGAGAGAGAGAGAGAGAGAGAGAGAGAGAGAGAGAGAGAGAGAGAGAGAGAGAGAGAGAGAGAGAGAGAGATCAACTATTTTATTGGCAATAACATACGAGAGATCAACTATTTTATTGGCAATAGCATACGAGAGAGAGAGAGAGAGAGAGAGAGAGAGAGAGAGAGAGAGAGAGAGAGAGAGAGAGAGAGAGAGAGAGAGAGAGAGAGAGAGAGAGAGAGAGAGAGATCAACTATTTTATTGGCAATAGCATAAGAGAGAGAGAGAGAGAGAGAGAGAGAGAGAGAGGGGGGGGGGGAGGAGTGCGCACAAACAGTGAGATGTTTTGGCAATTGTCAGCTACGACTGGTTAGTTATCGACTTTGTAAGATGTCTGAATAGGATTTGTATTTTGGAGGGGATGGGGGTGGGGGGTAGGGGGGGGGGGGGTAGGGTAGGTGGTTATGAAGAAGCAGACAATATGCATGATAGATGTTCTCTTTCCTTTTGGACGAGGCCACTGAGGCAATATTAGGGGGGTGGGGGTGGGGGGGGGTGTTGAGGGGGGAGGGGGGGGGGGAGACAAGTTTGAACTCTTCTCTTTTTTATGGTCTCCAAAATGGAAACTTTGGATGTCATTATCTGTTTGCACAACTTTCCACACAAGATAGAATTAGAGAGAGAGAGAGAGAGAGAGAGAGAGAGAGAGAGAGAGAGAGAGAGAGAGAGAGAGAGAGAGAGAGAGAGAGAGAAAGAGAGGGGAGAGAAAGAGAGAGAAAGAGAGAGAGAGGGGAGGAGAGAGATAGAGCGAGAGACAGAGTCTTTATTTTACAAAATATACAAAGAGAGTGAGTGAGAGAGAGAGAGAGAGTGAGAGAAGAGTGAAAGAAGAGAGAGAGAGAGAGAGAGAGAGAGAGAGAGAGAGAGAGAGAGAGAGAGAGATAGATAGATAGATAGAGAGAGAGAGAGAGAGAGAGAGAGAGAGAGAGAGAGAGATAGAGATAGAGAGAGAGAGAGAGAGAGAGAGAGAGAGAGAGAGAGAGAGAGAGAGAGAGAGAGAGAGAGAGAGAGAGAGAGACAGACAGACAGACAGACAGACCGAGAGACCGAGAGACAGAGAGAGGTTGACCTATCCCAACCAGTAACATACCAGTCCTTGCAAACTGAATTGCCACTGTCCCGGAAAGCTTGTATTAGCCCTGTTTGATTACAGAGCAAAACAGGAGACAGTATGGGTGGTTAGTGGAGAGACTAGCGGTGCCGAGGGCTGAACGATAGACATTAGACTGCAGAGAGGAGAATGGAGAGGGGAAAGTAGCATATAGAAGGCCCTTTATAGCTTGGAGGGAATTTCAGATGATCGTGCACTTGGTGACGTTTTTGAAATTTGGCATGGTGTTAGATATGGGTAAGAGGATCTCAGAAATCATCGCAAACAAAATGAGCTCGACCTACTTTGGCCTGTTTGCACAAAATCCAATATGGCCGTCACCTGGAAAAGTGACTGTCAAATTGTAGCTTTCGTTACTACTAGAACCTTATGAAATACCATTATTTATATTGTTTTTGGGGTGAGGAATCCATATTTGACATTGATTTAGCATTTCGAGGTCATTTTGAAGGTAAAATATTATTTTTAAGGTCATTTCGGTCCAAATTTGTTATAACTCTGAAAGGAATCAACTTCAAAAGAAAATATTGAGTTTTCTGGTCATGTTTCCTAATTATGTGAGCTCATTTATGTCCTTAAATACATCACTCTTACCACTTAATGGGAAAAAAAAATAGTATGACATTCAAAATGGCCTCTGTAGTAACACCCAGTGTTCACCACTGCACTGAAATACTTGATTAACGATACCGTTTTGTCTCATTTCAGGTGTGGCTCCTGTTGAAAAATGAAAACCTGAAGAAACTGCAAAAAAGTGCGCCATGAATGTTGGAAATCCATTGGTAGCAAGGACAGACACTGACTGGACATTGTGTTGTTTGTGTCAAGATCATTCTAGTAAGAAAGACTTACGGTGTCCGTTTGATAAGGAATGCCATCATAAAGCTTATAAAACCCTTGCTGATGACCTGAAAAACTTTGTTACAAATGATGTTCCTTTACCTCTTGGAGTGAACTTGGAGTGCTTAGATGATGGGTCAGGGGTTGCCAGCACACTGCTGAAAAACAAGGTCAAGTATCACAATCAATTTCGGTCACTCTTCCGTTCTTACATGGTGGAAAGAAAACTGCACAAGAGGGAAAAGACAGAGAGTGAAGAAGAGACAATCAGTCCTAAAAAGACACGCTTACGTTTTTGTGCAACCCTTGATCGTGACAGGCCCCAGTGTGTCTACTGTGAAAAGTATGAGGGGGATGGTGATGACTCCCGGATGAGCCAGTGTACCGTGCACAGAGCGCTAACTGTGGAAAAAAATCTTCTTCAATGGGCTACTGAAGGATCAAGCTTCATAGCTGAAGAAGAAAACGAGGATCCAGCCAGCATCAGTGCCAGACACAGAGTAGCCTGTACTGTCTCTCAGCTGATATGCAGCAATGCTTCAAAATATTCAAGCAAAGCACCTAGTCTCTATCAACGGAAAGAGAGAGAGACTCCTTTTCCACTCTACGTTGGACCGAGTCTTCATGCAAATGATCGACAGAAAGGAGCCATTGGCACATTCCATTCTTTAGGCACGTCAGTGTCATACGACCGTGTGATGGACGTGAGGAGGGGTTTTGCCAGAGCTGTCTCAAAGCGGTGGGCTCAGGATGGAGTGGTTGTGCCAACCAATACCAAACGGAGGGTATTTGTGACAAGTGCAGTGGATAACCTTGATGAGTCTGGACGTTGTGAGTTCCATGGCACTGCCATGACACTGACCAGTCACGTTACTCATGACAACATGGGGGAGGATCCACCACCTCTCAGTCTGGATGTCCCAGAAGAACACCCAATTCAGCTTCCTGATGACTATGCTGTTGTGCCCTACATCGATGAACATAAGGTGATGTCACCTTTTCACCAACTGAGAAATCAGCCAGGCCTACTTTCACTGAAAACCCTCGATCAGGGACTCTAAGGCCTACCTCAGGACAGTGGACACTGATGTGGTGGTTCTTGCCATCTATCATTTCCATGAACTGAACTTGTCAGAGCTGTGGATCAGATTTGGGTCTGGAAAAACATTCAGAGACATTCCCATTCATCACATCTCTCAGCAGCTTGGACCTCAACGCTCTGAGGCTCTCCTCTTCTTCCATTCATTCACGGGGTGCGATGTAACATCAGCAATGTTTGGGATTGGGAAAATGTCGATCATTTGCATGAAGACTCAGTCCAACGTAGAGTGGAAAAGGGGTCTCTCTCTCTTTCCATTGATAGAGACTGGGTGCTTTGCTTAAATATTTTGAAGCATTGCTGCAAACAGCTGAGTGACAGTACAGGCTACTCTGAGTCTGGCACTGATGCTGGCTGGATCCTCATTTTCTTCTTCAGCTATGAAGCTTGATCCTTCAAGCAGAACATTAACAACGGTCAGAAGAGGCTTGGCAACTGGTTCACTTAGACACTGTGAGGTAAACGACCCGTTGAAAGGCATCTGCTGCAGAAGAACGTATTTCTGCAGCATGAGACCTACTTCCACAATTTTCTCATCTTCATCTTCAGTCACTTGAAGGCGAGCAGTCTCTGCCAAAGCTGTTCCAACTGTTTTCTTATGGGATATATATAGTTATTTGCCCTCCTGGAAAGCACACCACTCAGGTCCAAGTTTATGAAGGAGATGCTCCTTGAATCTTGTTGGGTGAACATTAACACCAATCCAGTCTGAGCCAAGTATCTGCAGACGCTGATCATAAAGTCTTCTCAAAACTGAGAGCTTCTGTGTAGAATGGCAGTACTGCACAAATGCTACAAGCTGAGCAATTACTAAAGGGTCGTAGGTATGTTTACTGGAACTGTCTTTTGCTGCACTTGATGACTTGGCTGCTCGTGCATCATTCTTGAGCTTCGTGTAACACGATGTGTGATAATGGATGTCTGCAGCTTCTGCATCCCCAGCACTGATTGCAGTGTTCAGCCGAGCATGGACCACCCAGTTCCTAGATTCAGTAGCCCATTGAAGAAGACTTTTTTCCACAGTTAGCACTCCATGCACGGTACACTGGCTCATCACCATCCCCCTCATACTTTTCACAGTAGACACACTGGGGCCTGTCACGATCAAGGGTTGCACAAAAACTTAAGCGTGTCTTTTTAGGACTGATTGTCTCTTCTTCACTCTCTGTCTTTTCCCTCTTGTGCAGTTTTCTTTCCACCATGTAAGAACGGAAGAGTGACCGACATCGATTGTGATACTTGGCCTTGTTTTTCAGCAGTGTGCTGGCAACCCCTGACCCATCATCTAAGCACTCCAAGTTCACTCCAAGAGGTAAAATAACATCATTTGTAACAAAGTTTTTCAGGTCATCAGCAAGGGTTTTATAAGCTTTATGATGGCATTCCTTATTAAACGGACACCGTAAGTCTTTCTTACTAGAATGATCTTGACGCAAACAACACAATGTCCAGTCAGTGTCTGTCCTTGCTACCAATGGATTTCCAACATTCATGGCACACTTTTTTGCAGTTTCTTCAGGTTTTCATTTTTCAACAGGAGCCACACCTGAAATGAGACAAAACAGTATCGTTAATCAAGTATTTCAGTGCAGTGGTGAACACTGGGTGTTACTACAGAGGCCATTTTGAATGTCATACTATTTTTTTCCGATTAAGTGGTAAGAGTGATGCATTTAAGGACATAAATGAGCTCACATAATTAGGAACCATGACCAGAAAACTCAATATTTTCTTTTGAAGTTGATTCCTTTCAGAGTTATAACAAATTTGGACCAAAATGACCTTGAAAATAATATTTTACCTTCAAAATGACCTCGAAATGCTAAATCAATGTCAAATATGGATTCCTCACCCCAAAAACAATATAAATAATGGTATTTCATACCAGTAGTAACGAAAGCTACAATTTGACAGTCACTTTTCCAGGTGACGGCCATATTGGATTTTGTGCAAGCAGGCCAAAGTAGGTCGAACTCATTTTGTTTGCGATGATTTCTGAAATCCTCATACCCATATCTAACACCATGCCAAATTTCAAAAACTTGTCACCAAGTGCACGATGGTCGCAGTTTTGGGGAAATTCCTACCACGCTTATTAGGAGAGTGGAAAAAAGGGATGGATTGACGGAAATTTGAGAGTTATTAAATTTCCAAAAAAAGCGCTACGTGATGGCTGCATGCAGTTTGTCTGTTTTGACAGAGAATCATTCTGAAGGAACGTTGGTATAGTAGGATGCGTATTATTATTATTATGTTATTCTAGCTTGGCCAGATCAGGTCTATGTCATGTGGACGGCAAACAGTTTGTTGAAGTGTATCCACTTTTTGATCGATTGTTGTCCATCTGTCTGTCTGTCTGTCGCTATGTTTGCCTGTCTACCCGTCTTTTATGAATATCATATCATATCATATCCCTTCCACCCCCCTCTCTCTCTTCTTGCTATTTTTGGAACTAAATCTTGATTCCCCTCATTACTTTCTATCAGTCACATTGCGTTTCTCGGCGCACTTTTCTTCATTTGTTTTGTATCTACCATCCATCCGTCCGTCCATCCATCTTTATAGCCACCTATCCATCCATCCATCTACCCGTTCACCTATCCATCAATCTAAAAAAGCTTTTGAACAACCAAAAGAGGACACAAATTAAGGCAAAGCTTGGTATTGTGAAGACGAGAACAATCTGAATAAAGTCGAGAAGAAATTTAAAGAGAAAACCACAGTGTTGGCTAGAGCTTTTAATTCTAATTATTATTAAGGCAGGTATTCGGATTCCTCTGACCGATCGCTAGAAACAACGGCGGGATCAACCAGATCTGACCGAAATCACATTAACCTTCGCCTGTGCTGATGTCCATTGATCGTGCATTGAGAGGCACACCAGACACTCAGACATGTGCAGCCACGTTAGTGAGACTAATTGAATGTCCATTGAAAGCAGGGAATCCGGTGGACGAAATCTGACCGCAACAATGACCAGTTCTACAGCCTCCGTTCTGTGGTCACTGCGGAAGAGTTCAGTTCAGGTCGCTGACTGAAACTTTGGGTTATTACTGTGAGAGCTGGACACGCAAAGGCTGCATAATTTGATACTGTCTTTAATTAAAACGGTTGATGGCAAAGGTTATAAAGATGAGGGTGATTGATACGATGCTTTGAAGTTCCATTTTGATGACAGATTACATGACATGATTACATGACAGGGCATTTCCCCCCCACAATGATAATCGTGCAGTTTACAATAGCAAGTCTGTTTCTCTTTGTCTTTGTCTGAGAACTCTTTGCTCATATGGCATTCCGTTTATACAAAAACACATTGTTTGGCCTATTTTTTTAAGGCCCTTTCCTCTATAGAATCATTATTGGCAGGAATCAGCTAACGAAGGCTTTTTATGCATATATATGTCATTCTAAATGTAAACAATACATTGAATACCCAAAGCATGAATATACGAGTATTAGCATGCTCTAGACGATCCATGTAAAGAATAAATTATTGCTCTGTGGAGCAAAAGGGTTCATTTTACCACTAGGGCCGGGTTCAAACTAGACGCGTAAGTTCTGTAGGGAAAACCACAAATAAGTGGAAGAAAGAAGGATAAAAGATTACGCATATAGGGGAAATTCGGACACGTGCGCAAATCTTTTCCCTTCTTTGTTTCACTTATTTATGGATTGCGCACGGGTTTCCGCATGAAATATCCGCTTATGTGTGTACACGGCCTAAAAGTCGAACAAATAATTTATTTACAAACGGGACATGCCTCCATAGCCTCACAGCTGCCTAGGTAGCTTTCTTGGCGGAGCGTTGTGGTGCACCAAACGCTTTCTATGCTGTGTAACTGCAAGCTCCTTCAGACTGAAAACAAAGTACTGCACCACACTGAGAAAACTGGTCAGAGGTATAATTAAATAGGTGTGAATCATTATGACACGATGCAGGGATCAACCCCCCCACCCCCCACCCCAAACCGAAGCCTGTTTCTGGTGTGGTTCTTTTTGTAAAGAGAATCCCTGGAACCATCCAGGGAATTTGCACGCCCACACGCCCACTTCGTGTGTGTTAGTACATCTATTCAGCAAGAGTTCACAGGAACCCCTGGAACCATCCAGGGAAATTGCACAAAAGATACAGAGCCCCCCCCCCCCCCCCTTCGTGTGTGTTAGTACATCTATTCAGCAAGAGTTCACAGGAAATATGGATTCTTTTAACGTTGTTTTTAATGCTACTGTGATCGAGTTTGCAGAATCCTCGAGGAATAATGTGGAAAACATTTTTGTCAGTTGATTAATCCATCTGAAGCGTCTGTTTATGCATTCTTTTCATCATTATCTTTACTTATTATAACTGTCCATGCCTTTGTCCCCTCTCTTTCCCCGTAATCATATCCTAAAAAGGCAAATGTGTGTCTGTCTGTCTGAAACACAAAACGGGCCTTATAACTCCGCCGGTTTTGTACCGAATCGCTTCATATTTGCTGTCAGGCTTGCTGGGGTCGGGGCAAAGCCTGGCAGCAAATTTGAAGAGAATCGAGAGAGCGCGTCACTCTCAGATCAGCGCCAACGGGAAACGGGGCCTTATAACTCAGCCGTTTCTTAACCGAATCGCTTCAAATTTGCTGTCAGGCTTGCTGTGGCCGGGGCAAAGCCTGGCATAATATAATATTTCGCGGACCCGGCGAAACCGGTACTCAGCGTTACCGGTACTTGGTGTTACCGGTACTAGGCGTTACCGTTTCTCAGCGTTTCGCTAGTATATAATTGTTTTTATAATGACGCTGTTGTGGAAAGGGGTGGCGATGCTTTGGGGCGGATCCAGACGATGCTTTGTGTTCTTCTCAAATCCACAAATGATATGACGGGCGTCAGTTTGTGTTTTTTTGGGTTTAGTCTTGTATATCATTTAGCAACGTTTTCTTCTTCTGATATATTGTATATTTTGCGTGAGGTATTGGGATGAAAACAATACTTGTAAACTCTTATGCTCTCTGTCTCTGTTCTTCTGTCTGTCTGTCTCACTGTATGTGTGCGCGTTTGTGCGTGTTGCGCGCGTGCACGTGTTTCCGCTTCCATTTGGTTTGCACTGGATTGCCTGTCCTATGTAGTGTGCGTACATTTTAAAGGTGGACCCTGACGGATGAGTTTTTGCAAGAAACACGTCGAGATCACCAGAAAGACAGCCTTTTCAAGGATCGGAACACCCACTTTGCTCTGGTTTCCTAGAAATCAAATCGTCAAAACGGCGATGCCTCCTTGGCGGAGATGCCGGAGAGAGTAGCCATTTTGGATGCGGTGGGTGGAGGTCAATCATTGTGGTTGAAGCGTTTTCTTTTTTTGTAGTGCAGTAAAAATAAAATTGTAGCTGTTTCCGTTGTTATGAGCGAAACTCCTTTAGATAATCTGTATAAAATGTAAAAAAAAGGCTTGTATTGTCAAGATTTCGTGCAAACAATTTGGTCTAAACGCAGGCGGCCATTGGAAAAGAGACGGCACACGCCTTCTCTTTGGGTGAAATGATGCATCTTCCAGCACCTCCGCCAAGGATGAATCGCCGATTTGACGGTTTGATTTCTTGGAAACCAGAGCAAAGTGAGTGTTGCAATCTCTGTAAAGGGTGTTTTACTGGTGATCTGGACGTGTTTCTGACAAAAACTCATCCGTCAGGGTGCCCCTTTAAAGGTCCGTGCTTCAAAGTAGCCTTGGAAGCCTTTGTCCACAGCCCTGTGAGCGCGACATTACCAGTTTACCATAATGTCCTCTTTTCCTTCTTCACCCGTTCGCTCGTTCTCCCACCTTATTTTCTGCTCTCTCTCATCTTCTGTCTCTCCCCCCCCCCCCCCCCCACCCCCCCCCCCCCCCCTACATGCTACATACTGCACGTCTTTGGTCCAAATTTAGCAGAAACCCCGCAACCACCGACCTTTACAAGAACTCTCTTCCTTGGCCTTAATAACAGACTGACAGACAGGTAGACAGACAGACAGACACACAGACAGAAACAGAATGACACACAAACAGCTCGATACAGACACATTGACAGAGCTCGTTTGACGACACCCTTAACGAAAGAACAACCACGTGCGCACACACAACCAACACACACACGCACGCACGCACACACGCACGCACGCACGCACGTACGCACACACACACACACACTGACAAGACATGCATACACACATGCATACACACAAACAAACACACACACACGCGCGCACACACACACACTGACACACACACAAACCCAAACACACACACAGACACAGACACACACAGACACACACACACACACACACACACACACACACACACACACACACACACACACACACAAACACACACACACACACACACACACACACACAAACACACACACACACACACACACACAAATGTCTAATATCACTTCTAAGTGAAAAGACGTTAAATTAAAGAACAACAACAACAACAACACACACACACACACACACACACACACACACACACACACACACACACACACACACACACACACACACACGTATGTGTACCGGTTAGCGTAAAAAACATAAACAAAAGTTGAATCCGAGCGGGTGCAAAGTTCCCTCACGCGCCTGTCTGGGTTTGGTGTCCGGGCGGATGATCGCACGCACTGACGCACGCACGGACGGACGGTCCATGGACGAAACAAACAAAAAACAAACAAAAAATAACCAACATTCCTACCGCTTCGCCCGGGAACAAACTTACCTGTGTAAATACACGCATCTCTTCTTCTTCTTCTTCTTCTTCTTCTTCTTCTTCTTCTTCTTCTTCTTCTTCTTCTTCTTCTTCTTCTTCTTCTTCTTCTTCTTCTTCTTCTTCTTCTTCTTCGATCGCTCAGACAAGTTTCCCATCATATGAGCGCAGATGCGTCGTAAATAAGAAATAGTTTTGGCCCAGCGCATGTTCGACTTCGGCTGAAGAAATGTTTTTGGTAAGAGTTGTTTATTAAATTAAAAAAAAGGCAGGAGAATGGACGAATAAGGCAGAAAGATAATAGACGACAGACAGTAAGCAAAGGGAAAAAGGCAGACTCAAAGAGAGTGACAGATTAGAGGAAGTTACAAGCACAGAACTTCCAGAAGGTGGGGGAACTATTATGCAAAAGACCCCCCGGTATCCTCACGGGGAAAATAAAATGTCTGATACAAAAATACAGACATTTCAGGAGATTCGTGAACGGAGGAAGAAGACTTACCCATTTTTCTTACTGACATTTGTTTTTCACTGAGAAAGAGCATTTTAACCCTTTCATGGCCGGCCATTTTTTTTTAGCAAAAAAATACCATTAAACGGAACAGGGTAGAAATAAAAATGTACCTGCAGCATTGGGATTTCCTCTGTGAAATGTATAACATTAGGCCTATCCTTACCTCCCACAATTAAGAAAAAAAGGTCTACAGGTAACAGGGCCTGATTGATGCCTTTTAGTGACATGGGCCTGTATTCACGTTGAGATAGCATGAGACTTAGCATCATGCTAACTTAGAAGCTCTTCCAAAAGTCCTATTAAATCCTACAGGACATTGGAGGAGCTTCTAAGTTAGCATCACGCTAAGTCTCATGCTATCTCAACGTGAATACAGGCCCTGGGTGTTAAACCATTGTGGCGCATAAATGCGACATTGGCGGTGAATGGATTAAATAGAGTGAACACAACTAGTAGGATTTCATCGGATTCATTTAGACAGTAGACTTTCACGAGAATCATGCCTTGCAAATGTCACAGTCGGATCGCATTTGGATTGGATCTAATTGGCCACTGCAAAGAACATCTTTTTCAAGAGTGAATGCCCTTGGTGGGTGGGTGGGTGGGGGGGGGGGGGGGGGGGGGGGAGATGGTTGAGTACTGACCAAACAAGGGCATAACTCTCTCGCCAATAACCCTATTTTGAGGCCACTTAATGGCTGCCTTTTGCAAGAGTGAATGCCCTTTTGGATACTGATCAACAAGGGCTTAACTCTTGCCGTCAAGGGCGTCAATAACCCTACTTGCAGTGACCAATAGGTTAAGACGGGGTAAAAAGCCCATGGGCGGGTAAGAAGCCTATGCCAATTATCTCATGAAATAAAGGACATTTCAGTCAAATTTGCCCATAAGACGAATGCTAGACAAAAAAGCCCATGGGCGGGTAAGAAGCCCATGCCAATTATCTCATGAAATAAAGCAAATTTCAGTCACATTTTGCCCATGAGACGAGTGTTAATGTCTAGCATTCGTCTTATGGGCAAAGTTGACTGACATTTGCTTAATTTCATGAGATAATAAAGCAAATTTGAGTCACACTTTGCCCATGAGACGAGTGTTAATGTCTAGCATTCGTCTTATGGGCAAAGTTGACTGACATTTGCTTTATTTCATGAGATAATTGGCATGGGCTTCTTACCCGCCCATGGGCTTTTTATCCCGTCTTCCCCTACTGACCAAACAAGGGCATGACTCTCATGCCAATAACCCTATTTGAGGCCACTTGAATGGCTGCCTTTTGCAAGAGTGAATGCCCTTTTGGATACTGATCAACAAGGGCTTAACTCTTGGCGTCAAGGGCGTCAATAACCCTACTTGCAGTGACCAATAGGGGAAGACGGAGTAAAAAGCCCATGGGCGGGTAAGAAGCCCATGCCAATTATCTCATGAAATAAAGCAAATTTGAGTCACACTTTGCGCATGAGACGAGTGTTAATGTCTAGCATTCGTCTTATGGGCAAATTTGACCGAAATGTCCTTTATTTCATGAGATAATTGGCATGGGCTTCTTACACCGCCCATGGGCTTTTTACCCCGTCTTCACCTATGCCTGCAGTGGGTCAGTACCTTTTAGTGAACAAAAACCCCAGACATCGATTCCTTCCAACTGGTACGTAGCAAGCGAGGAAATAGAAGCAATCGAAACGTTTCACCCAACCAAGCTTGCTTTGCTGCCTAGCTAGGTGTTTACTCTTTGGGGGTTGGGGTGGTAGTGGTGGTGGTGGTGGTGGTGGTGGTGGGGGTGTAAGTCGGACGTTGAGAAGGAATGAGGCTTGGATAGGAAGAAGACTTACCAAATTTTCTTACTGAATTTTTTTTTCACTGACAAAGAACATTATACATTTTGTTGCTGTGGTCGGATAAAGGTGATGTTGCATGGGAAAAAACAAAAAATAAGTCGTTCCCCCCCAAATATTAACTTTCTATTTAATATTAGGGGCATATTTATGTATATTTTTTGGGTGTGTATTCTACCAGTATGAAAGACAATTTTGAATGATTTCTTTGTTTATTTGATTGTTTAAAAAAATCAATCAAGTCAATGGAAGGAAAGAGGAAAATGTCTGTCTTCTTTGTCCGATTTCTGCAAATGATCTGTCTCGAATGCCAAACTTCAAATCATTATAAAATTTAAAGAAAAAAAGACAAGATAACTTAAGTTGGTTTTCATGAATCTTTGCTCCATCATGAAAATTAAAAAAAATCAATTTATGCCAAAATTCCATTTGCACTGACTCCAGTGCCGCAGCCAATTGGATTGGTTGGCCATTGGGGGGGGGGGGGGGGGACCTTCCTTAACGCCAGCTGTGTCCTCAGATCCCTTTGGCTGAGAGATTGGGGATGTACCCTGGGCAAGGCATCTCCACTATAAACAATTATAGCCCAGCCCGCCTGAATAGCATCTGCCCCCTCAGTCATGGCATAAGCATCAGCTGAAATATTATTGCACAATGCAATATTACGTTTAAAACCATATTTCTGTGAAAAGGCATCCCTGGGGAAATGACGTCCTTCTCTCTCTCTCTCTCTCTCTCTCTCTCTCTCTCTCTCTCTCTCTCTCTCTCTCTCTCTCTCTCTCTCTCTCTCTCTCTCTCTCTCTCTCTCTCTCTCTCTCTCTCTCTCTCTCTCTCTCTTCATTTCCTTTTAGTATGTCCAAAATACACTTCTTTGCGTGCTCAGTTGATACCTCGCAGATACTTCCGATGTCCTTCATTGAACAAGATGACATTATTACTGTCGAATGAAAATGAAAATATAGTTCTTAGAGTTTGTAAATACGTGTATAAGGCAAAATGCTCTGCAAGCACTTCAGTAATGTCTTGTCATTACATGTATGTCATAATTTTGTCAATGTGAACTCCATTTGTATGGGCCTGTGGCCTAACAAATTAAATAATTTCAGATTTCAGACTTCATACTTCTCTCTCTCTCTCTCTCTCTCTCTCTCTCTCTCTCTCTCTCTCTCTCTCTCTCTCTCTCCCTCTCTCTCCCCATCTCCCTCTCTCTCTCTCTCTCTCTCTCTCTCTCTCTCTCTCTCTCTCTCTCTCTCTCTCTCTCTCTCTCTCTGTCTGTCAAAGAGTAAGGCAATGTTATTTTATTTAAAGAAGCAAACAGTTGCGTTCCCCCCGTCAAGCCAGCTGAAAACAAAATAGTGTATGTGCGCGCGTGCGTGTGTGTGTGCGTGCGTGTCCGACTATGACTTCCAGGTAGCAAAGGAGGCAACCACTATTCCTGGAAGGGTGGACCGGGATTTTACTTTACAGCGGAGAAACCTTGAGAGACGGTGATTCTGTGCAACGAAAGGTTATCTTCTATTTTAGCCTCACATTTTTGCACTAAACATGTTCACCAATAAGCAACATTCTGCCGTTTTTTGTGTGGAAAGGGATAGGGTTAGGATCAGCCTAGGAAATATTATTTTCATAAAACTGAAAGAAGCAGGCTTGGAGACTGAGGGTCGTTAACACGAGGGGGGGTTGTTTAAAATACATGAGTAGGGGAAGACGGGGTAAGAAGCCCATGCCAATCATTATATTAAAAGGCAACTGTCCGTCCGTTCGAAACACAGAACGGACTTATTAAACGCGCGCGATATCCGCCGCTTCACCTTTTCACAAACCGCGGCGAAACCAGACCCGACATTGACTCGAAATTTGGAACGTGCATGACCAGGGATAGTGACTATCTTGATGCAAAATGTCAACAGCATACATTCATAAACGCGCGCGATATGAGCCAATTTACATTTGCGCGGCCCCGGCATTTCAAGCCGTCCACAACAAACAGCTTACACAGAAAGAACTCAGTATTGCGCGCACGCGGGCAAGAAAAGGGTTGGAGAGCGGAGATTACATTAGCGAGGTACAATATCCCGCTATTCGCCGAGTGAGAGCGGAGATTACTTTAGCGAGGGACGGGGTGGAACGAGGCGAAACCGGTACTCAGTGTTACCGGTACTTGGCGTTACTGGTACTAGGCGTTACCGGTACCCGGCGTTGCGCTAGTTATCTCATGAAATAAAGCAATTTCAGTCCAATTTGCCCATGAGACGAATGCTAAACATTAACACTCGTCTCATGGGCAAAGTGTGACTGACATTTGCTTCATTTCATGAGATAATTGGCATGGGCTTCTTACCCGCCCATGGGCTTTTTACCCCGTCTTACCCTACCCGTTATTCCTTGTTAGACTAAGCCGGTGTAGAGTGAAATATATCCGCCGTGAAATCCGTCCCGTTTCTTCTTTCGAATTGTTTGCTGCGTGGGAAGGATTCGCCCCGAAATACAGTCAGAGGCGTCTTGTGGCGTGCAAGAAAAAGCAGAGGGTTCATCACTGAATGAAGCCAGTGATATTTGTTTTGAAATTTATTATTCATAATTTTTTTCTCTGCATGGGTGTTTGTTTTCATCGTCCGCCATTTTGGAAAATGCGAAGCTAAGTGGCATGGGTTTGTATATCGATTTATCGGTAAAGATGTAGATTCTGTTTGGAGTAGAAAAATGTGTGAAAACAGATGTAATTTTTGACTTTATTCTATTGTTTGCCAGATGGTTTATCAATTTTATAATGTAAATTTGAAAGGCGCATACCTGGATTCAGAAAATCGTTAAAAAATAGATACTTAGTAGAACAAGCGCGAAATCGCAATAGTTTGTGGCACGCGGTCTATTTTTACCACTCCAATCATGAGTCACCTCCCCTGGCTTTTCAATAATTTTAATCTGTAAACCAGAATGTTATCTCTGCACCATTTCGTAACTTTTTATATCTTTTGGAAAACATTTAAAACTATGTATCCTACTTATACTCATCAAAAGAAGCACCGCATACTCGTCGTGTCTGTTGTAGTGTCTGTATTACGTATGTTTATTATTTTGTACGCTTTTAAAATACATCATTTTAAAGAGCGGCCTCAATTTGAAGTGTAGCCTCGATTTGAAGTGCGACAATTTTGTCAAAATGTGCGACAATTTTGGACCGACAGACCGACAGACAGACCGACCGACAAAGTGAGTTATAGGTTTGTGGCTTGAGCCACAAACAAAAACACAATGCTGCTCTACAAAATAACCTGTCAAAATTATTTTTTTGAATGGAATTTATATGAATCTTTATTCCTCCATGATAACACTTAACCTGTGCACACATTATCAGTAGTTATGATACCTGTACACATTAATATTTATAACATTGTGAAAAGTGCCTTTTAATGTCGGACAACGTGTTTCCCCATTTCATGTTATACTTTGTTGTTCACGATGTTATGTATGTATGTATGTATGTATGTATGTATGTATGTATGTATGTATGTATGTATGTATGTATGTATGAATATTTGTATGTATGTATGTTTGTATGTATGTATGTACGTATGTACGTATGTATGTATGTATGTATGTATGTATGTTTGTATGCATGTATGCATGTATGTATGTATGTATGTATGTATGTATGTACGTATGTATGTATGTACGTATGTATGTATGTATGTATGTATGTATGTATGTATGTATGTATGTATGTATGTATGTATGTATGTATGTTTGTATGTATGTTTATAAGTGTGTGTTGGTTTCATGTTATTGTTTATTTTAGTTTTCTTTGATTTGCATGTGCATATAAGAAAAACGAATAAAAAGGTTTATTAAAAAAAAAAAAGATGAAGATTAACACCCTCCCGCTCTATTTCTTGGCTCTTTCCGTGTATATTGTGCAATTAAATGTCTACACTTTTATAAGACAGTTATCGTTACAGGTTGTGTCGCACGCGCTTGTTAATTACGGTGAGCGGGATGTATTTCACGCCGGGACATATTTCTCGTGACACACGGTCGAACATTCCCCCCATGTGCAGCTAGTGTCTGTGAAGAGTGATGGTAGTGATTCTCGCGGGTTCCTTTCTTCAATCACTCTGCCAGCGGTGACAAATGAGGCACCATTCGTCTTAGGATCGGTGTATATCTCGTGTCCTGGGACGGTATTCATGTCGAGATAGCATGAGACTTTTGGAAGAGCTTCTAAGTTAGCATCATGCTAAGTCTCATGCTATCTCGACATGAATACCGTCCCTGGCTAATACAAAGCATTTGTTTTGTTGTCCGTCACGATCGCAAAGGAGTATGTTTTCGTTCGTGTATGTTTCTTTTTAGTCCCCGAGCCGAAGGTTCGGGGAGCTATTGTTTTTGTCTGGTCCGTCCGTCCGGTGTCCGTACGTCCGGCGTGCCTCCGTCCGTCCGTCCGTCCGTCCGGCTATTCGTCCGTTTTTCTCAAAAACTATTCAGTCTATCATCATCAAAATTTGGTATGCTAGTTTGCCAAGATGCAAGCTATCCACCGATGTATTTAGTTTGACATTAAGGTCAAGGTCGCGCCACATAATCGCTAATATCTCGCGAACTTTTGCATGTAAATCAATGCAGTTTTTTTCACAACATTTCTTGATGAATGGTCTATAACACAGTTGTCATGAATTTTTCTGTGCGCTCGTGTGCGCATGATCGCGCGCGCTCAAATCACGGGTCCGAACCCTAAGGCTATATATATAATAAAAAAACCTATTCAGTTTCGTGCTGTTTTCATGCGTTCTTATGTAGTTACGTGCTGTTTTGATGCGTTTTTATGTATGTGTACAGCCGACACATTCAGATTTCGGAGTAGCTCGGCGATGCTGCGAGGGGACTTTGCAGCCGCTCGGCGTTGCACTTGTTTTTTAATTTTTTTTAAAATATTTTCCTTTTCTGTCTGTCCCAAGGATATCTCGTTTCATTCTGTGTTTTTCTCACACCTGCTGCCGTGTCATTCACGCCGACTGGCGTGGTGCGTTGTGTACGCATTTTGGTCCGCTGTTGTCGCCCATGTTGTTTGGGTCTTGGGGGAAGGGAGACCAAAAGAAGCAGACCTGCTTGTGTGTATAATAACCTGTCAGGAAGACAAAAGCAACAAGGCGTGGTGCCATTTGTCAAACGATCGTCCAACATGTTGTGTAGTCACGCCTACTACACTGATGGACACCGAGCTTGACATGAGTTTTCTTCCTCCAGCTTGGAAGGCCTAGCCACACTACATACGATTTGACCCC
>CM065701.1:38353403-38360903 GCA_017654935.2 Phymorhynchus buccinoides
GCTCCATCGATCTGGGAGAAAGACGAGACCAGCAGAACAGCAAATCCATTGATGCTGATTAAATGTCGTGTCAGCTCGTCGTCTTTGTTTTCGTTCGTTTTTGTTTGTTTGTTGTTTTTGTTTTTGTTTTTTTGCTCGGGTAACTTTTTTTCTACCCTTATATTTGTGACTCAACTCAACTTGCGATGGCTTGGAGTCAAAAGCGGACTATCTTTAGATAGTCCATTGACGTATTATTGGATTTATTACAAAAACTGAGAACTTGTATCAAACAATGACTGCATAAATATAAAAAAGGGGGTTTTGCTTTTTATATTTCAGCAGTCTTTTTTTAATTTTATGCTAGTTATTAGTTTTCGTAATAAGTTGAATAATATGTCAATGGACTATCTTTATGTTTAAAGATAGTCCGTTTTGACTCCAAGCCATAATAATAATAATAATGAGGAAAATTTATATAGCGCCCATCCTACTATGTAGGCTACAGGGCGCTTCACACAGAATTGAAATGGAATAAAAACATGAAACAACAAGGGCGTCGCCGAGCGGCAGACATGTCCGTCACCAGCAATGCCACGCACTTGCGACACCCCGTAGAGTGTCACATCCTGACACAAAATTGGAAGGGATTCTGTTTTCTAGTTGACGAGATACAGCTTGAAGAAGAAACATATAGCGCAAAGAAGGAAATTTCGGTTTTCAAGGTCACACTTCAAGGTCAAGGTCAGCATGGTGATAATTTATGCTCGGATGTTTTCTTCTCTAGGGTATACAGTACCACACACAATCTGAAGCGCTTCTGTCAAGTACCAATGTGGAAAATATGGCTTAAAACCCAATGTGTAGACCCCTACCACTTTCAAGGCCTACGGATCGCCCAGACCGTGACCTTGACCTTGATCGGTATGCCACCATCAGAACGGGCATAAGCCAAAGTACCTTCATGCCAAATTTGAAGACTCTAACACTAACGGTGTGGGAGTTATGGCCCCTGAAAGATTTTCGGTTTTCAAGGTCGTACGCCAAGGTCAAGGTCACGACGGCAATATGGTTTGCGCGGATGCCTTCCTCTCATGGTGACACACCAGCACACACAATTTGACGTGATTCTGTCAACCCGTTCGAAAGATATCCTTGGGACAGACAGAAGGAGAAAAAAATGACCCTCCGATTTTCAGGCTCCAGCGATCTTTTTGACCTTGACCTTGACCTTGATCGGTATGCCATCATCAGAATGGGCATAAGCCAAACCACCTTCATACCAAGTTTCAACATCCTATGTTGATCGGTGCCCGAGCTATGGCTAAAAATAGATTTTCGGTTTTCAAGGTCGTACGTCAAGGTCAAGGTCATGACGGCAAAATGGTTTGCGCCGATCTCTTCCTATTAAGGAGGCACACCTTCACACAAAATATGACGCGATTCGGTCAAGCGGTTCGGGAGATATCCTTGGGACAGACAGAAAAAAAACAAAAAAGCAAAACAAACAAACAAACAAACAAACAAAAATACAAACCAGCCCATCGCAATAGTCCGTCTTGGTGACGGACTAAAAATCCAATAACATCAGCAGACAAAAACAATACACATATCAATCAGCAACAACAACTGCTGTGACTACTACTACTACTACTAGGACTAATGCACGTATGCATTTTCACACAATTCACAAGCATGAAATAACAACATAATATTCACAAAAACAACACGCACACCCAGCACAAGCACACACACACACACACACACACACACACACACACACACACACACACACACACACACACACACACACACACACACACACACACACACACACACACACACCATGCATACATACTCATATAGGGGCCTACATGAACGCGTCACACGCACACACACAACACAAACATGCGCACGCACACATACACCACACACACACGCCATCATAGACTGTGTCCTTGCTACACGTTATAAACACCTGTATGCACACGCACGTGCGTAGAATACACACACCTACACACACCACACACCTGTATGGGTAGTTTGTGTTTTACCTGATGAACTTTTCATGCAGGGCCGGGTCGTAATGGCCGACCTTTCTTACCCTATCCCGCACTAAAAGGGGAAACAACATGACAGAGCCATATAGTATGAACTCCCATTTCAACACAAAATATTATAGCAAACGCAAACTTGGAAACAAATATGTTTCTAAAATTCATAATGGTAATGAAAATGGAAAATTTTAGTGCTATGCTTGTATTTTTTTGTAAATGTCAAATTATCTCCCTTGGATTTCATAATGGTAATGAAAATGGAAACTTTTAGTGCTATGCTTGTAGGTTTTTGTAAATGTCAAATTATCTCCCTTGGATTTCATAATGGTAATGAAAATGGAAAATTTTAGTGCTATGCTTGTAGTTTTTTGAAAATGTCAAATTATCTCCCTTGGATTTCATCCAGTAAAGCCTAGTACTAAAATCAAAGGACCCGGATATAAATTGTGGTACATGCTGTTTTTATTTGTGTGAAAAAAATGTCCCTGTATTAGTATCACAATACCCAGAAACAGTAATTTATAATTTTGAGAAAAAAAAGTCCATAGATGACACTTTCACACCAAACCAGCTTTGGTTAAAATCCACCCATTATCTTTTGCATAATCTGTGTTTTTGTATAATGTTCAAACCAGATTCACTGGGATTACATTGACATGGCCAGCTCTTTGGTGAATCTAGCATGGCGGGCCGCATCTATTTATCATTCGTGGCGGTGCCATAGCCGATGAAGTTTAACCGAGGCGTGGTTACCGCTACACCTATCTGTATTAATTAAAAAAATCGGGACTTTACTGGTTTCGTACTGCCTCCGGGCATTGCCTCCAGTATCGTTCCCACCATATTTGTATTTACAAATGTCCCATATGTGTCTGATTCAGACCAAGAGGACGTAAAACACAATTTTCGTCGTCGTCGGGCCGCATCTACGGGTCCCGAGGAACTATTCTACCAATTTGATGTCAAGATCTGTTCAGCAGTTCAGGTGCTGTGGAGTGGAAGAAAATTCGGTCACACAAACGCGCACACATAGATACGTAATCGGATGCCCATTCTGCGTAATCGGTTACCTATTCCGCGAAATAGGCAAGAAAAACCACCCTTTACACGGATTCGGCAAATCGTTGCTTAATACGTGAAATAGGCAACGATTTGCCGATTACGCGGAATAGGCAAAATTACTGCCGATTCCGCGGGATCGGCAATTACACAGATTCGGCACGACACATATATACAGACAGACATACCGACAGACAGAGAAACGCACAGCCCTTGTCCCCATTCCAATATACTCCTGTTCTTACAGAACTGGACATACAACGAACATGCTGCACTCTACTCGAGCCATCATCATTCATTCATTCATTCGGCAATGGATGAGTCTGTGGGCTCCCTCCTGTACCGTTGGTGTTGTACCCTGGCTAAAAGACTCCAGGGATAATCCCAACAGCCGAAGCTCTTGAACACTATGGTACAAATGCACCAGCTAGGGATGGAGAACATTACGTGCGTGACCGTTTTGGATTACCCCGCCACGTGGGCAGCCACACTCCGGAGGATTTTGGAGACTGATGATGTTATACTAGGAGCTCGTCATGGCTACAGACAAAAACAAAAACTTACGGTGAAAGATTCTTTTCCTTTCAGGCCTCAGCTACTTGGAACAAACTGCCACCATCTCTCAGACATTCCAACTCTCTGTCAGTCTTTAAGGCTAATCTCAAAACGCACTTCTTCTCTCAATGCTAATGCTTGTGATGGGTCTGCATGAATGAAGTGTGCGCGGATTAGATGGGAGGAGGGGAACGGGACATGCAGTAACTGAGTTTGTTTGTTTGTTTGTGTGTGCGCGCATATGTGTGCGTGTACATGTGTGCGTTGATGCGAGTGTGTTTGTGTGTGGGGAGGGAAGGATGCGTTTGTGTATACCAATGTGTATAATATATGCGTGTGCATGTTTGTATATCTATGAGTATACATGTGTTTGCGAGGGGGTGACGGTGGGAATGCGAGCGCATGTGAGTATGTTCGATAATTATGTATGATGTAGTCTTGCATGTGGAGTGAATTTTAGTTTTGTTAAGCGCCATGAGTAGTTCGTCTAGAATGCGCGCTCTATAAATGACTTTATTATTATTATTAAAGACAATCCCCGCATAGCTATGCAGAGCATAACAACATTTGGTGTAGCCTTGGTGTTCTAGCCCGTGTCAACTGGTCTGACACAGCGAGCCTCCTGTACCGGACCACTGTGCGTTCTGGGTGGCTCAAAGCGACTCTGGAGACCGCTTGAGATGGTTCCTGGAGGTTGAGGTGCAGATGCAGATCGCATAGGGATTAACGTTGTTGTTGGTGGCGTTCCCCAGCTTAAATACACATTAGTTTGTAAGTTTTGGTCTGATATTTTTATATTTTGTCATGAATGTGGACGAACGAGAGGCATGTCATTCTTAAAATACATGTAAAAAAACAAAAAACCCACTGCATCAAAATATCTCTGTGTAAATATACAGACAATGTGGTTCTAAATTTGTGAAAACAGAATCCTTTTATGTGGAAGGTACAAAGTTATAGAAGATTGAAAATCATGTACTTGGCGGCCATATTGGATCGTTACCATGGCAACGGTGGACAAAATTACAAAATATGGGTGTGTTTTTATTTTCACAAGTGATGCACTTTTAATTTTCAGTATAACTAGCAACACTGATATGAAACAATTTATATTCATTTTGACCCCCCATGTCCCAGCTTAAACGCTCTGGGGGCACACCCAGTGCCATGTGAACATTTCGAATGGCCTTGGGTGGGAAGATTACGCGTATGGGGGATTAATGTTGTGTGAAGGTGCGTTTGGTAGTTGTATGTATATGTTGTTGTGTGGTTCAGTACATGACAGAGACAGTGCACATCTACTTACCGTAGTGCTACTGGTTTAAACTGACACGCTGCTCGAAGGAATAAGAATGTCGTCGCCACGTTTTGAAGCATGGATGGACTGGGTGTCATCACCATTCACCAAACTCCACTTCGTACAGAAAGAGAAACATTTTAAGAGACCTGGGGACCGTTTCACAAGGGCTAACGTTACGTAGCGTGAGCGCAAATCGGCAGAAACGGTCAAAGAAACAAACTTCGTTTGCCGATAGTTCGCGAAACGTTTTGTTCTCTCTCGCGCCCTAGCACACCGAAAACTGTTACTTGCGTCATGGGAAATGTGCAACTTTTTTAAATTTTTTTAACTTCCGGCTGAAATTAGTTCTCGCGAGAACGTAACTTTTTGTTTACAAATGGAAGACAAAGTCTAGAAAGTGGATACAGACAAATAATATTCTTCACTCTACAGCGAAAATGTATGGGATTATTTGAGCAAAGTAAACAAATACAAGTATTTTTTTATGCTCTGTCTTAATTTTTCATCATGCTAATAATGTAGTGCAAACTTAATTCTCTGCACGCAAATAGACTGACAATGAAATCGAAATATTTGTACAACCTGTCAGTGAGGTATGATTTATCTCCCTTTTGATAGCAACTCTTTTCTCTCTCTGAAAGTGAAGAGTAAGCTATGAGTTATCTTTACTTAGCTAACGTTATTCGCGGTTAGTGGTGTTTCTTAGACTCCTTTTGGTGTAACAGTTATGCGCGCGGCGACCGTCGTCTAGAGAAAGTCAACCGAGAAATCAATGGGCTGTTTTGGTGGAGTTATAGTTGTTAGCCCTTGACGCTCGGTGGCGTTTCATTTACTTGCAGGTGAGTTTGATTGTTCTTCTTCTTCTTCTTCTTCTTCTTCTTCTTCTTCTTCTTCTTCTTCTTCTTCTTCTTCTTCTTCTTCCTCTTCTTCTTCATCTTCATCTTCATCTTCTTCTTCTTCTTCTTCTTCTTCTTCTTCTTTTTCTTTTTCTTCTTCTTTTTCTTCTTCTTCTTCTTCTTCTTCTTCTTCGTCCATAGTTCAGTTTCCTCCTGTCAGATGAGCACAGATGCGTCAAGCTGCCGTTATGCGCCTAACTAAGAAATAGCTAGCCCCAAGCATGTCCGATTTCGGCTGGCTGGAGAACATCTTTGTAGGAGTTTCTAGAACAAAGGCAGGAGAATGGACCAGTAAGTTAGAAAGATAGTAGATGACAGTAGTAATGAAAGGGAAAAGGCAAGAGTCCCCCTGGGTGGAGTTGTACTCTTCGAGTCCGTCATCATCACATGTAATTTTCAACACGTACAAATAGGTCTGCGAGGTAGTTAATTAGGTTTATCCATCTGTAATTTGTTTGTCATGCTCGTATTATACAACACTACACTATCATCCCGTCATTTGCAAGGCTATAAATATGTTAACCTTTTCGCCAGGCATATGTTGAGTCTTCTCACTGTGCATCCCTCGGCAGGGCCGGGTCTAGAAGGGGGGGTTCCCGGTTTCTGCCCCAAAGCACGTACCTTATACAAGGTGAAAGGTAAGAAAATGACTCGACGTTTGCCTAATCACTAAACTGTAAACGTTTCCAAGGGTTTTGCCCCCTGAGCCCCCCCAAAAAAAACCCCCACTGCCCCTTAACCCGGAACCTATGCAGCTCCTTGGACCCCCGGCGGAAACCCCCCTTACGAATCACTTGGTCCGCCCCTGCTTGCCTTTCTGTTGATTGATGTCACCTCCTACAAGATGACCTTTCTGTCTTTGTCTGACTCCCAGTACATTGTCTGTACGCAGCTGATTGTTTTACGGTTAAGGTTAGGAAACCGTGTACAGAACGTTTTCATTAACGCTATATAAGCATTATTCTTAATTATTAGTCCCCGAGCCGAAGGTTCGGGGAGCTATTGTTTCTGTCTGATCCGTCCGTGCCTCCGGCGTGCCTCCGTCCGTCTGTCCGGCTATTCGTCCGTTTTTCTAAAAAAACTATTCAGTGTATGATCATCAAATTTGGTTTAGTAGTTTGCCAAGATGCAAGCTATCCACTGACGTATTTAGTTTTACATTAAGGTCAAGGTCGCGCCAGTTACGGGGTTCAAACCCCAAAACACATAATCGCTAATATCTCGCGAAGTTTTGCATGTATTTCAATGCAGTTTTTTTCCACAACATTTCTTGATGAATGGTCTATAACACAGTTGTCATGAATTTTTCTGTGCGCTTGTGTGCGCATGATCGCGCGCGCTCAAATCACGGGTCCGAACCCTAAGGCTATATATCAAAAACTATTCGGTTTCGTGCTGTTTTCATGCGTTTTTATGTAGTTACGTGCTGTTTTGATGCGTTTTTATGTATGTGTACAGCCGACACATTCCGATTTCGGAGTAGCTCGGCGATGCTGCGAGGGGACTTTGCAGCCGCTCGGAGTTGCACTTGTTGTTATTATTATTATTATTATTATCATCATCATCATCATTATTATTATTATTATTATTATTCATCATCATCATCTGTTTTGCTGCTTGAAATGCATGCACGTCTAATTTATGTTCTTGCACT
>CM065701.1:38375903-38378403 GCA_017654935.2 Phymorhynchus buccinoides
CCGTTTCTTAACCGAATCGCTTCAAATTTGCTGTACTCAGCGTTACCAGTACTTGGCATTACCGTTACTAGGCGTTACCGTTACTAGGCGTTACTGGTACTCGGCGTTGCGCTAGTGCACCATAATTCAGCACATATTCGCCCTTACAAGGTAAAAATTGAGCAAGTAGTTCGAAAGATATTCAATTACAAAAACATATTCCGTTTTGACCGTTAAATCCGTTAATATCGCACCTTCGGGTAAACTGAAACAATAGACACGATCCCCGAATTACAAAGCACCATTCTGCCATGTTTCGTATCAATCCGGTGCTTGGTATGTAAACTGTATTCATTTAGGTGCATGGCATGGCGCATAGAGGCCTCATTAGAGTCGGTCATATAAAAGCTGGTTAAATAATTACAACAATACAAATGGTAAGGCAAGAGCCCCTGACTAATTATTTGGTAAAGGTAAAGATGTGCCACCCCCCCCCCCCCCTGCATTTCTCGGTTAATTGCAATTTTCCGTTTTTGCCTTTCTTACCAAACATAAAGCTGTATTTTATTAACCTTTTTAGCCAATAACCTTTTTGGAATACTAACCCTATCCCTAACCCTAACCCTAACCCCCCCCCCCCCCCCCCCTATAACACGGGAAAACGCAATGAACCACGACTGTGACAAATGGCGCAGTGTACTGCAATACATAGGGGGGGGGGTCCTATTAGATAATGGCCTAGGGTTAGGGATAGGGTTAGTATTCCAAAAAGGTTATTAGCTAAAAAGGTTCCTAAAATACAGCTTTATGTTTGGTAAGAAAGGCAAAAACGGGAAAGTGGAATTAATCGAGAAATGCAGGGGGGGGGCACATCTTGACCTTTGCCAATTATTTTTCATTAGGACACCCTAAAGATTATTTTAGAACATATTTTGCATGAAAGATCTTAACATAGGCTTTCCCGGAGCAAATGACAAGCATTAGTTTAATTTTTGCGTGATTTGTTTTTTCGGTTTTGGCAAAGGGAGATAATTAATAGATTGTATGACGAAGAGTTATGTACCTTTATGTTTTTTTAGTCTACCTCTGCATACGGGTATTGGCTATCTACATGCAAAGTGTGATTCAAATCGACCGAATATGTATGCTAGAATAAATGATTATTCTATAGGCTTAAAACACCCTAAATTAGACCATTTACAGCGCCATTTAAATAACGGTCAAAAACCGCACAATATGCTATACGATCCAAATTGCTATCATAGGGGAAGACGGGGTAAAAAGCGCATGGGCGGGTAAGAAGCCCACCCCAATTATCATGAAATAAAGAACATTTCAGTCAAATTTGCCCATGAGACGAATGCAAGACATTAACGCTCGTCTCATGGGCAAAATGAGACTGAAATTTGCTTCATTTCATGAGGTAATTGGGGTGGGCTTCTTACCCGCCAATGCGCTTTTTACCCCCGTCTTCCCCTATATTTTTAAAGTCTAGAGACGCGTACCATTTCAAAAATCCATATTAGCAATTGCCCCCTGATTTGTACCGACAGCGCCCCATTTTTGGGTCCCCAGCATAACAGCTAATAGGACCAGACCCTGGTGGGACACGTGGGGAAAATTAAATTATTGATCACAAGTCGATTATGCGAAGAAGCGTGTTGAGACTCGGAGGTGGGGTTGATGTTAGGGAACGTGAATAAGGGGGTGAGGAGGGGGGGGGGAGGGAGGGTTGGGTGAGGGAAGAAGAGTGGGAGAGGGAGGGAGAAGGGTAGGTAGGTAGGGAAGGAAGGAAGGAGGGAAGGATGGGTGCAAGAAAGGAATAAGGTTCAGAGAGAGAGAGAGATGTGGAAGGTTTAAGATATGAACCCGTGAAGGAAAGAATGACATTTCTAAGTTTCAGCCTTCGCTTTGATCTTTTAAAAAGTGCTGGGCAGAGAGAGAAAGAGAGAGGGGGGAGAGAGAGAGAGAGAGAGAGAGAGAGAGAGAGAGAGAGAGAGAGAGAGAGAGAGAGAGAGAGAGAGAGAGAGAGAGAGAGAGAGAGACTGACTTCAGACTTCAGAAACTTTATTTTACAAGGATAAGAATTTAGGTTGGGCCTAGTCTTCCATTCTGTCCTTGGAAAGAATGGGAGAGAGAGACTGAGAGAGAGAGAGAGAGAGAGAGAGAGAGAGAGAGAGAGAGAGAGAGAGAGAGACAGAGAAAGGAGGGTGGGGGTGGGGAGACAGAGACAGACGGAAGGCAGACAGACACAGTGTGCGTGTGCGTGCGTGTGTGTATGTGCACGTGTGTGTGCGTATGTGTGTGTTTGTATGTGTGTGTGTGTGTGTGTGTGTGTGTGTGTGTGTGTGTGTGTGAGAGCGCAGAGAGAGAGAGAGAGAGAGAGAGAGAGAGAGAGAGAGAGAGAGAGAGAGAGAGAGAGAGAGAGAGAGAGAGAGAGAGAGACGGACGTTTACTTGAGGTAATATAATATGGGGTTTATGCCTGTCTATTCTCATTTTCTTACCTTTTCTCCCATCGC
>CM065701.1:38400903-38405903 GCA_017654935.2 Phymorhynchus buccinoides
CTAAAAAAATGTTTGCAAGTCGCTGGCTCGCATCCCGCGGTTTCAAGCTTCGACGCCATTGTTGCATTGTTGATATGGTATTTGACCGAGTAATGGAGGTAAACAAATTTAATTTTCACGAAGTGCTCTCCCCTATTTTTTTTCCCTCTCCGAAAATCGTCCTATTGAAATGTAGTTGGGGTCTGCACAATGCATCCTCGATTTGTTTTAACCCATTTATGCATGAACATTTTTTCCCTCCATACCGTAGAAATTGCAATTGCAAACGAAGACATTGAATTTGTGAATGCATGTTTGGACCTTGAAAATGTTTGGGTTTTTTCCTCCCTAAAATGAGGCACCAATGGAAATTGTTAATTTTCTGGAGCACACACGACACAAATCTTGGAAAAAAAGAAACTATTGTAATCTTTCATGCATCGAATCTTCTTTATCATCTTCTGACACAAAACACACACCACAACACATCCCCCCCCACCCACAGAGAGACCCCCCACCCCCCCACCCGCACACCACACACACACGCACACGCACACGCCCGCGCACGCACACGCACGCACATCTATAAACACACACACACACACACACACTTACACACACACAACACACACACACACACCAACAACACACACACAACAACAACACACAACAACACCAACAAACAACAACAACCACACCACACAACAACAACAAACAACAACAACAACAACAACAACAACAACAACAACAACAACACCAAGAAACAAACAACAACAACACACAACAACCACAACAACAACACACACTGCACACCCACGAACACACACACACAAATACAATCACACACAACACACTGACACACACACACACACACACACACAGGAAGAAACACACACACACACACACCACACACACACACACACACGCACGCACACACACACACAAACTTGATACTACCCTTCTATGGCGCGCCGAATGACCAAACTCTATCTAGCAGTTCGACAGTGAGTTTAAAAACCCCATCGAACTGTTAGATACAGTTTCTAAACTATAGCTAGCAGTTAGATATAGTTTCAAAACTCTGTCGAGCAGCTAGATAGAGTTTCTCGTCGTAAAACTCTATCGAACGCGCCATTTTGATACTTTTTTTAAACGAAGCATTTCATTGGTAGATAGGACTAGTATCTTTGACTGTGTAGGGCCTAGGGCTATCTATCGTCTTATTCAAATTCACGGGTCACTGCCCTGCCAAGGCCACAAACTTGTCGCTGAAGCCATGTACCAATCATAAATCGCGATAGAAAAACTATATCGCGATAGGGTTATTTTGTGCAAACCCTATCTAGCTGTTCGACAGAGTTTTAAAACTCTATCGAACAGCTAGATAGGGTTTTCAAACTCTATCGAACTGATAGATACAGTTTCGAAACTCTATCGAACAGCTAGATAGAGTTTTGTATCTTTGGCGCGCCATACCCTTCCTCTCTGCCCTCCACAGTCCATTGTGAACGGCGATGAAGCCCACAAAAAACAGCATCCCCATTTCTAGCCCCTTCCAGGCCATCTGGCCCATTTGTAATCACCTCGCGGCTACAGACCCATCAAGGCCTAGCAACACTGCATACGATTCGATTCACTACGATCCGATTTTGACATCTGTGGGGCATGATCGACGTGAAATGCTACTGTCTAACTAAATCTGATGAAATCCTACTAGTTTGTGGTCTCCTGTTACTCGACTTTGAAGACAAATATGATTAACGTCCTCCGGTCTGAAACAGACATAGGGGAAGACGGGGTAAAAAGCGCATGGGCGGGTAAGAAGCCCACCCTAATTATCTCATGAAATGAAGCAAATTTCAGTCTCATTTTGCCCATGAGACGAGCGTTAATGTCTAGCATTCGTCTCATGGGCAAATTTGACTGAAATTTTCTTTATTTCATAAGATAATTGGGGTGGGCTTCTTACCCGCCCATGCGCTTTTTACCCCGTCTTCCCCCTATATGGGACATGAGTAAAATGTAAAGATGGTGGGAACGATCCTGGAGGCAATGCCCGGAGGCAGTGCAACACCAGGAAAGTCCCAGATTTTTAACCAATACAGATATTATTGATACAATTGTTGATAACATGTCTTATTTTTGTATCGGATTTGATTCATGCATTGCGGCCTGCATGAGTAGAGTGAACGAAAACAGTAGGGTTATGTTTCTTAGACGGAGGTATTTCACGCGAATCACCACTCACAGACCATCGTCACAATCGTATCGTATTGGGGTCAAATCGTAGGCAGTGTGGCTGGGCCTTCATGATCAAAGAGCTAATTCGGTTGCTGCTAGCAAGTGTTCTTCGTAATATCAGCCCCCCCCCCCCCCCCCCCATCATCCCATCATAATAAAAAGCATAATCTACTCTGCATTTTTGTGCAAGTTAACTGTGGTGTGTGTGTTGTCGTGTGTGTGTGACCGAGACGTAGGACACACACTGCAACACGAAACACACCTTATAACACACCGCGCGCGCGCGCGCTTCAAATTGCTGCGACAAACACGCACATGGCAACGGCAACCGAGGTGGCCGTGCACGCACGCGGCACGCACGCACGCAACGCGCACGCACGCACACACGCACACGTATCACACACACTCTCATAGAGCGTTTGCCTTCAAATTTGGCAAACCCACTCGTATATATGCACACGATCGCATACACACAACGCAGACGTGGATTAGGCGCATACACACACACGCATGCACGCACAACGCACACACACAACACCGCACACACCCAACCACACACACACCCCACTCGCTGTCACGCACGCACGGCACGCAGCACGCACACACGCAAATTTGCACGACACACACACGGGACACACTCGTCATAGAGAGCACCCCGGCAGCAACGGGGCTCGTATATATGCACACGATCGCATACACATCGCTTCAGACGTGGATACAACACACACCAGTACACGGCACGTTACACGTTACACGCACGTTACTACAGAGCGCACACTCTCACAGCACACGCACACACACAACACACACACACACACACACACACAAACAACACACACACACACACTGTACTCACACGTTACGCACGTACTTGGCACGCACGCACGCACGCACGCACGCACGCACGCATGCACACATGCACTTCACGCGCACGCGCGCACGCACATAACGCACACTACTCTGCACTTTAGGAAGTTAACTGTGCACATTTCGGACAGACCGAGACGTAGACACACACACACACATACACACACGCGCGCGCGCGCGCACACACACGCACATACACACACACACACACACACACAGCACACACACACACACACACACACACACAGCACACACACACACACACACACACACACACACACTCACACACACACACCCCGGCAGCAAACACACACACACACACACACATACATACAACAACGCAAACGCAACACAAACAAACAAGAAAAACTAAAACAAACAAAACCAAGGAAACAAGGACAAAAATATCATAATACAAGTAACTGAAATATGTAGGCTACAGGCAAAATCAATCAAACAAACAAACAGAAGCGAAAAAAGGAACACTGTGTCACACATAAATACGCAAAGGAAAAAACAACAACCAAGCTATAAGAACTGAGAGAGAAATGAAAAATAATAAAAACGTGAAACAATTGAAAACGCATCAAAACACACGTAACTACATAAAAACGCATGAAAACAGCACGAAACCGAATAGTTTTTTTGATATATACCACACCTTAGGGTTCGGACCCGTGATTTGAGCGCGCACACGATCATGCGCACACGCACGCACAGAAAAACACATGACAACTGTGTTATAGACCATTCATCAAGAAATGTTGTGAAAAAAAAAAAGCATTGAAATACATGCAAAACTTCGCGAGATATTAGCGATTATGTGTTTCGGGGTTTTGAACCCCGTAACTGGCGCGAAAATTGACCTTAATGTAAAACTAAATACATCAGTGGATAGCTTGCATCTTGGCAAACAATCATACCAAATTTGATGATGATAGACTGAATAGTTTTTTGAGAAAAACTGACGAATAGCCGGACGGACGGACGGACGCACGGAGGCACGCCGGAGGCACGGACGGATCAGACAGAAACAATAGCTCCCCGAAAATGCGGCTCGGGGACTAAAAAAAATGTTATTGACATTAGCAAACAATGCTCCAATGCCAAGGAAGCACAAACCATGAACTAAAGAATATAAGCTTAACTGGCGACTAAATCAGTTCATAAGATTTTTGTTAAGAAACATAAAATAAATCATCTTACATTCATAGATAGTTTACACTAGAGGTGGGAAACAAAACTACGCTAAAGAATAACTGTTAGACTGACCAACCAACAATACTAAGTTAGTTTACACTAAAGAATAACTGTTAGGACTGACCAACCAACAATAATAAGTAAGTTACCAATAGGGTAAGTCGGGTAATGCACCACAAAGTTATAATATGCAACAATCCAATTTCGCTTTTCTAAGCTTTTCTGTAGCTTTAGTTAAAAAGAAAAGCATAAAAAAAACAGAGAGAGAGAGAGAGAGAGAGAGGAGAGAGAGAGAGAGAGAGAGAGAGAGAGAGAGGGCGTAGGGTGGGGGGTGGGGTTCTGCGTTTTTGTTTGTGCTATTCTGTGCTTCGCGCTCTAAGTTCATCAAATATTTACAACTTGAACTCAAACCTCAAGCCAGCCACGCAAGGGGATCGGTACAGCAAGAACTAGAGAGAAAGGAGTGTGTGTGTGTGTGTGTGTGTGTGTGTGTGTGTGTGTGTGTGTGTGTGTGTGTGTGTGTGTGTGTGTGTGTGTGTGTGCGTGTGTGTGTGCGTGTGCGTGTGTGCGTGTGTGTGTGCGTGTGTGTGTGTGTGCGTGTTGTGCGTATGTGTGTGTGTGCGTGTGTGTATGTGTGTGCGCGCGTGTGTCTGCTGGTGTAGCATACGCGCGCGCGCGCGTTTGTGTGCGTACGTGCGTACGCGTGTGTGTAT
>CM065701.1:38410903-38425903 GCA_017654935.2 Phymorhynchus buccinoides
TTTAAAACATTTTAGGAGGCCATTGAGAGAGAGAGAGCAGAGAGACCGAGAGATATAGAGATAGAACGAGAGAGAGAGAGAGAGAGAGAGAGAGTTGAGACACTTGAGATTTAAAACATGATTAGGGTCCATTGAGAGAGAGAGAGAGAGAGATCGAGAGAACAGAGAGATAGAGAGAGGCTGAGAGAAGAGAGACGAGTTTGAGAGAAGATCGAGCACCCTGAGGAGGCAGATGAGATAGAGTCGATAAGAGAAGAGAGAGGGAGAGCAGAGAGACGAGAGAGAGGAGAAGAGAGAGAGAGAGATAGAGAGTTCGACAGCTTGATAAAGAGAGAAACAATGATTAGGCCATGAGAGAGAGGGAGGAGAGAGAGAAGGGAGAGAGAGAGAGAGGACAGAGAGAGGAGAGAGAGAGAGATGGAAGAAGGCGGGAGAGGAGAGAGAGATTAGAGAGAGAAGAGGAGGATAGGACTGAGAGTTATGAGAGAGAGAAGAGAGGGAGAGATAGGAGAGAAGTAGAGAGAGAGAGAGAGAGAGATTGAGGAGATGGAGTAGAGAGGATGGAGGAGTGAGAAAGAGACAGATGAGTTTGAGATTGACTAGGAGAGAGAGAGAGATGAGAGAGAGTGAGATAGAGAGAGACGAGAGAGAGAGAGGAGGGAGAGGAGGAGAGAGCACGGGACACGGAGAGGGAGAGGAGGGTGAGGAGAGAGAGAAGAGAAGAGAGATATAGGAGAGAATGTAGGAGAGAGAGAGAGAGAGAGGTGGAGAGAGAGGGAGGGAGAGGAGAGAGAAGAGAGAGAGAGAGAGCAGAGAGAGAGGCAAGGGAGAGGGCAAGAGACGAGCACAATACTTTCTAATACGAGAGAGTGCATGATAGGAGTGACAATGAGAAGGAGGAGGAGGAGGAGAGAGAGACCCACCCTGGACTGATTGGCTGAGCAGAGAGATGATGGTGGGAAGTCGAGGAGAGAGGAGTGGGATAAAGATGGTGCCGAGGGGTCGGATCCCGGGTTCTCAGAGAGATTGCACGATTTGCTTTGAGAGAATTTACCGTTTCCCGTTTTCCCTCCCCCCCTCCTGTTTTAGAGAGAGGAGTTCCAGACTAAGGGGAGGGGGGATCTAAAGGTTAACCCTTTCAGTAAGTAGGGGGAGGTGCATTTTAGGAGACGGAGAGAGAAGAGAGAACTTAGGGGAAGGAGACGGGTAAAAAATGAGAGCGCATGGGAAGGTAAGAAGACGACCCCAATTATCTCTTGAAATAAAGAGGATTTCAGTCAGATTTTTCCCATGAGA
Organism: Phymorhynchus buccinoides; assembly: GCA_017654935.2. Classification (NCBI taxonomy): domain Eukaryota; kingdom Metazoa; phylum Mollusca; class Gastropoda; order Neogastropoda; family Raphitomidae; genus Phymorhynchus; species Phymorhynchus buccinoides. Next base: position 38,412,200 of record CM065701.1, read on the forward strand.
CGAGAGTAGACATTAAGTTTTTGACGCTCGTCTCTGGGCAAGATGAGATTGAAATTTGCTTCTATTTCATGAGGAGAGGGGGAGACCGTAGGAGAGAGAGAGAGGGGTGGAAGCTTCTTAGACCCGGAGAGAGAGCGCTTTTTACCACGTCTTCCCCTATATGTCACTAAAGGGAGAGCGGATTGGGGACTATTATAAGAGAAAGAGAGAGCTATTGTGTCTTAGACTTGGATTGGGAGAGAAGGGGAGAAAACCTTATTATAGATATGTCAGGGGGGAGAAGAGACCCAATACGGAGGGAGGTTTGCAGAGACGGGGGAGGAGTGACGGGAGAGGTAAATATTACGGGAGAGGTGGTGGGGAAAAAGGGTTGGGGAGGAGAGGAGGGGATCTGAGAAGAGATCCGAGGGTCACGACAGAGAGGAACTGTCTCGATCGAGGGAGAGAGAAGGATGGGAGAGAAGAGAACGGGGAGAGTGGAGACGAAGAGGGGGGGGAGGAGAGAGAAGTCCTGAAGAGGTATGAGAGAGAGCTGGAGAGAGAGAGAGATTCTGTGAGAGAGGGAGAGCCCGACTGAGGGAGGGTGGAGAGAGACGTCCCGGGGAGAAAGAGGGAGATGAGGAGAGATGCGACATGACAATAAACGGATCGATCGATTTGTCAGCGGCATAACTGTTCGATTGATCGACCGAACTCCCCAGGAGGGGAGCAGCAATGTCCGGATCTGTCGAGTGATACAGTAGAGAGATGCGACGGTGGGAGGGGAGAGGAGAGTACTATTGACTAACTGAGATCAGATAGTTGAAGCGTGGTTGTTCCCCGAATGAGATGAATTAGGAAAGAGGAAACAAGGAGTCGAGGTATTGGAGAAGATGAAGGTGAGATTGAGCTGAGGCGGAGAGAGGTGAACGACAGAAGAGGAGAAGGCGGAGAAAGATGATTGAAGAGGGATAGACGAGAACATGGAGGAAGGGAGAGAGAGGGAAAGACGAGATGATTGAGGAGAGTTAATGGATGACGGAAGAGAAGGAGTGTTTTTGAGACGACTTATAAGAGAGAGGAGAAGAGAGCGAGTGAGAGGGAGGAGGAGGGAGTGGAGGGAGTGGAGAAGAAGGCACCAGAAGAATGAGCGGAGAGATGGTCAGGAGAGGGAGCGAGAAGATGAGAGCTTGCGAGTGAGAGGGAGAGAGAGATGGAGAGAGAGGAGATGGAGGATGAGAGAGAGAGAGAGTGAGGGAGAGATGACTGAGAGAGAGACAGAGCGTAGAGAGTTTATACCAGGAGCATGCGTGGGTTGAGGAGCAGGAATTCTGAAGAGGAGAGGCAGAGAGACGAGAAGACAGGAGGGAGAGAGAAAGAAGGAAGGAGAGAGAGAGAGAGTCAGAGGGTGAACGAGAGAGATGAGAGATTCGAAGAGGGACTGAGACCGTGAGTTTCAGAGATGGAGATGCTGAGAGGGGAGGCTCTGAAGGGAGATTGAGGTGAGGTGGGTGGTCTTAAAGTGAATGGCGAGAGCTGCGATTGACACGTTGAAGAGAGGACAGAGACAGATGAGGACACGAGCAGAGACGAGGGAGAGCCAGAGAGATGGGAGAGTACGATGGACACAGTTGAGTGAGCTGAGAGTACCAGATGTAAGAGAAACAGAGTGGGACGTAAAGAGAATGCATGGAAGATGAGGAGATGAGCAGGGACGGTGGTGTATGACTAGAAAGAGTTGGGGGAGAAGAGGTGAGGAGCAGAGGATGAGTGAGAGAGCCCGATGGGGAGAGACAGAGAGGAGAGGGGGAGGAGAGAGAGAGAGAGCGAGACCGTCCGAGAAGGAGAGAGAGAGATATGAAGCGTAGACGGAGGGACCGAGAAGATGCTGAGAGAGTCTTACGATGTGAGTGAGATGCCAAGACAGGAAAAAGGACGAGATCGGAATGCTGAGAGAGAAGACAGTAAAGAAGGGAGAGAAATGCTATGAGAGAGTAGGAGACCGAGACTGACGAGACGATGGAGAGATTATAAGAGGAGAGGGAGAGCGAAGATTTGTGAGAGAGAGAGACAGAAAGAGAGAAAGAGACAGAGGACATGAGAGCAGCACGAGGAAGAAGATTTGTACTTGGCAAGAGCGTTGCAGCAGAGACGAAAAGAAGACGAGATGAAGAACATTTACTCCGAGCTGGATTGAGAACGAGAAGAAACGAGAGAGAGAGATAGAGATGAAAATATATAGATTGAATGAGTGTGATGTAGGAGAAGGTTGGCATGGGACCTAGGAGAGGGGGACGAGGAGGAGAAGCCGAGAGATGTGTAGAGAGCGGAGTAGAGACGAGAGGAGAGAGAGAGACGATGAGAGAGAGGAGAGATGAGAGAGAGATCGAGCATGATGTGAGAGAGAGAGTGAACGATCAGGCAGAAGAGATTAAACGAGAGAAGAGGAGAGTGAGATGAGTTGAGGAGAGAGAGAGCGACGTGAGAGAGAGATTGAGGAGGAGAGAGAGAATGAGGGAGTTGAGAGAGTACGAGAGAGAACCGAGATAGTTAAGGAGAGAGTGATGGGAGAGTATGAGAGTGGAGGAGTGACAAGCGATTGAGATGGAGAGACCTTGGGTGATGTTGAGCTTGTTTGCGACAGGAAGTGAAGAGAATCCTGAGAGCTAAGCGGATCGTTGAGGGCGAGATCCTGAGACTGATGATGAGAGAGAGCTGGAGAGGAGAGAGGGAGGATCCCGAGTATGTGGACGAGACAGAGACCAGTGAGATTCATCGAGAGCCATTTCGAGACTGAGATTTGAGAGACGGGGAGGAGAGAGAGAGGGCTTTTTGAAGAGAGAGAAGATGGATGGATTGAAGAGAGAGACGAGCGAGAGGAGAGACGAGTTGAGAGAGGGAGAGATGAGAGAGAGGGAGGAGACTGAGGAGAGGAGTGATCGAGATCATACTGAGAGAGAGAGTGAGAGGAGTGAGAGATAAGAGAGAGAGATTGAGGAGGTAGATGCGAGAGAAGAGAATACTGAGGGTGATTGGATGAGAGAGAGAGATGACGAGAGACCAGAGAGAAAGAGGAGAGAGAGCTGAGAGAGATGATTAGGTGGATTTGAGAGTATGGATTTTGAGGAAGAGAGGGAGAGAGGAGTAGAAAGAGTTTAGTAGTGAGGGATAGAGAGAGGATTGAGAGTGAGAGCGAGAGTTGAGAGAGAGGAGGACAGAGGATGACCGGACGAGATTGGGGAGAGTAGAGAGAGGAGAGAGCAGATTTCGAGAGAGAGAGACAGGTGAGACTGAGAGGAGAGAGAGAGAGAGAGACGTTGAGCCTGGATTGGAGATAGAGTGTAGAGAGGAGGATGAGCTATGGAGAAGTATTGAGAGACTTGAGGGAGAGAGAGAGAAGAGAGAGATCGAACTGAGAGATTGGTGAGAGAGGGAGATGGAGAGACGGGAGAAGGAGCGAGAGAGAGAGAGAGAGGATGAGACGAGACCTGATTTTGAGGAGAGAGGATGGAGAGAGAGTACGAGAGGAGGCTGAGCGACGAGGAGAGGGAGATGATGAGAGAAGGACGCGAAGGAGAGCCGTGAGAGAGAGAGAAGAGAGAGAGAACGATATGAGAATGAGGGATCAGGAGAGCGAACGAGGAGAATTGACTGAGAGAGATGAACGTGTAGAATGAGAGGGAGAAGAGAGAGGGGGGGGGGGTGGGGGGGGGAGTGAGGGAGTAAGAGAAAGGGATGACGAGCCCCAGGGGGAGGGGGGAGGGGAAGGAGAGAGAGAGAGTGGAAGAGAGAGAGAGAGAGAGACACACACACACAAACACACACACACACACACACACACACACACACCACACACATCACACACAAACACACACACTCAGACAGACTAGATACAGATGGGAGATAGGGCATGTACATGTCTATCGCAAAGAGAGCGTTCAAGGTCTTTTCAACCTGCACTTTTAGACGAAACACGAAAAGCACCACAAAACAAAACGAGAAAACTCGTTCTCGTTCACCCATTAACTGCAAACAGCTTATGACTATCAAGACACTATTATAGATATCAATAAAAGTAAGATAATAGACGAAGGCCATTGCAAAGGGCAAGAGGTGCGATAACCCCGGCGAGCCCTCGCGTTCTCTGACCGTTGCTATGGAGACTGATGACGTCAGAGACTCCGAGGATCAGCTAGACCGCAGGCACCATTTTTTAAATAAAAATTACAGGTTAACTCTTTTACCGCCTAAGTCGCATTTTAGCACCACAGTGATTTAACACCTATGTCATTAAAAGGCATCAAATTGGGGTCTATTATCCAAAGCCCCTATTGTCTTAGTTTGGGGAAGTAAGGATAGACCTTATTTTATATTAATATGTCACAGAAGAATCCCCAATACTGCAGATGGATTTTGTTCTCTACCCAGATAATACATTTAATGGCAATTTTGGGCTAAAATGTGGCTGGCGGTGAAAGGGTTAAAAAGCACCTTGAGACGCCAGACAAAGAAACAAGATGACTGAGCCTTATGAATTGTACTCCCAGTTTAACGCAAAACATCAAACAAACAAATAAATGACAAAAATCGAAACACTATTTCGTATTTGGTATTTGGTACTTTATACTCACAGAGGCGTCTCTGTGAAATTCGGGTTGATCCCACCTGGAGAGCGCGTCGCAGCCAGATGCGCGCCGCACATTTTTTTAATAATAAATTTGCATGCGATTGTTCATAATTCATAATGGAAAAACAACAACAAGAACAACAACAACACATAAATTACATGTTATTCTCCTGTTTGTAAATAGAAAATAATTTCCCTTCATTTTCTTTAAGTAAGAAGACCTGCTGATGAAGGTCAAGGGAGATTATTTATAGTTACTCTTGCATCATGGAGTTTCTTTTCTGTGTTCAGAAAACAAACACAGACAAAATCGGTATGGCACTATCGAGAAATGAATTTGCTTAAACAAACGAACAAACAAACAAAACCTCCTTAGGTGACGCTTTATGACTATGCTCTCTTTCGTTCAAATCCATCCATTATTATTAGTATCATCAGTGTATTTGTAATATTCCAGTCAGATAAGCAGAGATTACTTTGATATGGCCCACCATCTTTGTATCTGACAAATGTCCCATATATATGTGTCTGTTCCAGACCGAGAGGACGCAAAACACCATTTTTCATTCATGGATTATAATAATATACATCATCGAAGCACACAATTGTGGCGGTTCCATAGCCGATGAGGTTTAACCGAGGCGTGGTTACTGCTACACCTATCTGTATTGTTAAAAAATCGGGACTTTACTGGTGTTGCACTGCCTCCGGGTATTGCCTCCAGTATTGTTCCCACCATCTTTGTATTTGCAAATGTCCCATAAATGTGTCCGTTTCAGACCGAGAGCGACGTAAAACACCATTTCTCACTCTCTCTCTCTCTCCTCTCTTCTCTGGCTTATAGCAGTAAAAATAGCAGTTACTAATAACATACATCTGTATCGTTAACAAATCGGGACTTTCCTGGAGTTGCACTGCCTCCGGGCATTGCCTCCATGATCGTTCCCACCATCTTTATATCTACTAATGTCCCATATGTGTCTGTTTCAGACCGGAGGACGTTAAACGGATTTTCACAATCATGGCTTATACTTTGATTATTCTGACCTCGTGGTCCGTACCTAGAGGACGTGAGGAAGAAATCTACCAAGTTTCGTTAATATCAGTTCAGTGGTTTGGGGGCTGTGTGTGACGTGTGAACGGGTATTTCTTCACGCACAGACAAACATACACACAGACAGACAGAGACTGCGCTGACACACTCGTCCCAACCCCAACGTACCCCCGTTCTATATAAGAACTGGAGTACAAAATAAGAAAAACAGGATTGATCGGAAAACGAAAAACAAAACAACAAACAAATAAATGAAAACAACAACAACAACAACAACAACAACAACAACAACAACACAACAACAACAACAAACAAACAAAAAAAAACCAGAGAAAGAAAAGAAAACGGTGAGGGCGAAGTAAACGGGAGGGGATATGAAGAAGAAAATGAAAAAGAATAAAGATGCAAAGGAAAAAAAACGAATGAGGGAGGAAACGAGACGACGATGAGGTGGTGATGATGATGATGATGATGTGATGATGGTGATCGTGATGATGATGATGATGTAGTTGATGATAGTGGTGATGATGATGATTTTTATTATTTATTGTTGTTATTATTTGCGCTTGTTTCGCTCTCCCCCCCCCCCCCCCCCCCCCCCCCCCCCCCCCCACCCCCCTACTGACCTTTATATGAACCGCCCCCTAGCTATATACTCCGTGTATATTTTCTTTTTCCTTTTATGGCCTACTCGCTTTTTCTGTTGTTTGTCAGCAAAACTTCATCGATTTTCCCATGTCTGTGTGTCTGTGTGAATCTATGCTCCTCACATCAAGTTAAGGAACACTTGGGAAAAACGCAGCCTCGCAGTTTTAACAGGAGAGAGAGAGAGAGAGAGAGAGAGAGAGAGAAGAGAGAGAGAGAGAGAGAGAGAGAGAGAGGGAGAAGAGAGAGAGAGAGAGAGAGGAGAGAGAGAGGGGATAGAGGGAGAGAGAGGGGGAGAGAGGAGAGAGAGAGAGAGAGAGAGAGAGAGAGAGAGAGAGGAGAGAGAGAGAGAGAGAGAGAGAGAGAGAGGGGAGAGAGAGAGAGAGAGAGAGAGATAGGAGAGAGAGAGAGGAGAGATAGGGCCCTACTACCCAGTGAAGGAGAGTGGGAAGACATCCAGAGACCCCCCCCCCCCCCCCCCCCCCCCATAGAGAGACCCCCCCCCCCCCCCCAGTGCCCCCCCACCCCCCCCCCCCCCCCTACTGACTTTTATTATGAACCGACTAGCTATAGACTAGAGTATAGATCTCTATCTTGTAGGCCTACTCGGGTCTTCTATTGTCTCAGCAAAACTTCATCGATATTCCCATGTCTGTCGTGTTTATCTCGCTCCTCTAGTAGCTAGCGAGATGAGTAGTGTGAACGCGAAGAGAGAAGAGGGGAGTAGGGGGGAGAGAGGAGAGAGAGTGAGGAGAGAGAAGAGAAAGAGAGAGGGGGGGAGATGAGTGAGAGAAGAGAGAGAGAGAAGAGAAGAAGAGAGAGAGAGGAGAGAGAGAGAGAGAGGGGGGAGAGAGAGGGGGCGAGAGAGAGAGAGGAGAGAGAGAGGAGAGATAGAGAGAGGGGGAGAGAGAGAGATGGAGAACGAGGGGAGAGGAGGGAGAGAGAGAGAGAAGAGGGGGGGAGAGAGAGAGAGAGAGAGAGGGAGGGAGAGAGGTGAGAGAGAGAGGAGAGAGAGAGCAAGAGAGAGATCTGCAGAAGAGCGAGAGATTTGGGAGACTAGAGACGATGTAGAGGATAGAGAGAGAGAGAGAGAGAGGGGTGCACTGGTGAACTGACTTGCTGGAGAGACGGTAGATTGTGATGATGATAGAGGGAGGGAGAGAGAGTCCAGGCCAGTAGAGTGGGGAGCAGACTGGGGAGAGAGAGGAGAGGGTAGTGATATGCAAGTCTGCATCTAGAAGGAGCACGAGTGCTCTCTCTCTGCAGATCTTTCATGAGAGGAGAGATGAGAGATCAGAGAGCAAGCGATGAGTGCAGAGGGGGGGGAGATGAGAGAGAGACGATCTTGTGAGAGATGAGAGCTGGTCGACAGAGAGATGATTGAAGAGGGGGAGAGAGAGAGGAGAGAGGAGAGAGAGGAGAGAGGGAGAGAGAGGAGGGGGAGAGAGAGAAGAGAGAGAGGGGGGAGAGAGAGAGCTAGAGGGGGAGTGAGAGCCATAGAGGAGCTCTAGAGGAGAGAGAGAGGGGGAGAGACGGAGAGAGAGGAGTTTGGAGAGAGGGAGCTCTATTGGGGAGAGCCGCTCTAGAGAGGGAGAGAGAGACTGAGCATTTCCGTATCTTATCTCGAAGTGGGGGAGAGAGAGAGAGCAGGAGCAGGAGGAGCAGAGAGGAGAGACTGCTAGAGAGAGAGAGAGATAGAGATACACTGAGAGACTGAGTTTGCGCGCATGGACAGACAGACAGACAGACAGACAGACAGACCTGTGAATAAACCATACATCTTGCCCCTTTCGGTATATCGGCTTAGAGATGAATATTTCATTCTATCAGCTTATTATGAGCTAGATCTATATTGACTGACGTTTCGCGCTCACTACACTTACTGTTACGTCGTTTCTCACCATTTTTCCCGTTAGGTTTTTATGTTCTTTTCATCTACAAGCTTAACCCTTTCACCGCCAATGTCGCGTTTATGCACCACAATAGTTTAGCACCCATGTCACTAAAAGGCTTCAAATCAGGGCCTGGTATCTGAAGACGCCATTTTTTTTTAACATTTTGGGAGTTAAGGATAGATCTGATGTAATACATGTCACAGAGGAATTCCCAATATTGCAGAATTTTTTTCTCTACCCAGTTAAGTTTAATGGTATTTTGGGGGGGCTGAAAAATGACTGGCGGTGAAAGGGTTAACATAATTCTATAATAAAAATCAATCGGTGTCTGTCTGTCTGTCCGTTCGCCCTGTAACTTGTTAACCGCTGTACAGAATCGTTCCCAATTGTTGTGATGGTGTATCATGATTGTAAAAAATTGTAAAGATTTAAATGACCAAGATGGATTAAAATTCTTAAATCTTCATTCATTAAAAGGAAGACGTGTTAGGGGAGACCTTATGCAGATGTACACATGTTTTAACCCTTTCATCGCCAGCCATATTTCAGCCAAAAATTTCTATTACATTTACCTGGGTAGAGAACAAAATCCATCTGCAGTATTGGGGATTCTTCTGTGACATATATAAAATAAGGTTTATCCTTACTTCTCAAAACTAAGACACTAGGGTCTTTGGATAATAGACCCCAATTTGATGCCTTTTAGTGACATAGGTGTTAAATCACTGTGGTGCTAAAATGCGACTTTGGCAGTGAAAGGGTTAACAGCTTAGACGACATTAGCATTGATTCTCTTTTTACGCTGTCCATTTATAACAAAACTAGAAATCAAGAGGGAAAATTACATATACAGCGTTGTAGTACTAACCAACGTAAACATTGTTTTAGTAATCGAGTTGCTAACCTCTGGAATTTACTAACACCTAACCTAAAAAGAGCACCAACACTAATACTATAAGCACCTTCAAAAATCTCCTCGACAAGGATGAACATTTTAGCCAACTACTTTTCGAATACGATGACTGAATTACAATCATAATTTTAAAGGCATGCTTTAAGCAAACAAAACAGTGATCAATGAAGGGACGTTTATAAGCCGCGAGGCTTAGGCTTGAGCCAGTCCCACACTATACTAGAGTTGAGAAAATTGAACCGGTTTTAAACCGGATTTCCCTATGCGAACCGGTTTTATTGAACCGGTTTTACTAACCAGTACTCGCATCACTAGTTTTGCCTATGAAAACACATATTTATGTGTCAGAATATTCACACACACGCACGCACGCGCACACATACACACACATTAAAGAAACTTATGACTTATGACACACACACACACTCAACTCAACACACTCAGTCAAAGTCAAAGCCATACACCACCACAAACTAGAACCGGCTACTCTTGGTTTACAAACACCCAATCTGCGCTGAGAATCAGTGTTGTTTTTCGAAAAGAATGCGTTACTATCAGAAAAAACATATTTTCAGTTTGCAGTTTAAAAACCGATTCACAGCAACTCGAACCGGTTTTTCGAACCGCGAAAGTTTAGCACCGGTTTTTCGGTTCAAACCGGTTTTTTCCCCACCTCTACACTATACTATACTAAACTAATAATACACAGATGATCCCATAGAAAAAGTGTGACCATGCTGACCGTGAACTGGAAATTTGACCTTGAAAACCGAAATTTTCTTCTCTGCACTACACATTTTCATGTCCAGGCTGTATCTCATCAACCGGTGGGAAGAACGGCTTCAACGTTTGTGTGGTGGTGCGTCACGCTACACCGAAAGCCCCGTAGAAAAAACAACAACAAATATTACCGTGCTGACCTTGACCTTGAAGTTTGACCTTGAAAACCGAACTTTTTAAAATTTCAATTATGTTGAGTTTATGGTCCCCAGCTGACATCGGTTTTGGTGCGTTTGTCATGATGTTAGTATTCATGCGTACATAAAATATATGTGACCCAGCACCACGAAAGGGACATTAAGTCGCTGACCTAGTTTCCCCACAACTGGCTTGGAAAGTCAAAAATCTCATTTTGTGTCAATTTTTATTTATGGATAGTTTCCTGGGCCTGTATTCACGTTGAGATAGCATGAGACTTAGCATCATGCTAACTTAGAAGCTCTTCCAAAAGTCCTATTGGATTTAGCATGATGCTAAGTCTCATGCTATCTCAACGTGAATACAGGCCCTGTTTAACATCTTATCTTTCATATTTATAAAGGACAATCTTTAATAATGGTTTCTAAATGATCTTATAAGTGCTTTAAAACGAGGAGGTCAATGCATTTTCTACATCTTGGCTAGACTTTAGACTGTGTTTTCTCAAAATGGCCGATGCTCACCCTACTATCTTTAAATGCTCATAACTCAGGAACGGGAAAAAAGATACATGAATGGTTCTTGTATGATTTAGCAAGAGAATTGTCTGAAGTTTGCATACGTATACTTTTCTCAGAATGGTCAGTTTGACACTTAATGTCCCTTTCGTGGTGCTGGGTCACATATTTTTTTATTCCCTTTATCCGTGCCTGGGTGGTTATTTCCGTAAAATGGGATTTTAAGGAGACATTTCTCCATTAGGCCGTGTGCACATTAGACGCGGAAACATGCGTTTATCCGCTAATAAGTAGAATAAAGAAAGGAAGAAAATAAGCGGGTGAGATATTTATTTTTCATTCTGTCTTTTACTTATTTACACGGAATAAGCGCATGAGGTGTCCGTGTCTAATGTGTACACGGCCTTACTCTCTAATTTGTTTTAGCCACATACGCGCTCACACACACACACACACACACACACACACACACACACACACACACACACACACACACACACACACACAACACACACACGCGCGCGCACACATACATACACACGCACGTGCGCGCGCACGCACGTGCGCGCGCACGCACATACACACACACACACACACACATCCACCCATCCATACACTCAGAATGAAAAATGGTGTTTTACGTCCTTTCGGTCTGGAACATATGGGACATTTGTAGATACAAAGATGGTGGGAACAATACTGGAGGCAATGCCCGGAGGGGTTTCAGTGCAACACCAGTAAAGTCCCGATTTTTTTTTAGCAATACAGACAGGTGTAGCGGTAACCACGCCTCGGTTAAACCTCATCGGCTATGGTACCGCCACAAGTACATGCACATTTTTTTTTATCTCGATCCATACACTCAGCTCCACTATCACCATTTTTATTTTCCCCCTCCTCTCCCTCCTCTTATTCTTCTTTTTCATCGTTGTCATCATCATCATCATCATCATCATCATCATCATCATCATCAACTTCTTCATCAGTGTTCGTCGTCGTCGTCATTATCATCATCGTCGCCGCCATCATCATCATTGTCGTCATCATCATCATCATCATCATCATCATCGGCGTCGTCGTCATCGTCGTCATCATCATCATCATCCACATCATCATTGTCTTCGCAGTTGTCATCATCATCATCATCATCATCATCATCACCACTCTCCACCAAACACCCTCTTTTTAATTTTTTTTACTAATACCTCCGAAACAGTTATTTTAGCAGCACAAGCCACACCACCACGTCTACACCTCCAGCAACACCACCATCATCAGCACAACCCCCCCTCCCCCTCCCACCCCCAACCCCGAGCTGGAGTAGAAACAAGAGGATATGTATATTACCACAGAAGGGACGAAGCAGGCTGATAGCGCCTCTCGGCTTTGACCTTTCCGTTTTACCCTCGCGGTGCCAGACACCTGCAGAACGCAGCCCCGGCCAGCCCACCTGCCAGGAACCGAGCAATCGAACAATCAATAACTAATTATCTTTTTCCTTTTTTTTTTTTCTCCCTTCCCAACTCGCTGATCCACTACACCATTTTGCTTTTGAATGCGTTGGGTGGACGGACACACGCCTGACAAAAAGTCTATGAAAGCTACGTGTGAGTAGTTCATTTTAAGGTTGAGAGAAAGAGTAAAAACAATCTTCTTCATTATGATACATATTTTTGGGCAGAGTGTCTGGAAGAGCGCGACCCTCAAAATCACCATTGATTTGTTTTACTAATCAATCATTTCAATGGCTGGTAATATATGTTTTGGTAAAATAATCAAGCTATCATTTTGAATATATTTCAGGTTTATGGAGACAATTTGTTGCTGAGTTAGGTCACAACAGTTAGTTTTTCCTAAGAGCATTGTACATCTCCAAAGAATAGCATTTTCCATGGTAACCCATATTCGGCAAAATCCCCTTTTGAGGCAGACAATTTGAAGACAAAATGAAATTTTCTGCAAAAGTTTTTTTTTTTATCCACCTCAAAATTATGGATTGTTCTTCAAATGGGTTAACCATGGAAAATGCTATTTTCTGAAGCTCTTCAATGCAACATGGAAAAACAAACTTTCATGCATTGAGTTTTCTCCATATTCCTGAACAATCACAATGATCGCTTGATTATTTAAAAAAACAAACACGTAACAGCCGTTAGCTCTCTCCAGAGATATAGAAATATTTCTGAACTTTCATGCATTGAGTTTTCTCCATAATCCTGAACAATCACAATGATCGCTTGATTATTTAAAAAAACAAACACGTAACAGCCGTTAGCTCTCTCCAGAGATATAGAAATATCTCTGCTCTCTCTCTCTCTCTCTCTCTCTCTCTCTCTCTCTCTCTCTCTCTCTCTCTCTCTCTCTCTCTCTCTCTCTCTCTCTCTCTCTCTCTCTCTCTCCCTTAATGGATGGTCTAACGTCGAATTAGATGTAGCCTCTTAGCACAACCGTTAGTTGATTCGGTCTATTATAAATGATTCTACGAATGAAGGAATGAATCGACGACGAAAATGGTGTTTTACGTCCTCTTGGTCTGAATCAGACACATATGGGACATTTGTAAATACAAATATGGTGGGAACAATACTGGAGGCAATGCCCGGAGGCAGTACGAAACCAGTAAAGTCCCGATGTTTTTGGTATTAATACAGATAGGTGTAGCGGTAACCACGCCTCGGTTAAACCTCATCGGCTATGGCACCGCTACAAGTATTTATTAGGTAAGTATACTTCAAATCGAGGTATTGTATTGTAAATTTGAGCTTTACGTCCTCTCGACCTGGGAAGGCACATTACTTCGAAGGAATGAATCGATTATTATAAATGATATTTATAACCCCGTTGTCTGTGAATCTGCTGGTGTGTAACCTTATTCATCGCTTTCTCCTATTCCCTCCCTTAACTTTCTAATAAAATCCATTACACACCTTTTCTCTCAACCCCCCCCCCTCTCCCTCGCCAATACCCCCCCCCCCCTCATCCCTAAGTGACCCCCCCCCCTTTTCCCCAAACCAATCTGCTGTCGTTTGCTCGTCTGGTGGGGCTAAAAATAGACCCTTTCCCTTAGCTTAGGTATTGGTTGGTGGGTTGGTTGCCTGCCCCTACCGTGATTTTTTTAAAAAGTTGGTAATTCATTGGCTTCCTGACCTGATCCC
>CM065701.1:38433403-38438403 GCA_017654935.2 Phymorhynchus buccinoides
CTCTCTCTCTCTCTCTCTCTCTCTCTCTCTCTCTCTTTCTCTCTCTCTCTCTCACTCTCTATTCTCTCTCTCTCTCTCTCTCTCTCTCTCTCTCTCTCTCTCTCGTCTCTCTCTCTCTCTCTCTCTCTCTCTCTCTCTCTCTCCTCTCTTCTCTCTCTCTCTCTCTCTCTCTCTCTCGTTATTTCTGTCTCTCTCACTCCTCTCTCTTTCTCCCCACCCTCTCTCTCTCCCTCAGTCTTTGCCTGTTTGTCTGTCTGTCTCTATGTGTATGAGGGAGGAGGGGGGGAGGGTGTAGCGGGGGTGCTTGCTGTCTGCGTGTGCTTGAGTTTTGCGTGAATCTGATATTTCAATATTGGAACTGTGATCTTTTATTACATACTGTTTGACATTTTACGTGCCACCACAAACACATTTCCATTTGATTGGACGAATAAATATTGTGATTGTGATTGTGATTGTGTGATTGTTTTCTTCTTTCACACGTGTTTTGTATTTCTTCTTCTTAATTATTCTCACCCTTTGCGTAACAAAACCCAACAAAAAGGATCTTTGTCATTTTCTCCTTACCCACCACACCCCTTTCTCTTGTTTACTAGTCTATTTTGCTTTCTGCTTTCGTAATGCTACCTTCATTGCTTGTTTGTTTTTAAAGAATCGATTAATTTTATATTTATATTCTGTGTCATGTTTATATTTTTGGGTGCGCCACACTTCGCCAAAGCACACTGCGCCAAATTTTGGATGTTCACTCTCGGCACCGACAACCCCTAACCCAATCCCTAACCTATCCCTAACCCTATCCCTAACCTATCCCTAACCCTATCCCTAACCTAGGTTTGTGGCGAAGTGTGGTTTGGCGAAGTGTTATGCCCGGGCTAATGATTTGGCGAAGTGTGGTTTGGCGAAGTGTTATTGGCTAATGATTTGGCGAAGTGTGGTTTGGCGAAGTGTGGTTTGGCGAAGTGAGCATTGGCGAAGTGAGCATTGGCGAAGTGAGCATTGGCGAAGTGAGCATTGGCGAAGTGAGCTTTGGCGAAGTGTGGTGCACCGGTATTTTCAACCTATTTTTTAAAACTTGTTACGTACGCTCCATTTTTGTCGAATCTTTCGTGTATTAAAGCTCCGCTCTCTTTCTCTTCTCTCTCTTGCCATTAGGTCTGTTTCTGCTGTATTCCATGCATGTCATCCGTGTGTGTTCGCTTTGTATTGCGTTTTTTGTTTGAATGCGTTATGAAATGCTAACGTGTGTGTGCGCGCGCTTTGATTTGATTTCTATCAAGAATCAGCGCCGTATAAATACTGTATGTTGTTGTTGTTGTTGTTGTTGTTGTTGTTGTTGTTGTTGTTGTATTCTATATCCCTTTTCACTCTGAACCATACTGTCGTCAAGAATCTGGCCAAAGTGTCATCTCTCTTATACGTATAGTTCCACCTTAATTGTTTTTGCATTCTTCGATTATTTTCACCTCTTCAGTCAGTCCCACAGTCTCTCTACAAAAAAAAACCAAAACAAAAAAAACTATTTTCTTCCAGTTAAAATTAAACCCAAACCTACGCCAATCGACATAGGCTAGAACGCCAAGGCTACATCAAAATGTTGGGATGCTATGCATAGTAAGGGTACGTACACATCCATGCGGAGATTCCGTGCGGAAACCCGTGCGCAATCCGTAAATAAGTAATACAAAAGAAGGGAAAAGATTTGCGCACTGGTCCGAATTTCTCATAACCCGTAAAAGTTTACCCTTCTTTCTTTCACTTATTTACGGATTGCGCATGGGATTTCCGCATGAACTGTGTACGAGGCCTTATGCGGTGATTGTCTTTAGCCATGACAAGCTCCTAGCACAAGCTCACCCAGTCTACAAATCCCCCCGAAGACGGAGTGTGGATGCCCATGTGGCAGCGGGGTAATAAAAAAACAACCCCGGTCACACACGTAATGCTCTCATCCTTATCCGATGCATTTGTACCATAGTGTTCAAGGCTGTTGGGATGATCCACAACAACAACAACAACAACAACAACAACAACAACAACAACAACAAACCCAAACCTACTTTTCTCATACGCGTTGTTATTTTTATGTTAAAGTTTCATTGGGCGAAGACTCAACGTGTTTTTGTTTCGGGGATAAATCTAACAAAAAGGGCGACTGTCCTTGTTGTGTGTTGATTAATTAAGACCAAGAGGCAAAATATTGTGAGTAAAGACAGTGGCATAAAATATGCATGGCGAGGGGCTTAGTGTGGGTGTTGGAGTAACGGGTGAGGAGGAAGGGTGGGGTGGGTGGGGGGTGTGAGGGGGGGTGGGGGGGGGGGTCTGACGTGCATTGAACTCTACACAGCCTGAGGTAGGACACAGGACACAATTCGTGTGTGTGTGTGTGTGTGTGTGTGTGTGTGTGTGTGTGTGCGTGTGTGCGTGTGCGTGTGCGTGTGCGTGTGTGCGCGTGTGTGTGTGTGTGATGTGTAGTTGTGTGCCGTGAATGTGTGCATGTGTGTGTATGCGTGCATGTGTGTACATGCATATGTGTACATGCATGTGTGTGTGTGTGTGTGCGTGCGTGCGTGCGCGCGCGCGCGCGCGCGTGTGTGTAGTCAGTCTTCAGGGCCACTTCACATCTTGATTTCCCGGAGCAGCCTTTCATTCCTACTCTTCCTCTTTTGTCTTTTTCTGGGGGGAGGGTGGGGTGGGGGGAAGCCGAATCACAACGCGCACGTAAGTTAGAGAGAGATGGTGGTTGAATGGAGAGGGGGGTGGGGTGGGCGGGGTAGAAGTTAGGTGGGTAGTTGCTATGGTGGTGGCAAGGGCACACTGACTGTCTCCCTCAGCACACCCCTCATGTTCCATTTCTTCTGGGACAAAGGTTTGTGTTTAATTCAAAGGGAAAGAACTCTGCACTGTGTTTAATTCAAAGGGAAATAATTCTACCCCCCCCCAGGGACCTCCCAATGTGCACTGCGAAAATGAAAGTGTATGAAAATGGAACTCGAAAAACAATTGCAACTTGTGTATTATTTTGGGGGTGCCGAAACTTGTGGCTTTCGGTTTTTGGAGTACTGAAGCTTGTGGCTTCCGGTTTGGGGAGTACCAAAACTTGTGGTTTCCGGTTTTTGGAATGCCGAATCTTGTGGCTTCCCGTTTTTGGAATGCCGAATCGTGTGGCTTCCCGTTTTTGGAATGCCGAATCGTGTGGCTTCCGGTTTTTGGAATGCCGAATCTTGTGGCTTCCGGTTTTTAGAGTTAATAGCGGGTTGAAAATAGGGCCCAAATAAGCAATACAACAATTAATGACGTAAAAGTGTGCGAACTAAAACATACAAATGCCCCCCGCCCCCATCGTCTTCCATGATTTTACGCAAACCACCTCTACCCCCCCCCCCCCCCCCCCTCCGCTTCGCTCAACAACTTTAGGGGAAGACGGGGTAAAAAGCGCATGGGCGGGTAAGAAGCCCACCCCAATTATCTCACGAAATGAAGCAAATTTCAGTCTCATTTTGCCCATGAGACGAGCGTTAATGTCTAGCATTCGTCTCATGGGCAAATTGGACTGAAATGTTCTTTATTTCGTGAGATAATTGGGGTGGGCTTCTTACCCGCCCATGCGCTTTTTACCCCGTCTTCCCCTATAGGAAGTTCAGTTTCAGGTTTTTGGCTTTCACGATCTTTCATTTCAGTTTTATTTTCTTTCGGAAATTCTAGTTTGAGGTTTGGGGACCGACCTCCTCCCACGTGCTTTCCACACACATGTACGCCTTTCTGTTTTTTTTAAATTTAAAAATAAAATAAAATATTTAATGGAAAGAAGAGGAAAACAGCGAACATTACTGAAGATTCTCTATTTAATTTTTTTATATATTTTTAATTAAAGTATTTAATGGAAATAAGAGGAAAACAGCGAACATTACTGAAGATTATTTTACCAAAACAACGCAAACAACATAAATAAAAACGGGATATGGCTAAAAATAGATTTTCGGTTTTCAAGGTCGTACGTCAAGGTCAAGGTCACGACGGCAAAATGGTTTGCGCCGATCTCTTCCTATTAAGGAGGCACACCTTCACACAAAATTTGACGCGATTCGGTCAAGCGGTTCGGGAGATATCCTTGGGACAGACAGAAAAAAATTAAAAATAATACAAACCAGCCCATCGCAAAGTCCGTTCACCTTCGGTGACGGACAAAAATCTGTTATTACCCATTAGAGCTGAAACAGAGAGAGCGGACAACAGATGTGTGACCCGGCACCACGAAAGGGACATTCAGTGTCAAACTGACCATTCTGAGAAAATGATACGTATGCAAACTTCAGACAATCCTCTTGCTAATCATACAAGAACCATTCTTGTATCGTTTTCCGGTCCAGAGTTATGAGCATTTAAAGATAGTAGGGTGAGCATCGGCCGTTTTGAGAAAACACAGTCTAAAGTCTAGCCAAGATGTAGAAAATGCATTGACCTACTCGTTTTAATGCTCTTATAAGATCATTTAGAAACCATTATTACAGATTGTCCTTTATAAATATGAAAGATAAGATGTTAGAGAACAGGAAAATACCCATCAATAAAAAAATTACCAAAAAATGAGATTTGTGACTTTGCAAGCCTGTTGTGGCAAACTAGCCCAGCGACTTAATGTCCCTTTCGTGGTGCTGGGTCTTGGCATTGCTAAATAATATGTTAATTCGATAAGATTTAGGCCGTCATTTCGTGTTCTTACCACGTCCTGCGTTGTCGTCTAGCAGATCGCTTTTTGCGGTCTGCTAGGCAGTCAGACTAATGAGCGCCTCTGGTCGCCCCAATGGAGATAACTCTACTGGCGTATAATATTAGTTCCCTTTGTCAAATAGAAGGTAACGTCTATTTTGCCAACGGTGCCCTACAGCCACTCGAGAACTATGAGAGAGAAAAACGCAAGAACACAGGGTAAGAGGTAGAGATGAGCCACCACAGAAAGAGACTATGAGAGAGATTGAAGAGGCATTTTTCCGTTTTTG
>CM065701.1:38440903-38443403 GCA_017654935.2 Phymorhynchus buccinoides
AGAGAGAGGGTGGAGAGAGAGAGAGGGTGGGTGAGAGGAGGGGAGCAGAGAGAGAGAGAGAGGGGAGAGAGAGAGAGAGGGAGAGAGAGAGAGAGAGAGGGTGGGAGGAAGAGAGAGAGAGAGAGGGTGGGAGAGGAGAGAGAGAGAGTGGGTAGGGAGAGGGTTGGGGGAGAGAGAGAGAGAGAAAGAGAGAGGGAGAGAGAGAAAGAGAGAGAGAGAGAAGAGAGAGAGGGTGGGAGAGAGAGAGAGGGAGAGAGAGAAAGAGAGAGAGAGGGTGGGAGAGAGAGAGAGAGAAGAGAGGAGAGAGAGAGAGAGAGAGAGAGAGAGAGAGAGGGAGAGAGAGAGAGAGAGAGGAGGGTGGGAGAGAGAGCAAAATAGAGAGAGAAAGAGATAGAGACATTGAGACAAAGAGAGAGGGAGAGGGACATGCACGCACCGTTACATAATTCTTTCATAAATGATGAATCAATATTTCCTAACCGCAAGAAAGTAAATCACCTCAGGCCATTGATTGAAGAGAGAAAAATAGAGATTTGACGCCTTCTGGGCCAAAGAGCCTTGATGGCCCACACACACACGCATTTATATATAAATCGATGATGAATTTTATTGTTCGCTAAAAGAAAAAAAAGTAAAGCACCTTGTACGCTCCATTAGCAAAGCTATCGGCTCGGAAACTGCTGAGGACAGGGTGAGGTTAAATCACCCAACAGATCTGCACCGTCGTCTGCCTGGTTTGAACCCTTTCACCGCCAATGTCGCATTTTTGCACCACAATGATTTAACCCCCATGTCACTAAAAGGCATCAAACAGTGTCTGCTATCCGAAGACCCTATTTTCTTAATTTTTGGGAGGTAAGGACAGGCCTAGCTTTATGCATGTCACAGAGGAATTTCCAATGGCTGGTACCCACATGTCGTCATATCCGGCCACAAGGAGCGCCATATTATGGGAGACCGCCATCTTAGTCCTTACACTTTTTTGAAAAATGCCAGCCAGATCCTGATGCTGCGTATTTGGCTGTTCCAATTCGAAACTTATCTAAAACTGTATTTATAACATCTGGATGTTTTCTTTACACATTTAGATAACCTTTTCACTTTGCTTACACACAAATAAGGACTAAGATGGCGACACTTCCGTTGGAATGGTCGAGATGCGCACGCAGGTGGGTTGGAGCCATATGCGGATGATATTTTTTTTCTGCTTCCACGGGTAAGACCCATGGTTTTTGTTTGCTGAAAAAATGGGGTCTGACGGCGAAAGGGTTAAGGCCGGTTCTGTAAGTCTGGGATATAATAATAGCACCTCGTCTGTCTTGAGGCAAGTAAGAAAGTGGTATGAAAAAAGGAAAAATGGGGGGTGGATGTTTGTGTTGCTCTCTCTTTCTCTCTCTTTATCTGTCTCTGTCTCTGTCTCTCTCTGTCGCTGTCTCTGTCTCTCTCTGTCTCTCTCTCTCCTCTCTCTCTCTCTCTCTCTGTCCTTCTCTCTCTCTCTCTCTTGTCTTTGTCTCTGTCTATCTCTGTGTGGGTCTCTCCTCTCTCTCTCTCTTTCTCTCTTCTCTACTCCCTCTGTCTCTGTCTCTCTCTCTCTCTCTCTCTCTCTCTCTCTTCCCATCTCTCTCTCTCTCTCTCTCTCAATGTCTCTGTCTCTATCTATCTCTCAATCTCTCTCTCTCTCTCTCTCTCTGTTTCTCTCTCTCTCTCTCTCTCATGTGTCTGTGTCTCTCTCTCTCTCCTTTCTCTCTGTCTGTATCTCTACGTCTCTATCTCTCTGTCTGTCTCCCCCTCTCTCTCTCTCGCTCTGTCTGTCTGCCTGTCTCTCTATCTCTCTCATTCTCTCTCTCTCTCTCTCTCCTCTCTCTCTCTCTCTTTATCTCTCTCTCTCTCTCTATTCTCTATCTCTCTCTCTCTCTCTCTGTCTGTCTGTCTGTCTCTCTCTCTCTCTATTTATCTATTCTCTCAGGTAAATTGGGGGAGGGGGGGGCAGTTCATATTTATCTGATTAGCCTTCACTTCAAAGTGTTATTCAGTCATGTTCATCCGTTCATTCATTCATTCATTCAATCAATCAATCATTCATTCATTCATTCATTCACTCACTCATTCCATTCGTGGTGTTTTTTTCAGCAAGCATTATTCTGTTTATAATATGATTTACTTTATACTGCCTACTTGTCATCTCAAAGGTGTGTGTGTGTGTGTAGTGGTGGTGTGTGTGTGTGTGTGTGTGTGGTGTGTGTGTGTGTGGGTGTGTGGGTGTGTGTTTGTGTGGTGTGTGCGTGCGTGTTGCGTGTGTGTTTGTGTGTGTGTGTTGTGTGTGTGTGTGTGTGGTGTGCGTTTGTGCGTGTAGTGCGCGCTGCGCACATGTGTGTGTGTGTGTGTGTGTGTGTGTGTGCGTGCGTGCGCGCCGCGCGCGTGTGCATATGTATGGGTGTGGGTGTGTTTCCGTGTTATTTTGTGCAACAATCCAAATAAACTCAAGGGCAGAAGAAACGCA
>CM065701.1:38448403-38453403 GCA_017654935.2 Phymorhynchus buccinoides
TCGTGTACGAGGGACTTCGAAAATAGTGAACATAACAAGTAGGATTTCATCAGATTCATGTAGACAGTAGAATTTCACGAGTAACATGCTCCACAAATGTCAAATCGCATCGCATTGGGATCGACTCGTGTGTAGTGTAGCGGCCCTTTAAAGGTGAACCCTGAAGGATGAGTTTTTGCAAGAAACACGTCGAGGTCACCAGAAAGACAGGATTTTCAAGGATCGGAACACTCACTTTGCTCTGGTTTCTTAGAAATTAAACCGTCAAAACGGCGATTCCTCCTTGGCGGAGATGCCGGAGAGAGTAGCCATTTTGGATGGGGTGGGTGAAGGTCACTCATTGTGGTTGAAGCGTTTCCTTTTTTTGTAGTGCAGCAAAACAAAAAGAAAAGAAGGAGCTATTTCCTTTGTTGTGAGCGAAACTCCTTTAGGTAAACTGTATAAAATGTAAAAACAAATTAAAAAAAAGGCTTGTATTGCGAAAGCAGGCGGCCATTATAAAAGAGACGGCACACGCCTTCTCTTTGGGTGAAATAATTTGACTTCCAGCACCTCCGCGAAGGAGGAATAGCCGATTTGACGGTTCGATTTCTAGTAATCCAGAGCCAAGTGAGTGTTGCGATCTCTGTAAAGTGTGTTTTCATGGTGATCTCGACGTGTTTATCGCAAAAAACTAATCCGTCAGGGTGCCCCTTTAAGACCCCGTCCAACGACTTTGGACAAAACCTAGGCGTGTGTAAAGCCGGCGACACACACGCGTAAAATCGCACGGGGGTGCGACGCGAGCGGGTCGCGTGAGTCACGATTCACCGTGACATACTCGTCCGTCTGTGAGAAGAATTCTGCCGTTTTCGCTCACTATACTCAAGCAGACCCAACACACGAATATTCCCGTGAATCGTGACTCGCATCGTCAAAATCGCATCGCCAAAATCGCATCGCATTCAGATCCGGATCGTACGTAGTGTAGCAGACCCTTTAACAGAGCAGGGAGATTTCAGAGAATAGAAGATGAAGGGATTTAGTCGGGTGGAAGTTTAGTCCTCCACCCGGTGAAAATGATGTTTTACGTCCTCTCGGTCATAGACACATATGGGACATTTGTAAATACAAAGATGTGGGAACAATACTGGCTGCAATGCCCGGAGGCAGTGCAACACCAGTAAAGTCCCGAGTTTTTAATAATATAGATAGGTCTCAAAGTCCTCCACCCGTCATTCAGTCTGTCTTTCTGTACGTGGGTCTGTCTGTCTTTCGTCTCATTTCGTTTCCTCCCTTACTTTCTGCCTGTCTGTTCGTGTTCGCCCGTCCGCCCGTCCGTCCGTCCGTCTGTCTGTCTGTCTCTCTCCTTTGTCTGTCAGTCTGTGTGTCTCTGCCTCTCTCAATCTGTCTTCACTGCTTACTTGTCTATCTGTCCTCTACCTCTCCCTTTGCCTCTGCGGGGAGATCCCTATTCACCTATTCCTTTTTCACCTATTCCTATCTCACCTATTCCTATCTCACCTATTCCTCTTTCACCTATTCCTCTCTCACCTATTCCTCTCTCGGCTATTCCTGTTTCACCTACTTTATCTGAGAGGGTCTGTTTCGCCTACAATAACAACATACTCGTTTTTCTCTCTCTCTCTCTCTCTCTCTCTCTCTCTCTCTCTCTCTCTCTCTCTCTCTCTCTCTCTCTCTCTCTCTCTCTCTCTCTCTCTCTCTCTCTCTCTCTCTCTCTCTCTCTCTCTCTCACACTCTCTCTCTTTAATCTCTCTCCTCTCCGTTTCGTCTCTCTCTCTATCAGCGCAACATGGGATAACACACATTTTAAAACCTCATAAAGACATCAATACATTGTGCCTAAGTTAAGCATAATCAATATGCCAATAAGTATGTGGTGTGCCCATAATTATCAGTAAGCACACATAATCAACATGCCAATATGTGGTGTGTCCATAAGCATCAGTAAGCACATATAACCAATATGCCAATATGTGGTGTGCCCATAATTATCAGTAAGCACACATAATCAATATGCCAATATGTGGTGTGCCCATAATTATCAGTAAGCACACATAATCAATATGCCAATATGTGGTGTGTCCATAATTATCAGTAAGCACATATAATCAATATGCCAATATGTGATATGCCCATTATTATCAGTAAGCACACATAATCAATATGCCAATATGTGGTGTGTCCATAATTATCAGTAAGCACATATAATCAATATGCCAATATGTGTGGTGTGCCCATAATTATCAGTAAGCACACATAATCAATATGCCAATATGTGGTGTGCCCATAATTATCAGTAAGCACATGTCAATATGCCAATATGTGATATGCCCATAATTATCAGTAAGCACACATAATCAATATGCCAATATGTGGTGTGCCCATATCAGTAAGCACACATAATCAATATGCCAATATGTGCTGTGCCCATAATAGTAAGCACACATAATCAATATGCCAATATGTGCCCCATTATTATCAGTAAGCACACATAATCAATATGCCAATATGTGATATGCCCATTATTATCAGTAAGCACACATAATCAATATGCCAATATGTGATATGCCCATAATTATCAGTAAGCACATATAATCAATATGCCAATATGTGATATGCCCATTATTATCAGTAAGCACACATAATCAATATGCCAATATGTGATATGCCCATTTTTATCAGTAAGCATACATAATCAACATGCCAATATGTTGTGTGTCCATAATTATCAGTGAGCACACATGATCAATATGCCAATAATGATGTGCTGTGCCCATATCAGTAAGCACACATAATCAATATGCCAATATGTGCTGTGCCCATATCAGTAAGCACCCATCGTTATGGTGGTGAGTCACGTTGTTAGCCATAAACTGAACCACTTTGAGTACAACCTGCCCACAGCAGACTTGAACCATTGACTAGGTACCACGTCTATTCTTCCACCCGGATCCCAACACTACCTTCTTAGCTCCTTCCCTACCCGACCCACTCACCCCTCCTTCACCCCCACCCGAGCCTGTGTATCCATGAAGCTCTTTTGCCTTCTGTCTCTCTCTCTGTTGCTCCTCTCTCTCTCTCTCTCTCTCTCTCTCTCTCTCTCTCTCTCTCTCTCTCTCTCTTCTCTCTCTCTCTCTCTCTCTCTCTCTCTCTCTCTCTCTCTCTCTCTCTCTCCTTCTCTCTCTCTCATTCTCTCTCTCCCTCCTCTCTCTCATTCTTCTCTCTCCCCCCCTCTCTCTCTCTCTCTCTGTCTCTCTCTCTCTCCTCTCTCTCTCTCTCTCTCATTCTCTCTCTCTCCTCTCTCTCATTCTCTCTCTCCCTCTCTGCCTCTCCTTTCCCTCTCTCCCTCTCTCTCTCTTTCTCTCCTCTCTCTCCTCTCTCTCCCTCTTTCCTCTCTCTCTCTCTCCTCTCTCTCTCTCTCTCAGTCCGTCTCTCTCTCCCTGTCTGCATCCATCCACCCCCTCTCTCTCTCTCCTTATCTCTCTCCCTCTCAGCATCCCTATCCCCCCCCCTCTCTCTCTCTCATTCTCTATCTCTCCCTCTCTGCCTCCCTGTCCCTCTCTCTCCTCTCTCTCTTTCTCTCGCCCTCTCTGCGTCCCCACCCCCCCCTCTCTCTCTCATGCTCTCTCTCCCTCTCTGCATCCATATCCCCCTCTCTCCCCATCTCTCTCATTCTATCTCTCACTCTCTGCCTCCCTGTCCCTCTCTCTCTTTTCTCTCTCCATCTCTGCCTACCTCCCCCTCCTCTCTCCCCCTCTCTCTCTCTCTCTCTCTCTCTCTCTCCTCCTCCCCCCTCTCTCTCTCTCTCTTAACTCTCACCAAACCAGCACATTGATCATATTACCGTTCTATTCTGGGGGTTGGCTGTTGACAGCTTTGTCATCATTCCGAGTGGTTCCAGTGGCGGGGTGGAGAAGACAAAAATAAAAAAGACACGAGACTTGAACACACCAGAAGACACCAGTGAAACCACACCACACCACACCACACCACCCGTTTACACCACCACCAGGCACGGCAGTCATGAGTGTGTCTTAACCCTTTCACCGCGAGCCATCTTTGAGCCCAAACTTTCCATTAACCCTCTTGCATTCGCATTTGTTGCATACAAACACTGCTTCTAGTGTTCAGGTTCTTTCACACACTGTTGGGAAAACCTGTCTTTTGAAGCACACAGAGCGCCATACAGCCTTACTATCGCATCATTGCAAGTGAGAAGCTTCTTGGTAGTGTGCGTATAACAAGCCAGAACTTAGCACGTGATGGGAATGCCATCAGAGGGTGTCTCAGAGTGGGGGTGCAAGCTACGGGCGGTTTTGGGCGGCTTGAATACACAGAGGCAGCTTCCGACTGGGCGGTTTTGGCCAGAATAACTGCAAGAGGGTTAAACTTACTCGGCTACAAGGAATATTTCGTCAGCAATATTGTGGGATTTCTCTGTTGACGCATTATGAATAGGGTGAATCCTT
This sequence comes from Phymorhynchus buccinoides, assembly GCA_017654935.2. Taxonomy (NCBI): domain Eukaryota; kingdom Metazoa; phylum Mollusca; class Gastropoda; order Neogastropoda; family Raphitomidae; genus Phymorhynchus; species Phymorhynchus buccinoides. Next base: position 38,452,876 of record CM065701.1, read on the forward strand.
ACTGCCCTATGTTTAGGAACACAATTATATCGTTGAATAATAGACCCTGATATGAAGAGTGTTAACGACATGGGGGTTAAAGCATTGTGGTGCAAAAATGTGACACTGGCGGTGAAAGGGTTAAGCAGTTGAAACGGGTAGTGAAACATGTTAATTAGCATAAACGGGAAATCGTAGTACTGGCAGTTCCTTCTCATTTACATGTTACTACCCGTGTTAGCTGTTCAAGACGCTCTCATGATTACGGTACCAGGAGACACCAGGCCCCGTAGTCACCAGTGAGTCTTAGACGGTCAACACGGGTAGTAAGAATGTAAATTAGACTAAACCTCCCACACGATTGGCTGCTTAGCCTGAGTTGCATACTAGAGTTGAGAACCGGTTAAAAAATCCGAACCGGTTTTTAACTGAAACCGGTTTTCCCTCTTCGAACCGGTTTTACCGAACCGTTTATCAACTTGGACCCCCGCCTCTCCCTCCACCCCATTAGAGTCTCATTAACTTTATGTTATCTATCGGTTTAAAGCT
>CM065701.1:38475903-38488403 GCA_017654935.2 Phymorhynchus buccinoides
TTAATATAATTGATGCGTGTTACTTCCCTGTCCATCTTGTTTGGCACATTTGTGTGAACGCGTTGCGTGATGCTAAAGGTATCTGTTTGCAAATCTACTCAAGACATCATCATGATTCAAATTCTAAATTGTGAAGAAAAAAAGAGACATTGGTAGAGGTTTAAAAAACCCACCCGCAATTCATTGAAGTTTGGGGATAATCGGAGCCGTTACTAGGATACGGTGATTTTAATGCAGCGCATTGATTTAAAAAATATATCTTTGCGTCTTCAGTAGCGCAAGACTTGCTTAAACCATGCGCGTGAACTAAATGACGGACATCTTATAATTCACTGCTTAATATTCACAACGCGTTTCGAGGTCTTTTCTTGAAGATTTTATGCTGTACTTCCGCTATTACTTTCCCCATTTTTGTTTGTGGCTCAAGCCACAAACTTATAACTCACTTTGTCGGTGGGTCGGTCTGTCGGTGGGTCGGTCTGTCGGTGGGTGGGTCGGTGGGTCGGTCGGTTGGTCGGTCGGTCCAAAATTGTCGCACTTCAAATCGAGGCTACAAAATTGTCGCACTTCAAATCGAGGCTGCACTTCAAATTGAGGCTGCTCTTTAAAATGATGTATTTTAAAGCGTACAGAATAATAAACATACGTAATACAGACACTGCAACAGACACGACGAGTATGCGGTGCTTCTTTCAATGAGTATAAGTAGGATAAATAGTTTTAAATGTTTTCCAAAAGATATAAAAAGTTACGAAATGGTGCAGAGATAACATTCTGATTTACAGATTAAAATTATTGAAAAGCCAGGGGAGGTGACTCATGATTGGAGTGGTAAAAATAGACCGCGTGCCACAAACTATTGCGATTCCGCGCTTGTTTTTTATGGTTACAAATTTCTTCTTGAAGCGAACTTTAATGTCTTCTCGGTCTTCTTCGCATAATAGTATACTTTTTCTTCCTTTCTACTCTCTTTCATAGCCTACCCCCCCCCCCCCTCCCCGGCTATTACGTAATCGTTGAGAGTTTTGCTATTTTCAGTTGCCTGTATTTCCCCGGTTCTCTTCTTCTCCCCGTGGAGATTATCAAGGTTCGTGCTTCACCGAACAGGGGAGCTCATTCACAGTCTGCAGAGCGAAGCAGTTAGGGTTATCTTTCCCGTAGTGTCTATTTTCTGAAGGCGGGGTGGTTCCTTCGGGTCCAACACGGGAGGAGATAGCTGAAGAAGGGGCAGTTGTTGTTGTTGTTGTTGATCCCTGGCTTAACGACTCCAGGGATCATCCCAACAGCCAGAGCACTTGAACAATTCAGTACAAATGCACCAGCTAGGGATGAGAACATTACGTGTGTGACCGTTTTTGATTACCCCGCCATGTGGGCAGCCACACTCCGTCTTCGTGTTTTTTTAGACCGATGATGTTATGCTGGGGGCTTGCCATGGCTTAAGACAATCCCCGCACGGCAACCATTCAGAGTATAACAACATTTTGATGTAGCCTTGGCGTTCTAGCTTATGTCAACTGGTCTGACACAGCCTCATGCTAAGGCAAAAGAAGGGGCAGTACGTAGGGGGTCATGGATTGGGCTCGCTTTGAGGAAGAAACAAAGGCTATTCTTTGGTGTCCTTTGCCCGTTCTATGATCGGCAAAGGAGTCTGAGTTTGTATTGGATGTGTGGCTGTTTAACGTTCCTTCTTTAAAAAAAAAAAATCTATTTTTATTCGTGTTCTTCTGGGCCTGTATTCACGTTGAGATAGCATGAGACTTAGCATCATGCTAACTTAGAAGCTCTTCACCAAAAGTACTATTAAATCCTATAGGACATTGGAAGAGCTTCTAAGTTAGCATCATGCTAAGTCTCATGCTATCTCAATGTGAATACAGGCCCAGGTTCTTGTTGTTGTTCTTCTTGTTCTTCCTCGGTAGTTAGGATTCTTCCAATCGTCTTTAAAGGGGGGGGGGGGGGGGGGGGGGGGTACTATTGTATTTATAAGAGTTGGCTTCTTCGTCTTCTTTTTCCTTTTCCGTTCACCTTGTCTTCCCATTTTGTCTTTTTCTTCTTCTTCTTCGTCTTTTTTTTTTTTTTTTTTTTACCATTCTCTGAACATTTAACATCGCACTTTCTCGCACCTAAAAACCACAACCATAGACATGGCATAACATTCTCTGAACATTTAACATCGCACTTTCTCGCACCTAAAAACCACAACCATAGACATGGCATAACATTCTCTGAACATTTACCATCGCACTCTCTCGCACATAACCCCCCCACCCTCCACCCACCACCCACCCACAGCAATAGACATGGCATACCATTCTCTGAACATTTACCATCGCACTCTCTCGCACATAACCCCACCCCCACACCCCAGCAATAGACATGGCATACCATTCTCTGAACATTTACCATCGCACTCTCTCGCACATAACCCCCCCCACACACACACACACACACACAGCAATAGACATGGCACACACCATTCTTCTGAACATTTACCATCGCACTCTCTCGCACATAACCCCCCCCCCCCACACACACACACACACACAGCAATAGACATGGCATACCATTCTCTGAACATTTACCATCGCACTCTCTCGCACATAACCCCCCCCCCCCCCCCCCCCCCCCCAGCAATAGACATGGCATAGCATTCTCTGAACATTTACTATCGCACTCTCTCGCACATAAAAAACACAGCGATAGACATGGCATTCCATTCTCGCACATAAAAAAACACATCAATAGACATGGCATACCATTCTCGGAACATTTACTATCATACTCTCTCTCATATCAAAAGCACATCAATAGACATGGCATACCATTCTCTGAACATTTACTATCGCACTCTCTCGCACATAAAAAACACAGCAATAGACATGGCATTCCATTCTCGTACATAAAAAACACAGCCAAATGTCAATGGTAAAACAGTATGTGTGCTGCGAGTAATATTTAGTAGATCAGCTTTGTCATCATTAAATTTCATTTTCCAGCTTTGCAAATCTACTCAAGACATCATCATGATTCAAATTCTAAATTGTGAAGAAAAAAAGAGACATTGGCAGAGGTTTAAAAAACCCACCTGCAATTCATTGAAGTTTGGGATTTGCTTAAACCATGCGCGTGAACTAAGTGACAGTCATCTTATAATTCATTGCTTAATTATTCACAATGCGTTTCGTGTTCTTTTCTTGAAGATTTTACGCCGTACTTCCGCTATTATTTCCCCTTTTTTTTATTCTTACAAATTTCTCCCAAATCCTTGAAGCGAACGTTAATGTCTTCTCGGTCGTCTCCGCATAATAATATACTTGTTCTTTCTTTCTACTCTCTTTTATAGCCTACCCCCCGGCTATTACGTAATCGTTGAGAGCTTTGCTATTTTCAGTTGCCTGTATTTCCCCGGTTCCTTCTTCTTCTCCCCGTGGAGATAATCAAGGTTCGTGCTTCACCGAACAGGGGAGCTCATTCACAGTCTGCAGAGCGAAGCAGTTAGGGTTATCTTTCCCGTAGTGTCTATTTTCTGAAGGTGGGGTGGTTCCTCCGGGTCCAACACGGGAGGAGATAGCTGAAGAAGGGGCAGTTGTTGTTGTTGATCCCTGGCTTAGTGACTCCAGGGATCATCCCAACAGCCAGAGCACTTGAACAATTCAGTACAAATGCACCAGCTAGGGATGAGAACATTACGTGTGTGACCGTTTTTGATTACCCCGCCATGTGGGCAGCCACACTCCGTCTCCGGGGGATTTTAGACCGATGGTGTTATGCTGGGAGCTTGTTATGGCTTAAAACAATCCCCACACAACCATTCAGAGCATAACAACATTTTGATGTATCCTTGGCGTTCTAGCTTATGTCAACTGGTCTGACACAGCCTCATGCTAAGGCAAAAGAAGGGGCAGTACAGTACGTAGGGGGTCATGGATTGGGCTCGCTTTGAGGAAGAAACAAAGGCTATTCTTTGGTGTCCTTCGCCCGTTCTATGATGGACAAAGGAGTCTGAGTTTGTGTTGGATGTGTGGTTGTTTAACGTTCCTTCTTTTTAAAAAAATAAATCTATTTTTATTCGTGTTCTTCTGGGCCTGTATTCACGTTGAGATAGCTAACTTAGAAGCTCTTCACCAAAAGTCCTATTAAATCCTATTGGACATTGGAAGAGCTTCTAAGTTAGCATCATGCTAAGTCTCATGCTATCTCAATGTGAATACAGGCCCAGGTTCTTGTTGTTGTTCTTCTTGTTCTTCCTCGGTAGTTAGGATTCTTCCAATCGTCTTTAAAGGGGGGGTACTATTGTATTTATAAGAGTTGGCTTCTTCGTCTTCTTTTTCCTTTTCCGTTTACCGTGTCTTCCCATTTTGTCGTTTTCTTCTTGTTCTTCGTCTTTTTTTCTTTTTTTTACCATTCTCTGAACATTTACTATCGCATTTTCTCGCACATAAAAAACCCACAGCAATAGGCATGGCATACCATTACCCTGAACATTTACCATCGCACTCTCTCGCACATAAAAAACACACAGCAATAGAGATAGCATACCATTCTCTGAACATTTAACATCGCACTCTCTCGCACATAACCCCCCCCCCCCCACCCACCCACAGCAATAGACATGGCATACCATTCTCTGAACATTTACCATCGCACTCTCTCGCACATAACATAACCCCCCCCCCCACCCACCCACAGCAATAGACATGGCATACTATTCTCTGAACATTTACTATCGCACTCTCTCTCACATCAAAAACACATCAATAGACATGGCATGCCATTCTCTGAACATTTACTATCGCACTCTCTCTCACATACAAAACACATCAATAGACATGGCATACCATTCTCTGAACATTTACTATCGCACTCTCTCGCACATCAAAAGCACATCAATAGACATGGCATACCATTCTCTGAACATTTACCATCGCACTCTCTCGCACATCAAAAGCACATCAATAGACATGGCATACCATTCTCTGAACATTTACTATCGCACTCTCTCGCACATCAAAAGCACATCAATAGACATGGCATACCATTCTCTGAACATTTACTATCGCACTCTCTCGCACATCAAAAGCACATCAATAGACATGGCATACCATTCTCTGAACATTTACTATCGCACTCTCTCGCACATCAAAAGCACATCAATAAACATGGCATACCATTCTCTGAACATTTACTATCGCACTCTCTCGCACATCAAAAGCACATCAATAAACATGGCATACCATTCTCTGAACATTTACCATCGCACTCTCTCGCACATAAAAAACACAGCGATAGACATGGCATTCCATTCTCGCACATCAAAAACACAGCAATAAACATGGCATACCATTCTCTGAACATTTACTATCGCACTCTCTCGCACATCAAAAACACATCAATAGACATGGCATACCATTCTCTGAACATTTACTATCGCACTCTCTCGCACATCAAAAGCACATCAATAAACATGGCATACCATTCTCTGAACATTTACTATCGCACTCTCTCGCACATCAAAAGCACATCAATAAACATGGCATACCATTCTCTGAACATTTACCATCGCACTCTCTCGCACATAAAAAACACAGCGATAGACATGGCATTCCATTCTCGCACATCAAAAACACAGCAATAAACATGGCATACTATTCTCTGAACATTTACTATCGCACTCTCTCGCACATCAAAAACACATCAATAGACATGGCATACCATTCTCTGAACATTTACCATCGCACTCTCTCGCACATCAAAAACACATCAATAGACATGGCATACCATTCTCTGAACATTTACTATCGCACTCTCTCGCACATCAAAAGCACATCAATAAACATGGCATACCATTCTCTGAACATTTACTATCGCACTCTGTCGCACATCAAAAACACATCAATAGATATGGCATGCGATTCTCTGAACATTTACTATCGCACTCTCTCTCTCACATACAAAAGCACATCAATAGACATGGCATACCATTCTCTGAACATTTACTATCGCACTCTCTCGCACATCAAAAGCACATCAATAGACATGGCATACCATTCTCTGAACATTTACTATCATACTCTCTCTCACATCAAAAACACAGCAATACACATGGCATACCATTCTTTGAACATTTACTATCGTACTCTCTCTCACATCAAAAACACGGCAATACACATGGCATTCCATTCTCGCACATAAACAAAAAAACTTCACAGCAATAGACGTGGCATACCATTCTCTGAACATTTACTATCATACTCTCTCATCTTCGTCTTCTTCTTTTTTCTTTTTTTTGGGAAAGAGGGAATGAATATCTTTAGCTCTTCTTCCAGTGTATGTGGTTGTTGTTTTTCTTTCATGGTGATAGAAAGATAGATAGACTGACAGATGGATAAATAGATTAGAGAGACAGAGAGAAGAGAGAGAGAGAGACAGAGAGAAGAGAGAGAGAGAGAGAGAGAGAGAGAGAGAGAGAGAGAGAGAGAGAGAGAGAGAGAAGAGAGAGAGAGAGAGAGAGAGAGAGAGAGAGAGAGAGAGAGAGAGAGAGAGAGAGAGAGAGAGAGAGAGAGAGAGAGAGAGAGAGAGAGAGAGAGAGAGAGAGAGAGAGAGAGAGAGAGAGAGAGAGAGAGAGAGAGAGAGAGAGAGAGAGGTAACGGCGGAGTGTGAGAATAAGAAAATAGACAGAACGAGGAAAGATAAAAAGGTTACGGCAGGTGGACATTATTGGCAGCAGAAGAAGAAAGTAACGAAAAAGACAGACAAGCCAAAAATGGATACCACAATCGATACCACTGCACCACCATCCAATCTCACTCAGCACCTCGTAAAAAAGGAAAACTTGACGCATCGTCATCATCTTCTTTATACCCGACCGACCAGGTGGGCGTTTAATAATGACAGCATGTCTAAAAATAGATGCACTACCAAAAAAAGAAAAGCAATAAAAAAGATATGCTTGGCTAGAAAATACATTTTGGGGGTGAAGGGGGTATTGTTATCAAAAGCTCTCATCACAGATACCACCGAGATCAGTGCGATGTGTCCCCCCGTCTCTATGTGTCCCCGTCTCTGTATGTCCCCCGTCTCTATGTGTCCCCGTTTCTATGTGTCCCCGTCTCTGTATGTTCCCCGTCTCTATGTGTCCCCGTTTCTATGTGTCCCCGTCTCTGTATGTCCCCCGTCTCTGTGTGTCCCCGTCTCTATGTGTCCCCCGTCTCTGTATGTCCCCCGTCTCTGTGTGTCCCCAGTCTCTGTATGTCCCCCGTCTCTATGTGTCTCCGTTTCTATGTGCCCCCGTCTCTGTATGTCCCCCGTCTCTGTATGTCCCCCGTCTCTACGTGTCCCCGTCTCTATGTGTCCCCGTCTCTGTGTGTCCCCGTCTCTGTATGTCCCCATGTCTCTATGTGTCCCCGTCTCTATGTGTCCCCGTCTCTGTGTGTCCCCTGTCTCTATGTGTGTCCCCGTCTCTGTGTGCCCTCGTCTCTCAGGCATCAGAATTGCCAGAGGATTGAAAATGGCTGGCAGAGGATCTTGTGATGGCAGAGGCTTTTCCTTTGTTTCTGAGCTTAATTGGGATTCTCCGCTTTAGGGAGAATACTATTGCATTCGTCAGAATTCTTCTTTCCCCCCCCCCCCCCCCCCCCCTCCTTTTTCTTCCCCTTTTTTGGTCCGATTTGGCTGACATTTTCCGAAAAGTTGCAGGACCTTATGGGTATGTGCAATTGGAAATATTAAATGATTTCGCCGAATTTTCGTCAAAATATGGCCGAAAAACCGGCGAAATCGGCTAAATTTCAATCCAGAATATCTCAAAAACGGCTGGACGGATTTCGTTCATATTTCCCGAATTGACTACAAAATAGATTTGCAACACTTCCGGTATAAAACGCAACCGGAAGTACTAACCGGAAGTGCCCTCATATGGTCAGGCAGCTTTTATTTGGTTCACGGAATAGCCAAAACCGGAAGTGACGTCACAAAACTAACTCTTGGATAGTGTAGCCCTTATGTTGTTTCCTAGCTTAATTGTCGATTGTCAAAGAGTATTGTTCGAGTACTTTCTTACTGAATGGTCGCTTTCTGGTCATGTAAGGAACCAATACTTGTGTTGAATTTCTGGGTCCTTGGGCTTTGAAGGCCTTTTTGTTTGTGGCTCAAGCCACAAACCTATAACTCACTTGGTCGGTCGGTCGGTCGGTCTGTCTGTCTGTCGGTCGGTCGGTCGGTCCAAAATTGTCGCACTTCAAATCGAGGCTACACTTCAAATTGAGGCCGCTCTTTAAAATGATGTATTTTAAAAGCGTACAAAATAATAAACATACGTAATACAGACACAACAGACACGACGAGTATGCGGTGCTTCTTTCGATGAGTATAAGTAGGATACATAGTTTTAAATGTTTTCCAAAAGATATAAAAAGTGACGAAATGGTGCAGAGATAACATTCTGGTTTACAGATTAAAATTATTGAAAAGCCAGGGGAGGTGACTCATGATTGGAGTGGTAAAAATAGACCGTGTGCCACAAACTATTGCGATTTCACGCTTGTTTTTCTCTAACCGAGGTTTTCAGAAGATTGCACCTCAGACAGTTCGGATGCCTGTAGTTTGATGCATATGAGCTTACTAAGAGGTTAGTTGGCAACTAAGTTGCAAGTTGTCAACTTAAAATATAGTAAGGTCTGCGTGGAAAATCCCTAGTCCTAGTTGTTACTTAACTTGTCGAGTTAGTAGACAGAATTTTAGTGGACATCCGATCAGCACTAAATGTGTTAGTTGTGAACTAGTCGTTATTCATTGCTTTGTTGAAAACTAGCTAGTAGCATTCAAATCCGTAGTCATGCTTTGAAGACTATAAAATTAGTTTCAAACTTGCCTAGTAGTCTACTAAGCAGTTGTCAACTTGGGCAAGTTGTATACTAGTTTAGTAAGCTCATATGCATCGATCTACTGGTCTCTATGTGTCCTCGTCTCTATGTGTCCTCGTCTCTATGCGTCCTCGTCTCTATGTGTCCTCGTCTCTATGTGTCCTCGTCTCTACGCGTCCTCGTCTCTATGTGTCATCGTCTCTATGTGTCCTCATCTCTATGTGTCCTCGTCTCTATGTGTCCCCATCTCTATGTGTTATCGTCTCTATGTGTCCTCGTCTCTATATGTCCTCGTCTTTATGTGTCCTCGTCTCTATGTGTCATCGTCTCTATGTGTCATCGTCTCTATGTGTCCTCGTCTCTATATGTCCTCGTCTCTATGTGTCATCGTCTCTATGTGTCCCCGTCTCTATGTGTCCTCGTCTCTATGTGTCCTCGTCTCTATGCGTCCTCGTCTCTATGTGTCCTCGTCTCTATATGTCCTCGTCTTTATGTGTCCTCGTCTCTATGTGTCATCGTCTCTATGTGTCCCCTTGGATTAGGGTAAGGGTAAGGGTTAGGGGTCAATTAAAGTTAGTGTTTGGGTTAGGGGTAGGGGTAGGGGTAGGAAAAGCTTAGGGTTAGGACAAAGAGACAGAGAGATATAAGACGGGGACACATAGACTGAGAAGGGGACATATGGATACGGGGACGGGGACATATGAAGACGGGGACATATGGAGACGGGGACATATGGAGACGGGGACATATGGAGACGGGGACATATGGAGACGGGGACATATGGAGACGGGGACATATGGAGACGGGGACATATGGAGACGGGGACACATGGAGACGGGGACATATGGAGACGGGGACATATGGAGACGGGGACACATGGAGACGGGGACACATGGAGATGGATACGGGGACACATGGAGACGGGGACATATGGATACGATACGGACATATGGAGACGGGGACATATGGAGACGGGGACATATGGAGACGGGGACATATGGAGACGGGGACATATGGAGACGGGGACATATGGAGACGGGGACATATGGATACGGGGACATATGGAGACGGGGACATATGGAGACGGGGACATATGGAGACGGGGACATATGGAGACGGGGACATATGGAGACGGGGACACATAGACTGAGAAGGGGACATATGGATACGGGGACATATGGATACGGGGACATATGGAGACGGGGACATATGGAGACGGGGACATATGGAGACGGGGACATATGGAGACGGGGACATATGGAGACGGGGACATATGGAGACGGGGACACATAGAGACTGAGAAGGGGACATATGGAGACGGGGACATATGGAGACGGGGACACATAGACTGAGAAGGGGACATATGGATACGGGGACATATGGAGACGGGGACATATGGAGACGGGGACATATGGAGACGGGGACATATGGAGACGGGGACATATAGAGACGGGGACACACAGAGACGGGGACACATAGAGACGGGGACACATAGAGACGGGGACATACAGAGACGGGGACAGATGGAGACGGGAACACATAGAGACGGTGACACATAGATACAGGGACACACACAGACGGGGACACACGAGATACGGGGACACATAGAGACGGGGACATATGGAGACGGGGACACATAGGAGACGGGGACACATAGAGACGGGGACACATATGGAGACGGGGACACATATAGAGACGGGGACACATAGAGACACACATAGAGACGGGGACACATAGAGACGGGGACACATAGAGACGGGGACACATAGAGACGGGGACACATAGAGACGGGGACACATAGAGACGGGGACACATAGAGACGGGGACACATAGAGACGGGGACACATAGAGACGGGGACACATAGAGACGGGGACACATAGAGACGGGGACACATAGAGACGGGGACACATAGAGACGGGGACACACAGAGACGGGGACACATGGAGACGGGGACACATAGAGACGGGGACACATAGAGACGGGGACAAATAGAGACGGGGGACATACAGAGGCGGAACTGGGAGACATAATCATCGAGACGGGGGCACAATGCTACGTAAAGCGACACCACCCATCCCACTGTCTCCTCCTTTCTGCTAAACGATAAAAGCCCTAGGGTGGGGGGTTAGACTGGGCGTGGTAATCATGAGAGCGTCTTAAACAGCTAACACGCGTAGTAACGTGTAAATTAGAAGATAACGCGGTAAACGTGTAGATTCGACAACCCCCTCCCCCCCCCCCCCCCCCCCCCCCCCCCCCCCCATGTTCACGACCCTCAGTCTCAAAGTCTGCTTCTTTCGATTGTATGGAAATAGTCCTAGGCTGATACTAACTAAACCTATCACATTCCCCCCAAACGACAAAATGTTGATGAAAATCCGTTTAACGTCCTCCGGTCTGAAACAGACACATAATGGGACGTTAATAGATATAAAGATGTGGGAACGATCCTGGAGGCAATGCCCGGAGGTAGTGCAACTCCAGGAAAGTCCCGAATTTGTAACGATGCAGATGTATATATAATTGCATAACAAAATATTGCTTGTCAGTGAAAGTTTTAAATGCGATTTTTGTGGGTTTTTTTTTTGCTGTCCCATCTTCCGAATCCCAATTCGCAGCTACACCCCGGTTTGTTCAAGTCGCAGAATCCGAGACCAGCAGTCCAAGGGGAGCAAATCTATGTTAGGCCGTCAGGAGGCAACCAACCGAGGAGACACTGCACTTCTGCTGAGTCACTTCTGTGGAGTTCAGTGGAGCCTGTATGCAGGACACCACCTACTAAGCCCCCTACTGACGACACTATTCTCTTAGTCGCGGAGTTTTTGCGAATTTTTGTTTTTTTTAGAGGGGATGGCGAGTCTACATGTTTGCAGAAACCGCCAACCCTTCTTCTTCTTCTTCTTCTTCTTCTTCTTCTTCTGCGTTCCCAGGCCATATGGCCATAATGGGTAAGGAACGTATGTGTCCGGTTTTCAGTTTTCACTGGTCTCCCCGCTGCGCACAGCCGACGCATTCCAAGTTTCGGAGGAGCACAAAGGAGAACAATTATTTGAAAAGATTTGTTTTGAAAAAAAGGGCAAGAGAATGGAGCCAATAAGTCAGAAAGATAGTAGATGATAGAAAACAGAGGGAAAAGGCTAGAGTCAAAGAGAGTGACAGAATAGAGGAAGCTACAAGCACAGAACTTCCAGAAGGTGGGGGAACTATTTTTTTAAACGAAAGACCCCCTGGTATCCCCACGGTGAGCCCGCCAGGTAAAGGTCAAGATGTGCCACCCCCCCCCCCCCCTGCATTTCTCGGTTAATTGCAATTTTCCGTTTTTGCCTTTCTTACCATACATAAAGCTGTATTTTAGGAACATTTTGAGCTAATTATCTTTTTGGAATACTAACCCTAACCCTAACCCTAACCCTAACCCTAAACCTAACCCTAACCCCCCCCCCCCCCCCCCACTATGTACTGCAGTACACCGCGATTTGTCACAGTTGTGGTTCGTTGCGTGTTTCCGTCTTATAAGGGGGGGGGGGGGGGTTTGGGTTAGGGTTAGGGATAGGGTTAGGGATAGGGTTAGTATTCCGAAAAGGTTATTAGCTAAAAATGTTCCTAAAATACAGCTTTATGTTTGGTGAGAAAGG
>CM065701.1:38510903-38513830 GCA_017654935.2 Phymorhynchus buccinoides
AACAAGCTAGCGCTTATAGTGTGGGCGATAATGTGTTTAACGTCCTCCGATCTGGAACAGGCACATAATGGAATATATGTGTAGGAATAAAGATGGTGGGTCGATCCTGCAAAGTCCCCTCAGCAGCATCGCCGAGCTACTCCGAAATCGGAATGTGTGGGCTGTACACATACATAACAACGCATCAAAACAGCACGTAACTACATAAAAACGCATCAAAACAGCACGTAACTGAATAGTGTTTTTTTTATATATAGCCTTGGGGTTCGGACCCGTGATTTGAGCGCGCGCGATCATGCGCACACGAGCGCACATAAAAATTCATGACAACTGTGTTATAGACCATTCATCAAGAACGGTTGTGGAAAAACTGCATTGAAATTACATGCAAAACTTCGCGAAGATATTAGCGATTATGTGTTTCGGGGTTTGAACCCCGTAACTGGCGCGACCTTGACCTTACATGTAAAACTAAATACATCAGTGGATAGCTTGTATCTTGGCAAACTAGTATTCCAAATTTGATTGATGATAGACTGAATAGTTTTGGAGAAAAACGGACAAATAGCCGGACGGACGGAGGCACGCCGGACGGACGTACGGACCAGACCAAAAACAATAGCTCTCCCCGAACCTTCGGCTCGGGGACTAATTAAGGACTGACAATCAAATAAATCCCCGCTTCGCTTTTATAATAGTCCGCTGTACGTCTTACGCTGAGGTGCGATATTGGACTTGACCTACTTTGCATGCTGAACTCCCATTACTCTCCCCCCCCCAACCCACCATGATACCCCCTTATGCACAGTTCCCAGTGTTCACCTGTCTCTCCCTCAAGCTCCTTCAGCCAAAAGACCCTCAACCACCCTTTTAGCCCCCTTTACCCCCCACCCCACCCCCCCCCCCACCCAACCCCAACCCTCCGCCCTCTTCATCATCTTCTCACCATGTCAGTTTTAAGGTCTTCCGCATAAGTCAGATCCTCTTTGGTTGGGAACCAAATTGCTGACAGTAAGTCCAATGATATGTTTCGCCCTTCCCTCCCTTCATCATCACATCGTCTTAATTGAAGACCCAGCACCACGAAAGGGCATTAATTAAGTCGCTGAGCTAGATTCTCACAACAGGCCTGGACAGTCAAAAAATCTCATTTTTTGGTCAATTTTGAAGTTATGTAATTAGGTAACTTAGGTACTTTATAGTCACTAGAGGCGTCTCTGTGAAATTCGGGGTTCTCCCACCTGGAGAGCGCGTCACGCGCAGTTAGAGGCGCGCCACCCATGGTAAAATTTTTTTTGTTTTTGTATGCGATTTTTTGTGTGAATGATGAGGAAGGAAAAGGGGAGAGGGGGGTAAATTTTGACCAAGTGTCAACTTTTTTCATTTGCCACTGGGTTTAAGCGTGTGCTAAGTGCATGGGCACCGGGACCTCGGTTTACCGTCCCATCCGAAAGACTCCACGTCTCAGACCGTGAGGCCTAGTACAAAGTGAGAAGAAAAATTACCCTGTACCCAGGTTTTCGAACTCGGGTTTTACTTGACACGATGCGAACCGCGCTACCACTGTGCCACTATCTACACCTTATTTGTATGTTTTGTGTTCTCTAACATCTTATCTTTCATCGTTTTTAAGGATCATTTTTAATATGATCTCTCAATTGTCTTTTAAGTGTTTTAAAATGAGTGTAGGTTCAAGCTAGGCTAGAATTTAGACAGTGTTTTCTCAAAACGGCTGACACTCGTTCCTACTAACTTTGAATGCTCATGAAACTCTGGACTGGAAAAAAAGATACGAGAATGGTTCTTGTATCATTAGAAAGAGCTTTGACTGACGTTTGGCAAATGTATCATTTTTCTGCGAATGGTCAGCTTTGACACTTAATGTCCATTTCGTGGTGCTAGGTCCCAATTATATCTTTCCCCTTTCCTCCTTTCATCGTCAAATCTTCTTTTGTACTTTTTTATTTTATTTTATCCACCCCCATCTCTTTTTCCAGGTGTCCACCTCCTCCGTTCCAACACTCATTTTCTCTCCCCCCCCCGCCCCCCCCCCCCCCGCTCTCTCTCTCCCCTACCAAACCCTCACACATCGCACTTGTTTCAACCGACATCGCTGAGCATAGTTCCTCATATGTAAAAAGCCACTGTCCGTGTGTGTTGTGTTTGTGTGTGTGTGTGTGTGTGTGGTGTGTGTGTGTGGTGTGTGTGTGTGGGTGTGTGTGTGTGTGTGTCTGAAACACGAAACGGCCCTTATAACTCCGCCGTTTTTCGACCGGAATCGCTTCAAATTTGCTATCAGCCATAACGTGGCCATGGCAACGGCAACCAAAGCGGCGGTGTCATTTGCGCGGTTTGGCAAAATATTCAATTTTTATATACTGTTGAGTAGAATAAATTAGGGTGTGTGGTGCGTTCGCGTGTGCTTGTGTGTAGTGTAGGTCGTACACGTGCGTTTTGAGTCGCGCGCACAATCGGCGCGTACATTGTGTGGTTGCGTGTATGTTCGTGCGGTGCGTGTGTGTGTGCGTGCGTGCGTGCGTGCGTGTGTGTGCGTGCTGTGTTGTGTGCGTGCGTGCGTGCGTGTGTGTGTGTGTGTTGTGTGTGTGTGTGCGTGCTGCGTGATGATGTGTGTGTGGCGTGCCGTTGTGTGTGTGTGGGTCTTTATTTGTGTCTGTGTTTGTGTGAACCGTGCGCACATAGGGAGAATGTATTCAGGGGGGGGGGGGGGGGGGGGGGGGGGGGGGGGGGGGGGGGGGGGGGGGGGGGGGGGGGGGGGGGGGGGGGGGGGGGGGGGGGGGGGGGGGGGGTGGGGGGGGTTGGGGGGGGGGGGGGGGGGGGGGGGGGGGGGGAGGGACTTAGCGACTACAGGGGATAGTAAGAAGTGATTGTCTGATATTTTAGCGCAACTGGGCGATAGGACTCCTGCT
>CM065701.1:38526830-38529330 GCA_017654935.2 Phymorhynchus buccinoides
TGTATGCGTTATGGTCGTTCCCTTTTGTAGGTCAGTGTGGAAGCAGCATGATGTGTACTTCATGGTTCCAAACATGTTTCAACAGGGGTATGAACAGTAATGGCATTAGTCCTTTATTCCATGCCCGGATTGCACTCTCGGATTTAAAACGTTTCCGGGGAAGCATGCCCCCGGACCCCCCTTTAGGGGTCTTGGTGCTTCGCACCTTCGATGAATTAGCCCCCACCCCTTAAAAACACATGCCCCATGCCCCTGTTTCCATGCGATCTAGGAGACTAGGAGGGTCCTTAACTGTACGGAGAAACTCCTCGTTCCATATAGAATTATGCGTTACGATTGAGGGTTATATGCTGAAAGGTACTATCATTCTTTCTTGGGTGAAAAGCCAGAAGGGATGAAGAAAGTGGACACTCCCTTCTGGCTTTCATCTGAGAGGAAAGAATAGTAAGTAGTACCTTCTGGTAGCCCTAGATAACCCTCGCTACGGGTTACGCCCCTTGTCGTCGTCAGGGACAGCCAACGAGTGAGATGACGATTGAAAGCCTGGCAATCCCACACCATTTCAGAGGAGATGGATATAACATTGTGGCTGATTTCATTGCACCTGGCCTGACAATCAAACCGAAAATCTGTTTCGCTTAAGCAAATCTTTTAATATTTCCAAACACATATTATAACAGAAAGCAAAACAGAGCATCAATAAGCTAGCGCTTATAGCGTGCGACAATCTGTTTAACGTCCTCCGACCTGGAACAGGCACATAATCGAATATATGTGTAGGAATAAAGATGGTGGGTCGATCCTGGAAGTATTGCAATGCCAGGAAAGACCCGTTGCAAACAAAGAAATAACAAGTGCAACGCCGAGCGGCTGCAAAGTCCCCTCGCAGCATCGCCGAGCTACTCCGAAATCGGAATGTGTGGGCTGTACACATACATAAAAACGCATCAAAGCAGCACGTAACTACCTAAAAACGCATCAAAACAGCACGTAACTGAATAGTTTTTTTTTTATATATATATAGCCTTGGGGTTCGGACCCGTGATTTGAGCGCGCGCGATCATGCGCACACGCGCGCGCACACAAATTCATGACAACTGTGTTATAGACCATTCATCAAGAAACGTTGTGGAAAAAAACTGCATTAAAATACATGCAAAACTTCGCGAGATTTTAGCGGTTATGTGTTTCGGGGTTTGAACCCCGTAACTGGCGCGACCTTGACCTTAATGTAAAACTAAATACATCAGTGGATAGCTTGCATCTTGGCAAACTAGTATGCCAAATTTGATGATGATAGACTGAATAGTTTTTGAGAAAAACGGACGAATAGCCGGACGGACGGAGGCACGCCGGACGGACGGACGGACGGACGGACGGACGGACCAGACAAAAACAATAGCTCCCCGAACCTTCGGCTCGGGGACTAATTAGGGACTGACAATCAAATAAATCCCCTCGCTTTTATAATAGTCGCTGTACGTCTTACGCTGAGGTGCGATATTGACTTGACCTATTGCATGCTGAACTCCCATTACCCCCCCCCCCCACCCCACCCCTACCCCCTTATGCACAGTTCCCAGTGTTCACCCTCTCCCCCTCAAGCTCCTTCAGCAACCCTCACCACCCCTTTAGCCCCCTTTACCCTCCCCCACCCCCCCAACCACCCCACCCTCCGCCCTCTTCATCATCTTCTCACCATGTCAGTTTTAAGGTCTTCCGCATAAGTCAGATCCTCTTTGGTTGGGAACCAAATTGCTGACAGTAAGTCCAATGATATGTTTCCCCTTCCCTCCCTTCATCATCACATCTTCCAATTGAGACCCAGCACCACGAAAGGGACATTAAGTCGCTGAGCTAGTTTCTCACAACAGGCTTGGAAAGTCAAACATCTCATTTTTTGGGGTCATTTTTGAGTTAGGTATTAGGTATTAGGTCATTTATAGTCACAGAGGCGTCTCTGTGAAATTTGGGTTGCTCCCACCTGGAGAGCGCGTCGCAGCCAGAAGCGCGCCACACAATTTTGTTTATTGTTTTTTGCATGCGATTTTTGTGTGACTGATGACGAAGGAAAGGGGAGGGGGGTAAATTTTGACCAAATGACAACTTTTTCGTTGCCACTGGGTTTAGCGTGTGCTAAGTGCATGGGCACACGGGACCTCGGTCTCATCAGAAAGACTCCACGTTCAGACCATGAGGCTTAGTGCAAAGTGAGAGGAAAAATTCCCTGTACCCAGGTTCGAACTCGGGTTTACTTGACACGAGGCGAACGCGCTACCACTGTGCCACTCTACACTTTATGGGTATTTTTGTGTTCTCTAACATCTTATCTTTCATCTTTTTTAAGGATCATCTTTAATATGGTCTCTTAATGGTATTTTAAGTGTTTTAAAATGAGTGTAGGTTCAGCTAGGCTACAATTTAGACAGTGTTTTCTCAAAATGGCTGACACTCGTCCTACTAACTTTGAATGGTCATAACTCTGGAACGGAAAAAAGAT
>CM065701.1:38534330-38536830 GCA_017654935.2 Phymorhynchus buccinoides
GATGCCATGCTTTGCCCGGGTCATAGCAAGCCTGACAGCACAAATTTGAGGCGATTCGGTTAAGAAAACGGCGGAGTTATTCGTGAAAAGGTGAAGCGGCGTCTAGCGCGCGCGTTTCTGAACCGATTCGCTTCCGGTTTGGCACACGGATAGTCCCCGGCCCCGGTCATCTTCCTGCCAAATATGACACGGCCGCCTCGTTGCCGTTGCCGTTGCCCCGTTAGGGCTCACCGCAAATTTAGGGATTTGGTCAAAAACGGCAAAGTTTGAAGGCGATTCGTTTTTCACACAACAACACACGGCACACACACACACACACCACCCACACACACACACACACACACACACACACACACACACACACACACACACACACACATACACACACACACACACGGACGGACAGTTGGCGTTTTACTGATGATGATGATGCATGCATAATTAATCCTTTGGGAATTGCCAATCAAGTTCTATTTAGTTTGCCGTGGGGCTGGGTGGGCGGGTGGGGGGGGGGGGGGAGGGGGGTGGTAGCAGTGGCGTTTTGTGTCTTAAAGGTGGACCCTGACGGATGAGGTTTTGCAAGAAACACGTCGAGATCACCAGAAAGACAGCCTTTTTCAAGGAGACCGAACACTCACTTTGCTCTGGTTTCCTAGAAATTAAACCGTGAAAACGGCGATTCCTCCTTGGCGGAGATGCCGGAGAGAGTAGCCATTTTGGATGGGGTGGGTGGAGGTCACTCATTGTGGTTGAAGCGTTTTCTTTTTTTTTTCTAGTGCAGTGAAAAAACAAAATGGAGCTATTTCCTTTGTTGTGAGCGAAACTCCTTTTGATAAACTGTATAAAAAATAAAATTAAAAAAAGGCTTGTATTGCGGAAATTTCGTAGCAAACGATTTGGCGGCCATTAGAAAAGAGACGTCACACGCCTTCTCTTTGGGTGAAAGAATTTGACTTCCAGCACCTCCGCCAAGGAGGAATCGCCGATTTGACGGTTTGATTTCTAGGAAACCAGAGCAAAGTGAGTGTTACAATCTCTGTAAAGGGTGCTTTCCTGGTGATCTCGACGTGTTTCTTACAAAAAACTCATCCGTCAGGGTGTCCCTTTAACCGTCTTTCTGCACTCCCAGTTCTGGAAGAACAGGAGTGCCTTGGAATTTGAACGAGGGCCGTACGTTTCTCTGTCTGTCTGTGTGTGATAAAAAATGTCTTCCGCTTCACTGCGCCTAAACTGCTGAACCAATCTTAACCAAACTTGGCAGAGTGGCCTAGATGCTGCGGTCCGTGGTATCAGATTGACCAATGCCATGGCAGTCCTGTCTTCCTGTCTTCAGAAAGAAAGGGTAAAAAAAAAAAAGCCCACCCCAATTATCTCGTTTCAGTCAAACCTACTCTCGTCTATTGAGACCCATTGCTTCATTTCAAATGGGGTTTCTTACCCGCCCACCCCCACCCCCCTATGTTTCTTTCCCCCCCTCCCCTCCCCCCCCCCCTACCCTCCCTCCCCACCTCCACCCGGCTTCGCAAGTATTTCTTCACACCCTTCAATCCACAAATCCGGTATCTCGTGAGAGAGAACAAGAACCGAATCCTGACGACGGATTTGATGCATACAAACACGGGACCTTGTGCCATTTGAAGCACAAGCACGCAAACAAACAAACAAACAAACAAACAAACAAACAAACAAACACAACAAAAGCTCGACATCTACTTGACAAATATTTTGTTTCAATAACCTTTAATCTAGCGATGCTTTTTGTTGGCTTGCCCCCCACACGTCAACACTTGGAAGTGGATTCAAGTTTTTAGTCCCCGAGCCGAAGGTTCGGGGAGCTATTGTTTTTGTCTGGTCCGTCCGTCCGGTGTCCGTCCGGCGTGCCTCCGTCCGTCCGGCTATTCGTCCGTTTTTCTCCAAAACTATTCAGTCTATCATCATCAAATTTGGTATACTAGTTTGCCAAGATGCAAGCTATCCACTGATGTATTTAGTTTTACATTAAGGTCAAGGTTGCGCCAGTTACGGGGTTCAAACCCCGAAACACATCATCGCTAATATCTCGCGAAGTTTTGCATGTATTTCAATGCAGTTTTTTTCCCCACAACATTTCTTGATGAATGGTCTATAACACAGTTGTCATGACATTTTTCTGTGCGCTCGTGTGCGCATGATCGCGCGCGCTCAAATCACGGGTCCGAACCCCAAGGCTATATATATATAAAAAAAAACTATTCAGTTACGTGCTCTTTTGATGCGTTTTTATGTAGTTACGTGCTGTTTTGATGCGTTTTTATGTATGTGTACAACCGACACATTCCGATTTCGGAGTAGCTCGGCGATGCTGCGAGGGGACTTTGCAGCCGCTCGACGTTGCACTTGTTTTGTGTTTTTTTTTTAAACGAGCGAAAAGGATCTTACGACTGGCGTGCCATGGAGATGAAATTATTATTCTGATCGTTTGCGTTGTGTGTGTTTGTTTGTTTTGAAAGGATGTTTTTGT
>CM065701.1:38546830-38551830 GCA_017654935.2 Phymorhynchus buccinoides
CATTATTATTAAGAGGTAAAACATTAAATCGCGTTTGGGTTATGGCCACTCGAAAACAATATGTGTCCATACTCGTAATATATCTTTCTTTCTCAAATATTGTTTTAAACGATCTGTAACTGTCATATCTGTCTCGATCTCTAATACTGCCTGTCCATTCTTGTATAAAAATGTCAATTAATCTTTGTTTGAAATTCCTCAGGAACATATTCACATTGCCAACACTCTGATACAGCCAAACAAAATTGAAACCCGATAAACATAAAATCTCTCTAACGTTTGACACCCAACATTGCTTACCAGCTTCATCAAGATCCAGAAGCATTAAGTAAGCTTTATACGTCAATCTTTCTTTTTTCATCTGTAAAAGTTTACACCAGTACCTGATAACAGAGACATATGAATTAATATAGAGCGGATATCTTCCTAAATCACCATACACCATCTTGTTAGGTGTTTTCATGGGTACACACAAGAACCGTTTGCATGCTATCATGTGGATTTTGTCCAGATGATCCAGCTTATTAAGGCCCCAGATTTCCGATGAATAAAGCAAAATTGGTTGAATTTTAACATCAAAAATTTTGAAAAACGTAGCCGCAGACATTTCTTTATACTTTTGAAAAACTCTGTTTAATTGAACAACTGCCTTCTTACCTTTAGCTACTAAATGTTCAGTGCCTTTTTTAACGCTAAGCATAGTAGTAAACGTAAATCCTAAATAGCAATAACTATTTACAACTTCAAGTTTTATTCCATTGAAGAACCACTGTTCGTTACGTCCCAGAAAACCACCCTTTCTAAATACCATTATTTTACTCTTATCGATGTTAACATTTAATTTCATGCTATTACAACAAGTGTGCAGAATATTCAATTGATTTTGTAAACCACTTGGGGTTGTTGACAGCAGAGCAACATCGTCGGCAAATAACAGAATAAACAATTCCATAATTCCTGGTAGCATCTGAAAACCGTGTTTTCCATTTGCATTCATGTGAGTTGCAAGTTGGTCGATAAATACTGAAAACAGCGTGGGGCTCATAACACATCCTTGCCTCACCCCAACTGGACAATCAAAAAATTCTGTTAATTCACAATTCACTCGAACACATGAAAGTAGTGACTGGTACATTGACTTCACAGATGCCAAAAATTTACCCTTAACTCCATTACTTTTTAAACATTCTAGCAATTTATTATGATGAACCGAATCAAACGCTTTCTTGAAGTCGATGAATGCAACATACAATTTTCTGCCTTTTCTGTGCATACATTTTTGAACAACTGAATATAAGTTAAATATCTGATCTACTGTTGAATAACCTTTTCTAAAACCTGCTTGATTATCAGAAACTAAATTGTTCTCCTCTAGCCAATTATAAAGCCTTGCATTTAATACTGTTGTGTAACACTTCCATATTATACTTAAAAGTGAAACCCCTCTATAATTGTCTACATTTTCTCTGTTACCCTTTTTATATATAGGGATTATAATGGCTTTAGCCCATTCTTTGGGGTATGTTCCTGACTGAAAAATAACGTTAAAGAGTTTCACTAAAAACAACAATACATCTTTGTCACATGTTTTTAGCATTTCAGCTGATATATCATCAATGCCACATGCTTTTCCTTCGTTAAGTTTATATATAGCTTTGATAACTTCCTCCAGTGATATATCCTTATTTAGAATATGTTCATTTTCTTCAATCAAGTCAACATCTACCGTAGTATGTTCATCATCCTCATTTTGTTTTTGAAAAAGATCCCTGAAGTGAATGAACCAGTCAGCAGTACTAATATTATTTCCACATTTGTCCATGTTACCACAGCCCATGTTTCTAACTTCTTTCCAAAATTGAGAAGAATCGTGTATTTTACTAGCTAAAGACTCAACTTTTTTCTTTCTAAACTCTCTTTTCTTCTTTCTCAACAATCGTCTATATTCTCTCCTATCAGCTACATAATCCAATCTATCCTCTTCTTTTCGAGTTTTTCTGAACCGGTTCAGCTTCATTCTAGTTTGTTTTTTCAAGACATAGCATTCATCATCAAACCATTCTGATTTTCTGTTGGTGTGATGAGTGGGTATCTTCCGAAACATACAAGCACTTGCATCTTTCAGGCAACTGACAAAGACATCAAGAGCATTGTCAACGTTACTCTCCAATTCTGCATTAGCCCTCAACAATTTGTTATGCATGTCTTCGCTATGAAGGACACTGAGAAAATCATTTACCTTATCTTTGTCCCATCTGCATTTTTCAATGACATCTTTCTTCTGTTGACTCTCTTCATGCTGATTTGCACATTTAATTTTAATAACAACGGGCAAATGATCTGATTCTACTAAACTCTCCACAACTAGAGACGAAATATCAACATTTAATATCAAGTCTGTAGATGTGATGAAATAATCTATTGTGCTAGCACCTGAAGATGAAATATAAGTAAAACCATCATCAAAACCAGGATTACACAGACCATTTAAAATTACACAATCAAACATATTGCAAATCTCTATTAACTGTTTACCAAACAAATTAATACACATGTCCTGTGATTTTCTCGGCCACATAGTGTCTGACGCAATGTGAAGCCTTTCAAAATCATCGTTATTATCAATACAGTAATTGTCACACGCAGTACGTGCATTGAAATCCCCAGTTAACATGAGGGAGAAATCATCATATACACTTTGCAAATCAAGTATACATTGTTCGAGAACCTCCATGCCAAATGCATCATGATTAGTTTTCCAAAAGTCTGAATCATAAGGGTGTACGTAGGAGCAAACTAACATAATATCTTTGTTTGTGTTCAACATATCTTTGTGTAATTTTAACACAACAATACTGTCATACCCTATTTCAACATTTTCTACAAAAGAAGCATACTTTTTCCTTATTAGCACGATTACACCCCCAGAATACCTCCCATGTGATGAGAGCTTTTTTGCTTTAGAAGTAAATGAAACATAATCATGAAAAAGAGCTGAGTCCAAATCATTAGCTAAAAAGGTTTCAGTCAGGCAGATAACGTCATACTTATGAAGAAAATTAATAAAATCGCTGTTATCAAGCTTATTCAATAGACCATTCACATTATACGTAACAAAACTAACCTGGAATCCATTCACAACTTTAAACTTGTTATGTAGAGTCTTTGGCGTACTATGTACAGACTCTGACCCTGGGCCATTAGCCAGACTATTACCATTTGCATCATTACTTTTTTGGCAGTAATTTGTGGCCCGGCCGTGTCCCTATTTCTCATTACCTTCGCCGAGAGAGAGAGAGAGAGAGAGAGAGAGAGAGAGAGAGAGAGAGAGAGAGAGAGAGAGAGAGAGAGAGAGAGAGAGAGAGAGAGAGAGAGAGAGAGAGAGAGAGAGAGAGAGAGAGAGAGAGAGAGAGAGAGAGAGCGAGAGAGAGCGAGAGAGCGAGAGAGAGAGAGAGAGAGAGAGAGAGAGAGAGAGAGAGAGAGAGAGAGAGAGAGAGAGAGAGAGACAGACAGACAGACAGACAGACAGAGACACAGAGACAGAGAGGAAAGAGTGACAGTGACAGTGACATCGGCAATTTCGCTGTTATGAGATAATAAAGATGATTTGATTTGATTTGATTTGAAGTGTGTTGCCGCGCGCGCGCGTGTGTGTGCGTGCGTGTGTGTGCGCGCGCGTGTGTGCGTGTGTAGGTACGCGCGCGCGTCTGCGCGTGCAAGCATGTGCATGTGTTTTGTATATAGCGTGTATGCGTGTGTGTTTGTGTGTGTGCGCACACGCGCAACTTTTGATGTGTGAATGGAAAGGACTAAAGAGCTTACCATCAACCGATCTACTGTGTGTCTATGGTCATGGGACAATGCAATAGGAGAACAGTACGTCATTGTTCCTTTGCCTCTTCTCTCTCTTCTCTTCTCTCTCTCTCTCTCTCTCTCTCGTCTCTCTCTCTTCTCTCTCTCTCCTCCATATGATAGGGGCTCTCTCTCATATTCTCAAATGTTCGACTTCTCTCTCTCTCTCTCTCTCTCTCTCTCTCTCTCTCTCTCTCTCTCTCTCTCTCTCTCTCTCTCTCTCTCTCTCTCTCTCTCTCTCTCTCTCTCCCCATAATGATACGGGCAGAAAGGCATATTCATTCAAATGTTCGACTTCGACTCTCTCTCTCTCTCTCTCTCTCTCTCTCTCTCTCTCTCTCTCTCTCTCTCTCTCTCTCTCTCTCTCTCTCTCTCTCTCCCATATGATACGGGCAGAAAGGCATATTCATTCAAATGTTCGACTTCGACCTCTCTCTCTCTCTCTCTCTCTCTCTCTCTCTCTCTCTCTCTCTCTCTCTCTCTCTCTCTCTCTCTCTCTCTCTCTCTCTCTCTCTCTCTCTCTCTCTCTCTCTCTCTCTCTCTCGCTCGCTCTGCGGGTACACACGTGTGTGTACGGTATATGTCCCTCTGTCTGTGTGTCTGTGCGTGCGTGCATACACGCGCGCGTGTTTGTCTCGTGTTTGTTTGCTTCGCTGCTTAATGGTCTGACCGTCTGCCTAATTATTTTGGTTAATTGCGACGTTTTCATAACTTTTTACCCGGCCTCTTTCCCGGCCAGAGGCCGGGGTTTTGCGATTGGCTTGTGTGTGTGTGTGTGTGTGTGTGTGTGTGTGTGTGTGTGTGTGTGTGTGTGTGTGTGTGTGTGTGTGTGTGTGTGTGTGTGTCTGTGTCTGTGTGTCTGTGTGTCTGTCTGTCTGTCTGTCTGTCTGTGTATCGATTATCTTAAAAACTACTGTTTGGACTTTGATTAAAATTGGCAGAGGGGTAAACAGCTTGAAAAGGAAGCTTCCTTTCGTTAATCAACACCGTGCTGACCTTGTGGTGGTGTACCATGGTGCAAGGAAGTTTGTATAAAAGTTCAGCTGTATCTCGTGAACTACTGAACAGAATCGCTTCAAATTTTGGGCTATGTATTTTATGCGTTCTGTAAGGGTGGAAAGTGGTGTGTTTATTGGGGGGTGGGGGTG
>CM065701.1:38564330-38574330 GCA_017654935.2 Phymorhynchus buccinoides
CAATTTCGATGCAGTTTAACCCTTTCACCGCCAGCCATATTTCAGCTAAAAATGTCCATTAAAATTACCTGGGTAGAGAACAAAATCCATCTGCAGTATTGGGGATTCTTCTGTGACATATATATAAAATAAGGTCTATCCTTACTTCCCAAAACTAAGACAAAATAGGGTCTTTGGATAATAGACCCCGATTTGATGCCTTTTAGTGACATAGGTGTTAAATCACTGTGGTGCTAAAATGCGACTTTGGCGCTGAAAGGGTTAAACTGTAGTTTTTGGTTGTTTGTTTACTTGCACATACACAGAACTAAATTATTCAGTTCATGACACAGATAGATCTTCTTCTCGTTGATCAGTGTATGTCAATTACTGGCCAAAACTTACGTGCTTGAGTTGACATGTTTTTTTGTTCCGCGGTTGTTTCGATCGGTCAGGGTGAAATTGTACATAATGTTTGTTTTTTTGCGTTTAATGAAAATCAGTATTATAAAGCAGCTTAAAGGGGCACCCTGACGGATGCGTTTTTGTAAGAAACACGTCGAGATCACCAGGAAAACACCCTTTACAGAGATTGCAACACTCACTTTGATCTGGTTTCCTAGAAATCAAACCATCAAATCGGCGATTCCTCCTTGGCGGAGGTGCTGGAAGTCGCAATGCAAGTCTTTTTATTTTTTATTTTTGTTTAAATTTTTATACAGTTTATCTAAAGGAGTTTTGCTCACAACAAAGGAAATAGCTCCATTTAAAAAAAAAAAATGTACTACAAAAAAAAGAAAACGCTTCAACCACAGTGAGTGACCTTCACCCACCCCATCCAAAATGGCTACTCTCTCCGGCATCTCCGCCAAGGAGGAATCGCCGTTTTGACGGTTTAAATTTCTAGGAAACCAGAGCAAAGTGAGTGTTCCGATACTTGAAAAGGCTGTCTTTCTGGTGATTTCGACGTGTTTCTTGCAAAAACTCATCCGTCAGGGTGCCACCTTTAAACCATACAGCGCAGAACAACGGTGCTTAGGCCTACAACTTCAACTTTGCCCTTTTATGATTCTACCTCCTCCTCCGCAGTTGTTTTCGTTTTGATACGTTAAAAACGATTCTCACGCTTTGTGCTTTTGTTTTTTTAAAAGAATGGGACATTCTTCTTTTACCCCGTTGACTTTCTTTGAGGGACGGTTCTCAAGGCTCTTTCCAGCATCGAATAACAAACAACTCCACTGTTTTCATTATTGGCCTTCGCCGTTGTACCGAACTCTTGGGAATTCGTTCGTCTAATATCCCATCAAACGCATAGTCTAAGAAAACAAAGCAACTAACATCTACATAACCCTTGCTGTTTATTGCTGCCGCGGGGCCTTTCTTTTCTCTACGCGAGTCGTTGACGAAGACGACTGACAGCATTGTACCGAGACGGTACTTTTAAACACCGAAACGGGCCGAAACGGGCCGAAACGGACCAAAACGGACACCAAAACGGACCGAAACGGACACCAAAACGGACACCAAAACGGACACCAAAACGGACCGAAACGGACATCCGAAACGGACCAAAACGGACACCGAAACGGACCGAAACGGACACCGAAACGGACCGAAACGGACACCGAAACGGACCGAAACGGACACCGAAACGGACCGAAATGGACACCGAAACGGACCGAAACGGACACCGAAACGGACACCGAAACGGACCGAAACGGACACCGAAACGGACCGAAATGGACACCGAAACGAACCGAAACGGACACCGAAAACCGGACACCGAAACGGACACCGAAACGGACCGAAACGGACCGAAACGGACACCGAAACGGACACCGAAACGGACCGAAACGGACACCGAAACGGACCAACACGGACACCGAAACGGACCGAAACGGACCGAAACGGACCAAAACGGAGCGAAACGGACTCAAGCTGAGGCTTGATGTAAGGATCTAGATACAAATGTTGTGTGCCCAACCTCAGAAACAAAACCAGTTAACGTTAACTTTGAGTAATGTTCCGTGTTCAAAAAAAAATCGGATTTTATGGAATTTCGATTTGATGCAAAGAGGACACCATTCTCTTGTAGAATGTCTTTTTTGCTCGGGTTGGCATCCACTGGACAGTCAAATTGCAGGCCGATCATGCAAACTGATGAGACCTTCTCTTAGGTCAAAACAGCTGTCTTTGCATAAGGCACTGTCCCTCCACAATTGGGAGAAAAAGTAAATCAGCACAATTTATATAATTGTTTTTATATTTAATTTTTTTTTTTTTTTTTTTTTTTTTTTTTTTTTGCTTTGATAAAGCTTTTCTGTGTCCAATGTCTTTATTTGTGAACCTCAGAAACAAAACCAGTTAACGTTAACTTTGAGTAATGTTCCGTGTTAAAAAAATAATAAAAAATTAAAAAATTAAAAAATTATATAAATTGTGCTGATTGTGCTTTTAATTTTTTTTAAAAATATTTTTAACACGGAACTTTACTCAAAGTTAACGTTAACTGGTTTTGTTTCTGAGGTTCACAAATAAAGACATTGGACACAGAAAAGCTTTATCAAAGCAAACTATTCTGCATTTCAAATGCACTAACTTTTCAGTCCTTCAGAGTAGGGGTACGGAGCTGGCTATTCACTGAGATTTTTCTTTCATGCTATATATATATATATATATGTATGTGTGTGTGAGTGCGCGCATGTGCGAGTGCGGGTGCGTAGTCAGATCAGGTAAAGAACAAAAAAACTAAGAGCGTGGAAACGCTCGATCAACCAGCCGCGTAGCAGCATCTTCGGCTCCAGTGACCTTGCCCCTTGTCCAATGACCTTCATTTTCGAACTTGGCCTAGATATCCTTATTCCTATCTGCATGCAAAATTCGAGGCTCCTAGGTTTCTAAAAACAAAAAAGGCTGCTATCCTAAGATTTAACCTCAGCTTGAGTCCCTTTCGGTCCGTTTCGGTGTCCGTTTCGGCCCGTTTCGGTGTTTAAAAGTACCGTCTCGGTACATACAATGCTGTCAGTCGTCTTCGTCAACGATTCGCGTAGAGATTCGGTTTAGAGGTACTGAGATGCTGCCACAAGGCAGGTTTTGAATTCCCTGTGCTCTGGAGGTTTTCTTTTTATTTCAGTAGGCTTGCTTTATTTACATCGGTACCGACAGCGCGTCATGCCATCAAGCGTACAACGAATGCTGTATATTAGGATTCAGAGCTAGCAGTATAGGAAGCAACAAAAGTTGAGCACCCCTGCTCCTAGAAGTCTCTTTTCTTCTTCTTCATGGAAGCATGTTAAATAAATGCCTTAGTTGTGGGATATTGCAGCTTATGGAGGCAAGAGTTTGTGGTTTGTGGCTGGTTGACACATGCACAAACAGCTCTTCCAGTCATGTCCCAAACATAGTTAATGGGTTATTAGATCATACACAGAGCTGTATTTTTACACGGGCATCTCTGTTTTGAACTGTTGAATGTCTGTCACAGCTTGCTGTGCCAATGAGCGATTGAAAATTAAAGTAAAGCACGGATTGACATCATGCTGT
The DNA here is from genome assembly GCA_017654935.2 of Phymorhynchus buccinoides. Classification (NCBI taxonomy): domain Eukaryota; kingdom Metazoa; phylum Mollusca; class Gastropoda; order Neogastropoda; family Raphitomidae; genus Phymorhynchus; species Phymorhynchus buccinoides. The sequence goes on from CM065701.1 coordinate 38,567,853, forward strand.
TTGTAGGTGACATGCAACAACAAAAAACATGTCATCTTTCTCTCTTTCTTTATTTCTCTCTTTCTTTCTTTCTTTCTTTCTTTTTTCTCGCTCAGACAACTTCTTGTTGTAATGAGCGCAGATACGTCATGCTGCCGCTATGTTCCTGATCGGCCCACCGTGTTCGTCTTTGGCTGGAGAAAAGTTTGGTAAGAGTTTCTGGAACAAAGGCAGGAGAATGAACCAGTAAGGCACAGAAAAAACCATGTCATCTTTCTTTCTTTCTTTCTCTCTTTCTTTCTTTCTCGCTCAGACAACGTCTTGTTGTAATGAGCGCAGATACGTCATGCTGCCGCTATGTTCCTGACAGGCCCATCATGTTCGTCTTTGGCTGGAGAAAAGTTTGGTAAGAGTTTCTGGAACAAAGGCAGGAGAATGAACCAGTAAGGCAGACAAATAGTAGATGACAGTAAGCAAAGGCAGACAAATAGTAGATGACAGTAAGCAAAGGCAGAGTGACAGATTAGAAGAAGTTACCAGCACAGAGCTTCCAGAAGGTGGGGGAACTATTTGTACAAGAGGCCTCGGTATCCCCACAGGGGATAGACATAATCGTATATATTAACAAGTCACGGGGGATAGATATAATATTATTAGCAGAAACAAGTTTTATAGTTTTTAAATAATAAAATTGATTTGGCTATTTTGAACCTTTCTTATTGTTTTCATAATGGTACCTAGCTTTTTGAAATGGTCCGTACTTTTTTGTTTTTAAATACTGTTGTAATTTATCGTTTGAACAATCATCATCATCATCATCACCACCACCATCATCACTTTTACTGATATCTATAGCCTACTATGTTTTACTTGAGAAGAAAACGTTCTTCCGTTTCTTTAAAATCAACATCACGGTCGTGTTCTTTGTCTTTTTTCGCATTATTTAGCCTTCTTTGTACTAACATGTTAAGCTGTTTTGCCATGGAATTAATATGGCTTTTTGGGGTTGTAAATCCAGCAGTCACCCCCCCCCGCCCCCAGTCTTATGTGTACTCATTTGTGACCTAGCACCACGAAAGGGACATTAAGTGTCAAAATAACCATTCTGAGAAAATTGTACCTTTACAAACTTCAGACAATGCTCTTTGTATTGATACAAGAACTATTCTTTTATATTTTTTCGTTCCAGAGTTATGAGCATTTAAAGTTAGTAGGGTGAGCATCGGCCATTTTGAGAAAACACAGTTTAAAGTCTAGCCTTGCTGAAGAAAATGCATCGACCTCCTCATTTTAAAGCACTTATAAGACCATTTAGAGACCACATTAAAGATTGTCCTTTATAAATATGAAAGATAAGATGTTAGAGAACACGAAAATACCCATAACTCAAAATTGAGAAAAACAATGAGATTTTTGACTTTGCAAGCCTGTTGTGAGAAACTAACCCAGCGACTTAATGTCCCTTTCGTGGTGCTGGGTCACACTTGTGTAGCAACAATGGGAGAGACGGGGTATGTGAGGGAAGGGGTGAAGGAAAGGGCCCCCCTGCATTTCTCGGTTAATTCTATTTTTCCGTTTTTGCCTTTCTTACCATACATGAACCAGGCCCTGTATTCACGTTGAGATAGCATGAGACTTAGCATCATGCTAACTTAGAAGCTCTTCCAAAAGTCCTATTAAATCCTATAGGACATTGGAAGAGCTTCTAAGTTAGCATCATGCTAAGTCTCATGCTATCTCAACGTGAATACAGGCCCTGTATTTTAGGAACATTTTTTAGCTAATAACCTTTTTGGAATACTAACCCTATCCCTAACCCTAGCCCTAAACCTAACCCTACCCCCCACTATGTACTGCAGTACACCGCGATTTGTCACAGTTGTGGTTCGTTGCGTTTTCCCGTCTTATAGGGTGGGAGGGTAGGGTTAGGTTTAGGGCTAGGGTTACGGATAGGGTTAGTATTCCAAAAAGGTTATTAGCTAAAAATGTTCCTAAAATACAGGTTTATGTATGGTAAGAAAGGCAATAACGTAAAAATACAATTAACCGAGAAATGTAGGGGTGTGTGGTGTGTGGCACATCTTGACCTTTACCGAAAAGGAGATGGGGGGGGGGTGGGGGGGGGGGGGGTGTGGTGAAAGTGTGGGCGGGAAAACTGACTCGAAATAGATTCTTGCGTTTAATTCACCGTAAGAGGTTTCTGTTGCGAGTGTGACAAGCACGCGCGCAAAATCACAAAAAAAAACCCACCTTGCCACGGAGGGAAGAAAAAACCATCCTAAATTGATTTTTGATGAACCGACACGTATGGTGCGTGGGCGTAAGGGGAGCGTCACGGAGGATGACATTTAGGATGTTTTTACGTACCTGTTTATATCGGATCGTATCCTTTGACCTCGATAGTGCCAAAGACTGTACAGGGGAAGATAAACATCCGGTCTCTTTTCCCTATATGAGCAGTGAGGACAGAAACACTGGTTATGTCCCTTTGAAACGTGACACATTTGACACATCGATAGGCCAGTTGAATTCTCCGTTCAAGTTCCAGTCCGAGTTTTTGGATAGCCTCCACTGTGAATGGTGTACACGTCCCCACTAACGATAACTCTATCAGCCCGGTTCGCCGAGCTCTTTAAGTAGTCCATCTTACCCTTTTAGAATATCTTTGATAAGTGCCAAGGAAACAAACAAGTATTTAATTTGCGAGAGAGTTCAACGACCGACTGACAGCATTGTTTTTGCTTTGGCTACTCAACTGGGAGTAGAAGATAAATATAGTATAAGGTTAGCTAAGTGTACCTAAAAAAAACAAGTGCTATTCTGAATCAACGATGCCGTAAATTCCATCGGCTGTTGGTTTTTTTTTAGGAGAGAAAACACACACAGGGGGACCAATGGAAAAAGCTACAGAAAAAACAAGCGCGAAATCGCAATAGTTTGTGGCACGCGGTCTATTTTTACCTCTCCAATCATGAGTCACCTCCCCTGCCTTTTCAATAATTTTAATCTGTATACCAGAATGTTATCTCTGCACCATTTCGTAACTTTTTATATCTTTTGGAAAACATTTAAAACTATGTATCCTACTTATACTCATCAAAAGAAGCACCGCATACTCGTCGTGTCTGTTGTAGTGTCTGTATTACGTATGTTTATTATTGTGTACGCTTTTAAAATACATCATTTTAAAGAGCGGCCTCAATTAATTTTGAAGTGTAGCCTCAATTTGAAGTGCGACAATTTTGTCTAAATGTGCGACAATTTTGGACCGACAGACCGACCGACCGACTGACAAAGTGAGTTATAGGTTTGTGGCTTGAGCCACAAACAAAAAGAACCGCATGTTTCGATTCTCCGGTTTCAAATGAAGCATGTTCAACGACTTCTAAAGCTCATTGGCAGCTATGCCGCATAATGTGTGGTTTTTAGTTCCCGAGCCGAAGGTTCGGGGAGTTATTGTTTTTGTCTGGTCCGTCCGTCCGTCCGTCCGTCCGGTGTCCGGCGTGCCTCCGTCCGTCCGGCTATTCGTCCGTTTTTCTCACAACCTATTCAGTCTATCGTCATCAAATTTGGTATACTAGTTGGCCAAGATGCGAGCTATCCACTGATGTATTTAGGTTTACATTAAGGTCAAGGTCGCGCCAGTTACGGGGTTCAAACCCCGAAACACGTAATCGCTAATATCTCGCGAAGTTTTGCATGTATTTCAATGCAGTTTTTTTCACAACATTTCTTGATGAATGGTCTGTAACCCAGTTGTCATGAATTTTTCTGTGCGCGTGTGTGCGCATGATCGCGCGCGCTCAAATCACGGATCCGAACCCCAAGGCTATATATAAAAAACTATTCAGTTTTTATGTAGTTACGTGCTGTTTTGATGCGTTTTTATGTGAGTAGCTCGGCGATGCTGCGAGGGGACTTTGCAGCCGCTCGGCGTTGCATTTGTTATTTTTCTCTCAGGAAGACTATTCCAGTGTAAACAATACAACGACAACGACAACAACAATAGCAGCGGCAACAATAGCAGCGGCAACAATAGCAACGACAACAACAGCCGACAACGACAGCGAAAACATCAACAGCAGCAAGAACGAAAAACAAACAGAAAACCCATGCGCTGTAGAGGAAACTAAGTTGGCATTAAAATAGCAGACGAATTAAGGTTTTTCACCCATGGTCAGTGATGTACGAAGGATGTTAAATTGAAAGGAAGAGTGTCCTGATATTAGGAAACAACAACCAATAAGACATAATGTGTTGGTTCTGGCGAAAACGATAAAACAAACAGAAAACCCATGCGCTATAGAGGAAAATAAGTTGGCATTAAAATAGCGGACGAATTAAGGTATTGCACCCATGGTCAGTGATGTACGAAGGATGTTAAATTGAAAGGAAGAGTGTCCTGATATTAGGAAACAACAACCAATAAGACATAATGTGTTGGTTCTGGCGAAAACGATAAAACAAACAGAAAACCCATGCGCTATAGAGGAAAACTAAGTTGGCATTAAAATAGCGGACGAATTAAGGTATTGCACCCATTGGTCAGCGATGCACGAAGGATGTTAAATTGATAGGAAGAGCGTCCTGATATTAGAAAACAACAACCAATTAGACAGAATGTACCTCATCTGTTCAAAAAGTTCCTTTCCCCTTCATAATTTTAATTTCAATCTCACACACAAACCCCGTGTAAAGTGTGCCTATGTGTGTGTGTGTGTGTGTGTGTGTGTGTGTGTGTGTGTGTGTGTGTGTGTGTGTGTGTGGGCTGTGCTCTCCGTCTCTCTGTCGCTCTTCTCCTCTCGTCTTCTTTCTCTCATCTCTTTCTTTCTCACCCCCCCCCCCCCCCCCCCCTATAGCCCTTTTCACGTATCCCCCCGCCCCACCCCCCCCCCCCCCCTCTGTCTCCCCCACCCCCCCTCTCTCCTTCGTTCTCTCTGCCTTTCTCGTAATATTGTTTTACATTCACATATTGTTTTGGGAATTTGTGAGCTCGTATGACCCCCCCCCCCCTCCCTCCCCGAGAATTTGTGAGTGCATAAATGGCGTGCGTATTGAAAGGGTGAGGTGTGTGGGGGTCTGTTTGTCCATGCCTTTTTTTTTTTCTTTTTTTTTTAAATTTTATTTATTTATTTATCCCCTTCTTTGAAATTGTGTCAATAATGTGTATGTGAAATACTACATCCGTGGGATGAACGGCGTGAGTTGGTTGGGTTTTTTTTGTTTTGTTTCCCCCTCTCGTAATATTGTAAAGCGCTCTGAGGATGATTTTTTATCATCGAAGAGCGCTATAGAAGCTTTTATTTTTATTATTATTATTATTAATGTGTTGGTTCTGGTGAAAACGATAAAACAAACATACAGCAAACAAACAACTACACGACAAGTGCAAAGTGACGTTATTTTATTCACAAGAGACAAAACAAAAACTACTGGATATTTCGGCGAATGCGCCTTTATCAACACAGACAAACAATTAAACAACAAACATCAAATATAGCAAAAGGAGCAAAAAGTAGGCAACAGAAGGAGTAAAAAACCATCAAGATCAAAATAAAAACAATAGTTCCTCTCTACATTGGAAATAAAACAATACTTCCCCTCTACATTGGACTGTAGAGGGGAAGTATTGTTTTTATTTTGATCTTGATGGTTTTTTTCTCCTTCTGTTGCCTAGTTTTTGCTCCTTTTACTATATTTGATGTTTGCTGTTTAATTGTTTGTCTGTGTTGATAAAGGCGCATTCGCCGAAATATCCAGTAGTTTTGTTTTGTCTCTTGTGAATAAAATAACGTCACTTTACACTTGTCGTGTAGTTGTTTGTTTGTTGTATGTTCCAGTGACGTTGCAGTCTGTTTCATTTTTTTTGATAAAACAAACAGAAAACCCATGCGCTATAGAGGAAACTAAGTTGGCATTAAAACAGCGGACGAATTAAGGTATTACGCCCATGGTCAGTGATGTACGAAGGATGTTAAATTGATAGGAAGAGTGTCCCGATATTAGAAAACAACACCCAATTAGACAGAATGTGTTGGTTGTGGTGAAAACGATTAGAATAAGACTTGTCACTGTTATAGTTCAACAGGACATTTTGTCCTGACAGGGGATGACAGAACAGGACATTTTCAGTTTAGTAGTTTGCTTGGCTTTACCCTGGCTAAAAGACTCCAGGGATCATCCCAACAGCGGAAGCGCTTGAACACTGTGGTGCAAGTGCATCAGCTAGGGATGAGAACATTACGTGTGTGTGACCGTTTTTTTGATTACCCCGCCACGTGAGCAGCCACGCTCCGACTTCGGGAGATTTTTGGAGACTGATGGGAGCTTGTCGTGGCTGAAGACGATTTCCGCATTAACTACGCAGAACAATAACATTTTGATGTAGGGGTGTGGCTGCGAGTTGGGATTAGGAACGAGCGGCGTGGGAGCAACGCCATTGTACGGCCAAGAAGATGGGACAGCAAAAAAAATAAAAAAAAATAAAAAAAAATGATGT
>CM065701.1:38589330-38591830 GCA_017654935.2 Phymorhynchus buccinoides
GAGAGACCGATACATTAACCCTTTCGCCGCCAGCCATTTTTCAGCCAAAAGATACCATTAAACTGAACTGGGTAGATCTAGAGAGGGAACAAATTCTGTAATATTGCAAATTCCTCCGTGACGTGTATAACATTAGGCCTACCATTACGTCCCAAAATTAAGAAAATAGGGTCCTCGGATAATTAATAGGCCCTGATTTGATGCCTTTCAGTGACACGGGTGTTAACCCTTTCACCGCCAGCCACATTTCTGCCAAAAATGTCCATTAAATGTACCTGGGTAGAGAACAAAATCCATCTGCAGTATTGGGGATTCTTCGGTGACATATTTAAAATAAGGTCTATCCTTACTTCCCCAAACTAAGACAATAGGGTCTTTGGATAATAGACCCCAATTTGATGCCTTTTTAGTGACATAGGTGTTAAATCACTGTGGTGCTAAAATGCGACTTTGGCGGTGAAAGGGTTAAACCATTGTGGTGCAAAAATGCGACATTGGCGGTGAAAGGGTTAAATGTATAAAGACCGTTCCACAATCTACGATCAATATAAATGAGACGACTGCAGGTCATGGCCAACAGCTGGATATGTTTGTTTCTGTCCATTCCTTTTCTCATTAACCCTTTCACCGCCAGCCATATTTCAGCCCAAAGTTTCCATTAAATGTAGGGGAAGACGGGGTAAAAAGCGCATGGGCGGGTAAGAAGCCCACCCCAATTATCTCATGAAATAAAGAAAATTTCAGTCAAATTTGCCCATGAGACGAATGCTAGACATTAACGCTCGTCTCATGGGCAAAATGAGACTGAAATTTGCTTCATTTCATGAGATAATTGGGGTGGGCTTCTTACCCGCCCATGCGCTTTTTACCCCGTCTTCCCCTATCTGGGTAGAGAGCGCCAAACCCGTCTGCAGTATTTGGGGATTGTTCCGTGACAGATATAAAATAAGGTCTATCCTTGCTTCCCCAAACTAAGACAACAGGGTCTTTGGATAATAGACCCCGATTTGATGCCTTTTAATGACACAGGTGTTACATCACTGTGGTGCTAAAATGCGACTTTGGCGGTGAAAGGGTTAACCCAGTTCCCACTTGTGTTCTTGTACGTCCTTACATCTCCTCTAGCTTTCTTATTAAAAAAACAAGCGCGAAATCGCAATAGTTTGTGGCACGCGGTCTATTTTTACCACTCCAATCATGAGTTACCTCCCCTGGTTTTCATTAATTTTAATCTGTAAACCAGAATGTTATCTCTGCACCATTTCGTAACTTTTTTTTATATCTTTTGGAAAACATTTAAAACTATGTATCCTACTTATACTCATCGAAAGAAGCACCGCATACTCGTCGTGTCTGTTGTAGTGTCTGTATTACGTATGTTTATTATTTTGTACGCTTTTAAAATACATCATTTTAAAGAGCGGCCAGAAGTGTAGCCTCGATTTGAAGTGCGACAATTTTGTCAAAATGTGCGACAATTTTGTCAAAATGTGCGACAATTTTGGACCGACCGACCGACAAAGTGAGTTATAGGTTTGTGGCTTGAGCCGCAAACAAAAACAACCCAGTATTGTTTCCCTGCTCTGATCTGTGTTGTATATTCATTTGTTTGACAAAGGAAGGCATTTTTTTTGGCTGAAATATTTCATGCTTTATTTTGTTTCTCGTCAATAAAATAACGCCCCTTTGCGCTTGTTGTATATTCGCTTGTACGGTGTCTAACTTTTAATCCATGTTTACCCTGTCTTGTTTTAAAAACAAAATGTAACAACTATGAAGTTTGCTAAACAGACTGTTTGTGCTTACTTGTCGTGCGTGTGTGTGTGTGTGTGTGTGTGTGTGTGTGTGTGCGTGTGCGTGCGCGTGTGTGTGCGTGCGTGCGTGCGTGTGTGTGTGCGTGTGTGCGTGTGTATGTGTGTGTGCGTGTGTGCGTGTGTGTGTGTGTGTGTGAGTTTGTACTAATCAACTGTTATTCCGTATCTTTTTTTTTTAAAATTAACTGCCATAACAACTTTTTGAGCAACCCCCTCATCTCTAAACGTCCTGGTCTCGATATACAATTGACATTAATGATTAATCCACACATTATATTTCATTTTTGTTTTTAAAACAAAAGGCAAGAAAAAAAAGAAAAGAAAAGCACACCATTAAAACAACAGATTAGTAAACATAACTGAGAAACGTGCTCTATTCTAGTGCTGTTGGCAAAACGGGATGCACGTGGGCATTATTATCAAGATAATTATAGAGAGAACACTCGTTCCAAACTGTGCCCAAACATGTCTCTACCCCTCCGCATTATTATCAAGATAATTATAGAGAGAACACTCTTTCCAAACTGTGCCCAAACATGTCTCTACCCCTCCGCATTATCATCAAGATAATTATAGACAACACTCGTTCCAACCTGTGCCCAAACATGTCTCTACCCCTCCGCATTATCATCAAGATAATTATAGACAACACTCGTTCCAACCTGTGCCCAAACATGTCTCTACCC
>CM065701.1:38596830-38598120 GCA_017654935.2 Phymorhynchus buccinoides
TCTTCTTTCTTCTTCTTTCTTCTTCTTCTTCTTCTTCTTCTTCTTTTTCTTTTTTTTTTCTTTTTTTTTTCTTCTTCTTTTTCTTTTTTTTCTTCTTCTTCTTCGTCTTCCCTTTTCTTCTTCTTCTTCTTCTTCTTTTTTTTTTCTTCTTTTTCTTTTTCTTTTCTTCTTCTTCTTCTTCTTCTTCTTTCTTCTTCTTCTTCTTCGTCTTCTTCTTCTTCTTCTTCTTCTTCTTCCTCTCTTTCTTTCTTCTTCTTTCTTCTTCTTCTTCTTTCTCTTTTCTTCTGCTTCTTTCTTCTTCTTTATCTTCTTTCTTTCTTTCGTTCCTTTTCTTTCTTCTTCTTTTTCTTGTTCTTCTTCTTTCTGTCTTTCTTTCTTCTTCTTCATTCCTTCTTTCGTTCTTTCTTTCTTCTTCTTCTTCTTCTTTTCTCTCTTTCTTCTTCTTTCTTCTTTCTTCTTCTTCTTCTCTCTTCTTCTTCCTCTTCCTCTTCCCTCTTCTTCTTTCTTCTTCTTCTGTGGAGGTGACCAACTTCCTTATACAGAAGTAATTGTACACACTTTTAGGGGGTGACCATAGAAAAAGAAGCGGAAGAGGGAAAGAGAGAAAAGGGCACACACATTACATTATTAGTTTTCCAAGAAAGGGCTACACACGTCGCCCTATTAGATTTACTTGGGTTCAGGTTCAATATCTAGGGTAAAATCAGGAGTAGCAAACAAGATAAAGACCTAGTTCCGGGCTGGGGAGGGGAGGACTACAGGGAGCTGCCGGCAGCTACTAATTTTCACGTTCGCCCCCAGCAAGCTGGAAACTAGCCGACCCTAGGCACTCCATAAGGCAATGGCCATGCCCCAACCAACCAATTCCACCACTTGATAGTAAGGGGTATCAATGGGGTTGGAGGCAAGGTGGAGATGTGGTAACAACAATACGGAGCAGAACAAGTGAATGGAATGAGTGTGCATGAAACGTACGAAACGTCTACAGACGTTGGCAATTCGAGACGCTACAGCTTTGAAAAGCATGACCCTTTCAAAGAGGAGACTTGGCGATATCGTGGACAGGCAGCATCGCTGAAGCTGAAAACCAATGACAAATCAAACTAAGATATACAAATAAACGAACAAACAATGACAAATCAAACTAAAACACAAGGACAAACAATGATAAAGCCAACTAAACAAAAACAAACAGACAATGACAAATCAAACTAAAACAAACAAACGAACAGACAATGACAAATCAAACTAAAACAAACAAACGAACAGACAATGACAAATCAAACTAAA
>CM065701.1:38606120-38608620 GCA_017654935.2 Phymorhynchus buccinoides
ATTTGACGGTTTGATTTCAAGGAAACCAGAGCAAAGTGAGTGTTGCAATCGCTGTAAAGGGTGTTTTCCTGGTCATCTGGACGTGTTCCTTACAAAAACTCATCCGTCAGGGTGGCCCTTTAACCGTTTCACCGCCAGCCATATTTCACCCAAACATATCCATTAAATTACCTGGGTAGAGAACAAAATCCATCTGCAGTATTGGGGATTCTTCTGTGACATTATATATAAAATAAAGTATACCCTTACTTCCCAAAACTATGACAATAGGGTCTTTGGATAATAGACCCCAATTTGATGCCTTTGAGTGACATGGGTGTTAAATCACTGTGGTGCTAAAATGCGACTTTGGTGGTGAAAGGGTTAATATAAATATGTCTGGGATTTTCGGACATGACAATGGTATAATTCAGATCCAGAATCTGAAACCCACCGTCTCCACACTTTACTCTCCCTACCATTTGAAATACCCCCTGATGCAAGATCCATGCCCGTATCTGACCACAGACAAAGGAAAGAAAGCGAACAGAGGAACACAATAACGTGGCATCGATCTCCGATGCAAAAACGGTCACAGATGGGACGGGACGTAAGCCTATCTCCAACAGCCTTTGGGAAACCCATACTTAACCCCCCACGAGACAGAAAACCACGCATATTATTGGTTCCCTGTTTGGCTGTCGTCTCAGAGAGGAGCTACAGCGTACTGTCATGGGGAACTAAGGCAGTAAAGACAGCGTAGGTTCAAGAGATTGGAGGGGATAGTAACACCAAAGACAATCTTTTGTCAAAGAGAATATAAGGCTACATTAAGATGGGCCAGCCCGTGCTTAGAAACAGCATGAAGCTAAGGGTAGAGTTTAGCCCCCCCCCCCCCCCCCCCCCCCCCCCCCCCCCCCCCCCCCCCCCCCCCCAGATTGTTGGTCCCCTGATTCCCTGTCGCCTCAGAAAGTCTAATGTGTGCTATTATGATAGAAGAAAGGAAAAAGAACGTTGGTTCAAGAAGAAAGAAGAAACACCATTGGTTCAAGAGACTACAGGAAGAATTCAAACACAAAGGCTGCATTGAAATGGACAGAGAGCGAGGAGAGAGAGAGAGAGAGAGAGAGAGAGAGAGAGAGAGAGAGAGAGAGAGAGAGAGAGAGAGAGAGAGATAGATAGAGGGAGAGAGAGAGAGAAAGGGAGAGAGAGAGAGAGAGAGAGAGAGAGAGAGAGAGAGAGAGAGAGAGAGAGAGAGAGAGAGAGAGAGAGAGAGAGAGAGAGAGACTTCAACTTCAAACTTCAAATACTTTTATGATACTATACTATTTACTATTATGATAGAAGAAAGGAGAAAGACCGTTGGTTCAAGAGACTACGGGAAGAATTCAAACACAAAGGCTGCATTGAAATGGACAGAGAGAGAGAGGACAGAGAGAGAGAGAGAGAGAGAGAGAGAGAGAGAGAGAGAGAGAGAGAGAGAGAGAGAGAGAGAGAGAAACTTCAACTTCAAACTTCAAATACTTTTATGATACTATGCTATTTACTATTATGATAGAAGAAAGGAGAAAGACCGTTGGTTCAAGAGACTACAGGAAGAATTCAAACACAAAGGCTGCAATGAAATGGACAGAGAGAGAGGACAGAGAGAGAGAGAGAGAGAGAGAGAGAGAGAGAGAGAGAGAGAGAGAGAGAGAGAGAGAGGGGGAGAGGAGAGAGAGAGAGAGAGAGAGAGAGAGAGAGAGGGAGAGAGAGAGAGAGAGAGAGAGAGAGAGAGAGAGAGAGAGAAAGGGAGAGAGAGAGGGAGAGAGAGAGAGAGAGAGATAAAGGGAGAGAGAGAGAGAGAGAGAGAGAGAGAGAGAGAGAGAGAGAGAGAGAGAGAGATTAGAGAGAGATAGAGAGAGAGATTGCATTGAAATGGACAGCGTTTAAGAATAGCATGAAGCTGAGGATGATTAAAAGCAGCGAGACGGGAGTTTTACTCCAACAATGGAACCCGAAAATGTCAGCGATACAGCTGAATTTTTGTCATGCTATATTCTTATGGCCATTGTTTGTCAATGATTGTGTTGTTTCTTCAAAGACTCTACTTTTGGTTAGCGTTGCACGTTGCTGGTGCTTTCTTTGGGTTTTTTCTTCTGGAAAGTCTAAACAAATGCGTTACTGAAAGGGTGGTTAGATTGCAAATGATGAGAAAACTAATTATTTGCTACTACTAAGTTAATCAGTCTATGAACACCCGATTCATGAATTTTTTGTTGTTGACCAGGTAATTGTAATGCTTTACCAACAAACTTGATTGTGAGGTACAAAGTGGATAAACTTGATAAGAAATCATGGGTCACTGACTGAGCAGATGTTGCATTATGAAAGGACAATTCGTCCCTAGATATCCCCAGTACTCCAGCATGGTTCACACTCCCTCATGGTCTGTGATACACCCAGTAATCCAGCATGGCTCACACTCCCTCTGTGATACACCCAGTAATCCAGCATGGTTCACACTCCCTCACGATCTGTG
>CM065701.1:38613620-38626120 GCA_017654935.2 Phymorhynchus buccinoides
TTAGCCGTTTTATCGAAGCCGGTTTGCAAGAGTGAATGCGCTTGTTTATCTCTAGCGCGCGGAGTCGCGAAAAGTGATCTACTCACTTCCGAGCCGATGGGGCTGAATGTTTGCCTGACGACAAGTAATGGGCAAAGAACAACCAAAGATGTGCGTGCAGCTTGCAGATCTCGCATTAATCTCTGACACACAATTTTTGTCACTGATTTTTTTTAATTAATCAGCTCTACTTTTACACAACACTGTGTGTTTCTCATAACAGATCACGATCTTATTTGTTTGGCTCAGTTGTGATTATTTATTCGATCACAAACCCTGCAACTGAGCAAACTCATACTGTCTTGCACGAAAAAGCCACAGAACATAACTTTTTTCATTAGCTTAGGCGGTTCCTTTTCTATTATGTTTCATAATGTTGGGTGTCCGCTGATCGGGACCTGACTGGCTGGGTCACTTAGCTTAGAGTGAAGGTAGCTGCTCCATTCAGCATCACGTTGGGTGCCCGCTGAAAGGATCCTGACTGGCTGGGTCACTTAGCTTAGGGTGATGATGCTCTTTCTCTCAGTGCTTAAAGTCAGTGTTTATCCCAGGATAGTTAGGGAAGGGGGCAGTTAGGTAGGCTTCGTTACATTTTTTTTTTCAAAACGGTTTTGGTAAAAGTGAAATACATTTGCCTGCTATTGTGATCATGAAACCACGCCCCAAAAAATTACATACACGTTTGCCTATTCAAAACACGTTTGCCTAGTAGTGAGGAAGGGGGGAGGTTCGTACGAAAAGGTTTTGAGACTTTCGGGGCTGGTATGATTTTATTCAAAATTAATGCGCATGCACAGGTGTACTTTGCTTTATAACAGCATTAAATACAAATACACTGACACAACAAAGTAAGACGTATTCACATTATTTTAACCAACACTATCCGGGTATCCCCACAAATCCTCTCAATTTCAGACAAAATTTAAAAATAATTTGTATGATTCAATCTCATTCCCAGTATGTTGCACTACCAATGATGTCAATTATTCACTGATTCTCATGTTCCCTCCCATGTGCCTGTAATCTTTAGGACTGCAGGATGTAAAGGAGAAATTTGCTATTCACGCTTTTTTTTTAAAAAGAGGGTTATTTTGGATTTTCAAAGGGTATACAAACAGCAAGTTTGTAACAAGAAAGTGTACTGCATACTGATATTTCTCCTGGGGCGTTGAAATGGTGTGCAAATTATGAAATGTGTAGTAAGAAAATGTACTTTACTTCCACCCCTCTCCCAGTGCTTGAAATAAGAAACTGTGCATAAGCCATCACCCCAACAACCTGGGATAGTGCACCCAGTACTCAGAAGTGAAATAGTACACGCTAAGACATTGTTTGGCCTGCGCTAGATCTATTTATTTAAAAACAAATAATAACAAAATAAATAATAAATAATGTTTTAAAAGAACTTAATCAGCTTTTAAGCCCAAAACAAGTCACTCTTTCCATTACAACACAACTGTTGTAAGTAGGCCTACAACATAAAATTAAATTACATGGTTATGGAATCCACAACATACTTAATATGGATAGAAGACTTTTCATGTAACAGAACTCAGTATTGTAATAGTAAAGATGTGAAATCAGTCTGTAGGCTGCACATGTTAGCAGTAGTGTTCCTCAAGGTAGTATTCTAGGTCCTTTTTTAAAAACTTATTTTATGGATGCCTAGAGAGAGAGAAAAATAGAGATTTTACGCCTTCTGAAACAATGGATGCCTAGGTGTCTGTCACTGTTTTACAGCTTCTATCACCTACCACCACTGAAAACAAATTTCAGTCCAGCCCTGTAGTTCTAAGTAGAATAGCAGTAGCTTTATCTGCTATGTGAAAGTCATAGTCAGCTGACTCAGTCAGTGACACACACGCACACACTGTGACACACACACGATACATTGTTTGTCTTTTTTTTATATATAGATGCCTAGGTGTCGGTCACTGCTTCACAGCTTCTATCACCTACCACCAATGAAAACAAATTTCAGTCCAGCCCTGTAAAAGTAGAATAGCAGTCGCTTTATCTGCTATGAAAAGGTTATAGTCAGACACAACTGACTCAGTCAGTGACACACACACACACACACACACACATGATAAATTGTTTGTCTTTACAATATACGACTGTATACCCTCTCGACCTTCACGCGCCTCTGTGTGTGCGTGTGCGTGTGAGTTGTGTTGTGTGTGTGTGCGAGTTGTGGTGTGTGTGTGTGAGTGAGTTGGTGACCCAGTATTTCTCACCACCACTATCAAGCACATTTTTGTCGCTTATTTTTAAATTTTTATCTGGAAGGACCAACGTCCTAGTCGTGGATTTTAAAAAGGCCTTTGATAAGATTTATCACTATCTCCTTATGAATAATTTCGCCACTATGGGATCAGAAGTTCAGTCAATAGATTAATTGAGAGCTTCCTTGCAGGCAGGCAGGAAAAAATAGTTGTTGATTGAGCTGCATCCGAAGCTATCCCTGTAGAATCAGGAGTCCCCCAAGGATCTGTGCTTGGGCCGACCCTTTTCCTGTTGGCATCAATGGTCTTTCGAGGCAACTATCTTCCAACTTCCTTTCTCTTTGTGGACTCTGTCACCGAGCTGTGGACCCTCCCAGAGACCTCAATGATCTCCAACCAGACCTAAATGAATTAGCATCATGGGAAAACAAATGGATGTCCTTCCATCCCGACAAATGCAAGAGCCTCCATGTGGTCAGGAAGAAAAATCCCCTGATAAAGAACTACCAACTATATGGCCAGGACCTGGATTGGATAGAGATGAAAATAAATGTCTGGGCTTTACAATATCACAAGACCTTAGATGGGACACCCACATCTCAAATGTGCGCAGCAAAGTCAGTAAGACCCTTGGCTTCCTCCATCGCAACTTAAAAGTAGAGTTAGTCAACATCAAGGAATTTGCATATAAGGCAAGTAGTAAAAGGCTTATAATTATGTCACTGGTTAACCCATTCTAGAAAGGTGCCTGCTATGCCATAGCATTGCCTCTTTAAACTGATGTAAAACTATATATATATATCTCTCTGTACATGTGTGCGTGTGTCACTGTGCGAGCCCCTTCCCCCATCCGCCCCACTTTACTCCCACCCTTCTAGTTCTACCCATTCCCAAATCATAGTGAAAATCCTTCATCCACGACCCACCCACCCTCTAGTAGAATCCCCCGTTTGCTTGCATGCCCCCTTTCCCCTCAACCATATCAAAATTCAAACTCAGATTATTTTATTTGTTGTAAAACCATCAAAGGAATTATCGAACAAACCAAAGCATACGGCGCTCTCGCCACACCGTAATTATTTACACAGATGTGGTAAACAGTAAACACATATAGGCCTACCATGAAAAGAAACAAAACAAAAAGCGCAGGGTAAAAAAACAAAAAGCGCAGGGTAAAGATGGTGACAAAGTAAATGTTATTGAAGCAAATAAGGAGTAGTAAAACTCGCGTAATCACGTATAGGAACAGCAAAACATTCATGTTCGTATCAACATCGCGATTTATCGTCAGAAGTGGCGTCTGCGACGCAAACAGAAACAGGAAAGTCGATCTACTATCTACTACTATAATCTACGGTAGCTGCCCAACTCGCCACCGGAAGTTATAGCAAACAAAGGGACTGTATCAGTGAGCCACCAAACCAAGGGAAGTAACAACCCCACCTAAAACGGCTAATAGGTGAAGACGGGGTAAAAAGCCCATGAGCGGGTAAGAAGCCCATGCCAATTATCTCACGAAATAAAGCAAATGTCAGACCAATTTGCCCATGAGACGAATGCTAAGCATCAACACTCGTCTCATGGGCAAAATTTGACTGAAATTTGCTTTATTTCATGATATAACTGGCATGGGCTTCTTACCCGCCCATGGGCTTTTTACCCCGTGTTCCCCTATAGGGTGACAAGGACTCGGACAACGGGAAGTTGTCCAGTCAACGGGCTTTTTACCCCGTCTTACCCTATATATTTATGTCTGTTCTTGTACTAAGCAAAACGGAACGCAATTTCGATGCAGTTTAACCCTTTCACCGCCAGCCATATTTCAGCTAAAAATGTCCATTAAAATTACCTGGGTAGAGAACAAAATCCATCTGCAGTATTTGGGGATTGTTCTGTGATATATATAAAATAAGGTCTATCCTTACTTCCCAAAACTAAGACAAAATAGGGTCTTTGGATAATAGACCCCGATTTGATGCCTTTTAGTGACATAGGTGTTAAATCACTGTGGTGCTAAAATGCGACTTTGGCGCTGAAAGGGTTAAACTGTAGTTTTTGGTTGTTTGTTTACTTGCACATACACAGAACTAAATTATTCAGTTCATGACACAGATAGATCTTCTTCTCGTTGATCAGTGTATGTCAATTACTGGCCAAAACTTACGTGCTTGAGTTGACATTTTTTTTGTTCCGCGGTTGTTTCGATCGGTCTGGGTGAAATTGTACATAATGTTTGTTTTTTTGCGTTTAATGAAAATCAGTATTATAAAGCAGCTTAAAGGGGCACCCTGACGGATGCGTTTTTGTAAGAAACACGTCCAGATCACCAGGAAAACACCCTTTTACAGAGATTGCAACACTCACTTTGATCTGGTTTCCTTGAAATCAAACCGTCAAATCGGCGATTCCTCCTTGGCGGAGGTGCTGGAAGTCAAATTCTTTCACCCAAAGAGAAGGCGTGTGCCGTCTCTTGTCTAATGGCCGCCAAATCGTTTGCACGAAATTTTTCGCAATGCAAGCCTTTTTATTTTTCATTTTTGTTTAAATTTTTATACAGTTTATCTAAAGGAGTTTTGCTCACAACAAAGGAAATAGCTCCATTTAAAAAAAAAATGTACTACAAAAAAAGAAAACGCTTCAACCACAGTGAGTGACCTTCACCCGCCCCATCCAAAATGGCTACTCTCTCCGGCATCTCCGCCAAGGAGGAATCGCCGTTTTGACGGTTTAATTTCTAGGTAACCAGAGCAAAGTGAGTGTTCCGATACTTGAAAAGGCTGTCTTTCTGGTGATTTCGACGTGTTTCTTGCAAAAACTCATCCGTCAGGGTGCACCTTTAAACCATACAGCGCAGAACAACGGTGCTTAGGCCTACAACTTCAACTTTGCCCTTTTATGATTCTACCTCCTCCTCCGCAGTTGTTTTCGTTTTGATACGTTAAAAACGATTCTCACGCTTTGTGCTTTTGTTTTTTTAAAAGAATGGGACATTCTTCTTTTACCCCGTTGACTTTCTTTGAGGGACGGTTCTCAAGGCTCTTTCCAGCATCGAATAACAAACAACTCCACTGTTTTCATTATTGGCCTTCGCCGTTGTACCGAACTCTTGGGAATTCGTTCGTCTAATATCCCATCAAACGCATAGTCTAAGAAAACAAAACAACTAACATCTACATAACCCTTGTAGTTTATTGCTGCCGCGGGGCCTTTCTTTTCTCTACGCGAATCGTTGACGAAGACGACTGACAGCATTGTACCGAGACGGTACTTTTAAACACCGAAACGGGCCGAAACGGACACAGAAACGGACCGAAACGGACACCAAAACGGACACCAAAACGGACCGAAACGGACCGAAACGGACATCCAAACGGACACCGAAACGGACACCGAAACGGACCGAAACGGACACCAAAACGGACCGAAACGGACCGAAACGGACATCCAAACGGACCAACACGGACACCGAAATGGACACCGAAACGGACCGAAACGGACACCGAAACAGACCGAAATGGACACCGAAACGGACACCGAAACGGACCGAAATGGACAACCGAAACGGACACCGAAACGGACACCGAAACGAACCGAAACGGACCAACACGGACACCGAAACGGACCGAAATGGACACCGAAACGGACCGAAACGGACACCGAAACGGACCAACACGGACACCGAAACGGACCAAAACGGAGCGAAACGGACTCAAGCTGAGGCTTGATGTAAGGATCTAGATACAAATGTTGTGTGCCCAACCTCAGAAACAAAACCAGTTAACGTTAACTTTGAGTAATGTTCCGTGTTCCAAAAAAAAATCGGATTTTATGGATTTTCGATTTGATGCAAAGAGGACACCATTCTCTTGTAGAATGTCTTTTTTGCTCAGGTTGGCCATCCACTGGACAGTCCAATTGCAGGCCGATCATGCAAACTGATGAGACCTTCTCTTAGGTCAAAACAGCTGTCTTTGCATAAGGCACTGTCCCTCCCCCATTGGGAGAAAAAGTAAATCAGCACAATTTATATAATTTTTTTTATATTTAAAATGTTTTTTTTGTTTTTTTGTTTTTTTTGCTTTGATAAAGCTTTTCTGTGTCCAATGTCTTTATTTGTGAACATCAGAAACAAAACCAGTTAACGTTAACTTTGAGTAATGTTCCGTGTTAAAAAAATAATAAAAAAATAAAAAATTAAAAAATTATATAAATTGTGCTGATTGTGCTTTTTATTTTTTTTTATTTTTTTTAACACGGAACATTACTCAAAGTTAACGTTAACTGGTTTTGTTTCTGAGGTTCACAAATAAAGACATTGGACACAGAAAAGCTTTATCAAAGCAAACTATTCTGCATTTCAAATGCACTAACTTTTCAGTCCTTCAGAGTAGGGGTACGGAGCTGGCTATTCACTGAGATTTTTCTTTCATGCTATATATATATATATATATATATATATATATATATATATATATATATATATGTATGTGTGTGTGAGTGCGCGCATGTGCGAGTGCGGGTGCGTAGTCAGATCAGGTAAAGAACAAAAAAACTAAGAGCGTGGAAACGCTCGATCAACCAGCCGCGTAGCAGCATCTTCGGCTCCAGTGACCTTGACCTTTGTCCAATGACCTTCATTTTCGAACTTGGCCTAGATATCCTAATTACCTATCTGCATGCAAAATTCGAGGCTCCTAGGTTTCTAAAAACAAAAAAGGCTGCTATCCTAAGATTTAACCTCAGCTTGAGTCCCTTTCGGTCCGTTTCGGTGTTTAAAAGTACCGTCTCGGTACATACAATGCTGTCAGTCGTCTTCGTCAACGATTCGCGTAGAGATTCGGTTTAGAGGTACTGAGATGCTGCCACAAGGCAGGTTTTGAATTCCCTGTGCTCTGGAGGTTTTCTTTTTATTTCAGTAGGCTTGCTTTATTTACATCGGTACCGACAGCGCGTCATGCCATCAAGCGTACAACGAATGCGGTATGTTAGGATTCAGAGCTGGGAGTATAGGAAGCAACAAAAGTTGAGCACCCCTGCTCCTAGAAGTCTCTTTTCTTCTTCTTCATGGAAGCATGTTAAATAAATGCCTTAGTTGTGGGATATTGCAGCTTATGGAGGCAAGAGTTTGTGGTTTGTGGCTGGTTGACACATGCACAAACAGCTCTTCCAGTCATGTCCGAAACATAGTTAATGGGTTATTAGATCATACACAGAGCTGCATTTTTACACGGGCATCTCTGTTTTGAACTGTTGAATGTCTGTCGCAGCTTGCTGTGCCAATGAGCGATTGAAAATTAAAGTAAAGCACGGATTTACATCATGCTGTTTGTAGGTGACATGCAACAACAAAAAACATGTCATCTTTCTCTTTCTTTCTTTCTCTCTTTCTTTCTTTCTCTCTTTCTTTCTTTCTCTCTTTCTTTCTTTCTCTCTTTCTTTCTTTCTTTCTTTCTTTCTTTCTTTCGTTTTTTCTTTCTTTCTTTCTTTTTCGCTCAGACAACTTCTTGTTATAATGAGCGCAGATACGTCATGCTGCCGCTATGTTCCTGACAGGCCCATCATGTTCGTCTTTGGCTGGAGAAAAGTTTGGTAACAGTTTCTGGAACAAAGGCAGGAGAATGAACCAGTAAGGCAGACAAATAGTAGATGACAGTAAGCAAAGGCAGACAAATAGTAGATGACAGTAAGCAAAGGCAGAGTGACAGATTAGAAGAAGTTACCAGCACAGAGCTTCCAGAAGGTGGGGGAACTATTTGTACAAGAGGCCTCGGTATCCCCACAGGGGATAGACATAATCGTATATATTAACAAGTCACGGGGGATAGATATAATATTATTAGCAGAAACAAGTTTTATAGTTTTTAAATAATAAAATTGATTTGGCTATTTTGAACCTTTCTTATTGTTTTCATAATGGTACCTAGCTTTTTGAAATGGTCCGTACTTTTTTGTTTTTAAATACAGTTGTAATTTATCGTTTGAACAATCATCATCATCATCATCATCACCATCATCATCACTTTTACTGATATCTATAGCCTACTATGTTTTACTTGAGAAGAAAACGTTCTTCCGTTTCTTTAAAATCAACATCACGTGTTCTTTGTCTTTTTTCGCATTATTTAGCCTTCTTTGTACTAACATGTTAAGCTGTTTTGCCATGGAATTAATATGGCTTTTTGGGGTTGTAAATCCAGCAGTCACCCCCCCCCGCCCCCAGTCTTATGTGTACTCATTTGTGACCTAGCACCACGAAAGGGACATTAAGTGTCAAAATGACCATTCTGAGAAAATTGTACCTTTACAAACTTCAGACAATGCTCTTTCTATTGATACAAGAACTATTCTTTTATATGTTTAAGTTCCAGAGTTATGAGCATTTAAAGTTAGTAGGGTGAGCATCGGCCATTTTGAGAAAACAGTTTAAAGTCTAGCCTTGCTGAAGAAAATGCATTGACCTCCTCATTTTAAAGCACTTATAAGATAATTTAGAGACCATATTAAAGATTGTCCTTTATAAATATGACAGATAAGATGTTAGAGAACACGAAAATACCCATAACTCAAAATTGAGAAAAACAATGAGATTTTTGACTTTGCAAGCCTGTTGTGAGAAACTAACCCAGCGACTTAATGTCCCTTTCGTGGTGCTGGGTCACACTTGTGTAGCAACAATGGGAGAGACGGGGTATGTGAGGGAAGGGGTGAAGGAAAGGGCCCCCCTGCATTTCTCGGTTAATTCTATTTTTCCGTTTTTGCCTTTCTTACCATACATGAACCAGGCCCTGTATTCACGTTGAGATAGCATGAGACTTAGCATCATGCTAACTTAGAAGCTCTTCCAAAAGTCCTATTAAATCCTATAGGACATTGGAAGAGCTTCTAAGTTAGCATCATGCTAAGTCTCATGCTATCTCAACGTGAATACAGGCCCTGTATTTTAGGAACATTTTTTAGCTAATAACCTTTTTTGGAATACTAACCCTATCCCTAACCCTAGCCCTAAACCTAACCCTACCCCCCACTATGTACTGCAGTACACCGCGATTTGTCACAGTTGTGGTTCGTTGCGTTTTTCCGTCTTATAGGGTGGGGGGTAGGGTTAGGTTTAGGGCTAGGGATAGGGATAGGGTTAGTATTCCAAAAAGGTTATTAGCTAAAAATGTTCCTAAAATACAGGTTTATGTATGGTAAGAAAGGCAATAACGGAAAAATACAATTAACCGAGAAATGTAGGGGGGGGGGGTGTGTGTGTGGCACATCTTGACCTTTACCGAAAAGGAGATGGGGAATGGGGGTGGGGGGGGGGGGGGTGAAAGTGTGGGCGGGAAAACTGACTCGAAATAGATTCTTGCGTTTAATTCACCGTAAGAGGTTTCTGTTGCGAGTGTGACAAACACGCGCGCAAAATCACAAAAAAAACCACACCTTGCCACGGAGGGAAGACAAAAACATCCTAAATTGATTTTTGATGAACCGACACATATGGTGCGTGGGCGTAAGGGGAGCGTCACGGAGGATGACATTTAGGATGTTTTTACGTACCTGTTTATATCGGATCGTATCCTTTGACCTCGATAGTGCCAAAGACTGTACAGGGGAAGATAAACATCCGGTCTCTTTTCCCTATATGAGCAGTGAGGACAGAAACACTGGTTACGTCCCTTTGAAACGTGACACATTTGACACATCGATAGGCCAGTTGAATTCTCCGTTCAAGTTCCAGTCCGAGTTTTTGGATAGCCTCCACTGTGAATGGTGTACACGTCCCCACTAACGATAACTCTATCAGCCCGGTTCGCCGAGCTTTTAAGTAATCCATCTTACCCTTTTAGAATATCTTTGATAAGTGCCAAGGAAACAAACAAGTATTTAATTTGCGAGAGAGTTCAACGACCGACTGACAGCATTGTTTTTGCTTTGGCTACTCAACTGGGAGTAGAAGATAAATATAGTATAAGGTTAGCTAAGTGTACCTAAAAAAAACAAGTGCTATTCTGAATCAACGATGCCGTAAATTCCATCGGCTGTTGGTTTTTTTTTAGGAGAGAAAACACACACAGGGGGACCAATGGAAAAAGCTACAGAAAAAAAGAACCGCATGTTTCGATTCTCCAGTTTCAAATGAAGCATGTTGAATGACTTTTAAAGCTCATTTTGCAGCTATGCCGCATAATGTGTGGTTTTTAGTCCCCGAGCCGAAGGTTTAGGGAGCTATTGTTTTTGTCTGGTCCGTCCGTCCGTCCGGTGTCCGGCGTGCCTCCGTCCGTCCGTATTCGTCCGTTTTTCTCAAAAAACTATTCAGTCTATCATCATCAAACTTGGTATACTAGTTGGCCAAGATGCGAGCTATCCACTGATGTATTTAGTTTTACATTAAGGTCAAGGTCGCGCCAGTTACCGGGGTTCAAACCCCGAAACACGTAATCGCTAATATCTCGCGAAGTTTTGCATGTATTTCAATGCAGTTTTTTTCACACAACATTTCTTGATGAATGGTCCATAACACAGTTGTCATGAATTTTTCTGTGCGCTCGTGTGCGCATGATCGCGCGCGCTCAAATCACGGGTCCGAACCCCAAGGCTATATATAAAAAAACTATTCAGTTACGTGCTGTTTTGATGCGTTTTTGTGTAGTTACGTGCTGTTTTGATGCGTTTTTATGTATGTGTACAGCCGACACATTTCGATTTCGGAGTAGCTCGGCGATGCTGCGAGGGGACTTTGCAGCCGCTCGGCGTTGCACTTGTTATTTTTTTTCTCTCAGGAAGACTATTCCAGTGTAAACAATACAACGACAACGACAACAACAATAGCAGCGGCAACAATAGCAGCGGCAACAATAGCAACGACAACAATAGCAACGACAACAATAGCAGCGGCAACAATAGCAACGACAACGACAACGAAAACATCAACAGCAGCAAGAACGAAAAACAAACAGAAAACCCATGCGCTATAGAGGAAAATAAGTTGGCACTAAAATAGCAGACAAATTAACCCTTTCACCGCCAATGTCGCATTTTTGCACCACAATGGTTTAACACCCATGTCACTAAAAAAGCATCAAATCAGGGCCTGTTATCTGAATACCCTATTTTTCGTAATTTAAGGATAGGATAGGCCTAATGTTATACATGTCACAGAGGAATTCACAATATTGCAGATATTTGTTTTTCTCCACCCTTGTAAGTTTAATGGCATTTTTTTGGGCTGAAAAATGGCTGGCGGCGAAAGGGTTAAGGTTTTTCACCCGTGGTCAGTGATGTACGAAGGATGTTAAATTGATAGGAAGAGTGTCCCGATATTAGGAAACAACACCCAATTAGACAGAATGTGTTGGTTCTGGTGAAAACGTTTAGAATAAGGCTTGTCACTGTTATAGTTCAACGGGACATTTTGTCCTGACAGGGGATGACAGAACAGGACATTTTCAGTTTGTAGTTTGCTGGCTTACCCTGGCTAAAAGACTCCAGGGATCATCCCAACAGCGGACGCGCTTGAACACTGTGGTGCAAGCGCACCAGCTACGGATGAGAACATCACGGGTGTGACCGTTTTTGATTACCCCGCCACGTGGGCAGCCACGCTCCGACTTCGGGGGATTTTTGGAGACTGGTGATGTTATGCTGGGAGCTTGTCGTGGCTGAAGACGATCTCCGCATAACTACGCAGAACAATAACAACATTTTGATGTAGCGGTGTGGCTGCGAGTTGGGATTCGGAACGAGCGGCGTAGTAGCAACGCCACTGTACGGCCAAGAAGATGGGACAGCCGAAAAAAAAAAAAAAAAAAATGTTGATGTAGCCTTGGTGTTCTAGCCTATGTCGGTTGGTCTGACACAGCCTTAAGCCAAGGCAAATGTTCACTGTTAATAGGATTATGATTGTCCTGTGGTCCGGGCCTCTGGACAAAGCTGCATGGCTGCATGGTTCTTTGCATGTTACAATACAAATACAGGGGGTGAAGTGTGTATTATCAAAGATTCTAAAAGGGTAAGATGGACTACTTAAGAGTTACGGCTAACCGGGCTGATAGAGTTATTGTTAGTGGGAACAAGTACACCACACACAGTGGAGGCTATCTAAAAACTCAGACTGGAATTTGAACGGAGAACTCAACTGGCCTGTCGACGTGTAAATGTGTACTGTTTTTAAGGGACATAACCAGTGTTTCTGTCCTCACTACTCATATAGGGAAAAGAGACCGGATGCTAATCTTTTCTTTTCAGTGT
>CM065701.1:38638620-38641120 GCA_017654935.2 Phymorhynchus buccinoides
GACCGACCGACAGACCGACCGACAAACCGACCGACAGACCGACCGACCGACAAAGTGAGTTATAGGTTTGTGGCTTGAGCCACACACAAAAACAACCCAGTATTGTTTCGCTGCTCTGATCTGTGCTGTATATTCATTTGTTTGACAAAGGAAGGCATTTTTTTTGGGCTGAAATATTTCATGCTTTATTTTGTTTCTCGTCAATAAAATAACGCCCCTTTGCGCTTGTTGTATATTCGCTTGTACGGTGTCTAACTTTTAATCCATGTTTACCCTGTCTTGATTTTAAAAACAAAATGTAACAACTATGAAGTTTGCTAAACAGACTGTTTGGGCTTACTTGTCGTGCGTTTGTGTGTGTGTGTGTGTGTGTGTGTGTGTGTGTGTGTGTGTGTGTGTGTGTGTGTTTGTACTAATCAACTGTTATTCCATATCTGTTTTTTAAAATTAACTGCCATAACAACTTTTTGAGCAACCCCCACATCTCTAAACGTCCTGGTCTCGATATACAATTGACATTAATGATTAATCCACACATTATATTTCATTTTTGTTTTTAAAACAAAAGGCCAGAAAAAAAGAAGAAAGAAAAGCACACCATTAAAACAACAGATTAGTAAACATAACTGAGAAACGTGCTCTATTGTAGTGCTGGATGCACGTGGGCATTATTATCAAGATAATTATAGAGACAACACTCGTTCCAAACTGTGCCCAAACATGTCTCTACCCCTCCGCATTATTATCAAGATAATTATAGAGACAACACTCGTTCCAAACTGTGCCCAAGTATGTCTATACCCCTCCGTATTATTATCAAGATAAATATAGGGACAACACTCGTTCCAAACTGTGCCCAACCAAACATGTCTCTACCCCTCCGCATTATTATCAAGATAATTATAGAGACAACACTCGTTCCAAACTGTGCCCAAACATGTCTCTACCCCTCCGCATTATTATCAAGATAATTATAGAGACAACACTCGTTCCAAACTGTGCCCAAGTATGTCTATACCCCTCCGTATTATTATCAAGATAATTATAGAGACAACACTCGTTCCAAACTGTGCCCAAACATGTCTCTACCCCTCTGCATTATTATTCAGATAATTATAGAGACAACACTCGTTCCAAACTGTGCCCAAGTATGTCTATGCCCCTCCGTATTATTATCAAGATAATTATAGAGACAACACTCGTTCCAAACTGTGCCCAAGTATGTCTATACCCCCCCGCATTTCGTCGATCTACAGTAAAAAAAACAAGCGCGAAATCGCAATAGTTTGTGGCACGCGGTCTAGTTTTACCACTCCAACCATGAGTAACCTCCCCTGGCTTTTTAATAATTTTAATCTGTAAACCAGAATGTTATCTCTGCACCATTTCGTAACTTTTTATATCTTTTGGAAAAACATTTAAAACTATGTATCCTACTTATGCTCATCAAAAGAAGCACCGCATACTCGTCGTGTCTGTTGTAGTGTAGTGTTCTGTATTACGTATGTTTATTATTTTGTACGCTTTTAAAATACATCATTTTAAAGAGCGGCCTCAATTTGAAGTGTAGCCTCGAATGTCCCATATGTGCCTTCCCAGGTCGAGAGGACGTAAAATTCTAGATAACTGAAGTGTAGCCTCGATTTGAAGTGCGACAATTTTGTCAAAATGTGCGACAATTTTGGACTGACCGACCGACAGACAGACAGACACACTGACCGACCGACAAAGTGAGTTATAGGTTTGTGGCTTGAGCCACAAACAATAATATCCGTGACCGGATGACTGCGAACCGTTGTAACTGGGTCTCGTGACTTCTTGGTTTAATTCCAGAATAAGGACATTGTTCTGGCATCGCGAGAGGAGGAAAGGGGACGTCTCTACCAAAAAATGGTTGCGTGCCGTCATCCATCGATTGTGTGTTTGTGTGTGCGTGCGTGCGTGTGTGAGTGTGTATGTGTGCGTGCGTGCGTGTGTATACATATAGTTTTCATTCTTGCCTGAACCATCTTATCCGTAAATATAATGTACATTTTGGAATTGAACAAAGGGGGGGAAACTCTCTTTCTAATTAACTCCCCTCCGCCAAAGTCGATTACGATGCCAATCATCTAGCAATGCGTGGTGGGTCAGAGCCAAAGTGAGACAAACAAAGCATCATTCTCAATAAAGAATGTGCCAATTTCGCCTTTATGACCCTCCACCCACACAGTACACAGTTTTCCCCCCATTGTTTAATTTCGTTATCTCCTCTCTAGGAGGCCTATTTCATTCTACATTTTTGGAAATTTCACGATATATCTTCAAAGAACCTCAACAGTTTCCCGCCCCTGTCTACATAACACCAACTTGTTGAGTCCTAAGCTTTGAAATCGCAGTCAAAAGGGACGCTGTTCATTTAGTGCAAATTACGTTACGGGTAAAGCCCACACCAGTGTTAGGGGTTGCTTAGCTCTGTGGCTCCAGTTTGTAACTCTTACAAACAGTATTAGACTACCAT
>CM065701.1:38653620-38663620 GCA_017654935.2 Phymorhynchus buccinoides
AGAGAGAGAGAGAGAGAGAGAGAGAGAGAGAGAGAGAGAGAGAGAGAGAGAGAGAGAGAGAGAGAGAGAGAGAGAGAGAGAGAGAGAGAGAGAGAGAGAGAGAGAGAGAGAGAGAGAGAGAGAGAGAGAGAGAGAGAGAGAGAGAGAGAGAGAGAGAGAGAGAGAGAGAGAGAGAGAGAGAGAGAGAGAGAGAGAGAGAGAGAGAGAGAGAGAGAGAGAGAGAGAGAGAGAGGGGTATCTGAGAGACACAAGGCCAACTACAGAACGTATGTTAGACCTACATTTATTTTTTAGACGTTAAAAACAAAGATAGTAGAAACAAACAAAGGTAAGAAACTCTCCGTTTGAGCGACTTAGCTGGCTCTTTTGCCCGCCAGGTGGCATAACGCTCGAGTGGGGCTAATCCTCTCTATATTCTTAGTTGGGGATAAAGAGAGGGAGAGAGAGAGATAGGGAGGAGTCCAACCCTCTCTCTCTCTCTCTCTCTCTCTCTCTCTCTCTCTCTCTCTCTCTCTCTCTCTCTCTCTCTCTCTCTCTCTCTCTCTCTCTCTCTCTCTCAACTCTCTCTCTCTCACTCACACTACGCCCAACTAAGAATCTAGTGTGATAAGCCCCTAGTGGTTTGACTGCCCCCTGGCGGTCAAATAATCGCCATAAGTCGATCATGTCCCTTGGCGGTCAAATAATCGCCATTCGTCGACATATTGGTCGACTTATGGCGATTATTTGACCGCCAGGGGGCAGTCAAACCACTAGGGGCTTATCACGCTAGATTCTTAGTTGGGCGTAGTGTGTGTGTGTGTGTGTGTGTGTGTGTGTGTGTGTGTGAGAGAGAGAGAGAGAGAGAGAGAGAGAGAGAGAGAGAGAGAGAGAGAGAGAGAGAGAGAGAGAGAGAGAGAGAGAGAGGAGGGTTGGAACTCCTCCCTATCTCTCTCTCTCTCTCTCTCTGTATCCCCAACTTAGAAAATAGAGAGGATTAGCCCCACTCGAGCGCTATGCCACCTGGCGGGCAAAAAAGAGCCAGCTAAGTCGCTCCCCACCAAAGCTGCTTATGACACCCCACCCCCCACCCCCGCGCCTCGCCCTGCATGGATACGAGCCAAAAGGGGAGCAAACCCATCATCATCCTTAAAAGGAAAGCTTCAAAGTAGTGTGGACAAAAGATTGAAAGTGATATCAGAGACGTTTAATAGTGTGACATTCTACGAGCTTTACACACATCCAGATCAGTGCCCAGATCAGCTGATGCACGCAGTCGTCAGCAACAGCTGGTAATGCTTAGGCTGAGAAGAGGACACTGCACTGCATTGTTTCCATGTTATCTACTTGTTAGTCCCCGAGCCGAAGGTTCGGGGAGCTATTGTTTCTGTCTGATCCGTCCGTGCCTCCGGCCGGCCGTCCGGCTATTCGTCCGTTTTTCTCAAAAACTATTCAGTCTATCATCATCAAATTTGGTATACTAGTTTGCCAAGATGCAAGCTATCCACTGATGTATTTAGTTTTACATTAAGGTCAAGGTCGCGCCAGGTACGGGGTTCAAACCCCAATATAATCGCTAATATCTCGCGAAGTTTTGCATGTATTTCAATGCAGTTTTTTTCTCACAACATTTCTTGATGAATGGTCTATGACACAGTTGTCATGAATGTTTCTGTGCGCTCGTGTGCGCATGATCGCGCGCGCTCAAATCACGGGTCCGAACCCTAAGGCTGTAGGGGAAGACGGGGTAAAAAAAGCGCATGGGCGGGTAAGAAGCCCACCCCAATTATCTCATGAAATGAAGCAAATGTAGTTACAGTCTCATTTTGCCCATGAGACGAGCGTTAATGTCTAGCATTCGTCTCATGGGCAAATTTGACTGACATTCTTTATTTCATGAGATAATTGGGGTGGGCTTCTTACCCGCCCATGCGCTTTTTACCCCGTCTTCCCCTATAAAAAAACTATTCGGTTTCGTGCTGTTTTCATGCGTTGTTATGTAGTTACGTGCTGTTTTGATGCGTTTTTTTATGTATGTGTACAGCCGACACATTCCGATTTCGGAGTAGCTCGGCGATGCTGCGAGGGGACTTTGCAGCCGCACGGCGTTGCACTTGTGCTGATTGTTTGTGTATAATTGTCTTCTTCAATGTATGTTGTCGGACCAGTTAATGAAATGTTTGTATTATTTATTCTTTTTTTTTTGGCGCAAGCTGGGCAACAAATTTCTTCTGTTTGAAGACAATAAATTGATTTGATTGATTGATTGATTGATCACTTGAACACTATGGTACAAGTGCATCAGCTACGCGTGAGAACATTATGTGTGTGACCGTTTTTTATTACCCCGCCACATGGGCAGCCACACTTCGTCTTTGGGGGAGTTGTGGTACGAATGTGATCAACACCATTCGCTGTGACGAATATGCAATCAACAGCATTCTCAGCGCAAACATACCCACACCATTTGATTCATTAATCATGCTGTCGTCCATTTCGTCATCGTGCTGTCGTCCCCTGAGGGATACCGCTTCTCACGCAACTGCCCTGCCGCCGGTTCTGACACAACTGAGATCGATTTCGGCCCGGAAGTTTAATTGCTAGCAGGAAGCAGGAAGCAATCAAATGTCACACAAGCTATGAGCAGTCGCGCGAGCATCATCGCGTGTAACAGTGTAACCGTTTGTTATTCCCACGCACAGACGCGCATGCAAAACTCTGACGAATTAAAGTTAGGTTTTGCGTCCGCTCGGCTGCAAAACAGCGCATATGGGACGAACCATCACACAATGCCCGGAGCAGATCCTGGAGGTACTGCAATGCCAGGTCTGATCCGAGCTCATATTTAAGACATTAGGAAATTATTAAGCAAAACACTGAGTAAATAGAGTGGCTTTAAGAATGAATGAGAAAGCACACACGCACGTGATTTTGTACGATAATACAAGAGATTCTATGGAGGCTAGTCCTTCACAGTAGCATTGACAGAGATACCACAGTAACATTGACAGAGATACCACAGTAACATTGACAGAGATATCACAGTAACACTGACAGAGATACCACAGTAACATTGACAGAGATATCACAGTAACATTGACAGAGATATCACAGTAACATTGACAGAGATACCACAGTAACATTGACAGAGATATCACAGTAACATTGACAGAGATACCACAGTAACATGGACAGAGATACCACAGTAACATGGACAGAGATATCACAGTAACATTGACAGAGATATCACAGTAACATTGACAGAGATACCACAGTAACATTGACAGAGATACCACAGTAACATTGACAGAGATACCACAGTAACATTGACAGAGATATCACAGTAACATTGACAGAGATATCACAGTAACATTGACAGAGATACCACAGTAACATTGACAGAGATATCACAGTAACATTGACAGAGATATCACAGTAACATTGACAGAGATATCACAGTAACATTGACAGAGATACCACAGTAACATTGACAGAGATACCACAGTAACATTGACAGAGATATCACAGTAACATTGACAGAGATATCACAGTAACATTGACAGAGATACCACAGTAACATTGACAGAGATACCACAGTAACATTGACAGAGATACCACAGTAACATTGACAGAGATACCACAGTAACATTGACAGAGATACCACAGTAACATTGACAGAGATACCACAGTAACATTGACAGAGATACCACAGTAACATTGACAGAGATATCACAGTAACATTGACAGAGATACCACAGTAACATTGACAGAGATACCACAGTAACATTGACAGAGATACCACAGTAACATGGACAGAGATACCACAGTAACATTGACAGAGATATCACAGTAACATTGACAGAGAGACCACAGTGACATTGACAGAGATACCACAGTAACATTGACATATATATCACAGTAACATGGACAGAGATATCACAGTAACACTGACAGATATACCACAGTAACATTGACAGAGATACCACAGTAACATTGACAGAGATACCACAGTAACATTGACAGAGATATCACAGTAACAATGACAGAGACATAATCAGGTTGATGAGCAAAATTCAAATGATTTTCTGTTGAAAGCTGCGTACAATCGCAAATAATATTTTCTTCTCTTATTTATGCATGTCTCCCCCGCTTTACCTTCCTTCATTCCCACCTCCCTTGTTACTGTCATGAAGTGATAATGCAAACGAGATAATATGTAAGTCAGTGTAGTACCTACGAAAAGTTTGTTTTACGTCCTCTCGGCCTAAGCCATATGGGACATTTCTTTTTATAAAGTTACGGGGAGAAAAAAGAAAGAAAAAAAAAAAAAATTATTTTAATATTTTTTTATTTTAATAAAGTTGTATATTATCAATTGTTGTTGCCATGGCTCGACTGTTTGACACAAGATTTGAACTAGCTAGCTAGTTTAAAAATATTTTTGTTTAATGTTTATAAAATTTATGATAAAAAATGTCCTTTTCTACTGAGCATCTTCAATTAAAATGTCCAGGACCACCGTTTAAAAACAGAATCAAACATATTGTAAAAATAGTACCTACAACGGTTAATCTACCTTTAACCCTTTCACCGCCAAAGTCGCAATTTAGCACCACAGTGATTTAACACCTATGTCACTAAAAGGCGTCAAATTGGGGTCTCTTATCCAAAGACCCTATTATCTTAGCTTTGGGAAGTAAGGATAGACCTTATTTTATATACGTCACAGAAGAATCCACAATACTGCAGATGGATTTTGTTCTCTACCCAGGTAAGTTTAATGGACATGCTTGGTTGAAATATGGCTGGCGGTGAAAGGGTTAAGAACAAGACTTGTAGAGCTTACCCCCCCTTGTTATTTGTTCGGAGGGAGGGGGGGGGGGGGTAGTGGGGGACACGCGTCCAGAAAGTCCATCGGGTCGATTTCGTTTGTACTTTTAACTTTTGTTATTTTGTTAGGAACAGTTTGTGTGTGTGTGTGTGTGTGTGTGTGTGTGTGTGTGTGTGTGTGTGTGTGTGTGTGTGTGTGTGTGTGTGTGTGTGTGTGTGTGTGTGTGTGTGTGTGTGTGAGAGAGAGAGAGAGAGAGAGAGAGAGAGAGAGAGAGAGAGAGAGAGAGAGAGAGAGAGAGAGAGAGAGAGAGAGAGAGACAGAGACAGACAGAGACAGACAGAGACAGACAGAGACAAACAGACAGACAGACAGACAGACAGAGACAGATAGACAGAGGGGAAAAAAGAAGGACAGAAAAAATCAAAACAAAGAAAGAAACATAGACAAGAGAGATGGATCAGACGGAAGGGCTAATCTCACACTTTGCTTGCACACCCGCTTGCTTTTCGCCTCACACACACACACAAAAACAGCCCGCGTGATGGTTACCAGGGCCTGTATTCACGCTGAGATAGCATGAGACTTAGCATGATGCTAACTTAGAAGCTCTTCCAAAAGTCCTATTAAATCCTATAGGACATTGGAAGAGCTTCTAAGTTAGCATCATGCTAAGTCTCATGCTATCTCAACGTGAATACAGGCCCAGGAAAATAGACATTGCGAAAGACAACATATACAGTGTCTGTCTACCAGTAGTAGTTGTCTACTAGCCCTGGTGCTACGGTGCCAGACACTATCCACAACATAACAATTCTTCTCCATCACTCTCCGAAACACCCTCCAAGACAGGAGCCCCCTCTCGCGGGACGCCATCTCTATTTTACGGTGAATGCCTTTATATCGGCAGCCCTACCCCTCCCACCCACACCCCATCCCCACCCACAACCACCACCACCACCACCACCACCGTCGCCCACTTTTTGTTCGTCACCTTAGGTGATCGAACTTTGCGATGGGCTGGTTTGTATGGGTGTTTTTGTTTTGTTTTTTTGTTTGTTTTTTTCCCTTCTGTCTGTCCCAAGGATATCTCCCGAACCGCTCGACCGAATCGCGTCAAATTGTATGTGGAGGTGTGCCACCTTAATAGGAAGAGATCCGCGCAAACCATTTTGCCGTCGTGACCTTGACCTTGACGTACGACCTTGAAAACCGTTCTGATGGTGGCATACCGATCAAGGTCAAGGTCACGGTCCGGGAGATCGGTAGGCCTTGAAAGTGGTAGGGGTCTACAAATTGGGTTTTAGCCATATTTTCCCCACATTCGTACTTGTCTTTAACTGCAACACTTTTCTTATCATCTAGTCCGGCCATGCCATTGATACGTCCGCTCTGTGGAAGTCACGTTGTTTGCTTGTGTGTTGATCAGTTTATTCGTGAGGTTTTCCAAGTTGGACTCCTCCCTACCCTATCCTAGGCCTATCCTTGCTTCCCAAAATTAAGAAAATAAGGTATTTGGATAACAGACCCTGATTTGATGCCTTTTAGTGACATGGGTGTTAAACCATTGTGGTGCTGAAATGCGACATTGCCGGTGAAAGGGTTTTTAACTAGGGCCTGTTACATGAAGACCCTATTTTCTTAGTTTTGGGAGGTAAGGGTAGGCCTAATTTTATACATGTCACAGAGGAATTGACAATATTGCAGATACGTTTGTTTCTCTACCCTGTTTAGCTTAAAGACCCCCCCCCACGTAATGGTCATATTTGGGCTTATGAAAATTTCTTAAGATTTCTGGCGGCAGAAAGAGGTTAAAATCAATGCTGGACACATAGACCTTTCCCCATGAAATAGTACGTGCCTCAAAACACTCTTTAACACATAGACCTTTCCCCATGAAAATATTTCAGCAAAACATTCTTTAACCATTTCAATTTAGCCATGGGTAGAGAAAATAACCATTAAATTTAACATCCATCTGCAGTATTGGGGATTCTTCTGTGACATATCTAAAATAAGGTCTATCCTTACTTCCCCAAAACTAAGACAATAGGGTCTTTGGATAATAGACCCCAATTTGATGCCTTTTAGTGACATAGGTGTTAAATCACTGTGGTGCTAAAATGCGACTTTGGCGGTGAAAGGGTTAACGCAGCACACAATGCTTTTATTTGTAATGTTATAGTATAACAGAGAATAATCTGGTAACCCCTAAATTCAGAACATTATGTCTACTCCGCCAGGCAATATCTTGAATCAACCCTTTCAACGCTAGCCATTCCTCAGCCAAAAATTACCATTAAACTTACCCGGGTAGAGAAAAAGATTTCGTCTGCAATATTGGGGGTTCCTCTATGACGTGCGTAAAATAGGACCTGTCCTTACCTCCCAAAATGAAGAACATATTAAGGTCACTGGATACCAGACCCTCATTTGATGCCTTTCAGTGACATGGGTGTTAAATCATTGTGGTGCCAAGAGGCGACAGTGGCGATGAAAGGGTTTTAAGAGCAGGCGCAAGGGAGAGAGGTTGGACATCCGAGGACACTTACCATCTTTGTTTTCTGGTGACTGGACTGCCTTTGTACTAAAAACCCTCCTACCCGATGTTCACCCTTCTTAAAGGTCTGTGTACACGTTAACACTATTCACGAGATATTTCTATTTCCCCATGGCAACACGGTGATATAGCCCACTCGTAAAGGTCTGTGTACACGTTAGCGCTATTCACAAGATATTTCTATTTCCCCATGGCAACACAGTGAACTGTAAGTCATATTAAGAGTAGGCTGTGTTGCCATGGGGAAATAGGAATGGTATCAGGACAAGTACCCCCCGGACAAGTACCCCCGGACAAGTACCCCCTTAGGACATCTACCCCCTGGACAAGTACCCCCACACATTATTTTTTAAACATTGTTGTTTAAAGAAATTGGTGCGGCGCACGCACGCGCGCGCGCGCACACGCGCACGCACACAGCACACACGCACACACACACACACACACACACACACACACACACACACACACACACACACACACACACACACACACACACACACACACACACACACACACACACACACACACACACACACACACACACACACACACACACACACACACACACACACACACACACACCACACACGTACTTTGACATTTCTCTTCCCGTTTTGTTTTTAATCCTCGGGTCAAAAACAATGCCACTAGTCCACCACAACCGATTTTGTTCCTGCATCATTGTGTGTCACCCCCCCCCCCCCTCCCTCCCTCCACCCTCTCGCTGTCTTTGCCTTCCCTATCTCTCTTTGTCCTTATGTCCCCCCCCCCCCCCCCCCCTCCCACCTGCCTGTTTTCTTTTTTTCTTCCACTTTCTTTATGTTTTTTTTCTTTCTATTTCCTTCTTTTTGTTTCCATTCTCATTCTCTTGGGTATTTGTCCCCTCACCGTGAACCCTTTCACCGTTCACCGCCAGCCATATATCAGCCAAAAGTTTCCATTACATTTACCTAGGTAGAGAACAAAATCCATCTGCGGTATTGGGGATTCTTCTGTGACATATCTAAAAATAAGGTCTATGCTTACTTCCCAAATCTAAGACAATAGGGT
Source organism: Phymorhynchus buccinoides (assembly GCA_017654935.2). Lineage (NCBI taxonomy): Eukaryota > Metazoa > Mollusca > Gastropoda > Neogastropoda > Raphitomidae > Phymorhynchus > Phymorhynchus buccinoides. The sequence goes on from CM065701.1 coordinate 38,662,041, forward strand.
CTTTGGATAATAGACCCCAATTTGATACCTTTTAGTGACATAGGTGTTAAATCACTGTGGTGCTAAAATGTGACTTTGGCGGTGAAAGGGTTAAGGACCATTCCCAAAGAACCAGTACAAACGGCTCGCAGTAATTCACAGTCGCCCACAAAAGACTAATATTGTATATTACGAAGTTTCCATTAATGTAGAAAATCATTCTATTGTATAGCTCTCGTTCTACTGTAGGCCCAGGACTTCGGGCTACTGTCAACAAGTGAAACAAGTGCAACGCCGGGCGGCTGCAAAGTCCCCTCGCAGCATCGCCGAGGTACTCCGAATTCGGAATGTGTCGGCTGTACACATACATAAAAACGCATGAAAACAGCACGTAACTACATACAAACGCATGAAAACAGCACGTAACTGAATAGTTTTTGATATATAGCCTTGGGGTTCGGACCCGTGATTTGAGCGCGCGCGATCATGCGCACACGCGCGCACAGAAACATTCATGACAACTGTGTTAAAGACCATTCATCAAGAAATGTGGGGGGAAAAAACCCGCATTGAAATACATGCAAAGCTTCGCGAGATATTAGCGATTATGTGTTTCGGGGTTTGAACCCCGTAACTGGCGCGACCTTGACCTTAATGTAAAACTAAATACATCAGTGGATAGCTTGCATCTTGGCAAACTAGTATGCCAATTTTGATGATGATAGACTGAATAGTTTTTGAGAAAAACGGACGAATAGCCGGACGGAGGCACGCCGGACGCCGCCGGACGGACGCCGCCGGACGCCGCCGGACGCCGGACGGACGGACGGACGCCGACGGACGGACGCCGCCGGACGGACCAGGACAAAAACAATAGTTCCCCGAACCTTCGGCTCGGGGACTAAAAAAAGTAAAGTACCAACGCGGACTTAGTAATGCGTCGAAACTTAACAGCGTTGCAGCCAAGGGAACCTGAGGTCAGAGAAATGGAAATGCTTGGTACTTCAGAGCAACCAGTGCTGCGTTTGTCAGGAAATAATTAAGGGCAAGTAGGGACGAGAGGGGAGGGGGGTTGTGGGGGGGGGGGGGGGGGGGGGGGGGGGGGGGGGGGGGGGGGGGGGGGGGGGAGGGAGGGAGGGGGGTTCTAGAGGTTTGCGAGGTGACCAGTCATAAACACAGACTGGGACTCAAGGATCTCGCATAACGTGGCCCAAGGTTCAATGGAAGAGCAGGACGTATTCAATCAGTTCAAACATCTCCTGCGTGTTCTTCTGTTACTTAATAGTTTTCCATAGAAACATACAATCGCACGATCGCAGTTACCGACGCCCCCCCCCCCCCCCACACACACACACACGCACACGTGCACAGTCATACGCAGACTACTTAACAAGAACAACATGTTTTGAACAACATAGGTGAAGTCAGTGGCACTCCTTGCGTATGCGATAACTAACTCCTTGTCTTTTTTGTGTGTGGTAGCAAACTCTCTATATTCTAAGTAATAAAACACTGCCTACGATTGGCTGTGTGTGGTATGCAAATTCAATATGCTAATGATCCACAAACCATTACATAACAAGCCAACAACAGCCACTGTA
>CM065701.1:38671120-38681120 GCA_017654935.2 Phymorhynchus buccinoides
AGTAGTAGTAGTAGTAGTAGTAGTAGTAGTAGTAGTAGTAGTAGTAGTAGTAGTAGTAGTAGTAGCAGCAGCAGCAGCAGCAGCAGCAGTAGCAGCAGTAGCAGTAGTAGTAGTAGTAGTAGTAGTAGTAGTAGTAGTAGTAGTAGTAGTAGTAGTAGTAGTAGTAGTAGTAGTAGTAGTAGCAGCAGCAGCAGCACTAGCAGTTGTAGTAGTACTATCATCATCATCATCAGCAGCAGCAGCAGTAACAGTAGTAGTAATAGTAGTAGTGAAGTATTATTATTATTATTATTAGTAGTAGTAGCAGCAGCTGCAGTAGCAGCAGCAGCAGTAGTAGTAGTAGTAGTAGTAGTAGTAACGGTGACTGTTGGTGATGGTCGTATTCATTCGCTCAAAGGGCAATGTTCTGCAATGGGAAATAGATGGCGTGGTCCGTCATTTATAATTCAACACTTTTTCGCGGATCAGAAAATGGCCTTCACAGAATATCCAATCTAGTCGATAGAAACGTCTTCTTCTTCTTCTTCTTCTTCTTCTTCTTCTTCTTCTTCTTCTTCTTCTTCTTCTTCTTCGTCTTCGTCTTCGTCTTCGTCTTTGTCTTCTTCTTCTTCTTTTTCTTGTTCTTCTTGTTCTTCTTCTTCTTCTTCTTGTTCTTCTTCTTCTTTGTCGTCGTCAAATGCTCAGACAGTCTCCTGTCATATGATAACAGATGCGTCATGCTGTCGTTACGCGCTAAGTAGTTAGGCTCAGCATGTCCGTCTTCGGCTGGTTTGGATTCAGAGCTTCCCTCTCCTAGGAAGATTGTCTGCCACATCTGATGATCGAGTCCCTCCTGCCCATCCTGGGTTTGGGAGCAGAGTTTTCCTTCTCCTAGATGGACTGCCTGCCAAAGCTAACGAGCTCCATCCACCCGTGAGTCGATAGAAACGAGGTTGAGGGTTTTCTACAACTGCACAAACTATTTAGTAGCAGTTAAATGAAGCTTACGACCTGTGTCTTTCGACTAAACTGGTCTCTCTGAAAGAGCCCATAAAGCGACAAGGTCGTGACCGGGTTTCTCCCTGAGATCCATCCGCTGGTCCTTTAACAATGAAGACCCCTGACAAAAATAAGAATCGACCATGGGGAAAATCTGGAGTAAGATCAGTTAAATGAACGAAGCTATAAATATTAACATAATTAGACCAACTGACGGATCAGATGAAGTAGTAAACGTTTGGTCTGTAGAATAAACTGGTAGATGGGTGAATATTTAGATGTAAAAGTATTATTGCACGGATGTATTTGTGGTTTCGACCAGTTTCTAGACTTGTTGGAATACACCAACAATTTGCCTGGTTCACTGCTGATTGTGGGCGATTTCAACTTTCATTTCGACGACCCGTCCCACTTCTACGCATCAAAAGTGCTGGACACTATCAAAATGTTTGACCTCTCTCAGTCTGTCAGACCCCACTCACACCAGAGGCCACGTTGTCGACTGGGTTTTGCACAGGGAGGATGATCGTCTGCTGCAGTCGACGACCGTGGAGCCCGCTCTGTCGTCAGACCATTTCTGTGTCAGATGTGGGCTTCACCTCTCCGAGCCTCCGTCTGCCGGAGTCTACAAAGACGTTCGTCGCCTGTCGTCCATCGACATCGAGGCCTTCAAAGCCGACCTCCAGGCTCACCTTCCCCTTCAGCCGTCTGCAGACCAGCTGTTCAGGGTCCTTCGCACCACCCTGGATCAACACGCCCCCGTCATACGTGTTATTAGTATGTAGGCCTTCTCTCTCAACTCAGTGGAGGCTATTTTAAGGTTTCTTCGCAAGAAGCCAAGAGTCTGACTAGCCTTCGCTGTGATGGTATTCATGTAGACGTCCCAGGTTCCGTTTGCCTGCAGGATGACTCCCAGATATGTTGCAGTTTGTACTGTATCCAGGATATACCCATGTAGTTGGTAAGGATGGTGTGAGGGCTTCCTGCTGCGTGTGACTGGCAGAGTTTGGCATTTCCCAGGGTGGAACTGCATTTCCCATTTCTTCTCCCATTCCTCAAGGCGTTGGAGGTCTTGCTGTAAGTGGGCATGGTCTTCCCCTGAGAAGAAGTACTCTTCGCATAATATTATCCGCCAGGGTACAACGAAATCAATGTACTACACAATCAGCACAAGACGACGTCGTAGATCGATAGACACGGGCCATGAACAATTTGTCTTTTCCAGATTTGTTTTGTGTCTTTTGATAAGGACACGTCTAAATGGTGGTGTTGTGTACTATAAAGGTAATCCATGTGCGACCCATAGGTTCTTTTGTTTTGATTTAGATCTTCTATAAATCAATACCGAACTGCATTGCATCATTAACCCTTTCACCGCCAGCCATATTTCAGCAAAAAAATCCATTCAATTTACCTGGGTAGAGAACAAAATCTGTCTGTAGTATTGGGGATTCTTCTGTGACATATATAAAATTAAGACTAACCTTACTTCCCAAAACTAAGACAATAGGGTCTTTGGATAATAGACCCCAATTTGATGCCTTTTAGTGACATAGGTGTTAAATCACTGTGGTGCTAAAATGCGACATTGGCGGTGAAAGGGTTAATTCCTTTAGCAACACGCTCTTTTTGTTTCTTAATGCTGTGATTTTGCATACAATCAGTTCGATCATGGTTTTAAGAAAACGGTACTTTTCCTTATCTCATTACAATGCCCCTATTTCAGAAAGAGAAGCTCGCTTACAGTTAGTTCCTTTATCTGTTATTTTCGTTTAGGATCAGCCTCGCTGTATCCTTTTGTTTATCATTATTTGGAATGATAAGATGTCGTAGATGTCACGAAGAGAACGAAGCAACACAGCTTTGATGTTGAACCAAAAACGGTTAGAGAAAAGTGTCCCTACACCTGTCGAAAAGGGACAAAACGGGGAAGTGCAAAACAGCGCAAATAACCTGTAGTTTTCATAAAATTGGTGAGAAACATCAAGGAGTTAATGAGCAGCCTCGACGATCCATCAGAGACTTGCAACAGATGAAAGGACATGGTCAAATAAAAAGTAAGTCGCTCAGGGAATCGCCCTTATTATCAGCGGTCTTCTACCGCGTTCATAGAACTTCGAGAGAAAGAGAGAGAAGAAAGCAAGTCGTTTGGGGAATCACCATTATCGGCTGTCATCTGGAGGGATCCTCCATTATCAGCCGTCTTCTCTCACGTTTCAAGAAGTGCAAGAGAGAGAGAGGGGGAGAGAGAGAGAGAGAGAGAGAGAGAGAGAGAGAGAGAGAGAGAGAGAGAGAGAGAGAGAGAGAGAGAGAGAGAGAGAGAGAGAGAGAGAGAGAGAGAGAGAGAGAGAGAGAGAGAGAGAGAGAGAGTGGTTCTATTCAGCATGCAGCAGTGCAATGTCTCTCCTTTGGTGCTTTTTACAGCTGGTGCCATGACGTTTTAACTGCTCCCTGTGGGTTTGCTGTTGTCAGGGGGAGGGTGCAATTGGAGAAAACCAGGGTTTGGCTTTGTGTGTGTGGGATGTGTGGGAAATTAGAAGCGTGAGGGCAATGCCAATGAGCACTGCGATACTAAGATATAGAGAGATAGATATATATATAGAGAGAGAACTTGAAACTTGTTTATTGAGGGTAAGGAATAAGCACACAATGGGCTTTTAAAAAAACCCATCTGGCCCTCGAACAAAAGAAGAAAGACGTAACTAAAATGTCCAATAAAGAACAAGAAAAACAAAGCATCATACATATTCACCGCCCCCCCCCCCCCAACCCCGCACACAACCACAGTATTCAAATGAACTAAATATAATTTAAAAAACAACCCACCCCACATTAAAAAAAGGGGAAAAGAAAACCACATCAATCTAAGCAAAATACATTAAGATAACAACAATATTAAAACACAAGAAATTGCCCTCTGCTGCCATCTTCCTTTTTCTTTCCCTTCCCCACTCCACCCCCAAAAACAACCTAAGAAACAACAACAACAACAACACACACACACACACACACACACACACACACACACACACACACACACACACACACACACACACACACACACACACACCTCATATGTACACAAAATGTGTGTACACATTAAACACGACAAGAGATACACACACACACACACACACACACACACACACACACACACACACACACACACACACACACACACACACACACACACACACACACACACACACACCTCATATGTACACAAAATGTGTGTACACATTAAACACGACAAGAGACACACACACACACACACACACACACACACACACACACACACACACACACACACACACACACACACACACACACACACACACACACACACACCTATATGTACACAAAATGTGTGTACACATTAAACACGACAAGAGATACACACACACACACACACACACACACACACACACACACACACACACACACACACACACACACACACACACACACACACACACACACACACACACACACACACACACACCTCATATGTACACAAAATGTGTGTACACATTAAACACGACAAGAGATACACACACACACACACACACACACACACACACACACACACACACACACACACACACACACACACACACACACACACACCTACCTCATATTTACACAAAACGTGTGTACAAATTAAACTCGACAAGAGATATGAAAAACAAGAATTAAACAAAGGACAGCTCAGAAACTACATAGAAAGGTTAGGCGATGTTGTTCACATGCTTGATCATAAGGTACTTATGGTAGTCGGTCTTGAAAACATTGAGACTCGAGTGAACATTAAAAGAAGTTGAAATCGTATTCCACAAACAACCGCTCGAATATAAAAGACTAGTTTTGAAAAGATCATTTCTTGGACGAGGTATTTTGATTTTAAGAACATTGCAGACGAGGTTTAATTCAAATGTATGCTTTAAAGCATGAGAAGCGCGATCAGACATTATTTTAAACATGACAAGGGCTTTGTTATATTCAAGTTTCCATTGTAGACGTAGTATTCCTAGGTGCTGCTGATAGTCCGTATGAGTCAGGGACGAGGATTTCAGAAGGATCAACTTAAGACCACGCCGGACAAACTAAATAAAGGTTTTAGAATGTTCCCACTAGCCGAATCCCATAGTGTAGAGGCATTGTTAATATGTGACTGGATGTAAGCACTGAGAAATAATTTACGACTGTCGGTATCAAGAACATGTTTCATTCTGGAAAGCTGGTAATCTTTCTTTGGAGACTTTTAGAGAAAGAGAGAGAGGGGGGGAGAGAGAGAGAGAGAGAGAGAGAGAGAGAGAGAGAGAGAGAGAGAGAGAGAGAGACAGACAGACAGACAGACAGACAGACAGACAGACAGACAGACAGACAGACAGACAGACAGACAGACCAACAGATCCAGAGACAGAGACAAGGAGACAGAGAATGATGGGCAAGATAAAAACTTTAACCTATATTGCACTTGTAAAGGTGTTGTCCATTTCTAACATCTGTGATTGTCAAACCAAGCTGTTGTAAAGGTGTTGTCAATTTTTAACATGAGTGATTGTCAAACCAAGCTGTTGTAACAGTGTTGTCCATTTCTAACATCTGTGATTGTCAAACCAAGCTGTTGTAAAGGTGTTGTCCATTTCTAACATCTGTGATTGTCAAACCAAGCTGTTGTAAAGGTGTTATCCATTTCTAACATCAGTGATTGTCAAACCAAGCTGTTGTAAAGGTGTTATCTATTTCTAACATCTGTGATTGTCAAACCAAGCTGTTGTAAAGGTGTTATCTATTTCTAACATCAGTGATTGTCAAACCAAGCTGTTGTAAAGGTGTTATCTATTTCTAACATCTGTGATTGTCAAACCAAGCTGTTGTAAAGGTGTTAAATATTTCTAACACCAGTGAATGAGCAGCTCAACAGAGGTATGGAGAAAACCAAATGGGAGAGGTATGGTGGCGAGATAAACAATCCCATCTTGTTGCATGTGACGAACGTCAGCAAACCTTTCTTTTTCAATTAACATTATCGATGCCTTTAGAGTCAAACGCACTATCTCCGGGTGATCCATTGATTTATTATGGAACGTAATGCGAAAAATAATGACTTGCACAAGCCTGAAAAATATAAGTCGCATAATCCCCATTTGTGTCAGTCTTATTTAATACAAGTTATAATATTTCACAATTATGATCCATAATAAGTCAATGGACCACCTGAAGATAGTCCGGTTTGATTATGAGGCATCATTTTGATTTCTGTATTATTATTTTTATTTTATTTTACAAATTACAGTATATCCTACTAATAAACCCCTCATTCAGAATTGCTATTTTTGTGCTAGCAACGAAACCTAGGTTTGTCTTCCTTCCCCTTCCCCAATGCATTGAGGTTGCAGACTTAGCTGTCAAACCACAATACATGTAGGACCATGCCTCTCAATAATGCTGATGAATGGCACTGACTGGGGGCTTTAAAAAAAACCAAACAAACACACTCTAAAACTTTGCCTGCAGGTGAGTTTTTTTCTCTCTCTGTCTATAGCAGGAAAGTAGTGACACATGTCGTCGATATCTCCATTAGCTAATTAGACATGAGAAATGGTGCATTGACGGCGACGACACGCTCGTCCGGAAATAGCTCGCGTCTTTGACTGACTTGTCTGGCACTCAGATCGACCATTCTTTTCTTGTTCGCTTTTTCTTCTTCTTTTTCTCTTTCTTTGACAACCCAGAAGTATAAAAAGAAAAAAAGAATAGGTCATAATCCCTCTTTTCTAGGAAGGTACAAAACAAGGGATGTTTTTGTGTGCTTTACTTTTCTGTTGGTTTTCTTTTCTTTTTTTCTTTAAAAACAACAACCGGTTGTTGTAAAAATGTAAAAACCAAATCTGACAAAATGCTGATCTGAGAAAAACAAACAAATCGTGTTTGTGTTTGTGGTGTACAAGGTAAGGTATAGCTAGGGAACTGGTGAAGGGGTAGGTTTGCCTGCTGACGCAAGCATTGCAGTTCTGAACGATAGATTCATTTTGTAGGATATAATTAGAAGAACAAAAAAAATGCTTACGTTCGCTAAATTTAACACGATGTTTTTTTCTAATGTGTTTTCTTAGAATACTGTTTAACAGAATATGGAACAGTAGATTGTGATACAATTATGGAAAAAACACGAGTTTTCTTGCATTCATCAAATTTAACTTGATGAATGTTTTAAATGTATTTTCTTAGAATACTGTTTGACATAATATGAATACTGTTTAACATATTATGGAACAGTAGATTGTGATACAATTATGGAAAAAAACGAGTTTTCTTGCATTCATCAAATGTAATTTGATTAATTTTTCAAATGTGTTTTCTTAGAATACTGTTTAACATAAAATGGAACAGTAGATTGTGATACAATTATGGAAAAAAAATAGTTTTCTTGCATTCATCAAATTTCACAAGAAGAATGTTTTAAATGTATTTTCTTAGAATACTGTTTAGCATACTATGAATACTGTTTAACATATTATGGAACAGTAGATTGTGATACAATTATGAAAAAAACCGAGTTTTCTTGCATTCATCAAATTTAACTTGATTAATTTTTCAAATGTGTTTTCTTAGAATACTGTTTAGCATAATATGAATACTGTTTAACATAATATGGAACAGTAGATTGTGATACAATTATGGAAAAAAAGAGTTTTCTTGTATTCATTGAAACTTAACAAGATGAATTTTTGAAATGTATTTTCTTATAGTACTGTTTAACATAATATGAAACAGTAGATTGTGATACAATTATGGAAAAAACCCGAGTTTTCTTGCATTCATCAAATTTACCTTGATGATTTTTTTAAATGTATTTTCTTAGAATACTGTTTGACATAATATGAATACTGTTTAACATATTATGGAACAGTAGATTGTGATACAATTATGGAAAAAAACGGGTTTTCTTGCATTCATCAAATTTAACTTGATTAATTTTTCAAATGTGTTTGCTTAGAATACTGTTTAACATAATATGGAACATTTAACTTGATGAATTTTTTTTAATGTATTTTCTTAGAATACTTTTTAACAGAATATGAAACAGTAGATTGCGCAAATGGATTGGCCTGTACGGATGTATGCCCGTCTGTCGTTTCCGACTATGACTGTCAGATAGCGCGGGGGGCAGCTGCTGTTCCGGATGGCTGGGCCAGAACTTGTGGAGACGCCTCGACCTGTATCAATAACACCTATGTAAATGTGCCTTTTTCTCTCTGTGTTTTTCCACTGTTTCAGCCCATCGTAGTTTTCCATTGTTGAATCAGCCTCTTAAAGGGACACCCTGACCGGTGAGGTTTTTTTTGCAAGAAACACGTCGAGATCACCCGGAATACACCCTTTACAGAGATCGCAACACTCACTTTGCTCCGGTTTGCTAGAAATCAAAACGTCAAATCGGCGATTCCTCCTTGGCGGAGGTGCTGGAAGTCAGATTATTTCAGTGAAAGAGAAGGCATGTGCCTTCTCTTTTCTAATGGCCGCCTGAGTCGCTTAGACCAAATCACGAAAGTTCCACAATACAAGCCTTTTTATTTACAGTTAACCAAAAGGAGTTTCGCTCACAACAAAGGAAATAGCTCCCTTCTTTTTTTTTACTGCACTACAAAGAAGAAAAAGCTTCAACCACTCTCCACCCACCCCGTCCAAAATGGCTTCTCTCTCCGGCAACTCCGCCAAGGCGGAATCGCCGTTTTGACGGTTTGATTTCTAGGAAGCCAGAGCAAAGTGAGCGTTCCGATCCTTCAAAAGGCTGTCTTTCTGGTGATCTCGACGTGTTTCTTGGCAAAAAACGCACCCGTCAGGGTGTCCCTTTAGCTTAATGCATAGAGTGCTGAACCACGCATTACCGTGTGGAGGTTTGGTTAACTGTTCTGTGTCAATGACACAAACATTGCTGGCATCGTGTGTATGAGTATTGTCATCTGCCCGATCTATGATCGGCAAAGGAGTATAAGATTGTCGCGGTTTGTAATTATTTTTTTCTGTTTTTTTCCCCCCTGATTGTCCGGGCCTGTTTCTCATGAACCACAGGGTGGAATCGCTTCAAATTTTGTGTGGTGATTCATGGACGGTCCCATAGAAATATCGTAACCGTGGTGACCTTGAACTTGGAGCTTGACCTTGAGCACCGAAAGTTTCATCTCTGCGCTATATGTTTAATGCGCGAGCTGTATGTCGTGACCCAGTGGACAGAATCGCTTCAAATTCTGTGTCGGGGGTGTAATACTAAGTGTTGAAGACATTGGTGCATAAATTATGCTTTGGCAGCAGACATGTCTCCGCTTTCGTTAACGCTGTAATATCTCGCGAACCATTGCATGGAATCACTTAACATTTTGTGTGAGGGTATGATACTGAGAGTAGAAGACATTGTTGTATAAATTATGCACCGCGGGTAGGGTGTCGCTGAGCGGCAGACATATCTCCGTTTGTTTCCACCATCTTATATCTCGTGAACCACTTCATGGAATCACTTCAAAGTTTGCGTTGAGGTGTATCGCCCAAAGGACAATAAGAGGGCGGGGGCTAGGATTTGGAGGGGAAAGGGAGGTGGGGGAAGGGGAGGTTGGGGTAGGGGAGGTAAGGAGGCATAGCTGGCAAAGGGCATATCTGCTGCTCAGTGATACACTTGTGCCATGTCATGGAATAGTTAATTTCTGGTAAAGGTCAAGATGTGCCACCCCCCCTACCTATCTCGGTTAATTGTATTTTTCCGTTATTGCCTTTCTTACCATACATAAAGCTGTATTTTAGGAACATTTTTAGCTAATAACCTTTTTGGAATACTAACCCTAACCCTAACCCTAGCCCTAACCCTAACCCTACCCCCCACCGTATAAGACGGAAAAACGCAACGAACCACAACTGTGACAAATCGCGGTGTACTGCAGTACATAGTGGGGGGTAGGGTTAGGTTTAGGGGTAGGGTTAGGGTTAGGGTTAGTATTCCAAAAAGGTAATTAGCTGAAAATGT
>CM065701.1:38683620-38696120 GCA_017654935.2 Phymorhynchus buccinoides
TTCGTGACGAAAGAAGATCCCATTTCTATAAAAAAAAATCACACACTTCAACATGCCCCAATATAGAAAACAGAGCGAATAGAAGTTGTTCGGAAATAATTAAGGGGAGTGATCTTGCCTAATTCAATCGGTCAAACAGGGGAAGTTACTCTACCATCAGCTAGATCCCCAACTCTCGCCTCGTGTGTTTTCAGCAGACATACAGCACTTTAGAACACCGTGCGTCATTCTAAAAGTGATGCCATTTATATGTTTACGTCACATTTTGCAAGTTTTATCAGTCTGTGCGTGCGTGCCACTGACCACCCCTAATGTCTGCAAGTCGCTGACTCGCATCCTGCGGTGTCAAGCTTCGACGCCATTGTTGCATTGTTGCTATGGCGTTTGACCGAGTAATGGAGGTGAACAACTCTAATTTTCACGAAGTGCTCTCCCCTAGGCTTCCCCCACCCCGAAAATCGTCTGTTGAACCGGCGGTCCTTAACTTCTATTGATGTGTGTAGCACCGTTCTAATTTATTGTGTACGACCATCCCTTTCTAGGTTCACCCTATCATGGACGCAATTATGTCCCGGAATAATTTATAAAAAAATACGCCCACAGTATAACACAAGCCCGAAGACTGTGCGCAGATCAAAGCGAGAGCATCATCATTGATTATCAGAACTCTTTCTTCGTCCGCATCAATGCCAATAGAAGTAGTAGTAGCAGCAGCAGCAGCAACCGACAAGCAGACCTGTACGTAATTCCCACTTACCTTATTGCCAGGGAAGATCGCTACAGGGCATGCATGTTCTGTGTCGCAATGCCATGTCGCGGGTACCCTTACCTACCGCCCCCCCTCTCCGCCCCCCCCCCCCCTTCCCCTTTTCTTCTCCTCCTTCAAACCCACCCCAACCATTCGATCACTGCATCGAGAGAAAATGGAGTTTTACGTCCTCTTGGTCTGAATCAGACACATATGGGACATTTGTAAATACAAATATGGTTCGAACAATACTGGAGGCAATGCCCGGAGGCAGTACGAAACCAGTAAAGTCCCGATTTAAAAAAAATTAATACAGATAGCTGTAGCGGTGACCACGCCTCGGTTTAACCTCATCGGCTATGGCACCGCCACAAGTAGTAGGTTGTCATACCGATCGATCGATCACTGCACCCTTTTTTACCACCCCAAATAAACAATAAACCCGAGTTCGAACCTGGGTACAGGGGATTTGTCCTCTCACTCTGCACTAGGCCTTACGGTCCTGAACGTGGAGTCTTTCGGATGAGACGATAAACCGAGGTCCCATGTGCCTGCCCATGCACTTAGCACACATTACACCCAGTGGTAGCAAAAAGTTGTCATTTGGTCAACACCCTCCCCTTTCCTTCCTCATCAGTCACATAAAAATCGCATGCAAATTATAAAAAAAAGGGGGCGACGCGCTCTCCAGGTGGGAGCAACCCGAATTTCACAGAGATGCCTCTGTGACTATAAAATACCAAATACTTTTCCATCCCCCTTTTTACCCCCATAATTGAACTAAAAACATCGCAAGGCTACTACATTTAAAATAGACAAAAGATGATTTTAGTGAGTCGAAATATATGAATATATATCATCTCAGTAGTTGGCCCTCTCTAGTCTAGTCATGTCTATTAGGTTTTGAAATTAACATTTCAGAACATTATTATTTTCTTCATTTCACTTAAGATTTTCATAAGATGTTTACTAGTTCTGGTTTAACTTTGTGCTGGTTTGCTTTTATTGTGGATTTTCGATTTGGTGCAAAGAAGACACCATTCTCTTGTAGAATGTCTTCTTGCTCAAGTTGACATCCACTGGACAGTCAAATTGCAGGCCGATCATGCAAACTGATGAGATCTCCCACAGATCGAAACAGCTGTCTTTGCATAAGGCACTGTCCCTCCCCCATTGGGAGAAAAAGTAAATCAGCACAAACATACATAAAGTTAACGTGAACTGGTTTTGTTTCTGAGGTTCACATATACAGACATTGGACACAGAAAAGTTTTATAAACGTTTTAGCTGTATGTTTTTTTAAAAATCTCATGTCAGTTTTAAAACTCATTTTCCTGATATGAGATAATGCAAATCTCGAAAGCTTGAAAGCATTGGTGTTTTGTGGATGTTTTGAAATCAGAAATATATGAATATGTTTGTCCTTTCTAGCTTTCATCTTCAACAGTCATATACAAGTTTCTGGGCCTTAACTTTTGGTCGCAAGTGTATATATCGACTGCAGTGGGGAAACTTGGTAAATTAAAGGAAGATACTACCCCAGAACGCATCCGCTCAGATGCATTATTGTTCAGTGGGGAGGCGAAGTGATCTCATTCACACAAATGGATATAAAGAAAGTGTCAAGTCTTCCTATTCAGTATACACGTATAACGATGCTATTTATATAATGTCCACGCTTACGACCTTTAGTAAAAAAAAAAATATCATTATGACCTTTTGCATAACACTAACTACGAGCTTTTGTACAACATTAAAGATAATCATGACCTTTTGTACAACACTAACTACGACCTTGTGTACAACCTTCAATATGACCTTCTGTTCAGCACTCTAAATACGACCTTTTGTACAACATTAAAATAATTATGACCTTTTGTACAACACTAAATACGACCGTTTGTACAACATTAAAATAAGTATGACCTTCTGTACAACATTGAAATAATTATGACCTCCTGTACAACGTTAAAATAATTATGACCTTATGTACAACATTGAAATAATTATGACCTTCTGTACAACATTAAAATAATTATGACCTTCTGTACAACATTGAAATAATTATGACCTTCTGTACAACGTTAAGCTAATTATGACCTTCTGTACAACATTAAAATAATTATGACCTTATGTACAACATTGAATAGGACCTTCTGTTCAGCACTCTAAATACGACCTTTTGTACAACACTGAATAGGACCTTCTGTTCAGCACTCTAATTACGACCTTTTGTACAACACTGAATAGGACCTTCTGTTCAGCACTCTAATTACGACCTTTTGTACAACACTGAATAGGACCTTCTGTTCAGCACTCTAAATACGACCTCTTGTACAACATTTAATAGGACCTTATGTTCAGCACTCTAAATACGACCTTTTGTACAACACTGAATAGGTCCTTCTGTTCAGCACTCTAAATACGACCTTTTGTACAACACTGAATAGGACTTTAGTGCGAGTCAACCCGATTCAGCGCCTAACCAGAGTTGTCTTCTTCATGCATTCTCTTTCACTGGGTGATAAGCCTGATAACCTGATAACCTCCCTTGCTAGTGGTGTGTACAGAGCAGTCGAAAAGAGCGCACCGCTAACTTAAGCGCGCGCCTAAAAGAGCGCATTTTGCATGCTAATAAGAGCGCGTGTTCATGCCAAAAAGAGCGCACGTGAATGTGTGGTTCTCGTGCTAATAAGCGCGCATAGGTGGAATCGTTCTCACCAGACATTTACCATTTGGCACTCGTCTGTTTTGCTAGACTTCAGTCTTCTTGCTGTTTTGGAGAAAGAAACTTTTGATATGTCCACGATTCAACACATCACCACGTTAGGGATAGTGTTAGGGACAGGGTTAGGGATAGGCTTAGGGCTTAGCATCACATTTTACAACGCGCTCTTTTTGACATCCTCGATCTTTCTTAGGTTCCAAAGATGCGCGCTTATTGGACAAAACGTTGCGCTCTTTCTAGCTTCATTTTTTTGGACGCACGCTTTTAGAGAGTGTGTACACTAGTCAATCTTTTGCCCACATTGAAGTGAGGCGCTCTCTCTTGGCGGACGTTTGCACTGGGGGTCTGGGTGCAACGTTTCTGGTTCTCCCGCGCTTACGGAGGTGAATCGTAACGGGCTGTTTATGTGGAGTTATGGTCCGTATCCCTCGACACGAGGTGGCGTTTGATTGGAAGGTCGTTTTTTTTATCAACGTCAAACTCGCTCTCTCCCTCTTTCTGTTTTGTCTCGCTCCCTCTCGTCCGCGCGCGCGAGACAAAGGGAAGTAATGCAAGCCCGAAGAGTGATGTCCAGTGAGGCTGCCAGAAGCGCGCATTGACAGGTTAATTGATTAACGAGGGTTACCGGGGGGTTGCTGACACAGGATTAAATGGAGTGGAAGGACAATATAATAATGCATGGACACAGAGACGGGCTCTCGTTCTCTCTGTTTCTGCCTGCCTGTCTGTCTGTCTGTCTGTCTGCCTGTCTGTCTGTCTGTCTCTCTCCATCTGTCTCTCCCCCGTTCTCTTTATCAAGGTGTCTGTCTCAACCTTTCTCCGTTTGTCTATTATGTCTCTGTCTCTGTCTCATTGTGAGTGTGTGTGCTTGTGCGTGAGTGCGCGTGCGTGTGCGTGTGCGTGTGTGTGTATATATATATGTGTGTGTGTGTGTGTGTGTGTGTGTGTGTGTGTGTGTGTGTGTGTGTGTGTGTGTGTGTGTGAGAGAGAGAGAGAGAGAGAGAGAGAGAGAGAGAGAGAGAGAGAGAGAGAGAGAGAGAGTCTGTCGCACAAAGCAATGATTTGTGTGATTGTGGTTGTACGTGCATGCATGCGTGCGTGTTCGCACAAGCGTCTCTCTCTCTCTCCCTCTCTCTCTCTCTCTCTCTCTCTCTCTCGTTAGTTCGTTCTCTCCCCCCCCCCCCTCACCTCTCTTTTGCCTCTCATCTCCGAGGCGCAGAACACGTCATGATTAGGTACTGAGGGTACATACACTTGATGACATTGTTGACATGGCAAGAACAGACGTGGCTGATCTTTGTATGGCGCTACATTCGATTCAAACGAAGATGGTTTAGAGAGTAAGCAACATCGAGGGGTGCCTGCCAGAAACGGTCTATCTCAAAAGGAATAAAGAGCACAGATGGGCAGTTCTGGCATTCACCCCTCGACATTATCATTATTTTCTCAAGGATAGCAATGTGTTGATGATGATATTTTAGGATGTTTGTTTTTGTTTGTGGCTCAAGCCACAACCCTATAACTCACTTTGTCGGTCGGTCGGTCTGTCGGTCCAAAATTGTCGCACTTCAAATGGAAGTTCAGTTTAACGTCGCGTATCGGCTTTCGCCATGTACGACGGGCTGAACAAACCAACCAGGTATAAACAAAAATTTATGTTCCTGAATCACTGTCTTAGCCAAAAGGCCGAGAAGCGATCAGTTGTCTGAACATTTATGCATACTTCAAATGGAAGTTCAGTTTAACGTCGCGTATCGGCTTTCGCCATGTACGACGGGCTGAACAAACCAACCAGGGTATAAACAAAAATTTATGTTCCTGAATCACTGTCTTAGCCAAAAGGCCGAGAAGCGATCAGGGTTGAGCTTCAAATCGAGGCTACACTTCTGGCCGCTCTTTAAAATGATGTATTTTAAAAGCGTACAAAATAATAAACATACGTAATACAGACACTACAACAGACACGACGAGTATGCGGTGCTTCTTTTGATGAGTATAAGTAGGATACATAGTTTTAAATGTTTTCCAAAAGATATAAAAAGTTACGAAATGGTGCAGAGATAACATTCTGGTTTACAGATTAAAATTATTGAAAAGCCAGGGGAGGTAACTCATGATTGGAGTGGTAAAAATAGACCGCGTGCCACAAACTATTGCGATTTCGCGCTTGTTTTCTTAGGCTTAAATAAGCATCTTTACTAGATTGACCATTCATGACAATTATTCTCAGCTTTACTTTTGTTGAAATAATATAGAATCTACGTATTTATTGAAGGCCACTACATCGGTGTATTTTATGCTAAACGTATGATTGTGTTTGCTGGATGTGAGTGCATTCTACGCTTTACATACGAGCCTGGTGGTTTGCAGTGTATACAAATACTGGAAATGTTAATAATATGTGCGCACATGCGCTCTCTCGAATGATTACCTTTTACTGCGCGCGCACACGTGTATCTCTCTCTCTCTCTCTCTCTCTCTCTCTCTCTCTCTCTCTCTCTCTCTCTCTCTCTCTCTCTCTCTCTCTCTCTCTCTCTCTCTCTCTCTCTCTCTCTCTCTCTCATAATTACCTTGTTATACTCCCCATATGCATCTCTTAAAGGCAATGAAATGCGCTACGCTGGCACTGATAACTTATCAACTCTCTCAGATTTTAAACAGCGTTTCTAAATCCCACGGTTTTTCCCCTTCATATTCAATGTCTATAATGCATTCAATTGGAGCCTGTCTCTGATATTTATTACAGTGGGCTATTTATCACACCCCGTTTAACCCTTTCTCCGCCAGCCATATTTCAGCCAAAAATGACCATTATATTTACGTGGGTAGAGAACAAAATCCATCTGCAGTATTGGGGATTCTTCTGTGACGTATATAAAATCAGGTTTATCCTTACTTCCCAAAACGAAGACAATAGGGTCTTTGGATAATAGACCCCAATTTGATGCCTTTTAGTGAGATAGGTGTTATATCACTGTGGTGCTAAAATGCGACTTTGGCGGTGAAAGGGTTAAACAAAAGCAAAGATATTATGTGCTTGGCTTTCATCCTTTGGGAGTAAACCTGGGGTCAGTGCACTGCACACTTTCACATTATGTGCTTGGCTTTCATCCTTTGTGAGTAAATGTGGGGTCATTGCACGGCACACTTTCATCTTATGTGCTTGGCTTTCATCCTTTGTGAGTAAATGTGGGGTCATTGCACGGCACACTTTCATATTATGTGCTTGGCTTTCATCCTTTGGGAGTAAAAGTGGGGTCATTGCACGGCACACTTTAATATTGTGTGCTTGGATTTCATCCTTTGGGAGTAAAAGTGGGGTCATTGCAGTGCACACTTTCATATTATGTGCTTGGCTTTCATCCTTTGGGAGTAAAAGTGGGGTCATTGCAGTGCACACTTTAATATTATGTGCTTGGCTTTCATCCTTTGGGAGTAAAAGTGGGGTCATTGCACGGCACACTTTCATATTATGTGCTTGGCTTTCATCCATTGGGAGTAAAAGTGGGGTCATTGCAGTGCACACTTTCATATTATGTGCTTGGCTTTCATCCTTTGGGAGTAAAAATGGGGTCATTGCACAGCACACTTTCATATTACATGCTTGGCTTTCATCCTTTGGGAGTAAAAGTGGGGTCATTGCACGGCACACTTTCATATTATGTGCTTAGCTTTCATCCTTTGGGAGTAAAAGTGGGGTCATTGCACTTTCGATTTTTTGTATGTGGTTGGCTTTCATCATTTGGGAGTAAAAGTGGGGTCATTGAAACGTATGTGTTGGCTTTCATCCTTTGGGAGTAAAAGTGGGGTCATTGCACGGCACACTTTCATATTACATGCTTGGCTTTCATCCTTTGGGAGTAAAAGTGGGGTAATTGCACGGCACACTTTCATATTACATGCTTGGCTTTCATCCTTTGGGAGTAAAAGTGGGGTCATTGCACGGCACACTTTCATATTATGTGCTTGGCTTTCATCCTTTGGGAGTAAATGTGGGGTCATTGCACGGCACACTTTCATCTTATGTGCTTGGCTTTCATCCTTTGTGAGTAAAAGTGGGGTCATTGCACGGCACACTTTCATATTGTGTGCTTGGCTTTCATCCTTTGGGAGTAAAAGTGGGGTCATTGCACGGCACACTTTCATATTATGTGCTTGGCTTTCATCCTTTGTGAGTAAATGTGGGGTCATTGCACGGCACACTTTCATATTGTGTGCTTGGCTTTCATCCTTTGGGAGTAAAAGTGGGGTCATTGCACTTTCGATTTTTTGTATGTGGTTGGCTTTCATCATTTGGGAGTAAAAGTGGGGTCATTGCACGGCACACTTTCATATTATGTGCTTGGATTTCATCCTTTGGGAGTAAATGTGGGGTCATTGCACGGCACACTTTCATATTATGTGCTTGGCTTTCATCCTTTGTGAGTAAATGTGGGGTCATTGCACGGCACACTTTCATATTATGTGCTTGGCTTTCATCCTTTGTGAGTAAATGTGGGGTCATTGCACGGCACACTTTCATATTATGTGCTTGGATTTCATCCTTTGGGAGTAAAAGTGGGGTCATTGCAGTGCACACTTTCATATTATGTGCTTGGCTTTCATCCTTTGGGAGTAAATGTGGGGTCATTGCACGGCACACTTTCATATTATGTGCTTGGATTTCATCCTTTGGGAGTAAAAGTGGGGTCATTGCACGGCACACTTTCATATTATGTGCTTGGATTTCATCCTTTGGGAGTAAAAGTGGGGTCATTGCAGTGCACACTTTCATATTATGTGCTTGGCTTTCATCCTTTGGGAGTAAAAGTGGGGTCATTGCAGTGCACACTTTAATATTATGTGCTTGGCTTTCATCCTTTGGGAGTAAAAGTGGGGTCATTGCACGGCACACTTTCATATTATGTGCTTGGCTTTCATCCATTGGGAGTAAAAGTGGGGTCATTGCAGTGCACACTTTCATATTATGTGCTTGGCTTTCATCCTTTGGGACTAAAAATGGGGTCATTGCACAGCACACTTTCATATTACATGCTTGGCTTTCATCCTTTGGGAGTAAAAGTGGGGTCATTGCACGGCACACTTTCATATTATGTGCTTGGCTTTCATCCTTTGGGAGTAAAAGTGGGGTCATTGCACTTTCGATTTTTTGTATGTGGTTGGCTTTCATCATTTGGGAGTAAAAGTGGGGTCATTGAAACGTATGTGTTGGCTTTCATCCTTTGGGAGTAAAAGTGGGGTCATTGCACGGCACACTTTCATATTATGTGCTTGGCTTTCATCCTTTGGGAGTAAAAGTGGGGTCATTGCACGGCACACTTTCATATTATGTGCTTGGCTGTCGTCCGTTGGGAGTAAATGTGGGGTCATTGCACGGCACACTTTCATCTTATGTGCTTGGCTTTCATCCTTTGTGAGTAAAAGTGGGGTCATTGCACGGCACACTTTCATATTGTGTGCTTGGCTTTCATCCTTTGTGAGTAAATGTGGGGTCATTGCACGGCACACTTTCATATTGTGTGCTTGGCTTTCATCCTTTGTGAGTAAATGTGGGGTCATTGCACGGCACACTTTCATATTGTGTGCTTGGCTTTCATCCTTTGGGAGTAAAAGTGGGGTCATTGCACTTTCGATTTTTTGTATGTGGTTGGCTTTCATCATTTGGGAGTAAAAGTGGGGTCATTGCACGGCACACTTTCATATTATGTGCTTGGATTTCATCCTTTGGGAGTAAATGTGGGGTCATTGCACGGCACACTTTCATATTATGTGCTTGGCTTTCATCCTTTGTGAGTAAATGTGGGGTCATTGCACGGCACACTTTCATATTATGTGCTTGGCTTTCATCCTTTGTGAGTAAATGTGGGGTCATTGCACGGCACACTTTCATATTATGTGCTTGGATTTCATCCTTTGGGAGTAAAAGTGGGGTCATTGCAGTGCACACTTTCATATTATGTGCTTGGCTTTCATCCTTTGGGAGTAAATGTGGGGTCATTGCACGGCACACTTTCATATTATGTGCTTGGATTTCATCCTTTGGGAGTAAATGTGGGGTCATTGCACGGCACACTTTCATATTATGTGCTTGGCTTTCATCCTTTGGGAGTAAAAGTGGGGTCATTGCACGGCACACTTTCATATTATGTGCTTGGCTTTCATCCTTTGGGAGTAAAAGTGGGGTCATTGCAGTGCACACTTTCATATTATGTGCTTGGCTTTCATCCTTTGGGACTAAAAATGGGGTCATTGCACAGCACACTTTCATATTACATGCTTGGCTTTCATCCTTTGGGAGTAAAAGTGGGGTCATTGCACGGCACACTTTCATATTATGTGCTTGGCTTTCATCCATTGGGAGTAAAAGTGGGGTCATTGCAGTGCACACTTTCATATTATGTGCTTGGCTTTCATCCTTTGGGACTAAAAATGGGGTCATTGCACAGCACACTTTCATATTACATGCTTGGCTTTCATCCTTTGGGAGTAAAAGTGGGGTCATTGCACGGCACACTTTCATATTATGTGCTTGGCTTTCATCCTTCTGGGGTGAAAGTGGGGTCATAACATTGTGTCTGGTGGATGGTACATGTAATCAATACTGAACTCGGTGACAAACCACTGGACAGGCCGAACCGTTGTTTGCTGGAGTGACGTGCTGACCGATGGATGGCCTGGCTTTGTGTGTGCATGCACGCACGCACAAACGCAGAGCCATACTCATACGCATACACACACACACACACACAAACACACACGCGCACACACGCGCTCGCACGCACGCACGCGCACGCACGCACGCACGCACACACACACACACACACACATACACACACACACACACACACACACACACACACACACACACACACACACACACACACAACACAACACACACACACACACACTCTACAGTGATCATTCGCAGTGTGGGATCATCTATCAATCGATGTGTGTGTGTGTGGACTGTCACATGAGCTATAGAGAAAAATTAGAATGGTATCAACAGAAGCAGAAAATTAGTAATATTAGTAGTAGAAACAGCAGCAGCGCTAACAGTCATCGTCGTTGTCATCGTCATCGTCGTCGTCGCAATAGTAGTAGTAGTAGTAGTAGTAGTAGTAGTAGTAGTAGTAGTAGTAGTAGTAGTAGTAGTAGTAGTAGTAGTAGTAGTAGTAGTAGTAGTAGTAGTAGCAGCAGTAGTAGTAGTAATGGTAGTACAGAGGATCCTCCCTTACAAGACCTCAAAAAATCATCCAAAACGAGGTCTTATAAGGGAGGGTCTTATAAGGGAGGTAATTTTAATACTTACAAGGAAGGGCAATGTCTCAGAGAAGTATGTTTTATGTGGGAGGGAGTCTTATAATGGGAGGTCTTATAAGGGAGGTTCCATTGTAGTAGTAGTAGCAGTAGTAGTAGTAGTAGTAGTAGTAGTAGTAGTAGTAGTAGTAGTAGTAGTAGTAGTAGTAGTAGTAGTAGTAGTAGTAGTAGTAGCAGCAGCAGCAGCAGCGGTAGTAGCAGTAGTAGCAGCAGCAGTAGCAGCGGTAGTAGCAGTAGTAGTAGCAGCAGCGGTAGTAGTAGTAGTAGTAGTAGTAGTAGTAGTAGTAGTAGTAGTAGTAGTAGTAGTAGTAGTAGTAGTAGTAGTAGTAGTAGCAGCAGCAGCAGCAGCAGCAGCAGCAGCAGTAGTAGTAGTAGTAGTAGTAGTAGTAGTAGTAGTAGTAGTAGTAGTAGTAGTAGTAGTAGTAGTAGTAGTAGTAGTAGTAGTAGTAGTAGTAGTAGTAGCAGCAGCTAGCAGCAGCAGCAGCAGCAGCAGCAGCAGCAGCAGCAGCAGTAGTAGTAGTAGTAGTAGTAGTAGTAGTAGTAGTAGTAGTAGTAGTAGTAGTAGTAGTAGTAGTAGTAGTAGTAGTAGCAGCAGCAGCAGCAGCAGCAGTAGTAGTAGTAGTAGTAGTAGTAGTAGTAGTAGTAGTAGTAGTAGTAGCAGCAGCAGCAGCAGCAGCAGCAGCAGCAGCAGCAGCAGCAGCAGCAGCAGCAGCAGCAGCAGCAGCAGCAGCAACAGTAGTAGTAGTAGTAGCAGTAGCAGTAGCAGCAGCAGCAGCAGCATCAGTAGCAGCAGCAGCATCTGTTTTAATGATAGTACCAGTAACAGCACAGTTCGCGGCATTAATGGTACCTGTGGTTTTATGAAAGTAATCATATGCCAAGGGCAGGTCTAATCGTGTGGTGTAGTGTGGTAGTTAATCTGAATGACCCTGAGCAGAATTCATTACCTGTACCTCGGATATCGACATTATTTATGTTGGTCCTGGTTACTACATCCTTGTTTGACTATTAGTCTGTCCGTGTGAACACGCTTTCTGGAAAAGAGCTATGAACTGGTTTTACTGAATTACATCACGTTGCCTCTGCTGATCGGCTAATATCACCCATCCTACTTTGCCTTCTAATTTTGCGGTCATATTAAATTGTATCTGAGAAAAAAGAATGTTGAATTGATTGATTGATTGATTGACTGGTTTATTTATTTATTTATTAATTAATTAATTAATTAATTAACTAATTAAGTGATTCATTAATTGCTACAAGCAGCATTGCTCTGGGGGTCGAAAATAGATTCTTAACTTCAAATGACATTCAAATGTCATGCAAATACACAAACAAACAAACAAAGAACATACAAATACGAGTGTTTCAGCTAATTAAGGTGGTCATTAAATACATAACAAACTGTGGTTTAATGCTTTAACCCTTTTATTTTCATATTCAAAGCTTTACTTCGTTTTACAGTAATAATGCAAGATAACCATAATAGGGAAGGATTTCACTGGACATTTTGCAATAAGGCTATACGTGGTGTTTTAAAAAGTCAACAAAAATTATATTTTCATATGAACAAATTTGTTTTTGGCACAAAAATGATTTTCTGTATGTCCAGCGTGACAACCAACAGTTTTTGTTCAAATAATTGAAGGGATTCATGTGGATGTCTTTGCAAAAATGATACCAAAAATGCATTGATCAATAATG
>CM065701.1:38708620-38711120 GCA_017654935.2 Phymorhynchus buccinoides
TCTCTCTCTCTCTCTCTCTCTCTCTCTCTCTCTCTCTCTCTCTCTCTCTCTCTCTCTCTCTCTCTCTCTCTCTCTCTCTCTCTCTCTCTCTTCATCGACATCGACTCAATATCATATTGGATTATTTGTTGTATTTCTCTTTAATTTACCTATTTATTTATATCTGTTCATTTATTTACTTACTAATTTGTTTATTTTTGCTTAAATGTTTAAATCCACAAGAATTTGTGTTATTTTCTAGTTTTCGATACAAATGTTATGTCTTTATAACCCCCTCCCCCAGCCTCCCTATGATACGGGCAGAAGGCCTAGTCATTAAAATTGTTTGAATCTCTCTCTCTCTCTCTCTCTCTCTCTCTCTCTCTCTCTCTCTGGGGCTCTCTCTCTCTCTCTCTCTCTCTCTCTCTCTCTCTCTCTCTCTCTCTGTGGGTTAAGTTATGAACGTTTTATCGCAAGAGTAAAAGGTTACAGCCTGTGTACTTTCACTCTTCTGCCCTCTCTGACTCCTTTTATTTCAGTCCCTACATTCGGCCTCAACAGTAGAACAATGGAGGGAATACTAACGTTTTGTCTGAGACAGAACTGATTTAGGAAGACAATGTTTAGCATTATCCAGCTATAGTGTGCTTGATAACTCTCAAAGTATTCTACCATTTTCCTCCTTTTTTTAAAAATCAGTATTAAAACTCACTAATGCCTAAAGATACACTAAGTTTACGCTATCGTAAAGTATGATGTGTGAAGATAATGTTGGTGTTAGTTTGCTATATAGTAAAGTATGATGTGTGAATGTAAAAAAAAAACACCCCCAAAAAACCAACTAATTTATTGTTTGGATGTGTGTTTCGTTTGTCTGTCTGTCTGTCTGTCTGCAAAGAACTCTATTCAAAATGTGACGATAGATTATTGTTTTGTGGGGGCCCCGTAGTTTACCTATACGCAGCAACGAATCGACTATCGAAGTTAATCTTCATTGATAATTCCGAATCCGATTTTGCTTTTGTTTTAATTTATACATTAAAAAAAAAAAATATCGAACAGATTTGCACTATCAGTTATGATCAGATTTGTGCTTGAAAAGGTTACGGAATTCAAGTATCATACACCTCCAAAATAAACTATTTAATATTGAATATTTTGAAGTTATCTTGCAGACTCAAGGATATTATTAACTCATCCGTTTCACAAAGCATGCAAGATTAGTGTTCAACTCGCTTTGCGCGAGAGAACATTGCATTATCTCAAGAACATCATCTTAAGCTTTCCATCCAAGTCAGACAAAAATGGTTGGGATAGTTTTCCTTTCTTTTGACAGAGTGAGTAGAAATCACAAATGCAAATTTTGGTTGGAATGAAACCCTTCCAACCAGGTCAGAAGGGCAATCGAAAAGCGCACAATATTGCTTTTTCCCAAACGCGCACAGCCGTCAAAAGGCGCACATATGTATGGTAGAAAAGGGCACGATATTTACAATCCGAAAGCGCACAGATGTTTTTGAGACGGGTGGACTAGGACTAAACCTATCCCTAACCCTATTCCTAACTCTATCCCTAAACCTATTCTTAACCCTAACCTTAACCCTATCCCTAAACACATCCCTAACTATCCCTAACCTATTTGAAAAACAAGGAATACCTGGGTACGCAGAATTGCAATGATACAAATGCTCAGGAGAATGAGCTCAAGCTTTGAACGGTTGAAGTGTGCGCCTTTGGACGGTAAAATTGTTCCCAGTTTGCCCTGCGCCTTTGGATAGTGTGCGGTTTTTTGTGACTGCAAAATTTACTTCCAATTGACTCAAGCACTTGTGGGAATACAGCCAAATGCTTGCTGATAGTGAAGTCGGTACACGGCTACGTGTAGTTGTATAGAGTTCACAACTGAATTATCTTCGCGGTTGGATAGTGTGATGCGTCTTTAAGACATCCCTCTTGGTGGATGTCTGTGATGTGTCAATGCTTCCCAGTTGTTGTCAACCAATAACTTGTCTCTAATATATGTGTGCCGTTCTCTCATCCCCGCCTGCTTAATGTTATACAACATTGATTGTTTTCTCTTGCATCTTATGCGTTTGTTCTTGTGACATACACATGCAAGCATACGCACGTATGCATAAAACAGACATGCACACAAACACACACGCATCTCTAAATGTCTATGTTTTTGTCCTTCTTGGGATGTGTGTGTGTGTGTGTGTGTGTGTGTGTGTGTGTGTGTGTGTGTGTGTGTGTGTGTGTGTGTGTGTGTGTGTGTGTGTGTGTGTGTGTGTGTCAAGTCAAGTCAAGTCAAAATTATCTTTAATGACGATAAAAGAGTAAGCTACAAGCTTTTTTTCATCCTGTCGTCATGAAAAGAAAAAACATACTGAATCAATAAAATGTAACGATCAACAATGAAACTTGGCGTACGGAACCAAAGCACAATGAACAAATATCAAAAACAAATCATACATCAATCATGACTAGCAAATACATTATGTACAAAATATAAATAGAAATA
>CM065701.1:38728620-38731120 GCA_017654935.2 Phymorhynchus buccinoides
GGGACACACAGAGACGGGGACACATAGAGACGGGGAGGAAGAAAATCTGATGAACGTCCTCTTGTCTGAAACAGACACATATGAGACAGTAGTAGATATGCAGATGGTGGGAACGATCCTGGAGGCAATGCCCGGAGGCAGTGCAACACCAGGAAAGTCCCGAATTAGTAGCAATGCAGATGTGTGAATTAATAGAGACTGGGACGAGCAGGTCGCCATCTTCAGACTAAGAACTGGGCACCTCTCCCATCTGTACCGTCTGAAGATCTCCCACACGGATGAATGTCCGTGTAGCACAGGATTACAGACACCAGACCACATTCTGCAGGACTGTCCTACTACCTTCGACACCCTGAGATGTGAGATCTGGCCCAGGCCTGTGGAATTCCGTGACA
Source organism: Phymorhynchus buccinoides (assembly GCA_017654935.2). NCBI lineage: Eukaryota > Metazoa > Mollusca > Gastropoda > Neogastropoda > Raphitomidae > Phymorhynchus > Phymorhynchus buccinoides. The sequence continues at coordinate 38,729,016 of CM065701.1, forward strand.
AGCTGTGGGGTCCTGCTGAGGTTGTTGCTGTTGACCAAGGCCTTCATCAACCAAACCGGACTGAGCATCTGATATGGCCGGGAACAAAGAAGGAGAAGAAGAAGAAGGGACGGGGACACATAGAGACGGGGATTTCTACAGAGACGGGGCTTCTACAGAGACGGGGACTTCTACAGAGACGGGGACTTCTACAGAGACGGGGACTTCTACAGAGACGGGGACTTCTACAGAGACGGGGACTTCTACAGAGACGGGGACTTCTACAGAGACGGGGACTTCTACAGAGACGGGGACTTCTACAGAGACGGGGACTTCTACAGAGACGGGGACTTCTACAGAGACGGGGACTTCTACAGAGACGGGGACTTCTACAGAGACGGGGACTTCTACAGAGACGGGGACTTCTACAGAGACGGGGACGTCTACAGAGACGGGGACTTCTACAGAGACGGGGACTTCTACAGAGACGGGGACTTCTACAGAGACGGGGACATACTATAGAGACGGGAATTGGCGACACATACAGACGGTACCGTGAACGTTAAACGCTGGAGGTTTTGTTTTCTTTCTCTGTTCCTTCGTGTCCCTCTGTGTGCGGAGATAATTTACCGTGTGCGAAATCTGCAAGTCCAATTAGGCCTCAGGGAACGCTGGAGTAGACCAGACGACACTGAAACCTCCGTTAATTTGTTATCTAATCCCCTTTGCCTTGCTTGTTTGTCACTTGTCTACTTGTTTTTCATCGTTGTCGTTGTCGTTGTCGTTATCGTCGTTGTCGTTGTTGTTGTTGTGTTGTCGATGTTGTCGTTGATGTTGTTGTTGATGTTGTCGTTGCCGTTGTTGTTGTTGTTGTTGTTGTCGTTGTTGTTGTTGTTGTTGTTGTTGTCGTTGTTGACGTTGTCGTTGTTGTCGTTGTTGTTGTTGTTGTTGTTGTTGTCGTTGTTGTTGTTGTTGTTGTTGTTGTTGATGTTGTCGTTGTTGTTGTCGTTGTTGTTGCTGTTGTTGTTGTTGTTGTTGTTGTCGTTGTTGTTGTTGCTGTTGTTGTTGTTGTTGTTGTTGTTGTTGTTGTTGTTGTCGATGTTGTCGTTGTTGTTGTCGTTGTTGTTGTTGTTGTTGTTGTTGTTGTTGTCGATGTTGTCGTTGTTGTTGTCGTTGTTGTTGTTGTTGTTGTCGATGTTGTCGTTGCTGTTGTCGTTGTTGTTGTGGTTGTTGTTGTTGTTGTCGTTGTTGTTGTTGTTGTTGTTGTTGTTGTTGTTGTCGTTGTTGTTGTTGTTGTTGTTGTTGTCGTTCGCGCATGTCTACTTGTTTGTCATTGTTGTTGTTGTTTTTTCTCCTCCTCCGCCTTCTTCCTTTCTTCTTCTTCTTCTTATTTTTGCGAAAGAGTGAGGGGGATGGTGGGTTAGATATAGATAGAGAGAGAAACATAGGCAAACAGAGATAGAGAGACAGACAGAAGGAACGAGACAGAGACAGAGAGGAGAGAGAGAGAGAGAGAGAGGAGAGAGAGAGAGAGAGAGAGAGAGAGAGAGAGAGAGAGAGAGAGAGAGAGAGAGAGACGAAACGAAACTAATTTGTATTTATGCAGGGTAATGAGATAAGCATTGCTTTTTTACACTCAGCCCTGAGAGAGAGAGAGAGAGAGAGAGAGAGAGAGATAGACAGACAGACAGGCAGACAGGCAGACAGGCAGACAGACACAGAGAGAGGAGTTGGCGCTACAGCTGACAGTAATAAAGTGGATAGGCCCATGGGATTAACAATTGAGAAAGGCAAGAACGGAGTAAAGGACACGAACGAACGCAGTACGTGAATAAAGATGCAGCCAAGGGGGAAAAAACACCGCAAGACAAATCATCATATAGTAAAAAGCCAAGTGTCCGTGTGTGTGTCTGTCTGTCTGTCTGAAGCACAAAACGGGCCTTATAACTCCGCCGTTTTTGGACCGAATCGCTTCAAATTTGCTGTGAGCCCTGACGGGGCGATGGCAACGGCAACCGAGGCGGCCGTGTTATTTGCGCGGTTTGGCAAATGCGCGAAACGTGTATCCGCTGGACTCTCGGCGTCCGTATCTCCGGCATTTCTGGACCGATTGCCTTCAAATTTGG
>CM065701.1:38751120-38758620 GCA_017654935.2 Phymorhynchus buccinoides
TGAAATGAAAATTGTTTTAATGAATTCAGGCCTCTGCCCATTTTCATGGAGCACAGTTGCAAAAATACAACACGAATAAATATCCAAAGCACATTTGACATGCATATTCCATACAACGAAATAAGCGCGGCGCAGTGCAATAATTACACAGATGCATTTGTCAGCTTCTGCTCTGTCAGTTTAAAAGCTTCAAAGAAGAAGAACTAAGCTAGTTTCCTTATAGTTGGGCCAACTTGACAAGACACCAAGCTTATGAATTTATTGTTCTGGTTATATATTGGGACACTTCGCATAACATTTAGCCTTAAGGCATCATACGTATCACACTGAAAGCACATGCGAAGTTCGTTTTCTTCAAAGCCAGGACAGAAAGGACCAATCATTATTATCTGTACAAATATATCTGTTTTTGTGAACTCTTAGTTCAATTATTCCAAAGCGCATTCTTATCAGTACATCTGTAACAGATGTTTGATCCACACAATCTAAATAAGCCTCATGAGTAACGATTAATTTGAAACAAGAATATGGTTTAAATCTATCACTCTCGTTTATTATCTGATTGCCATCCTTGGTAAAAAACCCAAAACACACAACATATACGAGTCTCTGTTTAAAAATAGTAAGAAACATTTCTCATATGCTACCCCTTGAGCTAGCCAAACAAAACAAAATTCTAAACTCTGTAACATTATTCTAAGTTTGGATACCCAGTTCACTTGTCCTGCATCATCGAAATTCATTAACATCTAATAAGTTTGTTTAGGCAAGCGTGTATTCTCCATTTTTAGTAATCTAAGCCAATATTTAACAGCACGTACATGACCATTCACCTGTAGCGGATACCTCCCAAGGTCTCCATAAATCATTTTAGAGAGAGAGATAGAGAGAGAGAGAGAGTAAGAGAGGGAGAGAGAGAGAGAGAGAGAGAGAGAGAGAGAGAGAGAGAGAGAAAGGAGAGAGAGAGAGAGACACAGACAGAGACAGACAGAGACAGACAGAGACAGAGAGACGGAGAGAGAAGGGGGTGTCAGATTACCGTGTGCGTGGTAGTTATATTCATTTATATTCATTTGTATATATATATATATGTTGTCAATGTATATATATATATATATTATATATATATATAATATATATGTCTGTCTATATATATATATGTCTGTCTATATATATATCTGTCTATATATATATATATATATGTCTGTCTGTCCCGCGTCCAAGGCCAAAAGCCGAAATATTGGGAATAGTCTACATTCTTTCTTGTTAGTTTTCCTTCTTTTTTTGTTCTGCTATATATATATATATATATATATATATATATATATAGAGCAGAACAAAAAAAGAGAATGAAAACTAACAAGAAAGCCACTTTCTTTATTTCTTATCTACACCCCCCCCCCCCCTTCTCCCCTCCCCCCCCTCGCCTTTACATTTCTCTGTCCAGCCGCCACGTTAATTGCCCCGCTGCTTCAAACGAACGCCGCGGAAGGGCGTTATCTCTTTCTCCCTGGTCGGCACGTACCATCTACCGAGGTTATCTCCCTTCACCCCCCCCCCCCCCCCCCTCTTTCTACCGTCTCATCACAAGAAAGTGACAACCGAGGTTATTTCCCTTTGAACCCCTTTTCTTTTTGAATCACAAGGTTAGGAATGTCAGGAATGTGCTAAGGATGGAATAGGCGCGTGATTGTTCAGTACATTTAGAACAGCAATCTTGTGACGTGTGGACTGTAATACACCAATAGCAGGCTTTCATTGTTTGAAAGTGAAGGCTATAATTGGAGTGGTGAGAAAAAGTTGTCACATTCCCAACCGGGAGTCCGTAGCGAGAGGGTCTCTCTCTCTCGCTACGCGATGACACCGATGCAATGGTGGCAGTTGCATCGAAGTCTTGCTGTGTGGCAGCCAGCGAGAAGGGCGACGCCGGATCTCCTCCCTCACCATGGGAGTTGAACGACTTGCGGACGGGATGGATCGACGGGCAGCAACTTGGACCGTCTCTGCAGTATGCCGATGCCCAGTGGACGTTACGGGCGGGAGAACTTGGGCAGCTACCGCCTGTCTACTGGGAGGTATTCACATCCGCCTGCAGAGAGGGCTCGACTTGGCTGCGTGTCTACCAGCCCGCCCGCAACGACATCGACTCCCCGGTATGGAGCAGGTCGCCCTGTGGTCCTGACGACGGCCTTAGGAGGAAGAAGACCATCTACAGCAGGAGCTATTTTTGACGCCAACGCCAACGGCAGCGACAAGCTTCATCAGATGCTCGCATCTATGCACCAAAATTCAACGATGCTAACATCAGCATCACGCAACAGTTCCAGACTCGGATCCCGTCCGAGATGTTCCCGCAACCGACAGCGTTATCCGCGATTCCAGGGTGCGCAATGTGTTCCGTGTCATCGAAAGACGACGTATGCCACGTCACGAACTCCACTTTCATCATTCAACGGCCCCCATCATCATCATCATCCAACGAGAAGACTACCCAGCCTTCAAGCAGAACGTCCATAAGGACCTACGGTCAATTGGACGCAAATCTCACCATCTTCGAAGTTGTCACACAAGATGCTGAAACGTAGCTAGAGCAACACTCACAACCAGTCATCATAAGCCCACTAGTAAGTATTATTGATGGCAGGTGATTGAGATCTTGTTTGTTTGACTCTAGTTTTGATCTAGATCCTATGTTCAATGATGAATAAGGAGTAGATAGATATGTTATAGAAAAGAAGTGGTAAACATTCTATTCTATTTATGTGCACTGATTATTTGTGTGTGTGTGTTTTTGACTTTAACACTTTTGGTACCAGAACCGGAGTTTATGCCTACTAACCCTTTTGTCTATTTTTAGTAGGAAACCTATGGGCCGCAATCTTGCACTATTTTTAGTAGGAAACCTATGGGCCGCAATCTTGCACTTTATGATACCATTCCTTTCCAGGTGTTGGATGGAGAGTGATGATGTCTTGATCACCTTTTATGTTTTACTGATCTCAGTTTGTTAACTGAAATTCAGTTTATTTATTAACTACATGTAGTGCTATTGTACAAGGGAAGCCTTCAAGCCGGTTGGGATTCACTAATTCCCTGCCGACTGAAGCCCCTTGTCTCTAAGCCATAGAGATCTACATCCACCTTTCTTCGGTTCTCCTGTGATTATCAGCAGGGCATCGTGGGCCGGACGATCATCCCGGACTCCACCAAGCATCAAGACGGGTCCGTCGCCAAGACAACCTGCACCCAGAATCCGCGAGGAGACCACGCTTGAACCGTGCCATCCCGCGAAGCCGTAATAGGAACGACTGGGAGCTACTCTCACCTGACGAGCAAGCCCAGAACTTCAAACAGCTAAGTCTACCTGACTGCGCCAATCATTTGAACTTTCCTACGGACACTGAAGATAATTAGTAACCCTTCCGGCATGGGGCGAACCTTATAGAAAGACAAAAGTCTTGTGAATCCTTTCGGATTTCATTGTGTTTTATTCATATTTTGTTTTGGCGCCATTGAGCTGCTTTATTATTATTGTTGCATAATCTTATGCAGATTTTGGGAGTAAATAAAATACAAGTGTCAAATAATCCTGAACCCTTTGGTCAGACTGATGAGAGTGGGAGTCTTGTAATTTCATGTAAAACCCTACTTCTCTCTGTCTGCCATTTAGAGCAATTCAACCACTTGTATTTCTTACAACCATCTGACGAGCCAGAACCCGGGCACAAATATAAATTTATTAGATGAAAAGGGGCCGGGAAAGTTGCTCATCTCCCATACCCTAGAGAAGTGGGCTAAAGGCAAATTATCTAAAGTCTTCCCTAGAGACTTAGCCTTTTAACCCATTACCTCGTCACATCTAATTGGGGGCTCGCGTCCGGGATATTTTTTTTTCATAAAGTCTAACAAATTTCAATTCAAACGGTAGTTCCTTTTCAAAACTTATCTTGTGTCCACTGGGAAAGTTATTGTGATTTGGTTCACTGTGTTTTGATTTGATTTGTTTGAATGCTATTTATGACTTTATTTTGATGTGCATGCTATTTCTGTTTATGCTGAAATAGTTAAGTGTTGTTTGATACATTCAACTCAGCAGCTTTGTTTTTATTTTGAATAGTTGTATTTACAACCATGGCTGAGATTGTTAAACTTAGGAGGGAACTTAAAGAATGGGGAGAATCTCTAGGATTGTCAGGCCAAGAGTTAGCAAATTTTGTCATATCTGAATATGACAAAGAGAAAGCTCGCGAGGAGGCTGAGAAAGACAAACAGAGAGCTCATGAGGCTCAAGAGGCTCGCTCGAGGCTCAAAAGACAAACAGAGAGCTCATGAGGCTCAAGAGAAAGATCGGGAGGCTCGCGAGGAGGCTGAGAAAGACAAACAGAGAGCTCATGAGGCTCAAGAGGCTGATAAAGCTCGCGAGGCTGAACAAGACAAACAGAGAGCTCATGAGGCTCAAGAAGCTGATAAAGATCGCGACGCTCAAGAGCAAATCCGTACTCATGAGTTAAGGCAGAGACAACTAGTGCAGGATGCCAAAAATAAAGAACTCGAACTTGAGGCCACTGAGCGAGAAAAAGCGCGAGACCATGAACTAGCTATGAAGCAGCTTGAAAACTCAGCAGACTCTGAGACTGCTGCCCCTCAAAATTTTCCCCCTCCCATTCATACCTCAGCCATGACCTTCACATTGGAGGCATTCAATGAGGCAACAGAGTCTATCGATGCATTCCTCGATAGATTTGAAAGACTGGCCCAGGAATTTGAGCTTGCTCCGGAAAAGTTCAACCTCAAGCTTGCCCAAAGTCTCAGGGGTGTGGCTTATGAGGTGTACAGCAAACTTCCGTCAAGCCAAATTACCGACTACCCAGCTTTGAAAGAAGCCCTGCTCAACAGATACGAGTTGACAGCGGACGCCTACCGGAAAAAGTTCCGGTCAACCAGAAAAGGTAGGGGAGAGTCCTATGCCCAATTTTCAGATAGACTGGGGAACTATCTGACTAAATGGGTGTCCCTTTCTGCCAAAACTGAGTCCTATGAGGATCTCAGGGAACTGATGGTTGGCGAGCAACTGCGCGAAACCATGTCCCCAGAGTTACGCACCTTTACTGCCGAACAAGGTGCCACAACTCTGGCTGACCTCATCCAGCTAAGTGACCGGTACACTCTAGCCCATGATGAACCTAGCGCCCCTAAAAGGCCAAAACTACAGCAAGTAGTTGGGTCCACTGCTTCACAGCAGAGCAGGTTTAACCCCAACTCCAACAGTGGGTCCCACGGTTCTACCCATGAACGACAACCACTGGGGCAACCCTTATTCTGCTCATACTGCAAGTCGAACACCCACAATCGGGATGACTGCAGGAAACTTGCTTACAAGCGGCAAAATGTTGCAACTATGCAAGTCGTCTCGACTTCGCAGAATTGCACAAACCCCTCCCCAGTACAGTGTCCAGGCACACCGTCAGTCGTTGGACAGGCGACTGTCAACAACATCCCTGTTCAGTGTCTCTATGACACTGGACTGTCATGCGACGCCATTGTCTGCGGATCCTTAGTCCCCGCGTCAGCATACACGGGAGACTTCATCTCTCTGCAAGGCCCTGATGCTGCAATCCCCCCATCCACTTTGCCAGTCGCCATAATCAATGTCGACACCAGATATGTTAAGGGACCCATCAAGGCAGTGCTCATGGACAGTCCTGTCTATGACCTCATACTGGGATCACAGTATGTGTTTTTAGGGCACCCCTCTCAACCTGCCCTAGTTTCAGCAGCATTCCCTTCTCCCCAATCCACAAACCAACTCCCTCCCTCCTTCCCAAAGAGCAAATCTCCCTCAGCAGGGAAGAAACCTCTCAACGCGGCAAACCAAATTGCCGCGCGAGCAAATCCAGATTGTCCCAAGTCCCCAAGTCCGCCACAACTTGGAAAATCCTTCCCAAGGAATGTCCGCCTAACGACCCAAGACCACTCGCCACAGGTACCTCAGGTGAAAGGCAGCACTGTACCCGCAAACACCCACCGAAGGTACTATCGGGACAGGCCGCCGCACGTACAGCCGTCACCTACCCCTCCCTTTCAGCGAGTGGCAGTCGACTTGGTCGGGCCTCTACCTCAACGGAAGAAGAAATTCCGGTACATAGTCACCGTGGTCGACATATGTACCATGCAGTGCGATGCCGCCCCAATCTCCTCACTTGATGCTAGTCAGATAGCTGCGGCACTCAAAGCCATTTTCGCCCGAATCGGCCTACCAAACCACATCATCAGCAATGATGAATCCAGGCTAAAGGGGAAACTCAGGCAAGAGGTGTTTGCTATTCTGCAATCAACCTTGGGACAACTCAACACAGGATTGCCGCACCAACCTCAGTCGGAATCCATTCCACTGATCTCTAACCCACCTGCTCCTTTGAACTCTGTGTTGCGACCAGATGTTCCACCATTCCAGCCGACCCAGTCTCCCCACTAATTTGTCCCTGTCGCCCAAGTCGAAAGTGGAGTCGGCGTTCCACAGGAAGATTCCGGTACCAGAATCTTTTCTTCGGGGGGCCTCTGTGACGTAAGTGTCCCGCGCGACCCACTTTCTTTATTTCTTATCTACACCCCCCCCCCCCCCCATTCTCCCCCTCCCCCCCCTCGCCTTTACATTTCTCTGTCCAGCCGCCACGTTAATTGCCCCGCTGCTTCAAACGAACGCCGCGGAAGGGCGTTATCTCTTTCTCCCCGGTCGGCACGTACCACCTACCGAGGTTATCTCCCTTCACCCCCCCCCCCCCCTCTTTCTACCGTCTCATCACAAGAAAGTGACAACCGAGGTTATTTCCCTTTGAAGATGGTTTTGCTTTTCAATCACAAGGTTAGGAATGTCAGGAATGTGCTAAGGATGGAATAGGCGCGTGATTGTTCAGTACATTTAGAACAGCAATCTTGTGACGTGTGGACTGTAATCCACCAATAGCAGGCTTTCATTGTTTGAAAGTGAAGGCTATAATTGGAGTGGTGAGAAAAAGTTGTCACACAAGATGCTGAAACGTAGCTAGAGCAACACTCACAACCAGTCATCATAAGCCCACTAGTAAGTATTATTGATGGCAGGTGATTGAGATCTGGTTTGTTTGACTCTAGTTTTGATCTAGATCCTATGTTCAATGATGAATAAGGAGTAGATAGATATGCTATAGAAAAGAAGTGGTAAACATTCTATTCTATTTATGTGCACTGATTATTTGTGTGTGTGTGTTTTTTGACTTGAACACTTTTGGTACCAGAACCGGAGTTTATGCCTACTAACCCTTTTGTCTATTTTTAGTAGGAAACCTATGGGCCGCAATCTTGCACTATTTTTAGTAGGAAACCTATGGGCCGCAATCTTGCACTTTATGATACCATTCCTTTCCAGGTGTTGGATGGAGAGTGATGTTGTCTTGATCACCTTTTATGTTTTACTGATCTCAGTTTGTTAACTGAAATTCAGTTTATTTATTAACTACATGT
>CM065701.1:38763620-38776120 GCA_017654935.2 Phymorhynchus buccinoides
TCAGGCGAAAACAAACCCGCTGTACCCAAGAAGAAAGCAAGAAAGAAATAACACACGAGAGAAAAAAATCAATAAAACAACCTGCATACTTTGCACCTTGTAATAATAAGTAATAATGCTAAATCGAATGAAGAACAAGTGAAACAAACAAGGAAGCAAACAAACATTTGGACATTTAGATGTAGACTTTGTTTTTATCTTTCGATTTGATATATTATGATGAAGACAAATTCATCAACTCCTTGAAGATTTTACTTCGATTTGATCTGTAATGACGAAAAACTGCCATTTTTTTTCTTCTAATTTCGTCAAAAGGTGGGCGCCTAGCGCAAAATGTAACAATTGTGACATTTTGCGCAGTTGTTACAATTTGCGCTGTCACACCTTTTAGATATATCAACTAGGATCAGATCCCAAATAGTAAAGGTGGAGGGGAAAAAAACCTAGGATCAGATCCATACGTATTGGCTAAAAATTGTGAAAATGCCTGTAGATCGCATTCCCCCCACAAAGCTTATCAAACGATGTATAATTTACATTGTAAAAATTAAAATAATTGTGTTTCATCCGTTTGTCTTACATCGTATGATTATGGAGTTAGGCTCGCATGAGAAAATTAAGGATTTGGGAATTATGAGAAATTATTTTTACGAGCATTCAGGCAATTGATTGTTTTCGCTAAGGTTGGAATAGTGACATAAACTCTAAACAGAGACTGAGATATTTTCTTCGTTCAAATGATCACGTAACCTTTCTCCATATCTATCTGTTGCTGCAAGCGTCTCATCACGTTTCATGTGTTTCTAGACGTGTCATGTTTTTACTTGCTAACTTTTTGATTTATTAATGGGGGGGGGGGTTAACACCAAAAAAATCCTTTTTTTAAAAATACTGTTTTCTTTTTTTCTTTCGAAAACATAACAACATGTAAATGAAAGAAACATAAAACATACAAGAGTAAGAATAAATTTAATTTTTTTTTTTAATTGAACATTTTTTTTTCATTTGACAAATTTCATGAAGACAAAGACACACACACACACATACCTACACACACAGTGACATAATAGTTATAAGAAAAATTATGACTATAGTAGAAATAAGAATAAATAAAATATATAATCAATCGTTCATAATCAAATATGTACTACCTTTGTTTTGACCTTGTATTTTCATCCCTTTTTAATACGTGGTGAGATTTAACGTGGTGACAGCCCTGACATGGCCTTTGTTGTCGACGGGGCTATAATTTTAATCTTAATCTTAATTCATGTTTTGTCATCTTTTGATTTGATAACCATTTTGATCACTTATCTAGTTACTTGTGTATTGTCTGTGCACCCCACCCCCTTTCTCCTAGCATGACATGGGCAGACTGCCTTAACCCTTTCACCGCCAGCCGTTTTTCAGCCAAAAATGTCCATTAAGCTTACATGGATCTGGACGTGTTTTGCACAAACACTCATCCGTCAAGGTGCCCCTTTAAAGAGGTGCAGGTGCCAGAGGGCAGGGAAGGTCATCGACGGAGCCGAGACGACTAGAGACAGACAGAAAGGGGGTGGACTGGGGTAGCTTGGGGGTGGGGGGGTGGTGGGCGTGAGTGAGGTTGGCGGATGAGGATGAGGAAGTGGCGTGGCAAGACATTACTGTCAGTATTTTGTATCGATCCATGCATATTTGGCGGATGTCCGCGCGCGCGCGCGCGCGCGTGTGTGTGTGTATGTGTGTATGTGTGTGTGTGTGTGTGTGTGTGTGTGTACACCCGGTCTCCAAACGGAATCCAACTGCAAGTGTTTAGCTACAACACCACCACCACCACCCCTTATCTTGCCAGCCACCCCCCCACCCCCACCCCCACCCCCGTCGACTAGTTATTTTTCCACTCTGTCACAAAACGGAATCCGACTGCAAGTGTTTAGCTACAACCGACACCACCACCACCCCCTATCTCGCCACCCCCACCCCCGTCGGCTAGTTATTTTTTCCACTCTGTCACCACCACCCTCCCCCTCCCCAGACCAGACCCATTTTCCTTATTCCTCAAATGCCTCTCCTCCTTGACGAATATGGCTCCGTAAGCTCCAAAGCGCTACTATCATAATAACACCACGCACACACACACACCCTTTCTCTCCCCCCATCCCTTGATCCCCTTGCTTATTTGTTACGAACGTTTTATGGGCTGTATTGGAATCTCGGAAGCCATGCATTATTCCAGAAATAATATCGCTTGGCCTTTTCTAAGTCCCTGAGCTTCCTGCCCACCTCCACCCCCAACCTCCTCCCTTCCCCCCCCCCCCCCCCACTATCCCTCTTACCGTTTTCATAGCTTCTTACTCATCACAGTGGTATAGAGTGGCACAGTGGTAACGCGTTCGCTTCGTGTCAAGTAAACCCGAGTTCGAACCTGGGTACAGGGGATTTTTTTTAATAATTATCTCACTTTGCACTAGGCCTTACGGTTTGAATGTGGAGTCTTTCGGATGAGACGGTAAACCGAGGTCCCGTGTGCCCATGCACTTAGCACACGTTAAACCCAGTGGCAACGAAAAAGTTGTCATTTGGTCAAAATGTACCCCCCCCCCCCCTCCTTTCCTTCCTCATCAATCACACACAAAAAATCGCATGCAAATGTTTTTTTTAAATGGGTGGCGCGCCTCAGGCTGCGACGCGCTCTCCAGGTGGGAGCAACCCGATTTTCACAGAGATGCCTCTGTGACTATAAAGTACCTAGCCTAATAAACAAAAATCAATCATCCAGCCCTCTTGAACCCTTCTACCCCCACCCTACCGCCTACTCCTCCTCCTCCCAGCCCTGTCTATTCATTTTCGTTTACTTCGCACTTACACCCGTCTCACAGTTCCAATCGATGTCTCGGGTTCCTCCTCTCTTCGACGCGTTGGCTGGTCTTGAAAGAGACAAAGGAGAATGGAGAGAATGCGAGAGGACATTTTGGGGATCATGCGATGCAAAACACAAACAAACAAACAACAACAACAAACAAAAGCAAAACAAGGGCGTCGCCGAGCGGCAGACATGTCCGTCACCAGCAATGCCACGCACTTGCGACACCCCGTAGAGTGTCACATCCTGACACACAATTGGAAGGGATTCTGTCTTCTAGTTCACGAGATACGGCTTGAAGAAGAAACATATAGCGCAAAGAAGGAAATTTCGGTTTGCAAGGTCACACTTCAAGGTCAAGGTCAGCATGGTGATAATTTATGCTCGGATGTTTTCTTCTCTAGGGTATACAGTACCACACACAATCTGAAGCGCTTCTGTCAAGTACCAATGTGGAAAATATGGCTTAAAACCCAATTTGTAGACCCCTACCACTTTCAAGGCCTACCGATCGCCCGGACCGTGACCTTGACCTTGATCGGTATGCCACCATCAGAACGGGCATAAGCCAAAGTACCTTCATGCCAAATTTGAAGACTCTAACACTAACGGTGTGGGAGTTATGGCCCCTGAAAGATGTTCGGTTTTCAAGGTCGTACGCCAAGGTCAAGGTCACGACGGCAATATGGTTTACGCGGATGCCTTCCTCTCATGGTGACACACCAGCACACACAATTTGACGTGATTCTGTCAACCCGTTCGAAAGATATCCTTGGGACAGACAGAAGGAGAAAAAAATGACCCTCCGATTTTCAGGCTCCAGCGATCTTTTTGACCTTGACCTTGACCTTGATCGGTATGCCATCATCAGAACGGGCATAAGCCAAACCACCTTCATGCCAAGTTTCAACATCCTATGTTGATCGGTGCCCGAGATATGGCTAAAAATAGATTTTCGGTTTTCAAGGTCGTACGTCAAGGTCAAGGTCACAACGGCAAAATGGTTTGCGCCGATCTCTTCCTATTAAGGAGGCACACCTTCACACAAAATTTGACGCGATTCGGTCAAGCGGTTCGGGAGATATCCTTGGGACAGACAGAAAAAAACCCCCAAAAAACAAAAAAAAACAAAACAAACAAACAAAAATACAAACCAGCCCATCGCAATAGTCCGTCTTGGTGACGGACTAAAAAAGTGCAACGCCGAGCGGCTGCAAAGTCCCCTCGCAGCATCGCCGAGCTACTCCGAAATCGGAATGTGTCGGCTGTACACATACATCAAAACGCATCAAAACAGCACGTAGCTACATACAAAACGCATCAAAACAGCACGTAACTGAATAGGTTTTTTTTAATATATATATATTATAGCCTTGGGGTTCGGACCCGTGATTTGAGCGCGCGCGATCACGCGCACACGAGCGCACAGAAAAATTCATGACAACTGTGTTATAGCCCATTCATCAAGAAATGTTGTGGGAAAAAACCTGCATTAAAATACATGCAAAAACTTCGCGAGATATTAGCGATTATGTGTTTCGGGGTTTGAACCCCGTAACTGGCGCGACCTTGACCATAATGTAAAACTAAATACATCAGTGGATGGCTTGCATCTTGGCAAACTAGTATACCAAATTTGATGATGACAGACTGAATAGTATTTTGAGAAAAACGGACGAACAGCCGGACGGACGAAGGCACGCCGGACACCGGACGGACGGACGGACGGATCAGACAAAAACAATAGCTCCCCGAACCTTCGGCTCGGGGACTAAAAAGCAACAAAAGAAAACAAAAGCCGACAGACAGACAAGATAAAGGATGCTAGGCAAATCAAAGGAGTGTCATCGTTGTGGTGTCATTTCACCATGGGCAAAGGTCGAATTAATACACGTTGTTATGTTTCTCTCTTTCCCCATGGCAACACAGAGAGTGATAGGCCAGTGATATCATTATACTGGGGTGTCACGGTGATGCCATGGGGAAAGAGTGGAAACTAGCAACGTGTATGTTGAGCTTATGGGTGGAGAAGGAGAGAGAGAGAAAAGGGGACTAGATTGAGAGTGGTGTTTGGGAATCAGTGGGACGAAAGTGCATGTATGTATGTATGTATGTATGTATGTATGTATACGCGTATGATATGTATGTATGCATGTATGTATGTGTGTATCTATGTATGTATGTGTGTATCTATGTATGCATGTATGTATCTACGTATGCATGTATGTGTGTGATTGTGTGTGTGTGTGTGTATGTGTGTGTGCGTGCGCGTGTGTGCGTGTGTGTGCATATATGCATGCATGTATATGCATGTGCTTATGCATGGGCTAAACTTTGTTCACTGCGGAGAAACCTTGCCCAGGCTACACCCCCACTCTCTCGACAAAAAAGGGATTTGAGGGCGGCAGCTGGCATTGGGGAAGGTCCCCAAAGGCCAACCCATCCCTTTGGCTGCAGTATGCTAGAGCCAGTGCAAATGCCCCCCCTAGTTTGAGAGACACAGTCTTCCACGAAAGACTAGGCTGTGCCATGATGATTCCAATACTGTAGAAAATAATTTATTGTACATAATATCTCGTTTATTAACACCCCCGTTAACCGTAGGCCACGTTCCCATTACGTTCTCCACGTTCTGGAACAATCGTCTAGAACCTAGCAGGGTCTTGGCGTAGAGTACTGGTGGACTTGCGTAACGTAGTAAGCGCGTAGCGGGGACTTGGCGGGTGCGTGGAGAACGTGGAAGACCAAGTTGTCTCTACGCCGCGCGATTTTTGAACGTGCTCAAAACAGACGTAGCGGGGACGTGGCGGGAAATGGACACCTGGTGAGAACCTAGTGAGAACGGGGACAACGGCACGGCATTGATACGGAGCAGTGCGACAGAGAATCGGTGACAAATCAAATCAAATCAAATCAACTTTATTTTTAAAAAACCCTGGGGGCACAAGAAAATGAATACACGTACCATTCACACCTGCGGCATCAAACATTACAAACAATAGCCCAAGAGACCCCATAACAGTACGCATCAACATAGTATTACATGGGATCCAAACAAAAAAACCAACAACAAAAACCAACAAAAACATTTCATCACCATCATCCACATCATGTCTATCACCATCACCATCATCCACATCATGTCTATCATCACCATCACCCACACCATGCCTATCATCACCATCACCCACATCATGCCTGTCATCACCGTCATCCACATCATGCCTGTCATCACCGTCATTCACATCATAGCCATCACGCACGAAGAAGAAGAGCTTGCTATGTTGGACAGGGAGGGTGCCGAGTCTCGATCGCGTGTGTGTGGAAGAGAGCGAACCTTAACCCCTTGACTGCCACCAACGTATCACGTACTGACCTGATGACATCACTGATGATGTCATCAAATGATGAGGAACAACTCTGACATGCTGGCTTTTGCTCTAACACAGTCAAGAGAGTTATATCCCCAGACCCACATCATTTTTCATCCAGATTGGCTCTATCAGTTGTCTTTTTCATGGCATGATTTGCCCAATGATGTTTTTCTTTAATTTTCTCTGGCAGTCAAGGGGTTAAAACACGTCTGATAGGGAGGAAAGGACATTACAACACGAAACGAACGAAACGATGTCAACTGATCCCGAGGACCTTTTCACAAGCGAGTCAAGCAGAGGGGTATCTCCCCTCAAACGATGTGACGATCGGTGATTAGGTGGACTACATCCAGGACATGATGCGTAGTAGAATGTACGCACGACATGGTAGTGCGAGTGACAAAGAAATTGACGATGGCAAAACTGCGCACAGAGACAATTCTGATGATTGTGGCTAGGTCTAAAGATCTCTTTGATTCGCGAAGTCGGTGTTTCGCTTTCGGTGTTTGTTTACGCAAACAATTCCACGCCTGTGTTCGATTGTGAATATCAAATCGATATTTCCATAGCATCATCATTATCATCATCGTTGTCACCCGCCTCATTTCTATCAATCGTTTAAAAGGAAAATAATGTGTCACATTCTGTGGCTTTGCATGCCCTGCTCTCATGGTGACCTCAGTTTCGGTTTCCAATACAGTCTATGCCTTGGTGCGTACCCCCACCCCTCACGCGTATATATAAACACGCAAACATGCACGCGCGCACCTACACAAATGCGCACCACACATGCACGAATACGAACGCTCTGTATTTCGCGCGTACACACGGGACACGTACGATACACTTGGACACACATAAACACGCGCCTGTAGGTGCATTCATTAGTCATGATGTTGTATGGATAACGACACCACATTTAAATCTTAATCAGGGCTTACATTAGCAGAGCATTAAAAAACACTTAGTTGGTGGTTGTTTTTGCCGCGAGTTAAAACACACAAAATATGATAAGCAAGGGAGAATTGTTTTAACAGTTTAAAAAAAAAAAGACAGATCGAGGAGATTATCGCGCTAGATAATAAGATGAAAGAGTCTGTGAGTAAATGTAAAAGCATTCTCATGGTCGCGCGGATGTTTCATTAAGCTAAACAGCTCGGGCAAGTGTCCAGGATTATTCTTGCTAAGTGCAGTACTGAACATCGAATACCTTGCATAGATCCAAAAGATAACAATGCTAGCGTGAACAGAACGACTCACACACGCATGCACACACACACGCGCACGCACACACGAGCGCGCACGCACACGCACACACGCACACACACACACACACGCACACACACACGCACGCGCACGCACGCACGCACACGACACACACACACACACACACACACACACACACACCACACACACACACACACACACACACACAGTGACACACACACACACAGACACACACACACACACACACACACACACACACACACACACACACACACACACACACACACACACACACACACACACACACACACACACACACACACACACACACACACACACACACACACACACACACACACACACACAGTAACACACACACACACACACACACACACACACACACACACACACACACACACACACACAACACAACACAAAAACACACACACACACACGCGCGCGCGCACGCACGCACGCACGCACGCACGCACGCACGCACGCACACGCACACGCACACGCACACACACACACACACACACGATTTGTACAGTTTTTCCGCCATGATATCCGAACAAAAAATACAGACCGACCGATTAACAAAGAACAGAATGTCCTTAACCCCTTCACCGCCAATGTCGCGTTTATGCACCACAATGGTTTAACACCCATGTCACTAAAAGGCAACAAATCAGGGTCTGTTATCTGAAGACCCCGTTTTCTTGATTTGGGGAGGTAAGGATAGGCCTAATGGTATGCATGTCACAGAGGAATTCCCAATATTGTAATGGATTCTAACAACAACAAATTCGTTGGTTGGTAGGTGAAGACGGGGGTAAAAAGCCCATGGGCGGGTAAGAAGCCCATGCCAATTATCTCATGAAATAAAGAAACTTTCAGTGAAATTTGCCCATGAGACGAATGCTAAACATTAACACTCGTCTCATGGGCAAAATGTGACTGCAATTTGCTTCATTCCATGAGATGGGCTTCTTACCCGCCCATGGGCTTTTTACCCCGTCTCACCCCATGGTATGGCTATACCGTTTACTAATCAACGGGAGGAAAAGAGGAAATGGTGTGTGGGGGGGGGGGGGGGGGGGGGGGGGGGGGGGGTGGGTGGGGGGGGGAGGCACCCATATGCTTGGCATAAACACAGTACAGCGGGTACAATTGTATAGTTCATGGAGGGAGGGAAGGGTAAGGAGGCGAAGGGGAGAGGGGGGGGGGGATAGTGGGAAGGTAAAGAAGAAAAAACTTTGCCTTCCACTACCACTCCCCCCCTCTCCCTTACCCCTCCTTACCACTCCCTCCAGAAGAAACTTCCCCCGTGGGGGGGATACCGGGGTGGGGGTGGGGGGGGGGGGGGGTGTCTTTTGCATAAATAGATCCCCCCACCTTCTGGAAGTTCTGTGCTTGTAACTTCCTCTAATCTGTCACTCTCTTTGACTCTGCCTTTTCCCTTTGCTTACTGTCATCTATTACGGTACCTCTCCTCCCGTGGGGGATACCGGGGGGGTATTTTGTATAACTAGTTCCCCCACCTTCTGGAAGTTCTGTGCTTGTAGCTTCCTCTAATCTCTCACTCTTTTTGACTCTGCCTTTTCCCTTTGGCTTACTGTCATCTACTATCATCTTTCTGCCTTACCCCGTCCATTCTCCTGCCCTTTTTTCACGAAACGCTTTCAAAAAGATTTCCTCCACCAGCCCGACGTGGGACTTGCTGGGGGGGCCTAACTATTTCTTAGTTTGGCGCATAACGGCAGCATGACGCATCTGCGCTCATTATTGACAGGAAACTGTCTGAGCGATCGAAGAAGAAGGAAGAAGAAGAAGAAGAAGAAGAAGAAGAAGAAGAAGAAGAAGAAGAAGAAGAAGAAGAAGAAGAAGAAGAAGAAGAAGAAACTGATCTCCACGGTACGGGGAGTAGAGAGGTATGTAGAGCAAAGTGGGGAAGAGTCCTTGGTATTGGATCAAACTGGAACTAAAGGAGTCCGACACTAGGCGTTCAAGGCTGCACTTGTTCATCTCCAAACATGGAACTCTCAATTTTTAGTAGGGGAAGACGGGGTAAAAATTAAAAAAAGCCCATGGGCGGGTAAGAAGCCCATGCCAATGATCTCATGAAATAAAGAAAATTTCAGTCAAATTTGCCCATGAGACGAATGCTAAACACTAACACTCGTGTCATGGGCAAAATGTGACAGAAATGTGCTTCATTTCATGAGATCATTGGCATGGGCTTCTTACCCGCCCATGGGTTTTTTACCCCGTCTTTCACCTAAAGTTTTATTTTTTGTGTATTTGACGGTTTAAGGTTTGGGTTATCATGGTTAGGGATAGGGTTAGGGTTAGGGCTTAGAATCAGTTTAATTTCAGAATGAATGGTTAAGAGATACTAATTCTAAAGTTTCGCTGAAAACCGGCATTGTCACGCGAATGGCGTCACTTTCCATATTTGGAGATGACCAAGTGCAGCATTGAACGTCTTGTGTGTGACCCACGCGTCCAAGTTCAGCCGTACGACTTTACAACTGTGACGACGCCTGTGAAGCATGATTCTGATGAAAATACCTGTACGACTGATGAAAATACAACTGTGACGACGCTACTGTGAAGCATGATTCTGATGAAAATACTACTGCATAAGATGAAAATCCATGACATCTGATGAAAATCCTACTGTTAAACATGAATCTGATGAAAATACTACTGTTATACATGATTCTGATGAAAATACTACTGTTAAACATGATTCTGATGAAAATCATACTGTTAAACATGAATCTGATGAAAATCATAACATGACATGATTCTGATGAAAATCCTACTGTTAAACATGAATCTGATGAAAATACTACTGCTAAGCATGATTCTGATGAAAATAATACTGTTAAACATGAATCTGATGAAAATTCTACTAGTTTAATTCACTATATTCATGTAGTCCCCAACGCACGAACTACAGAGTGCAAAGTGGCGCAGAGGTAACGCGGTTCGCCTCGTATGCAATAAACCCGAGCTCGAACCTTGGGCACAGGGGAATATTTCCTCTCACTCTGCTCTAGGCCTTACGGTCCGAACATTGGAGTCTTTCGGGTGAGACGATAAACCGAGGTCCCGTGTGCCCGTGCATTTAGCATACGCTAAGCCCAGTGGCAACGAAAGTCATTCGGTCAAAAGTTAAGTCAAAAGTTAAGTCAATTTTCCTCCTTGTTTTTAGAAAACGTAGAAATAATATATTGCCAAAGAAACCCAATCTTAAAGCAGTAGGACGTGTTGGGTTGTTGTTTTTTTAGTGTGAAGTTGCATCTGATCTGGTCGAAATGTCAACAAAATGATACCTCATAGCAGGAATTTGTCTCAAACTCGTCTACATACAGAATCTGCAGCGATCTTCTCACATTAAAACCCTTTCACCGCCAATGTTGCATGTATGCACCACCACGGTTTAACCTTCCCTGTCACTAAAGTGAAAGGCATCAAGTCAGGACCTGTTCTCCGAAGACCCTATTTTCTTCATTTTGGGAGATAAGAACAAGCTTAATGTTTCGCATTTCACAGATAAATTCATTATACTGCAGACTTTTTGTTTGTGGCTCAAGCCACAAACCTATAACTCACTTTGTCGGTCGGTCGGTCTGTCTGTCGGTCGGTCTGTCGGTCCAAAATTGTCGCACATTTTGACAAAATTGTCGCACTTCAAATCGAGGCTACACTTCAAAATTAATTGAGGCCGCTCTTTAAAATGATGTATTTTAGAAGCGTACAAAATAATAAACATACGTAATACAGACACTACAACAGACACGACGAGTATGCGGTGCTTCTTTCGATGAGCATAAGTAGGATACATAGTTTTAAATGTTTTCCAAAAGATATCAAAAGTTACGAAATGGTGCAGAGATAACATTCTGGTTTACAGATTCAAATTATTGAAAATCCAGGGGAGGTAACTCATGATTGGAGTGGTAAAAATAGACCGCGTGCCACAAACTATTGCGATTTCGCGCTTGTTTAAAATTAAATTTCTACCCTGTTCAGTTTAACCCTTTCAGCGCCAAAGTCGCATTTTAGCACCACAGTGATTTAAGACCTATGTCACTAAAAGGCATCAAATTGGGGTCTATTATCCAAAGACCCTATTGTCTTAGTTTTGGGAAGTAAGGATAGATATTTTTTATATAAGAATCCCCAATACTGCAGATGGATTTTGTTCTCTACCCAGGTAAATTTAATGGAAATTTTGGGCTGAAATATGGCTGGCGGTGAAAGGGTTAATGGTATTGTTTTGCTACAAAATGGCTGACGGCGAAAGGGTTTAACACACGTCGAACAACTGCCAAGGAGTGTAGGTCTGTTAGAACACGTTCGGAAAACAGGTGTGAAAAGCGAAGGTTTCATATTGTTGTTGTACGCTTGCCCTGGCTAAAAGACTCCAGGGATCATCCCAACAGCGGAAGCGCTTGAACAAAATGGTACAAGTGCATCGGCTACGGATGAGAACATAACGTGTGTTAACGCGTTTTCGAGGACCCCGCCACGTGGGCAGCCACACTCGGTCTTCGGGGGATTTTGGAGACTGACGATTAGGAGCTTGTCATGGCTGAAGACAATCCCCGCATAACTATGCCTAGCATAGCAACATTTTGATGTAGCCTTGGTGTTCTAGCCTATGTCAAGTGGTCTGACACAGCCTTAACCCTTTCACCGCCAAAGTCGCATTTTAGCACCACAGTGATCTAACACCTATGTCACTAAAAGGCATCAAATTGGGGTCCATTATCCAAAGACCCTATTGTCTTAGTTTTGGGAAGTAAGGATAGACCTTATTTTATGTATGTCACAGAAGAATCCCCAATACCATAGATGGATTTTGTTCTCTACCCAGGTAACTTTAATGGACATTTTTGGCTGAAATATGGCTGTCGGTGAAAGGGTTAACCCTTGTACCGCCAGCCATCTTTGAGCCAAAATTGTCCGTTAAACTTACTTGGCTACAGAAAATATTTTGTCTGCAATATTGTGGGATTTATCTGTAACACATTTAGAATAGG
>CM065701.1:38783620-38793620 GCA_017654935.2 Phymorhynchus buccinoides
TGTTTTATTCGGTTTTTACCAGGCCCTTTGGCCCATAGGGACACGAACAGGGAAACAACGACATTACACGAGTATGTGTGTGTGTGTGTGTGTGTGTGTGTGTGTGTGTGTGTGTGTGTGTGTGTGGTGTGTGCGTGTGCGCGTGCGTGTGCGTGCGTGTGCGCGCGCGTGTGCGTGTGTGTCTTTCCGTATGTGTGTCTGTGCGTCTGTCTCTCTCTTTCTGTGTGCTCGCGCGATGTGTTTGTGTGCATGTGTATTATGTTTGTGTGTGTGTGTGTGTGCGCGCGCGCGCGCGTGTGTATGTATGTGTGTGTGCGTTTTCGTATGCACGTACCAATGCCTTTGAGTCTGTATGCGTGTACGCATGCAACTTGAGCTAGGGTACATGCCTTCATGCTTAAGTATGTGTGCGCCGTATGCGTGTATGCATACCTGCATGTATATATATGTCTCTTATCTGTGTGTCTGTCTGTGTCTGTACACATTACGAGCACGCGTGCACGTGTGAGTGTGTGTATGCGCGTGCGCGTTTTTTTAAATGTTTGATGTGGAGGCTTCACAAACAGGAAGAAGGACCACGAAAGGTCGAGTCAAAGAGTTGAGTTCGAGAGAAAGAGACTAGACTCTTCTCATCTTTGCTTCTAAACTAACTTAACGTTTAAAAGTTACTGGACCGACTTGGGGGGGGGCATTCCCCAACGCCAGCCGTCCTCAAATCCCTTTAAGGCCGAGAGAGTGGGGATGCATCCCTGATCCTGGGCAAGACTCCTCCACAATAAACAATTTTTTAGCCCAGCCCCATCAGAATAGCAGCAAATTCAAATTCAAATTCCAAATTCAAATTCAAATGTCTTTATTGTCTTCAAATGAAGAAAGTCTTTTTTTCAGCACTGAAATCTAAAACTGACGAGACATTATATAAATAATCTAAGACATAAAATACATGCATAAAAGCACATGTTATTCACATAGAACAATTAAGTTTTGTGTCACACACACACACACTCTCCCACCTACCCTCCCTTACGATCTCTGGCAGTGGTAGCGGGAAGCGAAAGATAGGCAATGTATAATGAATGTAGTTGTACACAATGCTTGCATGATGTAGCCACCATCACACACAAAAGGATGTTGGGACTCAGTGTTTGTCGTCCGTTGAGATAGAGAGAGAGAGAGAGAGAGAGAGAGAGAGAGAGAGAGAGAGAGAGAGAGAGAGAGAGAGAGAGAGAGAGAGAGAGAGAGAGAGAGAGATGGGGGTGCGACAAGGTAAAAAAAATGCTTGTGGCTGTAGTGGCGATTGTGATGGTGGCGGTGGCGGTGGTGGTGGTGGTGGTGTGTGTGTGGGGGGTGGGTGTTACTGTTAGCTCTCTGCTGTTAGGGTGGTGATGGTGGTGTTTTTTTTAGCTGGAATAGTTGTAGGCTAGGCCTAGTTGTTGTTGCTTCCATTAGAGTGGCTGGTGCTTGAAGTGGAGCATGGTGTGTGTGTGTGTGTGTGTGTGTGTGTGTGTGTGTCTGCTTGTATGTCGTTGTGTATGTGTGTGTGTGCGTGTGTGGCTGTGGTGACGCCTCGTATCTGCTTCGTGTGATGTGTGTCTCTCTCTCTCCTCTACACTAGGTCTCTCGAGTCTCTCTCTCTCTCTAACTCCTCTCTCTCTCTCTCTCTCTCTCTCTCTCTCTCTATCTCTCTCTCTCTCCCTCTCTCTCTCTCTCTCTCTCTCTCTCTCCCTCCTCTCTCTCTCCTCTCCCTCTCCCTCTCTGGATGTAAATGCGCGGTCGTGTGTGTGTCTATGCGTGCGCGCGCGCGCGCGTGCCGTGTATGGTTGATTGTTTGCTCGTCTCCCTGTGTTTTCCTTGTCACTAAATCAAACGGAATCGCTGCTTGCGTGTGTGTGTCGCCTGCCGCTGCTCGGATTGCTATGTCTGCCTCTGTCTCTTACTTGTCTTGTCTCTCTGGAACCGTTCTTGTTGTCCACAACACTACCTTTAGCATGTGGTAGTAGCCAGTGCGGAAAGAATGGTGACAGAGAGAGAAGGGAGAGAGAGAGAGAGAGAGAGAGAGAGAGAGAGAGAGAGAGAGAGAGAGAGGAGAGAGAGAGAGAGAGAGGAAGAGAGAGAGAGAGGGGTGGGAGAGAGAGAGAGAGAGAGAGGAGAGAGAGAGAAATAGGGAGAGAGAGAGAGAGAGAGAGAGAGAGAAGAGACCAGACAGAGAGAGAGAGAGAGAGAGAGAGAGAGACGAAAGAGAGAGAGAGAGAGAGAGAGAGAGAGAGGAGAGAGAGAGAGAGACGGTTCAGTGATGCTGTTTATCAATGAACGTAGCTCGGCTTAGCATCTAGATGTAATGTCGTGGACAGTAGCTTCTCTCTCGATTCCTCTTTGTAGAGCACGAGTTAAGAGCAAAGAAGGACTCGGAAACTCGCTTCGAATGTGTGTGTGTGTGTGCGTGCGCGTGCGCACGCGCGCGCGTGTGTGTCTGTTTATAGTGTAGTGGGCGTTCTTATATTTTATGATTGTGGGGAAGGTTGGATTCGTTTTCAGTATTTGTTTTGTATGTTTATGAGAGAGCTGTGACGTGGGAGTGTTATGAGAAGGATTTAAAGGTTTTGGAAATAGCTGCTTTAACGCTTCATGCTGATGCGAAAACTACGGCTGAAGGTTAGGGCTGAATTTCGTTCTATTTTTGGATTGGATTTCCTAGATTGGTGACTACTACTAGGTATTTTGTTGCTGGTGTAGTAGTGGTGTGATTCAAGGACATATCATGATGGTTATGGTTGTGAATCTGTTTGAATTTATTTTCCTTTATAGTTGCCATGGAAAGTCAATGAATAGTGATGCTGATTAATTTTTTTTTTTTAAACACGTAAAATGGTTATCATTTACTGGTTGCAGCGTGTGTGTGTGTGTGTGTGTGTGTGTGTGTGTGTGTGTGTGTGTGTGTGTGTGTGTGTGTGTGTGTGTGTGTGTGTGTGTGTGTGTGTGTGTGTATGTGTGCGTGCGTGCGTGTGTGCGCGTGCGCGCGCGTGCGTGTGTACGTATGTGATGTTGGCACGATAGGATCACAAGTCATTATGAAGTGAATTCCAACACTAAATCTGGAGTTTCTGTGAAGGAGTATTATGTAAACGTGTAGGTTTACAGCGTGTCAGTGAAAGAAAATTCTGCTGTTAAATTATCACTCCGTATCAGATGAAATTCTGTCATTTAAAAAAAACCATGTTCTTCGCTGCGCTAAAGCACATTGATTCTTTCTTCTTCTTCTTCTTCTTCTTCTTCTTCTTCTTCTTCTTCTTCTTCTTCTTCTTCTTCTTCTTATTCATCTTCTTCTTCTTTTCTTATTCTTATTCTTCTTCTTCTTCTTCTTCTTCTTCTTCTTCTTCTCTTCTTATTCTTCTTCTTTCTTAACTTTATGTCTTCTTCTTCTTCTTTCTTCTTCTTTTTCTTCTTTTCTTCTTCTTCTTCTTTTTTCTTCTTCTTTCTTCTTCTTCTTTCTTCTTCTTCATTCTTCTTTTCTTCTTTTTCTCTTCTTCTTCTTATTCTTCTTCTTCTTCTTCTTCTTCTTCTTCCTTCTTCTTATTTCTTTCTTTCTTCTTCTTCTTCCTTCTTCTTCTTCTTCTTCTTCTTCTTCTTCTTCTTCTTCTTCTTCTTCTTCTTCTTCTTCTTCTTCTTCTTCTTCTTCTTTTCTTTTTCTTCTTTTCTTCTTCTTTTCTTCTTCTTCTTCTTATTTTCTTCTTCTTTTCTTCTTTTTCTTCTTCTTCTTTTTCTTCTTCTTCTTCTTTTTCTTTCTCTTCTCTCTTCTTCTTCTTTCTTTCTTCTTCTTCTTCTTTTCTTCTTCTTCTCTTCTTCTTCTTTCTTCTTCTTCTTTCTTCTTCTTCTTCTTCTTCTTCTTTTCTTCTTCTTCTTCTTCTTCTTCTAAATTCTTCTTCTACTTCTTCTTTTTCTTTTCCTCCTGCTTCTTCTTTTTCTTCTTCTTCTTGCTCTTCTTCCTCTTCTTCTTCTTCTTCTTCTTCCTCCTTGCTTCTTCTTCTTCTTCTTCTTCTTCTTTCTTCTTCTTCTTCCTTATCTTCTTCTTCTTCTTCTTCTTCTCATTCTTCTTCTTATTCTTCTTCCTTTCTTCTTTCTTCTTTCTTCTTCTTCTTCTTTGCTTCTTCTTCTTCTTCTTCTTCTTCTTCTTCTTCTTCTTCTTCTTCTTCTTCTTTTCCTCCTCCTCCTCCTCCTCCTTATTCGATTCTATAACCGGTGATGAACCAAGGTGCTTGTTGACTGTGGTGGGAATTGCGATCGTCATATCAGCGCGACGCCACGTGTGCTTGCGGTGGTCAGGGCACCTGGCCACTCAGCAAGCAGCTCGCTCTAAACGCTACCCAGCGCTGGTCACATCCGAGAATACATCATAGTCTACCCAGCACTGTCATTAGCCTCATTAGCTTGGGAGCAGGGTGTGGGTTCTATTAGAGCTATTCGCTAGCCTGCTACTGACTTGACCAAAGCCGATGCAATAGACGAAGGAGCTATGGTCCGAGTCGGTCGGAAAACCCCAGCCTCCCTACGGGAGAGTATAACAATAATCAAGTCAACAGCTGTGGTGGTGTTACTGTGTGGACATAGCCCTGGAAACAATACGAAACAGCAACAATAGCCCCACACCTCTCTCCTCCCTCTCTGCTTTCTCTCTCTAGTAGGGCCTAGCGAGTGCTAGACCTAGCCTCACTTTTATTCTGTGAAAACTCGAACAACACAACTAAGCCGCGTTCTGCTACGGCAGCGGTGCTGACTTTGACTTCGATAAGAGCTTTTAGTCATTGTGTCGCGCCGCCCCATTTCATCTGTCAGCTAGCAATAGCTGGGTCGCGGTTAGAGGTTTACTACGGTTATAACGAGGATCCAAAGTTGCTGCGTTATTATTCTAAAGCTGATGTGCGTTATCATCATTAGTAGGTAGGTTGACTATGTTGCGGCTTTCGTTTTAAAAGCGGGTGTCTATGTTTTCTGTGACACTGTCGTGGGTTCTTTTTATTGATTTATCTACCCTATGCGTTTAGTTTGGCAATGGAAATCGTGCGTGTCGTGCTGCATTCGGTCTGTTGATTTCGTTGGCATTGGAAAAAAACAACAAAATCCCATCACAGTTATCGGGACCTACTGTTCGTCACCCCCTTTTCAATCAAGTAGGCCTACCGTGTGCGGAGTTATTCCAGACAAGCGTGTCAGTGTGACGGTGCTGAGTTCAGAAAGTGATGGCTCTGTCCTGGGGGGTGGGTTAGATAGGATTATAGCTAGGTTAGGCCCTTGCTGTCCCAACAGCCCGGGTGTCTCCGACAGACAGACTGACAGACAGACAGACAGAGCAGAGAGACAGCAACAGGTTTCTAGAGAGCTCACTCCATCAGCGACAGATCAGACACAACAGCAGCGGAGCGGCTCTCTCCTTCCTCTCTCTGCCTCATCAGAAGTTGGGCACAAACAACCAGGGATCGAATCGAAACTGTACGCTGTGCCATTCACACGGGTCTCGCTGCTGAGAAGTAGAAGAAGAAGAAGAAGAAGAAGAAGAAGTAGAAGAGAAGAAGAAGAAGAAGAAGAAAAGCAGACAAAAAGGTATTGTGTACGGGCGGTGTTTTTTCACTCTCTTTCTTTCTTGAATCTTGAATCTTGAATCTTGAATCTTGAATCTTGGAAGAAGAGAAGAAGAAGAAGAAGAAGAAGAAGAAGAAGAAGAAGAAGAAGAAGAAGAAAAGCAGACAAAAGGTATTGTGTACGGGCGGTGTTTTTTCACTCTCTTTCTTTCTTGAATCTTGAATCTTGAATCTTGAATCTTGAATCTTGGGAAGAAGAAGAAGAAGAAGAAGAAGAAGAAGAAGAGAAGAAGAAGAAGAAGAAGAAGAAGAAGAAGAAGAAGTAGAAGAGAAGAAGAAGAAGAAGAAAAGCAGACAAAAGGTATTGTGTACGGGCGGTGTTTTTTCACTCTCTTTCTTTCTTGAATCTTGAATCTTGAATCTTGAATCTTGAATCTTGGAAGAAGAAGAAGAAGAAGAAGAAGAAAGAAGAAGAAGAAGAAAGAAGAAGAAGAAGAAGAAGAAAAGCAGACAAAAGGTATTGTGTACGGGCGGTGTTTTTTCACTCTCTTTCTTTCTTGAATCTTGAATCTTGAATCTTGGGAAGAAGAAGAAGAAGAAGAAGAAGAAGAAGAAGAAGAAGAAGAAGAAGAAGAAGAAGAAGAAGAAAAACAGAAAAAATGTATTGTGTACGAGTGGTGTTTTTTTCACTCTTTCTTGTTTTTCTTAGGAGTAGACTAATCGCACCATCAGACAATCAGAAAGAGTCCAGCCCCCCCAATCGCCAGGCTGGCTGTAAAAGAGGGAAAGTGTTGCTAATCATCAGCGGACGATAAACCGCACAGAGAGCGGGGTGTCGGTGGAATGGTTGTCCTTTGGTCTGGGTACATTGTCAATTGGTGTTGTTGGTGATCCGGGGTGGACGGAAATACTGTTATGTAGATCCGCATAACGTATTCGGTAAACGTACGAACGTTGCGATATCGATATAAATTAATTAGGGTATTAGGTACTTTATAGTCACAGAGGCGTCTCTGTGAAATTCGGGTTGCTCCCACACGGAGAGCGCGACTAAAATAAAACGAAAAATTAAAAAATAAAGTAAAGGAAACAAAAAATAAAAAAATAAAAAGGTAGGGGTGATGGATTATTTATTTTTTTTAAAAAGAAGAAAAATGATGAACTAAAGATAGGCAGAAAGTTGATTTAAAAAAAAGTGTTATAATTGAAATATAGACAGATATAATTGAAATACGTGTGTTTCAGTATAGAAAGTAAAATGTGTTGTAATTGAAAAAAAAAAAGTATCATAGTTCAAGCAGGGGCATTGTGACACGCACGCACGCACGCACACGCACATACACACACAAACACAACGCACACGCACACACGCACACACACACACACACACACGCACACACACACACACACACGCACACACACACACACACACACACACACACACACACACACACACACACACAATCAACCTTTCTCACACACACACACACACACACCTCTCTTTCTCTTTCTCGCACACACGCACAAGAAACGTTTTTCTTTGTGTACAAACAGTTTCACAGACATTAAGACATGTATACACAGACATGTATTGATTGTAAAGTGTGAAGAGGAGGAGGAAAACAAAAAACGATCTCTGAAGGATCTGAGAGCGCGTCGCAGCTAGAGGCGCACCACCCATTTTTGTTGTTCATGCGATTTTTATGTGACTGATAAGGAAAGGAGGGAAGGGGGGGGGGGGGGGTGAATTTTGACTAATTAACAACTTTTTTTTTGGCCACTGGGTTTTAACGTGTGCTAAGTGCATGGGCACACGGGACCTCGGTTTATCGTCTCATCCGAAAGACGTAAGACGAAAGACGAAAGACGTTCAAGCCGTAAGACCTAGCGCAAAGTGAGAGGAAAAATCCCCTGTACGCAGGTTCGAACTCGGGTTCACTTGACACGAGGCGAACGCGCTACCACTGTGCCACTCTACCAATGTGCTGTTGATAAGCGTACAGTTCTGATGAACAAAAACGAATGAAAATTCCATGTTTGCTTTGTCGCAGTATATGGGTCAACAGTATGGTGTGATATCACTTTTTCGAACGAACACAAACTATTCGAAGACAAGTGTAAAGTTATTACAGGCATCGCTATATCCTAGAGTCGTGCATAGCTCATAATTATGTTAATGATAAACAATCAGTCAAACGTGTAAACATACCATCGCAGAAACCATTTGAAGGTGAAAATCGTTAAGGGGGGGGGGACAAATAAGAGTTGCAACATAGTTGATGTGTTGACTGTGTGCAGTTATGGAAACCAACAAGATTAGTAGATCTTTCCGTGAAATCGTGGCTTTTCGAGTTGTTCGTCGCGCGTGTGGATTATCAAACAAATTACTACTGTGAATTTTAGAAAACATTTCTTGGGAGATTTCACCTTTTCTTCAGTTTACTTTTGCCATGAACTAAGTCAACGAGTTTTGTTTTGTTCACATTTCCGTTCAAGGGTTGTGATTATTGTGCTGGGGGTACACGGACCTCAACATAGTTATCCTCACATAAAGCAGGGCGTGTTAAAAATCACCAGTGGGGGGTGTCGTTTGTATCAACATCATTGAATTAACGCTCACAATCTTGGCGTTGGTGAGCATTATGTTCACCTATTCGTCACAGTGGTAGCTCTATTTCCGTGATAGTAGAAGTTTGAATCTGAAGTGCGAACGAATCAGTTGCTTTTGCACGCAAACGTTTTATTTTTGTTTGTGAAGTGAAAGTGAAAAACCTAAATCAGAAAGCTTTTTTCTTTTCTCTGATGTGAAGTTAAGCAAAATCTGCCTGAGATATTAGCCTGTGAAATTCGCTGTGCTCAGCTTCGTTTAATTTTCACGATGTCAAGTGTTCCTTAACAAGACTAATAGTAATCTTCAGCTGTTCGTGGACACCTTGGAAGTGGTCAGTGATGGTGTACCTTTCTAGGATTCAAACTTCGCCCATCGTAAAATAAAACGGGGGATTTTTTTGTGTGGGTTTTATTATTTTTAACTTTCTCTGGCTCCATCTGAAGGAGGAATGGATATAACTTGTGAGAGGAGTGGTGGTGGCAGTGTGCGTAGGTTGATGGCGTCACCTCGTGCACGAGACGTGTGGAGGGGATAACGGAGTTGGTGATGAGGCTCGGTCATTACAATAGTCCAACGGTCGCCACGACCCGGAAGCGGAAGTAAGTAGGTAGTAGAGTTAACGGCCTAGGGCCCGTGACGTCATCCTGCACTTCATCGCCGCCATCATGAGCATGCTCAGCTACAGCACTGGGGTAAGGGAGCGCTTTCCAGGTGTTAGAACACTCCTCTCTTTCAATGTGTACTTGTTCTCTCTCTCTCTATCTCTCTATATATATAATATGTATGTTCTTGTTCTTCTTCTTGTTAGTGTTCTTGTTCTCGTTTCTTCCTGTTCTTGTTCTTGTTCTTGTTAGTGTTCTTGTTCTTGTTCGTCTTCCTGTTCTTGTTGTTCTTCTTGTTAGTGTTCTTGTTCGTCTTCCTGTTCTTGTTCTTCTTCTTGTTAGTAATCCTGTTCTCGTTTATTTCTTGTTCTTCTTCTTGTTCTTCTTGTTAGTGTTCTTGTTCTTCTTCATGTTCTTCTTGTTAGTGTTCTTGTTCTTCTTTTTGTTCTGCGTGTTAGTGTTCTTCTTCTTTTTGTTCTTCTTCTT
Organism: Phymorhynchus buccinoides; assembly: GCA_017654935.2. Taxonomy (NCBI): domain Eukaryota; kingdom Metazoa; phylum Mollusca; class Gastropoda; order Neogastropoda; family Raphitomidae; genus Phymorhynchus; species Phymorhynchus buccinoides. Next base: position 38,792,893 of record CM065701.1, read on the forward strand.
CTTCTTCTTTTTCTTCTTTTTGTTCTTGTTCTTGTTTCTTTCTTGTTAGTGCTCTTGTTCTTCTTCTTGTTCTTCTTGTTAGTGTTCTTCTTCTTCTTCTTCTTGTTCTTCTTCTCTATTTCGAGTTCTTGACGTTTGTGTATTTTCCATTTTTTCCCTGCCTTCTTCTTTTTAGTCCTTTCAGGTTCCCTGGGCCTGTATTCACATTGAAATAGTATGAGACTTATCATCATGCTATCTTAGAAGTCCTTGTAAAGTAGTTAGGATTTAATTGGACTTTATAGAAGGACTTCTAAGATATCATGATGATGAGTCTCTGAATGCTATCTCAATGTGATTACAGGCCCTGGTCAACATGTAATGTGTGATTTTGCCTATTGCGATATTTTTTTTTCTTACCTCTCTCTCTCTCTCTGTGTGTGTGTGTGTGTGTGTGTGGTGTGTGTGTGTGTGTGTGTGTGTGTGTGTGTGTGTGTGTGTGTGGGTGTGTGCGTGCGTGCGTGCGTGCGTGTGTGTGCGTGTGTGTCTACATTGAAATAGTATGAGACTTATCATCATGCTATCTTAGAAGTCCTTCTAAAGTAGTTAGGATTTAATTGGACTTCATAGAAGGACTTCTAAGATATCATGATGATGAGTCTCTGAATGCTATCTCAATGTGATTACAGGCCCTGGTCATCACGTACTGTGTGATTTTGCCTATTGCGATGCTTTCCCCTTGGCATCGT
>CM065701.1:38808620-38813620 GCA_017654935.2 Phymorhynchus buccinoides
AGGGCCGGCTTCTGTTTTCAGTTGCTTGATATCTATTTATTGTACACTAAGACAACAATGAAGAAAATGGCAAAACTTAGGCTACTCAATAACTTTCCTTCCTGTTGCACGTGCCTGAACCAGTTTGGCAGACATTGCAGTACAGCAACAGCGTTTTCAGGTACGCTTAAAATGTGGCAAATTCACGAGAATTTCACGAAAGTTTGGTCTCTTTTCGCTGAAGAATCAGGGCTGATGCAGGTTTCTTGCCTATTGCACGTGCAAGGCATGACTGTAGTGAACACTGCTGAGCAAAAGTTAGACACGAATGTGTATTTAAGGGCGGCAACCAGAGCTCTCAATCAGCATGCCTCCAAGACAGAAGAGAGAAGATCGTTCTTCCGGCCTTTAAATTTTGGAGACCAGTATATTATTTAAATCAACATAGATCTTGTCAATGACGCACAAGCTGATTCTATTTTCACATTTCGTCACCGATGAGGATTTTGTGACTGACTTATTAAGAGTGACCGCAATACGGAAACTTGCTACTGCGAACTAAAACGACCAGTATATTATTATATAAATAATACATTTTCTTTCCCAGGGCGTGTATTCTCTATATTATACATATACTGTAGTATGCGTAAGCTCAGTAAGGAATCGGAATGTTTTAACTCTGGTTTCTGTGTGTTTGCTTAAACCATTGTTGTACTTTTGTTTATGTGCGCTGTTTTAGAATCAGGTTAATTATTGTTCTTCTTAACCAACCAATCTCTTAGAATACATTGATACTGGCAGCCAATGCTGCGCTATTTTGAGTTGAGCTGAGGACTGTATTGAATCGAATGTCACGCATAACTATGATAGACCTATAAAAACCTTTAGGCCGTGTACACAGTAGGCGCGGAAATCCCATGCGCAGTCCGTAAATAAGTAAAAGAAAGAAGGGGGGGGGGAATCGCACGTATCCGTATTTCCCGTAATCCGTATATTTTTGTTCCCTTCTTTCCTTTACTTACTTATGGTTTTCCGTCGGTAAATTCCGCGTCTAATGTGTCCTTGCCCTAATTGTGTTCGTATTTAAAGGCATGTTGGTGCTTTTATTGTGTGTTTCTGGTGTTTGTTGTTTTCCGAAACAAAGTAATATCAGTTGTTTAAAACTCTCAAGCAGAATTCCCGTTTTTCTCTGTAGCATTACCTAGCTTAGCAATTAATGCTATTTTGTTTCTGTTCTTTACCAACTGGGATTTCAACTACTTAGAGCACATGCTTTGTATCTATCTATCTGTCTATCTATCTGTCTATCTATCTATCTGTCTATCTATCTATCTATCTATCTATCTATCTATCTATCAATCTATCAATCTATCTATCTATCTATCTATCTATCTATCTATCTATCTATCTATCTATCTATCTATCTATCTATCTGTCTGTCTGTCTGTCTGTCTGTCTGTCTGTCTGTCTATCTATCTATCTCGGAACACGGAACATTACACAAAGTCAACGTTAACTGGTTTTGTTTCTGAGGTTCACAAATACAGACATTGGACACAGAAAAGTTTTATCAAAGCAAATTATCTATATATCTATCTATCTGTCTTTGTTTCTTTCTTTCTTCCTTCTTCAAGGAACACATACATCCTTCGCTGCTCAGCATGTCTGTGTCTGTCTGTATATCTGCCTGCCAATCTCTGTCTCTTTCTCTGTCTGTCTGTCTGTCTGTCTGTCTGTCTGTCTGTCGCCCTTAATTTGCTTCCAGTTCGACGGGGGGAAATCTATCTAAACGTCGAGTCCTTCTGATGGGAACTTAAGGCATGTCTGACCCGCGCGCTATATACGCACATTTTAAAAAAAGCCTCACCGCGCAGTTGAAAGTCGATAAGAGCATGGAGAAATCCTGCTGCCTGGTACGAACCAAGTTAATAGCCATGTTGCGCAAGACTCCCCGCCCCCCCTCTCACCACCACCACCACCACCCCAAAAAAGGTGGCACTGCACTGTCGCCAACGCGCTCTCCATGTGGAAACAGCCCGAAGTTTTGTTGGAACAGCGACTCGTATGTGTGACGAGAAAAGTCTACATGCCAAATACCATAACAGCCCACATTCATCAGGGGGAAAAACTCAAAACAAAATGGGAGTGTACAGACGTCAATAAACCTATTAGACTAATTGGCGTCGTGAGAAAACACCTGTCAGCAAAAATGTCCGGAAACCCGTATTAATTTTCCCCCTCTTGATGATTTGCACGCACTAAGTCACAGTATTGTTTTTGCTTTGGGGAACAACCCAGGTTTATGGGGTTTGTGGCAGCGCAAAATGTTACAACGCGTCAAAATGTAACGGTTGTTGTAACATTTTGATGCCTTGTAACATTTTGCGCGGAAAGTCCTGCGGCAAAATGTTACAATGGTAATTGTAATGCAATTGTAGGAGCCCCGGGCGCCTCACGCAATTTGTTACAATTGTAACATTTTGCCGCGTTGTAACATTTTGCCGCTGCCACAGGGTTCGCTTGTCAGATGAGCCTGGAGCTAGAAACTACCGCCCAAAGCAGGTTTCTTCATCAACAACTCATCTCGTAAGTGGTTGTGCAAAATAAAGATACAGAGGTAGTTTTCTTTGCGTCTGGTTTGACATTATTTCTGTGAAAGGGCCAGGCTACCAACACGTGAATTCCTGCATTTCTGAATAATATCTCTTTAATAATACACTATTTGTAGCGCATCACCCTAACCAAAAAAATAAAAGCATCAATGTAACCCTTTCACCGCCAGCCATTTTTCAGCAAAACATTCCATTAAACTTGCCTGGGTGGATGAAAAAAAGGCCTATCCTTACTCTCCAAAATTAAGAGAATAGGGTCTTTGGATAATAGACCCTGATTTGATGCCTTTTAGTGACATGGGTGTTAAGTGATTGTGGTGCAAAAATGCGACGTTGGCGGTGAAAGGGTTAAAGGCACAACTGGAGTGTTAAAGAGCCGATCCCAGGAATCGGGTAGTCAGTTGTGAGTGGGAGAGAGAGAGAGAGAGAGAGAGAGAGAGAGGAGAGAGAGAGAGAGAGAGAGAGAGAGAGGCCAGCGACACTCCTTGCTGCGGGCTTTCGCCTGCACCAGTTTAGTTTTCCCCTCCTTTTGCGTTTGAAAAGGGATGCTTTCGCTGCGAGCGCCAAGCCGAAACTGACAATTTGAGCCTACTGAAGTTGCTTATATAGTACCGCGCTGGCTTTAAAAAAAAAGTGTTTCATTTATCATATTCTGATCGCTTCTCTGCCTTTTGGCTAAGACAGTGATTCAGGAACATAAATTTTTTGTTTATACCCTGGTTGGTTTGTTCAGCCCGTCGTACATGGCGAAAGCCGATACGCGACGTTAAACTGAACTTCCATTTAAAGTGTTCATACAACAAACAACTACAGTGTAAAGTGGCGTTATTTGATTCACAAGAGACAAAACAAAACGACTGGATATTTCGGCGAATGCGCCTTTATCGACACAGACAAACAAGCAAACAACAAACATCAAATATAGCAAAAAGGAGCAAAAAAACAGGCAACAAAAGGAGCAAAAAATCAACAAGATCACAAAACAATACTTGCCCTCTACAGTCCAGTGCGTAATGTGTTCATGTTTATGCCTGATCAGTTAGCCAGTTCTTCAGATGGTTGGAAAGTTCATCTGTAATACCAACCGGGTTTTTTTATACGAATAAATGCATTTTTGTCTATGACTAATGTTCTATCCTACGTAAATAAACTTGTCCCTGATTGTTAATGATTAATGAAACATGTTTTGAACTTAGAATTTGACTAATGATGTACATTTCGATGGCTTGGAGTCAAAACGGAATATCTTTAGATAGTCCATTGACGTATTATTGGGTTTTTTACAAAAACTAATAACTTGTATCAACAATGACTGCATAAATACAAAAAGGGGGTTTTGCTTTTCATATTTCTGCAGTCTCTTTTTTTAACACAAGTTATTAGTTTTTGTAATAACAGTTCAATACTATGTCAATGGTGGACTATCTAAAGATAGTCCGTTTTGACTCCAAGCCATCGAATTGTTTGCCCCAGTTTTTCTCTTTTGATTACGCTTTTTCGTTTACATTTATTCTTACACGTGTGTTTTGCAAATGTTGTACCTTTGTACGCTTTACTGGTTTTTGTTTGTGGCTCAAGCCACAAACCTATAAACTCACTTTGTCGGTCGGTCGGTCGGTCGGGTCTGTCTGTCGGTCGGTCCAAAATTGTCGCACATATTGACAAAATTGTCGCACTTCAAATCGAGGCTGCACTTCAAATTGAGGCCGCTCTTTAAAATAATGTATTTGAAAGCGTACAAAATAATAATAAACATACGTAATACAGACACTACAACAGACACGACGAGTATGCGGTGCTTCTTTCGATGAGTATAAGTAGGATACATGGTTTTAAATGTTTTCCCGAAAATATAAAAAAAAGTTACGAAATGGTGCAGAGATAACATTCTGGTTTACAGATTAAAATTATTGAAAAGCCAGGGGAGGTTACTCATGATTGGAGTGGTAAAAATAGACCGCGGGCGCCCACAAACTATTGCGAATTCGCGCTTGTTTTCATATTTATCTATTGCCTTAGTTGTTAAATGCTTGTTTCCATGATGATTCTTGTTAATTAATTATGCAGCTGTTCTTTTGTAATTTATAAATGTGTTGAGTACGCACATAAGCTTTAGCTTGTTGTACTCTTGCGCTGAGTTATATTTGTATCTGCCTGGAATTGTGTTAATAAAAAGTTGTTTAAACCAGTTAGCAATACAGTTTGTTTGTTTTTAAGCAAAAGGTCCAACGTTTGCATCATGAATGCAGTTCACTTCAACTCCAAAGGTTTGCTGATCAATAATAATGTTGGAAGCACGGCAAGACTGATGGTTGGTTGATGGTTCGTCCCGCGCGTGCTCTTTGGAGCCGAGTGAACGTTAAACCTATCTTTTATTCACACCGACATGTTCAACGGATGATAACATGA
>CM065701.1:38818620-38823620 GCA_017654935.2 Phymorhynchus buccinoides
AACTATTTCTTTGTTAGTAGTTTTGTTTCACTTGACATTCAAAAAAAGCAAAATACTACTTGTGGCGGTGCCATAGCCGATGAGGTTTAACCGAGGCGTGGTCACCGCTACAGCTATCTGTATTAATTTAAAAAATCGGGACTTTACTGGTTTCGTACTGCCTCCGGGCATTGCCTCCAGTATTGTTCCCACCATTTTTGTATTTACAAATGTCCCATATGTGTCTGATTCAGACCAAGAGGACGTAAAACTCCATTTTCTCCTCTTTCACTTGACATTAACATTTCAAAGCAGGCTTGCTTAACGTTTTGGTATGAGTGTATTATTCTGTAATCATTAGTTGTGTTACTCTACCGAGCTGTAGAGTACAGGATCAATACTAGGTGTACACTGACCAGTACTAAGGCCCGTCACACACTAGCGTCAATGAGTCAAAACTTCAAGCGTCGTTGGTGGACAGCTTGACGCGCAGCTTCTACGCTGGCTGCATGCATCAATTTTCACGCGTCATATGACGAATAGAACCTGTTCTATTTTCGAGCGTCAAGCTGCGTGAACTGGCCAATCGAAACGCAAGGAACCCAAAAAACAAGGGACACCACTCCACGTTATACGACCTACCAGACAATCATGGCGGACGACGGCGACACTGCTATCTTGATTGAGCTGTATCAAAGCCAGGAAAACCTTTACAGCACTAAGTTAAAGGCCTATACCATGACCGACATAAGACTCATGAAAGTCTTCTTTCATTCCATGCTTGCTGTTTACAAAACGGAAGTGACATTACAGTGAACTTTTCTTGGTTCCCTAAATGCAGATGACGCCTAGTGTGCGACTCGCAACGCGTGCGTCGTACGTCAAACATGCTTGCATCACTGACGCACGTCATGATGTTGACGCTAGTGTGCGAAGGGCCTAAGCGATAGTGCACGTTGATATTATCCGCAATTCGCTATCTCTCGTCACATGACGCACTCATTGATTTTGGTTTCAAACTACAGCTCAGATTCGGTCATCGAGTAAATTAATGACGAGCCACTAAGCAGTCTGGTTTGTGATTGACGTCAGAGAACGAACGGATGCAAGGAAGCCATGCGCGCTGTCTCTGTCTCTGTCTCCATCTCTCGCTGTTTGTTTATCTCTTTGTCTCTCTGTCTCTGTCTCTGTCTGTCTCTGTCTCTGTCTCCTGTGTCAGTCTGTCTCTCTGTCTGTCTGTCTTTTCTGTCTCTCTCTCTCTCTCTCTCTCTCTGTCTCTGTCTCTGTCTCTGTCTCTCTCTCTCTCTCTCTCTCTCTCTCTCTCTCTCTGTCTCTCTCTCTCTCTCTCTCTCTCTCTCTGTCTATCTGTTTCGCTCATTTTGCTTTCCCTCTGTCTCTTTCGTGATCTTTCTCTCTCCCACCCCTCTCTCTTTCTGTCTGTCTGTCTCTCTCTCTCTCTCTGTCCTTCTGTCTCTCTCTCTCTCTCTCTCTCCTCTCTCTGTCTCTCTCTCTCTCTCTCTCTCTCGCTCTCTCTCTCTCTCTCTCTCTCTGTCTATCTGTCTCGCTCATTTGCTTTCCCTCTGTCTCTTTCGTGATCTTTCTCTCTCCCACCCCCTCTCTCTTTCTGTCTGTCTGTCTGTCTGTCTGTCTCTGTCTCTGTCTCTGTCTCTGTCTGTCTGTCTGTCTCATCTCTCTCTCTCTCTCTCTCTCTCTCTCGCTCACCCTCTTTCCCTCTGTCTCTCTTTCTTTGTTTTCTCTCCCTATCCCACCCCCTCTCTCTCTCTCTCTGTCTGTCTGTCTCTGTCCTCTCTCTCTCTCTCTCTCTCTCTCTCTCTCTCTCTCTCTCTCTCTCTCTCTCTCTCTCTCTCTCTCTCTCTCTCTCTCTCTCTCCTCCCGCCCCCCCCCCACAAGCGCACGCACGCACATACGCACGCACACATACACACACACATTATTACACCACATTGATTTTCACTACATTGGCTCATTATTACACTACACTACACTACACTACACTACACTACACTACACTACACTACTACACTACAACTACACGACACCACACTACATCATACTACTCTACACTACACTACACTACACTACGCTACACTACACTACACTACACTACACTACACTACACTACACTACACTACACTACACTACACTACACTACACTACACTACATCGCACTACTCTACACTACACGACACTACACTACATCATATACTCTACACTACGCTACACTGCACACACCTTTTTTTAATTTTATTGGACAGTTCACTTTTGACGGTACTGTGGTTCCATACATAACCACGTGTGAGCTTTGTAGTTTGCTCGTCTCTGGCAGATTAAAACACCACCAGCATGCGTAGTGGTGGAATTGATTTTCTGAGTAAAAATGGACACTGTACTCATGTCAGTGTTATGGGTACTATCGAACCATCGTCTTTTGTGGGTTTTTTAAACGTGTGTTTATGATATTCCTGTACTGAAGTTTGCTATAAACGCTTTTTTCCCCCTTCAACTGAAATGACTTCTAGTAGTTTGACTGCAGAATTAAAAAAAGTTTTTTTAGCCTCTTAAGAGGCTATAATTATTATGTTACTGTTCGCATATATTGTTTCTCTTTGTGACTTTGCCCTATTTTTGTCAGTGTGTGTGTGTGTGTGTGTGTGTGTGTGTGGTGTGTGTGTGTGTGTGTGTGTGTGTGTGTGTTGTGTGTGTGTGTGTGTGTGTCAAGTCAAGTCAAGTCAAAATTTTATTTCCAGATGGGAACATTGTATAAGCAAAAACATGATTTTTTTTTTTTTCAAGCCATCCATAAAACAAATGATGTAAAGAAAAAATAAAGAACTAAACATTCCAAAGTCGCGAACAAGAAAAGGAAAATAATACAAGTAAGCAATTAATTAAAAAACAAGCAAATATTCCAAAAAAAACCCAGGAAGAAGGATGTGGACTGGGCGAATAGCATATTATGTACAATATATACATCAACATCAACAACGAAACATTTAAAACATCACAAAATATGTTATGTAGGCTACGTGTTTCCATTATTTCAAATAATTGGAATAAAAAAGTTTATGTGAATGGTGCGTCTGAAAAGTTAGTATATCCAGTTGTGTGGTGTGTTGTGTGTGTGTGTGCGTGTGTGCGTGTGCGTGCGTGCGTGCGTGCGTGCGTGCGTGTGTGTGTGCATGTGTCTGCGTGCGTGCCTGTACATTTACATGTGTTTATGCAGTACATTATGCGTCTGTGTGTGTCAGTGTAAAAACAAATCTCATTACCCATTTTCGATCTTTTGAAGGAAAGGGATAAAGGTCATGGGAAAAATAAGCTAACCATGTGTAATATTCGTAAATCAGACACACCATTCACATAGAAAGTAAAATACTAAAACAACTGCTTTGCAATCATGCAATCCTCTTATTTGTTTTATTGCGTACATCAAGACCTTGAAGTAGTTTTCTTGTCATTAATTTCTGTCTTAAGGCGCACTGAAATGTAATTACTGGCAACATCTGAAGATATTAAGGATTTAGTTTTTAGGGAGGGGATGATGGAGGTGATACGGTATACATATGCATTGCAAGGAGCTTGAAAACATCAGGGTGATGAGGGGATGGGGAGGGGGAGGGGGGCAGTGTAAAACGAGAGGATGGTGATAAGAACTTTAATCCGATTACGCACATCTCTGACGACTTGAAAAAAGAAAAAAAAATTGGAACACTTCATATTTAAAAAATAATATTTTTGACCTCCTTACGAAATAAAAACGCTAATTGAGAGAGAGAGAGAGAGAGAGAGAGAGAGAGAGAGAGAGAGAGAGAGAGAGAGAGAGATCCGAGAGAGAGAGAGACGAGAGAGAGAGAGAGAGAGAGTAGAGAGAGAGAGAGAGAGAGTATTTTTAACTGATGAACCAGGCCATGATGCCCATGTCATGGGGATGGGGATTACAATAGGGAAGAATAAAAGATAGCAATAAATATGAATAACACAAATAAAATGATAACTCAATTAAATAGTTGAAAAACAAAATCAATCAATTATGTTGAACCTAGCAATTAAAAGAAAAAAAGAGACGATGAATGAGTAGAGAGAGAGAGAGAGAGAGGGGGGGGAGGAGGAGAGGGAGGTTGGGGCAAAGAGAGGGGGGATGAATAAGATGTTCGATTAAGTATTAGCCAACCACATACACACCCAAGGGCACGAGGGGGAAAAGTTCAATTGATATATATTTAAAATTCCATAAATATATATAAAGAATCCTTTTCAGAGTGTCTCGTTTTGAATGTTTCATTCATATTATGTACAGTTTGTTTCCTTGAAAATGAGAATTTGGGAATGTAACTTTAATTAAACATTATTATTGTAAAATAGCTAGATCTCTAAAGGATAATAATAGAATGGTCACCCGAGAGAAAAAAAGTTAGTTTATTAAATCAACCCCACAGACAATTGCTCAGAATTGCTCCCCTTGACTTTGTTCAGGCGGTTATATTGAAAGTGCTTTGAACAATAAAGGTGGAAACCAGAAGCAATGTACTTTTTCTTAGCAGTAAAATGCAGACAAACGTAATCAAATAGTTTATTAAAAAATATTTGGACATTCCTCTATCCAACGCATGCCATTATCATCAACAGTTTGAAGGCGGGTGAAAGTACTGACGTGATGCAAGGTACTGGGTCACTTTGTCCCTAATTTTGGACCAAGGGAAATCACTCTTGTCTTCACATTAATAGACAGTTTGAATTAAATGAAAATATGCATGAATTCTCAAATACCTCTTCTTGGCAACAAACCACACTTACGACCTAAACGTGTGGATTTGTATTGTAAGAAAACAGCCGCAAACACAAAACTGGACACAAAAACACTGGTCTGACGGCCAAAACGTAATGGTTTCTGATTGGTCCGGCTATTCGCCAGATCAAAATCTAAATTGTTTTAACCCTTTCACCGCCAGCCATATTTCAGCCAAAATATTCCATTAATTTTACCTGGGTAGAGAACAAAA
>CM065701.1:38833620-38838620 GCA_017654935.2 Phymorhynchus buccinoides
TCTGTGGTTCTACAACCACATTTTGGAATCTTTTCAAGAGATTCCCCCACCCCCCACCCCCACCCCCACCCCTCATTTAGGGTGTGAGTCCCTACTGGACATATCCCCCCCCCCCTCCCTGATCAGTGATCTACAAAACCTCTGCCCGTGTGTAGCCATCCACAGTCTTAGCAATGGCCATGGCAATTCGTCTCAGAGTTATCGATGGCTATTAGTCTATTTAATTCATCAAATTGTCTCTTGTCTTTCTTTCTGTTCTGGAGTACATTGTTTGCTTTTCTTTCTCCTACTCTCTTCTCTATCTCTCTCTCTCTCCTCTCACCCTCTGTCGTCTCTACTCTCGCTCTCTCATCTCATCTTCTCTCTCAACGTTCTCTCACTCGTCTCTCGCTCTCCTCTCTTCTCTCACACTCACGGTCCACTCTCCCAGCTCCTGGTTCGTTCTTCTCCTCCTCCTCCCTCTCTCTCTCCCCCCTCTCCTTCTCAAAGCCTCCGCTGCGTCTCCCTCTCTCCCTCCCTCTCACTCCCCTCCCTCTCCCTCCCTCATCTCTCGACTTCTCCCTCTTCTCTCCCTCTCTTCTTCCTCTCTTCCCTCCACTCTCCGGATCTTCTTCTCTCTTCCGCACTCGCCCGCTCTCTCACTCTCAGTCTCTGACTCCTCCTCTCTTCTCCGTCCCAATTCTCCCCTTCTCCATCTCGCTTCATCTCTCGTCCCTTCCTCTTCTCTCTCTTCTCCCAAAGATCTCTCTCCTGTTCCCTCTCTCTCCCCGATCCTCTCAACTCCTCTCTTCTCTCCCATCTCTCGCTCTCTCCTCTCTTCATCCTCTCGTCGCACTCTCGTCCTCTCTCGCTCCCTCCTCGTCCTCCTCTCTCTCTCCCTCTCACTTTCCCTCTCTCTCTCTCTCTCGTCCATCTTCTCCTACTCTTCTCCCCTCCGTTCTTCTTTCGTCCTCCCTTCCCCTCTTCTCACTCTCCTTCTCTTCCCATCATCTCACCATTCCTCTCTCCCGTCTTCTCCTGTCCGTCCTCTTCTCCCCCCTCACTCCGGTCAGTGTCACCTCCTTCTCTCTCCTCTCATCCTCTCCCCTCCGTCTCCTCATCCTCACTCTCCCTCAAGCTCTGCCTGTCCTATCGTACCCCCCTCATGCCCGATGCCTCCGTTCATCGTCCCAATCTCCTCTCCTTCTCTCTTCCCGGTCGCCATCCGTCGTCCCTCTCCTGTGTCCCTCTGTCTATCTTTCCCCTCTCTCTGAACTCTCTGTCTCTCCTCATCGCCTCTCAGTCTCTCGGGTCTCCTCTCTTCTCTCGACTCAGTCTCGAATCCCTCTACGCTCTTCAACCTCTCATCTCTGTCTCATCATCTCTATCTATTTCCGGACGCATTGATTGGAAAAAAATAGGCGTTGCCTAAAATATATAATTGTTTATCCTTTGAAAATAAAGTTTGTTTTCAAGGGTTTTTTCCAGTTCTCTCTCTCTCTCTCTCGTCTCTCTGTCTCTCCAGTCTCTCTCTCTCTCCCTCTCCTCTCTCTCTCCTCTCCCCTCTCTCTCTCTCTCTCTCTCTCTCTCTCTCTCTCTCTCTCTCTTCTCTCCTCTCTCTCTCTCTCCTTCTCTCTCTCTCTCTCCTCTCTCTCTCTCTCTCATCTCTCTCTCTCTCTCCTCTCTGCTCGTCTCTCTCTCTCTCTCTCTCTCTCTCTCCATCTCTCTCTCTCTCTCCCTCCAGCAACAATGAGCTTGCTAACCACTTCGCCTTTTGACTGAAATCATCGACAGAAAATCAAATTGGATTAGGACAATTTGGTTTGAAATTAAACACGTTCCTATTTGTCCTCTTTAACCACGTGGGGAATGTTTTCAAGAGATTCTCCTCCTCATTCTTCTCCAATCCTCCTTTTCTGGTTTACACCCTCCCCCCTCCCACTCCTCCTCACTCCCCTACAACCCTTCATGTCGGACGCACGTGCTGTAAAGTGTCTGTTGATCCTGGCGGTGGTCCTCTGGTCTGGAGTCTCTAGTGGGCAGACAAGTCCCCTCTCATCCTGTTTTACACAGCTCTGCCCTTGTGAAGCCACATACTTATAGCACTGGCCATTTAGTTCGTCTCGCAGAGTCATCAATATGTTATTAGTCTATTCATCAACTTCTCTTCCATTCTTTGTGGGGTGCAGGTTGGCTTCCCTCCCCCTCCTACCCCCCTATCTTTCTCTGACTCTGTTTCTGACAAATTTGACAAATTTAGTTTACTATTTGCTCTTTTTGAACACATACTGAAACAAGACAAACAGAGAAAAAACAATAAGTGCAACGCCGAGCGGCTGCAAAGTCCTCTCGCAGCATCGCCGAGCTACTCCGAAATCGGAATGTGTCGGTTGTACACATACATAGTAAACGCATAAAAACAGCACGTAACTACATAAAAACGCATCAAAACAGCACGTAACTGAATAGTTTTTTTTATATATAGCCTTGGGGTTCGGACCCGTGATTTGAGCGCGCGCGATCATGCGCACACGAGCGCACAGAAAAATTCATGACAACTGTGTTATAGACCATTCATCAAGAAATGTTGTGAAAAAAAAAAAACTGCATTAAAATACATGCAATACTTCGCGAGATTTTAGCGATTATGTGTTTCGGGGTTTGAACCCCGTAACTGGCGCGACCTTGACCTTAATGTCAAACTAAATACATCAGTGGATAGCTTGCATCTTGGCAAACTAGTATACCAAATTTGATGATGATAGACTGAATAGTTTTTGAGAAAAACGGACGAATAGCCGGACGGACGGGACGACCGGACGGACACCGGACGGACGGACCAGACAAAAACAAAAACAATAGCTCCCCGAACCTTCGCTCGGGGACTAAACATGGTATATATATAGAGAGAGAAAGCGAGAGAGAGAGACAGGGACAGAGCCATAGAGGTACAGAAACAATAAGAGAGAGAGAGGCGGTGCGAGAGATAAAGAGAGAAGGTGGTGGTTCTAAATCAATATAAAGAATTTCGCAAATTTACTGAGCTTCCAATCTTCAGTAAATTTGAATAAACAAATGCATGCAAAATTCAGGAAATGTTCCGACAATTTCACATAGGGATTTTGCAAATTTCCAAAAACTATTCAGGAAATTTGCAAATTTCCTGATTTGGAAACCAGAAAATTTGCAAATTTACTGAGCTTCCAATCGTCAGTAAAATTGAGAAACAAATGCATGCAAAATTCAGGAAATTTGCAAATTTCCAGAATGTTTTTTGGGAAATTTGCAAAATCCCTGAGTGAAACAGGAAATTTGCAAATTTCCTGAAAATGTTAGGAAATTTGCAAATTCCCTGTTTTTGTAAATTTACTGTAACATATATAATTATATAGCTGGAAATTAGACACGTTCTTGATGGCTCTTCAACCGTTCATCTCCCCCCTCCCTCTTTCTCCCTTCTCCCCCTTTCTGTTCTATCCCCCCTTCCCCTTCCCCCACGACTCTTCATGTGGGACGCACGTGCTGTGAGGTGTCTCTATTCCGGTAGTGATGGTTGGAGTCAGTTCGGAGCCACCTACTTATCAATGACCCTTTCTATTGTATCAGTAAATTAATATGTTTGTCTGAGCGTGTATCTCTTTAACTTTGTTATATGTAGTGTGTTTGTTAGTCCCCGAGCCGAATGTTCGGGGAGCTATTGTTTTTGTCTGGTCCGTCCGGTGTCCGTCCGTCCGTCCGGTGTCCGTCCGGCTATTCGTCCGTTTTTCTAAACAAAACTATTCAGTCTATCATCATCAAATTTGGCATACTAGTTTGCCAAGATGCAAGCTATCCACTGATGTATTTAGTTTGATATTAAGGTCAAGGTCGCGCCAGTTACGGGGTTCAAACCCCGAAACACATAATCGCTAAAATCTCGCGAAGTTTTGCATGTATTTCAATGCGGTTTTTTCCCACCACATTTCTTGACGAATGGTCTATAACACAGTTGTCATGAATTTTTCTGTGCGCGCGTGTGCGCATGATCGCGCGCGCTCAAATCACGGGTCCGAATCCCTAGGCTATATATATAAAAATCTATTCAGGTACGTTGCTGTTTACATGTGTTTTGATGTAGTTACGTGCTGTTCTGATGCGTGTTTATGTATGTGTACAGCCGACACATTCCGATTTCGGAGTAGCTCGGCGATGCAGCCGCCCGGCGTTGCACTTGTTCTTGTTGTGGTTTTTTTGTTTAAAGAATTCTTACTACTGTCTTTGCATCCCTTTGCTTTTGAGCAGCCCTACTTCATTTCTGTCACAACTGATTTCGATCTGAATAGAACTTAGTGACATGTAAACCTAACGGTAAAGTCCGTGTACACACATAAGCGGAGATTCTGTGCGGAAACCCGTGCGCAATCCATAAACACAAAAAGAAATGTTGTAAAAAAAAAACTGCATTAAAATACATGCAAAACTTCGCGAGATATTAGCGATTATGTGTTTCGGGGTTTGAAAAACGGACGAATAGCCGGACGGAGGCACGCCGGACGGACGGACGGACACCGGACGGACACCGGACGGACGGATCAGACAAAAAACAATAGTTCCCCGAACCTTCGGCTCGGGGACTAAATAAGTAAAATAAAAGAAGGGAAAAGATTTGCGTGTAGAGTGGCACAGTGGTAGCGCGTTTCGCTTCGTGTCAAGTAACCCGAGTTCGAACCTGGGTACAGGGGTTTTTTTTTCCTCCCACTTTGCACTAGGGGGCCCCCCGTTGTGGTCTGAACGTGGGAGTCTTTCGGATGAGACGATAAACCGAGGTCCCGTGTGCTCATGCACTTAGCACACGTTAAACCCAGTGGCAACGAAAAAGTTGTCATTTGGTCAAAATTACACCCACCCCCCCCCCCTTCCTTCCTCATCAGTCACACAAAAAAATCGCATGCAAATTTATTTATTTTTAAATTGGGTGGCGCGCCTCTGGCTGCGACGCTCTCTCCAAGTGGGAGCAACCCGAATTTCACAGAGACGCTTCT
>CM065701.1:38848620-38853620 GCA_017654935.2 Phymorhynchus buccinoides
ACAGAGACAGAAAGAACAGAATAGAGGAGAGAAGAGAGAGAGAGGAGAGAGAGAGAAGAGACAGAGACAGAGAAAGACAGAATAGACACTATATAGATAGATATATAGATAGAGATAGATAAATATATAGATATATATATAGAGAGAGAGAGAGAGAGAGAGAGAGAGAGAGAGAGAGAGAGAGAGAGAGAGAGAGAGAGAGAGAGAGAGAGAGAGAGAGAAAGAGAGAAGAGAGAGAGATAGAGAGAGAGAGAGAGAGACACACACATATAGATTTTTTTTAGAGAGAGAGACGAGAGAGATAGATAGAGAGAGAGAGAGAGTCCATAGTTCTGTGAGTAGATTTGTATGTGAATGTGTGTTCCTGTTCGGTTATTGGTGGGTTTGTGAATAGGATGGTAGCAATAGCTATGCTCACATCTTTTTTTAGTTTTCCCATTGTTTGCTCAGTGAACGGTGTTCTATTTGCTTTTCTTTTTCTTCTTCTTCTTCTGTAGTTGGAGTAAAAAGCGTATTTTGATCAGAAGCCCAATACTAATAGAAGGAGAAAACCGAAACCTTGGCAAATGTAAAAACGCAACTTGTTTGTCTTTTTTTCCCCGTCTAAGATTGTGTGTATTTTGATCAGAAGCCCAATACTAATAGAAGGAGAAAACCGAAACCTTGGCAAATGTAAAAACGCAACTTGTTTGTCTTTTTTTCCTTAAGAGTGTGTAGAGATAGAGAGAGAGATAGAGAGAGAGAGAGAGAGAGAGAGAGAGAGAGAGAGAGAGAGAGAGAGAGAGAGTGTGTGTGTGTGTGTGGTGGGGGGGGGGGGGGGGGGGTATATAGACAGAGAGACGCGAAGACAGTGAAGCGCGTCAATATTTTCGTCTGCAAACACAACACACAACACAACACAACCTGTAGGATCCTACGAGATGCTCGGGTTCGATATCAATCATTCTGCTTCGCCTCTAAACAAGAACGCGATAAATTCCAAAGACAACAAGGGCATCGCCGAGCGGCAGCAACGCATTGTGACAATGCAAACCCGGCCAGAGTTATGTCCTCTCCCCCCCCCCCCCCCCAATCCACCCCCCCCCCCCCAACCCCCCCCCCCCCAATAAACCCACCACTTTCCACCCTTACAGACACACCCACTTTCCAAGCGATTCCTTACAGAACGCAACTAAAAACTTCCTTGCACATTGCCCAAAATAAACACACCACTTTCCACCCTTAGCGATAAAATCTGTTTGAGATAGTTCACGAGAGATACAGCTGAACTTTTATGCAAACTTCCTTGCACCATGGTACACCACCACACAAAATTTGAAGCGATTCTGTTCACTAGTTCACGAAATAAAGCTGGGGGGGGGGGGGGGAATTACATAGCCCAAAGAAGGAAATTTCGGTTTTCAAGGTCAAACTTCAAGGTCAAGGTCAGCACGGTGTTGATTAACGAAAGGAAGCTTTCTTTTTGAAGCTGTCTACCCACTCTGCCAATTTTAATCAAAATCCAAACAGTAGTTTTTTTTAAGATAATCGATCCACAGTCACACAGACAGACACACAGACAGACACACAAACCGATCGCAATATCTCGGCCTCTGGCCGGGTAACAAAAACTGGACGAGTAGCAAAAGAAAGGAAGAGAAAGCGAACAAGTCGTCCAGGCTCGATATCAATCATTCTGCTTCGTCTCTAAACAAGAACACGATACATTCCAAAGAAAACGAAAACAAAAAAGAAAGCGAACACAACGTCTAGAAGAAAGGAAGAAGAAAGAAAGAAAGAAAGAAAGAAAGAAAGAGAAAAAAAGAGAAGAAAAAAATCGATCAGGCTAACTAACTTCCAAGAAACAAACAAACAAACATTTTTTTTTAAAAGGCACGGTAGGGTTATAATATTACAATGTTTGTTTTACCAGCGCGGCAGTTTTCAGTAATCGCAGACTCCTGTCAGCATAAAAGAAAATGGAAGGAAAAGAAGAAGAAGAAGAAGAAGAAGAAGAAGAAGAAGAAGGAGAAGAAGAAGAAGAAGAAGAAGAAGAAGAAGAAGAAGAAGAAGAAGAAGGAGAAGAAGGAAGAAGAAGAAGAAGAAGAAGAAGAAGAAGAAGAAGAAGAAGAAGAAGAAGAAGAAGAAGAAGAAGAGAACAGCGAAGAAAAGAAAAAAACAGAACAGAAGAGACGAATGTCAGAGAAGAGAGAAGAAGAAGAGAGAGAGAAGAGAGAGAGAGAGAAGAGAGAGAGAGAGAGAGAAGAAGGAGAGAGAGAAGAAGAGAGAAGAAGAGAAGAGAGAGAGAGAGAGAGAGAGAGAGAGAGTCGTGTGAAGGACACTTTCGAATCTTGTTCCATCAAGGCTTCACACCACAAAAGAAGCGCGAATTCGCAATCGTTTGTGGCACGCCCAATTTTTTTACCACTCCAATCATTACATACACTGAAGCTTCCCCTGGCTTTTCAATAATTTTAATATGTAAACCAGAATGTTATCTCTGCACCAGACGATGTTTTATATCTTTTGAGAAACATTTAAAAACTATCCTAGATACTCATCGAAAGAAGCAGAGCATACTCGTCGTGTCTGTTGTGCAGTGAGAGATTACGATGATTATTTTGTACGCTTTTAAAATGAAGAGATGTGCTCTGAGAGTATAGAATTCTTTCCAGACGAGAGTAAATATGCCAGATACACAAGTGTTTTTTAAAAACACAACATTTTACAATATAGATTCCTTTTACTATGAACTCTGGTTCACAATATGTCTTAACACGAAAGATTAATTTTTCAAAAGAATATTTTAACATGCGCACAGAGAGAATTCCACAACCTCGTCCCCATTGTGGCACTGCCCAGCGGTCTATGTTTGTCTTGTCAAATGTTTTTTTCCACTTTTCACATACCCAACTAATATACATCCCACATGTGCCTTCCCGGGTCGAGAGGACTAAAACACCAAAATGGCCTTTCGAATGTAAATTTGCCTTCCCGGGTCGAGAACGTTAAACTCTGCAATTTCTTCTTCTAACTTTTTATATCTTTTATGAAAACAAATGTTACTTTAAAGTATTTTTTCTCTTTTACTTATGTGCTCATTTTGTCAAGAAGTGCGACAATACTCGACCGACAGACTGACCGACAGTGTCAGACAGACAGACGTAAAGTTAGTTATTGGTTTACGGCTTGAAAAACAAAAAGCGGTAGAGTGCCCGCTGTTTTCAAATGAAAAGAATCTATATTTTTTTCTTTATACACGGTGTTACGAAAAACAGTGACTCCCCATGGGCAAAATTCTCTCTTGAGCAAGTAGACCCAGATCAGATTTCACATGGATTTTCTCTCTCCGTAGAAACGTGTGCTATGCATCAGAAAATTGAACCGGGTCTACTTTCTCCGGAGACAATTGACCATGGTCTCACTTTTCTATGGGAATAAATATTACGCACGTAACGCAGGCAAGGAGTTCATTCACTCATGGGCTAAATACTCTTGGGTTGCTGAGTTATGCAATGAAAGTTATGTCACTGTTCACACGCACACACGCACACGCACGCACGCACACGCACACGCACACGCACAAACACGCACAAACACACACACACACACACACACACACACACACACACACACACACACTGATATCACCACGCACTTTCCAAACACCACATACTACTTATAAATACTCCAAATCCTACTCCATAGCTTTGAATTATGATCGCTTCTCGGCCTTTTGGCTAAGACAGTGATTCAGGAACATAGCCTACATTTTTGTTTATACCCTGGTTGGTTTGTTCAGCCCGTCGTACATGGCGAAAGCCGATACGCGACGTTAAACTGAACTTCCATCCTCCATAGCTTTTTTGGCAAAGAATCGGTGGTGGTGTGCCACCAATTCCACTTTTTGTCATAGTAACGCGAAACACATAAGCATTATATATATACATATCTGAAGGAAAAAAACCACAACAAATCCTTCGTTAGTTCCAATGTTATTCCAAGCTTTCGAGGGGGTAACCCCTCTTTTTCAAGGTACAGAACTGACAAAGGTAGAAACACCACGTAAAAAAGACTTATGACGTAGAACGATGACATTCCATAGAAACTAAGCCAACTACAATGACGTATCCTTAAACTTTATCATTGCCTTGTCAACACTCCCCCCCCCCCCCCCCCCCACAAGCACACACACACACATCACATTATATATATATGAGAGAGAGAGAGAGAGAGAGAGAGAGAGAGAGAGAGAGAGAGATGTCTTGTTCTACCTTGCCTTTGATTCGATTCACCTCACCATGTAGCTGGCAGAACACGTCCCAGTAATATCGGCAGAAGGAACACAGCAGAATCCTGGCTGGTTGATTCCCGATATCTCATTCAGGGCTTTAGGGATACTAGTGGAAGAGGTTTATGGACGTACCGCGTTTTGCTGTACCGTGGCAGGTGTCTACACAGAGAAGTAAATGACGCAAGCTTCAACACATCTTCCTTAAGGGTTAATTCAATAATATCATGCATGCTTCAACAGGTGGGGAAAGATTATGCGGTCATACTTGGCACCAGATATTGCATTGTAATTTAATTAGTCCGTCACCAAAGGTGATCGGACTATTGCGATGGGCTGGTTTGTCTGTTTTTTGTTTTGTTTTGTTTGTTTGTTTGTTTGTTTGTTTGTTTGTTTTTCTGTCTGTCCCAAGGATATCTCCCGAACCGCTTGACCGAATCGCGTCACATTTTGTGTGAAGGTGTGCCACCTTAATAGGAAGAGATCCGCGCAAACCATTTTGCCGTCGTGACCTTGACCTTGACGTACGACCTTGAAAACCGAAAATCTATTTTTAGCCATATCTCAGGCACCGATCGACATAGGATGTTGAAACTTGGTATGAAGGTGGTTTGGCTTATGCCCGTTCTGATGATGGCATACCGATCAAGGTCAAGGTCAAGGTCAAAAAGATCACTGGAGCCTGAAAATCGGAGGGTCATTTTTTCTCCTTCTGTCTGTCCCAAGGATA
>CM065701.1:38859917-38869917 GCA_017654935.2 Phymorhynchus buccinoides
ATACATCCTCACCTCAACTCTCTCATCTACTCACTCCACTACACACGCACACCACACACACATCTACACCCTACACTCTGACACATAAGCGTTAATTTAATTATTCTTGTTTACATTTTCTCTCTCTCTCTCTCTCTCTCTCTCTCTCGTCTTCAGCGTCACCCTCTCTCCTCTCTCTCTCTCCCTCCTCTCTCTCACACACACACCACACACTCCACACATCCCTCTTCTCTCCTCCTTCCCTCCCCCTCCCTCCCTCTTCTCTCTCTCCTCTCTCATCTCTCTTCTCTCTCCTCACACACACACAATCACACACACACACACACAACCACACACATCCCTCTCTCTCTCTTCCCTCCCCCCCCTCTCTCTCTCTCTTCGCAACATCACCAATTTTTCTCATAACCCTGATTATCCCTCTCGCTAGCATTAGCAATAACCCGTCTCCGCTGATATTAAGAAAATGAGATACAGCGGAATTTTTATGCAAACTTCTTGCACCATGATACACCACACACAAAATTTGAAGCGATTCTGTTCTCTAGTTCACGAAATAAAGCTGGGGGGGGGGGGGGGGGGAATTGCATAGCCCAAAGAAGGAAATTTCATTTTTCAAGGTCAAACTTCAAGGTCAAGGTCAGCACGGTGTTGATTAACGAAAGGAAGCTTCCTTTTCAAGCTGTCTACCCCTCTGACAATTTTAATCAAAATACAAACAGTAGGTTTTAAGATAATCGATACACACACACACACACACACACCCACACAGAACACACACACACACACTAGACACACACACACACGACCCACACAGACAGACAACCACACACACACAAGACAGACAGACACACCACACACCACAGAGACAGACACACAAACCCACTGATCGCAATACCTCGGCCTCTGGCCAGGTAAAAACAAAACAAAACACAAAACCCTTTGATATTCGATACCCAAGACAAAAACAAATTGGCATGGCTAGTTAGCAAAGGGGTCATAATTGCTTGCGTTCTACAAATGTGTATCCCATACAAACATAGACACTACTTACTAGCCATTCATGAATATTGAGGAAACGAAGATGCTTCAAACCAAATATAACAAGTGCAAAAGCCGAGCGGCTGCAAAGTCCCCTCGCAGCATCTGCCGAGCTACTCCGAAATCGGAATGATTCGGCTGTACGCAGCGGGGAGACCGTTTTGTAGAACTGAAAACAGTACGCACGCACGGACGGATGGACGGCCGGGAAGGAGTGGGACATATCGGGCCTGTGACACAACGGGCCTAGGGCACAGCGGGCTTATCCAATGTTTAGACTAAACACACTCAGTGGATAGCTTGCATCTTGGCATACTAGTATACCAAGTTTGATGATGATATACTGAATAGTTTTTTGAGAAAAACGGAAAAATAGCCGGACGGACGGACGGACGGAGCCACCGGACGGACGGACACCGGCACGCCGAAGGACACCGGAGGCACGGACGGACCAGACAAAAACAATAGTTCCCCGAACGCTTCTGCTCGTGGACTAAAAAGGAAAAAATATGAATTAGCAACTGCTGCTGCTGAACTGGCGTGTCGACAGGAAAGCACCGTTTGTCCTAAGTACAGTAGACAGACTTATAGTCCTCTGCTAGTTGAAGAAATAGCATTCCACACGCAAAGAAGCGATAGAACATAATTGTCGTTCGCATCATAATAATAATAGATCCTAATAATAATAATAATCAATAATGCCTGATCCTATGATATGAAGAGTGTGGCACATTGTTGCTATCAGCAGAAAGGCCAGAAGCATCAGTACTCATTTCATCATCATCATTGTCGTCGTCGGTCGTCATCGTCCATCATCATCACTATCATCACTATCACCCTCGCCATTGTCGTCTTCATTATCATCATCATCATCATCAGCGTCGTCACGTTGTTGTCTGCATCGTCATCATCTCTCTATCTATCATCACTCAATCACATCTGCCCATTCACGTCGTCGTCATGATCATCGTCGTCGTCGTGTCGTTGTCTTTATCTTTGCTTGTCATCATCATCATCATCAGCGCAGCTGCAGCAGCACCCTCATCATCACCATCAGCAGCAGTCAATTTATTGATGCTCCTAATTCCTGTTTCATTCAATTTCTACACACACTCTCTCTATCTGTCTCATGTCTGTCTCTGATCTGTCTGCTTTCTCTCTCTCTCTCTCTCCTCCTCCCTTACTCTCTCTCTCACTCGTCCGTTCTCCTCCTCTCTCTCTCTCGTCACACTCGTGTCTCATCTCATCATCTTCTCATCCTTCTCTCGTCTACATCTCTCTCTATCTCTCATCTCTACTCTCTTCTCTCTCTCATCTCTCTCTCATCTCTCTCATCTCTCAAAGGGCTCTCTCCTCTCTCTCTCTGTCTCTCTCTCTCTCTCTCGTGTTCTTCTGTCTCTCTCTGTCGAGTCCTGGAGTGTCTATGTGGTCCTGTCTGTCTGCCTCTCGGCATCCCTCTATGTGCAGTCGCTCGTTGTGTGTGGTGTGTGTGTGTGCGTGTATGGTGTGGTGTGTGTGTGTGTGCGTGTGCGTGTTTGTGTGTGCGTGCGTGTGTGTGGCGTGTGTGTGTGTGTGGTGTTGTGTGTGTGGCGCGCGGGTGCGTGGAGCTGGTGAGGTTGGTGTGTGTGTATGTATGTATGTATGGTGTTATGCGATGCTATGGCGTGGTGTGTGTGTGTTAAGTGTGTGTGTGTGTGCGTGCGCGTCATAGTGTGCGTGCGTAGTGGCGCTGTGTGCGTGCGCGTGTGTGTGCCGCGTGTGCGTGTGTAAACGTGTGACAAATACGAAAATGTTATGTGTTATGCAAAGAGAAGTAGTCCTGTGTTGTTTGTGTGCGTGCGGTTGCTACGTGCTGCGTGCGCGTTTTGAAAGATGCGTGTTTGGGCGGGATGGTAGGGGTGGGGGCATCCGTCTAATGATAATAATGAACTGTTAAACAAAGTATTCATTGGATTTAGAGTCAGGATAATTTTAAAAAAAGCACTATATATACAGGGAAAATCTGTTGTTTGTTTTTCTTTTTTCAATCTCCATTTGTGAATGTCTATATATATATATATATAATGACTAAACACATTCTGTTTGGAATTTTAAGTTCCAGCGCGCTGCTCCCCCATTGGTCAAATGTTTTACCATGAACCTAGGAACATAACGGCATGGCTTCACAAAAACATTAATGGTTACAGTTACGTTTACAGACATATTTTCATCTCTTATTAATGGTTTCTTTATTATTTCTGCTGTGTTGTTTCGATCGTCTGGTTTTATGTGGGAACTAAGGGTGTATGTTGTATTTGTTTCAGCCCATGATGAAGCCTGAATTAGGCGAAAATTTGGCCGGGTGGCAATAAATCTTTTTATTGGAATTTTTATTGGTACTTTTATCGAAACGAGTGACAGAGAGTGCCGTGTTTTTATTCTTTTTTATTCTTTTTGATGCTATATGCAGTATGATATATATATAGTATATATATATATATATATATATATATATATATATATATATAATATATAATCATTATATATATATATAGTATATATATATACTATATATATAATAGTTATATATAGATTACATGACTAAGATTAAGCCTTCCTAAGATATATCCAATAAAAACTAAGATAATCCATTGAGGATATCTTATAATGTGTACCTAAAATATCCCGAAGATATTGCTTTTGCTATTCAAGGTAATCTAATTTGTTGACGATACACGTGTCTCTGTATCTATATATATTTCATCATGGATAGGTCGAAACTAGCTATCATCTGAAAAAGTCGGATCACTAAAAAGCAAAACAAAAAACAAAAAAGTTCATCACTATCCATCCTGTCTGCTGGGGGCTGTGCAGAATACGTTATATTTATATCTCGCATCAACCCGCTTATCAAGGATCGGGTTAAACTTGTCATAGTGTCATCCACCATTTAATATGTACTACTACTGGTCTCCAAAATTTAAGGGCCGGCTTCTGTTTTCAGTTGCTTGATATCTATTTATTGTACACTAAGACAACAATGAAGAAAATTGGCAAAACTTAGGCTACTCAATAACTTTCCTTCCTGTTGCACGTGCCTGAACCAGTTTTGCAGACATTGCAGTACAGCAACAGCGTTTTCAGGTACGCTTAAAATGTGGCAAATTCACGAGAATTTCACGAAAGTTTGGTCTCTTTTTCGCTGAAGAATCAGGGCTGATGCAGGTTTCTTGCCTATTGCACGTGCAAGGCATGACTGTAGTGAACACTGCTGAGCAAAAGTTAGACACGAATGTGTAATTTTTTAAGGGCGGCAACCAGAGCTCTCAATAAGCATGCCTCCAAGACAGAAGAGAGAAAATCGTTCTTCCGGCCCTTAAATTTTGGAGACCAGTATATTATTTAAATCATCACATGGATCTTGTCAATGACGCACAAGCTGATTCTATTTTTCACATTTCGTCACCGATGAGGATTTTGAACCTCTATGTGACTGACTTATTAAGAGTGACCGCGTTACGGAAACGTGCTACTGCGAAATAAAACGACCCGTATATTATTATATTAATAATACATTTTCCTTTGGCCAGGACGGTATTCATGTCGAGCTAGCATGAGACTTAGCATGATGCTAAACTTAGAAGCTCTTCCCAAAGTCCTATTAAATCCTATTAGACATTGGAATAAATACGAAAAGGGAAAAAAAAAAAAACAAAAAAGAATAGCTTCATTTAGCATCATGCTCACGTCTCATTGCTAAAATTGCTATCTCGACATGAATACCGTCCCTGGGCATGTATTCTCTATTATACATATACTGTAGTATGCATAAGCTCAGTAAGGAATCGGAATGTTTGAACTCTGGTTTATGTGTGCTTGTTTAAACCATTGTTGTACTTTTGTTTATGTGCGCTGTTTTAGAATCAGGTTAATTATTGTTCTTCTTAACCAACCAATCTCTTAGAATACATTGATACTGGCAGCCAATGCTGCGCTATTTTGAGTTGAGCTGAGGACTGTATTGAATCGAATGTCACGCATAACTATGATAGACAACCTATAAAACACCTTTAGGCTCGTGTACACAGTAGGCGCGGAATCCCATGCCGCAGCTCCGTAATAAGTAAAAGAAAGAAGGGGGGGGGGGGGTGTGGGGGAATCGCACGTTATCCGTATTTCCCGTAATCCGTATATTTTTGTTCCCTTCTTTCCTTTACTTACTTATGGTTTTCCGTCGGTAAATTCCGCGTCTAATGTGTCCTTGCCCTAATTGTGTTCGTATTTAAAGGCATGTTGGTGCTTTTATTGTGTGTTTATGGTGTTTTGGTTTTTTTCCGAAACAAAGTAATATCAGTTGTTTACACAAACACTCAAGCAGAATTCGACGTTTTTCTCTGTAGCATTACCTAGCTTAGCAATTAATGCTATTTTATTTTCTGTTCTTTACCAACTGGGATTTCAATTACTTAGAGCACATGCTTTGTATCTATCTAATCTGTCTTCTATCTATCTATCTATCTATCTGTCTGTCTGTCTGTTTATCTGTCTATCTTTCTGTCTATCTGTCTATCTGTCTATCATCTATCTATCTATCTATCTAATTCTATCTATCTATCTATCAATCTATCTATCTATCTATATCTATCTATCTATCTATCTATCTGTCTGTCTGTCTGTCTCGTCTGGATCTGTCTGGTCTAGCTCTGAACAACGGAACATTTACAGAAGTCAACGTTAACTGGTTTTTGTTTCTGAAGGTTCACAAATACAGACATTGGACACATCAAAAGTTTTATCAAAGCAAATTATCTATATATCTATCTATCTTTCTTATGTTTTTTCTTTTTCTTCCTTCTTCAAGAAACACATACATCCTTCGCTGCTCAGCATGTCTGTGTCTGTCTGTATCTCTGCCTGCCAATCTCTGTCTCTGTCTCTTTCTGTCCCTGTCTGTCTGTCATGTCTGTCTGTCTGTCGCCCTTAATTTGCTTCCAGTTCGACGGGGGGAAATCTATCTAAACGTCGAGTCCTTCTGATGGGAACTTAAGGCAAGTCTGACCCGCGCGTTAAAAATCGCTATATACGCACATATAAAAAAAAGCCTCACTCGCGCAGTTGAAATCGTCGATAAGGAGCATGGAGAAATCCTGCTGCCTGGTACGAACCAAGTTAATAGCCATGTTGCGCAAGACTCCCCGCCCCCCCTCTCAACCACCACCACCACCACCACCACCACTAGCCCCCAAAAAAGGTGGCACTGCACTGTCGCCAACGCGCTCTCCATGTGGAAACAGCCCGAAGTTTTGTTGGAACAGCGACTCGTATGTGTGACGAGAAAAGTCTACATGCCAAATACCATAACAGCCCACATTCATCAGGGGGAAAAACTCAAAACAAAATGGGAGTGTACAGACGTCAATAAACCTATTAGACTAATTGGCGTCGTGAGAAAACACCTGTCAGCAAAAATGTCCGGAAACCCGTATTAATTTTCCCCCTCTTGATGATTTGCACGCACTAAGTCACAGTATTGTTTTTGCTTTGGGGAACAACCCAGGTTTATGGGGTTTGTGGCAGCGCAAAATGTTACAACGCGTCAAAATGTAACGGTTGTTGTAACATTTTTGATTGCCTTGTATAACATTTTGCGCGGAAAGTCCTGCGGCAAAATGTTACAATGGTAATTGTAATACAATTGTAGGAGCCCCGGGCGCCTCACGCAATTTGTTACAATTGTAACATTTTGCCGCGTTGTAACATTTTGCCGCGTTGCTGCCACAGGGTTTCGCTTGTCAGATGAGCCTGGAGCTAGAAACTACCTGCCCAAAGCAGGTTTCTTCATCAACAACTCATCTCGTAAGTGGTTGTGAAAATAAAGGTACAGAGGTAGTTTTCTTTGCGTCAGGTTTGACATTATTTCTGTGAAAGGGCCAGGCTACCAACACGTGAATTCCTGCATTTCTGAATAATATCTCTTTAATAATACACTATTTGTAGCGCATCACCCTAACCAAAAAAATAAAAGCATCAATTTAACCCTTTCACCGCCAGCCATTTTTCAGCCAAAACATTCCATTAAACTTGCCTGGGTGGATGAAAAAAAGGCCTATCCTTACTCTCCAAAATTAAGAGAATAGGGTCTTTGGATAATAGACCCTGATTTGATGCCTTTTAGTGACATGGGTGTTAAGTGATTGTGGTGCAAAAATGCGACGTTGGCAGTGAAAGGGTTAAAGGTACAACTGGAGTGTTTAAGAGCCGATCCCAGGAATCGGGTAGTCAGTTGTGAGTGAGAGAGAGAGAGAGAGAGATAGAGAGAGAGAGAGAGAGAGAGAGAGATAGAGAGAGAGAGAGAGAGGCCAGCGACACTCCTTGCTGCGGGCTTTCGCCTGCACCAGTTTAGTTTTCCCCTCCTTTTGCGTTTGAAAAGGGATGCTTTCGCTGCGAGCGCCAAGCCGAAACTGACATTTTTAGCCTACTGAAGTTGCTTATATAGTACCGCGCTGGCTTTAAAGTGTTTCATTTATCATATTCTGATCGCTTCTCTGCCTTTTGGCTAAGACAGTGATTCAGGAATATAAATTTTTGTTTATACCCTGGTTGGTTTGTTCAGCCCGTCGTACATGGCGAAAGCCGATACGCGACGTTAAACTGAACTTCCATTTAAAGTGTTCATACAACAAACAACTACAGTGTAAAGTGGCGTTATTTGATTCACAAGAGACAAAACAAAACTACTGGATATTTCGGCGAATGCGCCTTTATCGACAACAGACAAACAAGAAAACAGCAAACATCAAATATAGCAAAAGGAGCAAAAAGCAGGCAACAAAAGGAGCAAAAAACCAACAAGATCAAAAAACAATACTTGCCCTCTACAGTCCAGTGCGTAATGTGTTCATGTTTATGCCTGATCAGTTAGCCAGTTCTTCAGATGGTTGGAAAGTTCATCTGTAATACCAACCGGTTTTTTTTATACGAATAAATGCATTTTTGTCTATGACTAATGTTCTATTCTACGTAAATAAACTTGTCCCTGATTGTTAATGATTAATGAAACATGTTTTGAACTTAGAATTTGACTAATGATGTACATTAATCGATGGCTTGGAGTCAAAACGGACTATCTTTGGATAGTCCATTGACGTATTATTGGGTTCATTACCAAAAAAACTAATAACTTGTATCAAACAATGACTGCATAAATACAAAAAGGGGGTTTTGCTTTTCATATTTCTGCAGTCTTTTTTTACACAAGTTATTAGTTTTTGTAATAAGTTCAATAATATGTCAATGGACTATCTTAAAGATAGTCCGTTTTGACTTCCAAAGCCATCGAATTGTTTGCCCCAGTTTTTCTCTTTTGATTACGCTTTTTCGTTTACATTTATTCTTACACGTGTGTTTGCAAATGTTGTACCTTTGTACGTTTACTGGTTTTTGTTTGTGGCTCAAGCCACAAACCTATAACTCACTTTGTCGGTCGGTCGGTCGGTCGGTCTGTCTGTCGGTCGGTCCAAAATTGTCGCACATATTGACAAAATTGTCGCACTTCAAAATCGAGGCTGCACTTCAAATTCCTAATTGAGGCCGCTCTTTAAATGATGATGTATTTTAAAGCGTACAAAATAATAATAAACATACGTAATACAGACACTACAACAGACACGACGAGTATGCGGTGCTTCTTTCGATGAGTATAAGTAGGATACATGGTTTTAAATGTTTTCCAGAAAATATAAAAAAAAGTTACGAAATGGTGCAGAGATAACATTCTGGTTTACAGATTAAAATTATTGAAAAGCCAGGGGAGGTTACTCATGATTGGAGTGGTAAAAATAGACCGCGTGCCACAAACTATTGCGAATTCGCGCTTGTTTTCATATTATCTATTGCCTTAGTTGTTAAATGCTTGTTTCCATGATGATTCTTGTTAATTAATTATGCAGCTGTTCTTTTGTAATTTATAAATGTGTTGAGTACGCGCATAAGCTTTAGCTTGTTGTACTCTTGCGCTGAGTATATATTTGTATCTGCATGGAATTGTGTTAATAAAAAGTTGTTTAAACCAGCTAGCAATACAGTTTGTTTGTTTTTAAGCAAAAGGTCCAACGTTTGCATCATGAATGCAGTTCACTTCAACTCCAAAGGTTTGCTGATCAATAATAATGTTGGAAGCACGGCAAGACTGATGGTTGGTTGATGGTTCGTCCCGCGCGTGCTCTTTGGAGCCGAGTGAACGTTAAACCTATCTTTTATTCACACCGACATGTTCAACGGATGATAACATGACTTCTCAAAATGTGATGACATGACTTTTCACGAAATGGGATAACATGACGTTTCACGAAATGGGATAACATGACTTTTCACAAAATGTGATAACATGACTTTTCACAAAATGCGATAACATGACTTTTCACAAAATGTGATGACATGACTTTTCACGAAATGTGATGACATGACTTTTCACGAAATGTGATAACATGGCTTTTCACGAAATGCGATAACATGACTTTTCACAAAATGTGATGACATGACTTTTCACAAAATGCGATAACATGACTTTTCACGAAATGGGATAACATGACTTTTCACAAAATGTGATAACATGACTTTTCACGAAATGACTTTTCACAAAATGTGATAACATGACTTTTCACAAAATGTGATAACATGACTTTTCACAAAATGTGATGACATGACTTTTCACAAAATGCGATAACATGACTTTTCACAAAATGTGATGACATGACTTTTCACAAAATGCGATAACATGACTTTTCACGAAATGGGATAACATGACTTTTCACAAAATGCGATAACATGACTTTTCACAAAATGTGATAACATGACTTTTCACAAAATGATGACATGATAACATGACATGACTTTTCACGAAATGACTTTTCACAAAATGTGATAACATGACTTTTCACAAAATGTGATGACATGACTTTTCACAAAATGCGATAACATGACT
>CM065701.1:38889917-38894917 GCA_017654935.2 Phymorhynchus buccinoides
CTCTCTCTCTCTCTCTCTCTCTCTCTCTCTCTCTCTCTCTCTCTCTCTCTCTCCCTTCCAGCAACAATGAGCTTGCTAACCACTTCGCCTTTTGACTGAAATCATCGACAGAAAATCAAATTGGATTAGGACAATTTGGTTTGAAATTAAACACGTTCCTATTTGTCCTCTTTAACCACGTGGGGAATGTTTTCAAGAGATTCTCCTCCTCATTCTTCTCCAATCCTCCTTTTCTGGTTTACACCCTCCCCCCTCCCACTCCTCCTCACTCCCCTACAACCCTTCATGTCGGACGCACGTGCTGTAAAGTGTCTGTTGATCCTGGCGGTGGTCCTCTGGTCTGGAGTCTCTAGTGGGCAGACAAGTCCCCTCTCATCCTGTTTTACACAGCTCTGCCCTTGTGAAGCCACATACTTATAGCACTGGCCATTTAGTTCGTCTCGCAGAGTCATCAATATGTTATTAGTCTATTCATCAACTTCTCTTCCATTCTTTGTGGGGTGCAGGTTGGCTTCCCTCCCCCTCCTACCCCCCTATCTTTCTCTGACTCTGTTTCTGACAAATTTGACAAATTTAGTTTACTATTTGCTCTTTTTGAACACATACTGAAACAAGACAAACAGAGAAAAAACAAGTGCAACGCCGAGCGGCTGCAAAGTCCTCTCGCAGCATCGCCGAGCTACTCCGAAATCGGAATGTGTCGGTTGTACACATACATAGAAATGCATAAAAACAGCACGTAACTACATAAAAACGCATCAAAACAGCACGTAACTGAATAGTTTTTTTTATATATAGCCTAGGGGTTCGGACCCGTGATTTGAGCGCGCGCGATCATGCGCACACGAGCGCACAGAAAAATTCATGACAACTGTGTTATAGACCATTCATGAAGAAATGTTGTAAAAAAAAAACCATTAAAATACATGCAATACTTCGCGAGATTTTAGCGATTATGTGTTTCGGGGTTTGAACCCCGTAACTGGCGCGACCTTGACCTTAATGTAAAACTAAATACATCAGTGGATAGCTTGCATCTTGGCAAACTAGTATACCAAATTTGATGATGATAGACTGAATAGTTTTTGAGAAAAACGGACGAATAGCCGGACGGACGGACACCGGACGGACGGACGGACCAGACAAAAACAATAGCTCCCCGAACCTTCGGCTCGGGGACTAAACATGGTATATATATAGAGAGAGAAAGCGAGAGAGAGAGACAGGGACAGAGGCAGACCATAGAGGTACAGAAACAATAAGAGAGAGAGAGGCGGTGCGAGAGATAAAGAGAGAAGCGTGGTGGTTCTAAATCAATATGAAGAATTTCGCAAATTTACTGAGCTTCCAATCTTCAGTAAATTTGAATAAACAAATGCAAATTCAGGAAATGTTCCGACAATTTCACATAGGGATTTTGCAAATTTCCAAAAACTATTCAGGAAATTTGCAAATTTCCTGATTTGGAAACCAGAAAATTTGCAAATTTACTGAGCTTCCAATCGTCAGTAAAATTGAGAAACAAATGCATGCAAAATTCAGGAAATTTGCAAATTTCCTGATTTTTTTTGGGGGGGAAATTTGCAAAATCCCTGAGTGAAACAGGAAATATGCACTTTTCCTAAAAACTTTAGGAAATTTGCAAATGTCCTGGTTTTGTAAATTTACTGTAACATATATAATTATATAGCTGGAAATTAGACACGTTCTTGATGGCTCTTCAACCGTTCATCTCCCCCCTCCCTCTTTCTCCCTTCTCCCCCTTTCTGTTCTATCCCCCCTTCCCCTTCCCCCACGACTCTTCATATAATAATAATAATAATAATTGTGAATCATTTATATAGCGCATTCCTCCACCAATGTGGAGGCTCTATGCGCTTAACAACAACAAAAATTAAGAAGCAACAAATTAAACAACCGAAAATAATCGCTCACGCACATGCAAATAGGCATACACATACACACCCCACCCACACATACACGCACGTACCGGCACACACACACACACACAACACACACACACACACACCACACACACACACACACACACACCACACACACACACACCGTTTACCATTCACCACCACTCACCCCACCCAAAAAAAACACAATACAAAAAGACAATCAGTTGAACAAAGCATCACACACACACACAACACACTCTCTCTCTCTCTCTCTCTCTCCTCTCTCTCTCCCTCTCTCTCTCTCGCAACAAAGCTATGGGACGCACGTGGGACGCACGTGTCTGTGAGGTGTCTCTATTCCGGTAGTGATGGAGTCAGTTGCCACCTACTTATGATGACCCTTTCTATTGTATGTAAATTAATATGTTTGTCTCTTTAACTTTGTTATATGTAGTGTGTTTGTTAGTCCCGAGCCGAAGGTTCGGGGAACTATTGTTTCTGGTGTCCTGTCCGTCCGTCCGTCGTCCGTCCGTCCGTCCGTCCGTGCCTCCGTCCGTCCGGCTATTCGTCCGTTTTTTCTCAAAAACTATTCAGTCTATCATCATCAAATTTGGTATACTAGTTTGCCAAGATGCAAGCTATCCACTGAGGTATTTAGTTTGATATTAAGGTCAAGGTCGCGCCAGTTACGGGGTTCAAACCCCGAAACACATAATCGCTAAAATCTCGCGAAGTTTTGCATGTACATGTATTTCAATGCGGTTTTTTCCCCACCACATTTCTTGATGAATGGTCTATAACACAGTTGTCATGAATTTTTCTGTGCGCGCGTGTGCGCATGATCGCGCGCGCTCAAATCACGGGTCCGAATCCCTAGGCTATAATATAAAAATCCATTCAGGTACGTTGCTGTTTACATGTGTTTTGATGTAGTTACGTGCTGTTCTGATGCGTGTTTATGTATGTGTACAGCCGACACATTCCGATTTCGGAGTAGCTCGGCGATGCAGCCGCCCGGCGTTGCACTTGTTCTTGTTGTGGTTTTTTTGTTTAAAGAATTCTTACTACTGTCTTTGCATCCCTTTGCTTTTGAGCAGCCCTACTTCATTTCTGTCACAACTGATTTCGATCTGAATAGAACTTAGTGACATGTAAACCTAACGGTAAGTCCGTGTACACACACATAAGCGGAGATTGCGTGGGTAAACCCGTGCGCAATCCATAAACAAGAAATGTTGTAAAAAAAACCTGCATTAAAATACATGCAAAACTTCGCGAGATATTAGCGATTATGTGTTTCGGGGGTTTGAACCCCGTAACTGGCGCGACCTTGACCTTAATGTAAAACTAAATACATCAGTGGATAGCTTGCATCTTGGCGAACTAGTATGCCAAATTTGATGATGATAGACTGAATAGTTTTTGAGAAAACCGGACGAATAGCCGGACGGAGGCACGCCGGACGGACGGACGGACACCGGACGGACGGATCAGACAAAAACAATAGTTCCCCGAACCTTCGGCTCGGGGACTAAATAAGTGAAATAAAAGAAGAGAAAAGATTTTGCGCACGTGTCCGAATTTCACATTATAATATGCGTAAACTTTTATCCTTCTTTCTTCCCACTTATTTAGGGTTTTCCGTACGGAACTTACGCGTCTAATGCGAACCCGGCCTAAGAAGTCACAAAGTGATGAGGAGGATTGCCTACAATCCAGACTGGCATGTGTGTATGTTTTCGTTTTGATAGAGACAGGGACGGGGGGATATCAACTATGAAACCGTAACCAAATTTACCAAGTTGTGTTGTCTATGCTTATTTTCACACACACGCACACACACGCACGCACACACACACACGCACACACACACACACGCACGCGCGCACGCACGCACGCACACGCACACGCACACGCACGCACACACGCACGCACACACACGCGCACGCACACACACACAACACACACACAACACACCACACACACACACACACACACACACACACACACACACACAAGTGTAGAGTGGCACAGTGGTAGCACGTTCGCTTCGCGTCAAGTAAACCCGAGTTCGAACCTGGGTACAGGGGATTTTTCCTCTCACTTTGCACTAGGCCTTGTGGTTTGAACGTGGGAGTCTTTCGGATGAGACGATAAACCGAGGTCCCGTGTGCCCATGCACTTAGCACACGTGAAACCCAGTGGCAACAAAAAAGTTGTCATTTGGTCAAAATTTACACACACACACACACACCCCTTCCTTCCTCATCAGTCACACAAAAAATCGCATGCAAATTTATTTATTTTTAATTGGGTGGCGCGCCTCTGGCTGCGACGCTCTCTCCAAGTGGGAGCAACCCGAATTTCACAGAGACGCTTCTGTGACTATAATCTATCTAACCTAACCTAACCTAACCTAACACTCAACCAATTTGTAATTGTCTCCAATGGTGATAAAACAAACTAAAACGAATATGCAGAGAAATCGACAGTTCGATCATTTTGACGGGACGGAGGGAGAGGGGTGGTGGGGAGGGGGGAGGATAAGGAGAGGTGGTAAGGATCGAGAAAAGTATGAAAGGGGGGGGGGGGAGGGCAGTGTATTGTGGGAATGGGTGAAGACACTGATGGTCAATTACTGTTGTTAGGCCATAATTGCATCCGGAGAGAGAGAGAGAGAGAGGAGGAGAGAGAGAGAGAGAGACGTTTGATGAAGAGAGACCCTGAGAGGAGAGAGTGAGGAGGAGAGAGGGCGAGTGGAGAGAGAGGAGAGAGAGAGAGGGGAGAGAGAGAGATGACCAGAGAGAGAGAGGGAGAGGGAGAGAGAGAGGGAGAGAGAGAGAGAGAGAGGGCCGGATGTGAGAGAACTGAGAGAACAGGGTGGAGAGGACGAGGAGAGACTGGATGAGAGAGAGAGCGCAAGCAAGAGAGGGGATCGACAGGAGAAGAGAGAGGCTCGAGAGAGAGAGAGATCGAGAGAGAGGGAGAGAGAGAGGTTAGTGGAGCTTATTTATTTATGCAAGGGTAATGAGATAAGCTAATTAGTTACAGCTTTTTTCACTCAGCCCTGAGGCAAACAACAAGAAAGCATCAAAC
>CM065701.1:38907928-38922928 GCA_017654935.2 Phymorhynchus buccinoides
TAGGATCATGGCGGAAAAAAGTAAAATCGCGCGCGGGTGTGGTTGTGTGTGTGCGTTCGTGTGCGTGCGTGGGTGTATGTGTGTTGTGTGTTGTGGTGTGTGGTGGTGTGTGTGTGTGGTGTGGTGTTGTGTTGTGTGTTTTGGTGTGTGTGTGTGTTTGTGTGTGTGTGTGTGTGTGGTGGTGTGTTGTTGTCACTGTGTGTGTTGTGTGGTGTTGTTGTGTGTGTTGTGTGTGTGCTGGCGTGCCGTGCGGTGAGCGTGCGTGCGTGTGCGTGTGTGTGTGTTTGTGTGTTGTGCGTGTGCGCTCGGTATGCGTGCGCGTGTGTGTGCGTGCGTGTGTGAGTCGTTCTGTTCACGCTAGCATTGGTATCTTTGGGATCTATGCAAGGTATTCGATGTTCAGTACTGCACTTAGCAAGAATAATCCTGGACACTTGCCCGGGCTGTTTAGCTTAATGAAACATCCGCGCGACCATGAGAATGCTTTTACATTTACTCACAGATTCTTTCATCTTATTATCTAGCGCGATAATCTCCTCGATCTGTTTATTAAAAAAAAAACCTGTTAAAACAATTCTCCCTTGCTTATCATATTTTTTGTGTCTTAACTCGCGGCAAAAACAACCACCAACTAAGTGTTTTTTAATGCTCTGCTAATGTAAACCGATTCAGATTTAAATGTGTGTCGTTATCGATACAACATCATGACTAATGAATGCACTTACAGGCGCGTGTTTATGTGTGTCCAAGTGTACCGTACGTGTCCCGTGTGTACGCGCGAAATACAGAGAGCGTTCGTATTCGTGCGTGTGTGCGCATTTGTGTAGGTGCGCGCGTGCATGTTTTCATGTTTATATATACGCGTGAGGGGTGGGGGTACGCACCAAGGCATAGACTGTATTGGAAACCGAAACTGAGGTCACCATCAGAGCAGGGCATGCAAAGCCACAGAATGTGCCACATTTTTTTCCTTTTAAACGATTGATAGAAATGAGGCGGATGACAACGATGATGATGATGATGATGCTATGGAAATATCGATTTGATATTCACAATCGAACACAGGCGTGACATTGTTAGCGTAAACAAACACCGAAAGCGAAACACCGAATTCGCGAATCAAATAGATCTTTAGACCTAGCCACAATCATCAGAATTGTCTCTGTGCGCAGTTTTGCCATCGTCAATTTCTTTGTCACTCGCACTACCATGTCGTGCGTACATTCTACTACGCATCATGTCCTGGATGTAGTCCACCAAATCACCGATCGTCACATCGTTTGAGGGGAGATACCCTCTGCTTGACTCGCTTGTGAAAAGGTCCTCGGGATCAGTTGACATCGTTTCGTTCGTTTCGTGCTGTAATGTCCTTTCCTCCCTATCAGACGTGTTTTAAGGTTCGCACTCTTCCACACACACACGCGATCGAGACTCGGCACCCTCCCTGTCCAACATAGCAAACTCTTCTTCTTCGTGCGTGATGGCTATGATGTGAATGACGGTGATGACAGGCATGATGTGGATGACGGTGATGACAGGCATGATGTGGGTGATG
Source organism: Phymorhynchus buccinoides (assembly GCA_017654935.2). Lineage (NCBI taxonomy): Eukaryota > Metazoa > Mollusca > Gastropoda > Neogastropoda > Raphitomidae > Phymorhynchus > Phymorhynchus buccinoides. Next base: position 38,909,484 of record CM065701.1, read on the forward strand.
GTGATGATAGGCATGATGTGAATGACGGTGATGATAGGCATGATGTGGATGACGGTGATGACAGGCATGATGTGGGTGATGGTGATGATAGGCATGATGTGGGTGATGGTGATGATAGACATGATGTGGATGATGGTGATGATAGACATGATGTGGATGATGGTGATGGTGATGAAATGTTTTTTGTTTGGTTTTTGTTGTTGTTGTTTTTTGTTTGGAGCCCATGTAATACTATGTTGATGCGTACTGTTATGGGGTCTTTTGGGCTATTGTTTGTAATGTTTGATGCCGCAGGTGTGAATGGTACGTGTATTCATTTTCTTGTGCCCCCAGGGTTTAAAAAAAAAAAGTTGATTTGATTTGATTTGATTTGTCACCGATTCTCTGTCGCACTGCTCCGTATCAATGCCGTGCCGTTGTCCCCGTTCTCACTAGAGAGAGAGGGGGGGGGGGGGGGGAGAGAGAGACAGAGAGAGAGAGAGAGAGAGAGAGAGAGGGAGAGAGAGAGAGAGGGAGAGAGAGCGCCAGGGTGAATGTGTGTTGACTTTAGCATACATTATTTTACATTGTTCTAGTATTCAGCATTGGCTTTTATAATCTAAACCTTGTTTTTATGTACCCCCTTTTATACATTTTGTTTGCTGTCCTATTATTACTTTTACACAAATTGTTTGTTTAGCTCTGTGTGTGTGTGTGTGTGTGTGTGTGTGTGTGTGTGTGTGTCTGTGTGTGTGTGTGTGTGTGTGTGTGTGTGTGTGTGTGTGTGCTATATTGTATTGTAATTTATTATTATGATGTATTTACTGTATATTGTCTTATTGTCTCTATTTGTATATGTGTTTTATGTGCATGCCAGACAAAGAATTTCTTTATGTTTTAAAGACAATAAATATTTTGATTGATTGATTGATTGAGGTTCCCATCAGGTGTCCATTTCCCGCCACGTCCCCGCTACGTCTGTTTTGAGCACGTTCCAAAATGCGCGGCGTAGAGACAACTTGGTCTTCCACGTTCTCCACGCACCCGCCAAGTCCCCGCTACGCGCTTACTACGTTACGCAAGTCCACCAGTACTCTACGCCAAGACCTTGCTAGGTTCTAGACGATTGTTCCAGAACGTGGAGAACGTAACGGGAACGTGGCCTACGGTTAACGGGGGTGTTAATAAACGAGATATTATGTACAATAAATTATTTTCTACAGTATTGGAATCATCATGGCACAGCCTAGTCTTTCGTGGAAGACTGTGTCTCTCAAACTAGGGGGGGGGGGGGGGGGGGGCATTTGCAATGGCTCTAGAATACAGCAGCAAAAGGGATGGGTTGGCCTTTGGGGACCTTCCCCAATGCCAGCTGCCGCCCTCAAATCGCTTTTTTTGTTGAGAGAGTGGGGGTGTAGCCTGGGCAAGGTTTCTCCGCAGTGAACAAAGTTTAGCCCATGCATAAACACATGCATATACATGCATGCATATATGCACACACACGCACACACGACGCACGCACACACACATACACACACACACACACAATCACACACATACATGCATACGTAGATACATACATGCATACATAGATACACACATACATACATAGATACACACATACATACATACATGCATACATACATAATCATACGCGTGTATACATACATACATACATACATACATACATGCACTTTCGTCCCACTGATTCCCAAACACCACTCTCAATCTAGTCCCCTTTTCTCTCTCTCTCCTTCTCCACCCATAAGCTCAACATACACGTTGCTAGTTTCCACTCTTTCCCCATGGCATCACCGTGACACCCCAGTATAATGATATCACTGGCCTATCACTCTCTGTGTTGCCATGGGGAAAGAGAGAAACATAACAACGTGTATTAATTCGACCTTTGCCCATGGTGAAATGACACCACAACGATGACACTCCTTTGATTTGCCTAGCATCCTTTATCTTGTCTGTCTGTCGGCTTTTGTTTTCTTTTGTTGCTTTTTAGTCCCCGAGCCGAAGGTTCGGGGAAGCTATTGTTTTTGTCTGATCCGTCCGTCCGTCCGTCCGTCCGGTGTCCGGCGTGCCTCCGTCCGTCCGGCTGTTTCGTCCGTTTTTCTCAAAAAATACTATTCAGTCTATCATCATCAAATTTTGGTATACTAGTTTGCCAAGATGCAAGCCATCCACTGATGTATTTAGTTTTACATTATGGTCAAGGTTGCGCCAGTTACGGGGTTCAAACCCCCGAAACACATACTCGCTAATATCTCGCGAAGTTTTGCATGTATTTTAATGCAGGGTTTTTTCCCACAACATTTCTTGATGAATGGGCTATAACACAGTTGTCATGAATTTTTCTGTGCGCTCGTGTGCGCGTGATCGCGCGCGCTCAAATCACGGGTCCGAACCCCAAGGCTATAATATATTATATTAAAAAAAACCTATTCAGTTACGTGCTGTTTTGATGCGTTTGTATGTAGCTACGTGCTGTTTTGATGCGTTTTGATGTATGTGTACAGCCGACACATTCCGATTTCGGAGTAGCTCGGCGATGCTGCGAGGGGACTTTGCAGCCGCTCGGCGTTGCACTTTTTTAGTCCGTCACCAAGACGGACTATTGCGATGGGCTGGTTTGTATTTTTGTTTGTTTGTTTGTTTGTTTGTTTTTTGTTTTTTGGGGGTTTTTTTCTGTCTGTCCCAAGGATATCTCCCGAACCGCTTGACCGAATCGCGTCAAATTTTGTGTGAAGGTGTGCCTCCTTAATAGGAAGAGATCGGCGCAAACCATTTTGCCGTTGTGACCTTGACCTTGACGTACGACCTTGAAAACCGAAAATATATTTTTAGCCATATCTCGGGCACCGATCAACATAGGATGTTGAAACTTGGCATGAAGGTGGTTTGGCTTATGCCCGTTCTGATGATGGCATACCGATCAAGGTCAAGGTCAAGGTAAAAAAGATCGCTGGAGCCTGAAAATCGGAGGGTCATTTTTTCTCCTTCTGTCTGTCCCAAGGATATCTTTCGAACGGGTTGACAGAATCACGTCAAATTGTGTGTGGGGGTGCTGGTGTGTCACCATGAGAGGAAGGCATCCGCGTAAACCATATTGCCGTCGTGACCTTGACCTTGGCGTACGACCTTGAAAACCGAAAATCTTTCAGGGGCCATAACTCCCACACCGTTAGTGTTAGAGTCTTCAAATTTGGCATGAAGGTACTTTGGCTTATGCCCGTTCTGATGGTGGCATACCGATCAAGGTCAAGGTCACGGTCCGGGCGATCGGTAGGCCTTGAAAGTGGTAGGGGTCTACACATTGGGTTTTAAGCCATATGTTCCACATTGGTACTTGACAGAAGCGCTTCAGATTGTGTGTGGTACTGTATACCCTAGAGAAGAAAACATCCGAGCATAAATTATCACCATGCTGACCTTGACCTTGAAGTGTGACCTTGCAAACCGAAATTTCCTTCTTTGCGCTATATGTTTCTTCTTCAAGCCGTATCTCGTGAACTAGAAGACAGAATCCCTTCCAATTGTGTGTCAGGATGTGACACTCTACGGGGTGTCGCAAGTGGGTGGCATTGCTGGTGACGGACATGTCTGCCGCTCGGCGACGCCCTTGTTTGCTTTTGTTGTTGTTGTTGTTTGTTTGTTTGTTTGTGTTTTTTGCATCGCATGATCCCCAAAATGTCCTCTCGCATTCTCTCCATTCTCCTTTGTCTCTTTCAAGACCAGCCAACGCGTCGAAGAGAGGAGGAACCCGAGACATCGATTGGAACTGTGAGACGGGTGTAAGTGCGAAGTAAACGAAAATGAATAGACAGGGCTGGGAGGAGGAGGAGGAGTAGGCGGTAGGGTGGGGGTAGAAGGGTTCAAGAGGGCTGGATGATTGATTTTTGTTTATTAGGCTAGGTACTTTATAGTCACAGAGGCATCTCTGTGAAAATCGGGTTGCTCCCACCTTGGAGAGCGCGTCGCAGCCTGAGGCGCGCCACCCATTAAAAAAAACATTTGCATGCGATTTTTTGTGTGTGATTGATGAGGAAGGAAAGAGGGGGGGGGGGGGGGGTACATTTTGACCAAATGACAACTTTTTTGTTGCCAGTGGGTTTAACGTGTGCTAAGTGCATGGGCACACGGGACCTCGGTTTACCGTCTCATCCGAAAGACTCCACATTCAAACCCGTAAGGCCTAGTGCAAAGTGAGATAATTATTTTAAAAAAATCCCCTGTACACCAGGTTCGAACTCGGGTTTACTTGACACGAAGCGAACGCGTTACCACTGTGCCACTCTATACACTGTGATGAGTAAGAAGCTATGAAAACGGTAAGAGGGATAGTGGGGGGGGGAAGGGAGGAGGTTGGGGGTGGAGGTTGGCAGGAAGCTCAGGGACTTAGAAAAGGCCCAAGCGATATTATTTCTGGAATAATGCATGGCTTCCGAGATTCCAATACAGCCCATAAAAACGTTCGTAACAAATAAGCAAGGGGATCAAGGGGCGGGGGACGAGAGAAGAAAGGGTGTGTGTGTGTGTGCGTGCTGTGTGTATTATGATAGTAGCGCTTTGGAGCTTACGGAGCCATATTCGTCAAGGAGGAGAGGCATTTGAGGAATAAGGAAAATGGGTCTGGTCTGGGGAGGGGGGAGTGGTGGTGGTGACAGAGTGGAAAAAAATAACTAGCCGACGGGGGTGGGGGTGGAGAGATAGGGGGTGGTGGTTGTGTCGGTTGTAGCTAAACACTTGCAGTCGGATTCCGTTTTGTGGACAGAGTGGAAAAATAAACTAGTCGACGGGGGTGGGGGTGGGGTGGGGGGGGTGTGTTGCGAGATAAGGGGTGGTGGTGGTGGTGTTGTAGCTAAACACTTGCAGTTGGATTCCGTTTGGAGACCGGGTGTACACACACCACACACACACACACCACACACACATACACACACACACACACGCGCGCGCGCGCGCGCGGACATCCGCCAAATATGCATGGATCGATACAAAATACTGACAGTAATGTCTTGCCACGCCACTTCCTCATCCTCATCCGCCAACCTCACTCACGCCCAACACCCCCCCACCCCAAAGCTACCCCAGTCCACCCCCTTTCTGTCTGTCTCTAGTCGTCTCGGCTCCGTCGATGACCTTCCCTGCCCTCTGGCACCTGCACCTCTTTAAAGGGGCACCTTGACGGATGAGTGTTTGTGCAAGAAACACGTCCAGATCCATGTAAGATTTAATGGACATTTTTGGCTGAAAAACGGCTGGCGGTGAAAGGGTTAAGGCAATCTGCCCATGTCATGCTAGGAGAAAGGGGGTGGGGTGCACAGACAATACACAAGTAACTAGATACGTGATCAAAATGGTTATCAAATCAAAAGATGACAAAACATGAATTAAGATTATAGCCCCGTCGACAACAAAGGCCATGTCAGGGCTGTCACCACGTTTAAATCTTACCACGTATTAAAAAGGGATGAAAATACAAGGTAAAAACAAAATGAAAGATTTTGGGGTTAAAAAAACACATTAATAAATCAAAATCTTAGCTAGTAAAAACATGACACGTCTAGAACACATGAAACGTGATGAGACGCTTGCAGCAACAGATAGATATGGAGAAAGGTTACGTGATCATTTGAACGAAGAAAATATCTCAGTCACTATTCCAACCTTAGCGAACACAATCAATTGCCTGAATGCTCGTAAAAATAATTTCTGATAATTCCCAAATCCTTAATTTTCTCATGCGAGCCTAACTCCATAATAATACGATGTAAGGCAAACGGATGAAACACAATTATTTTTATTTTTACAATGTAAATTATACATTGTTTGATAAGCTTTGTGGGGAATGCGATCTACAGGCATTTTTCACAATTTGTAGCCAATACGTATGGATCTGATCCTATTTTTTTTCCCCTCCACCTTTATTATTTGGGATCTGATCCTAGTTGATATATCTAAAAGGTGTGACAGCGCAAATTGTAACAACTGCGCAAAATGTCACAATTGTTACATTTTGCGCTAGGCGCCCACCTTTTGACGAAATTAGAAGAAAAAAAAATGGCAGTTTTTCGTCATTACAGATCAAATCGAAGTAAAATCTTCAAGGAGTTGATGAATTTGTCTTCATCATAATATATCAAATCGAAAGATAAAAACAAAGTCTACATCTAAATTTCCAAACGTTTGTTTGCTTGCTTGTTTGTTTCACTCGTTCTTCATTCGATTTAGCATTATTACTTATTATTACAAGGTGCAAAGTATGCAGGTTGTTTTATTGATTTTTTTCTCTCGTGTGTTATTTCTTTCTTGCTTTCTTCTTGGGTACAGCGGGTTTTTTTCGCCTGAACAATGCCGAATTACTGTTGTGTTTATGGATGTAACAAATCACAGCTACGATATTTTGTAATGACGAAAAACTGCCCTTTTTGTGTTGCTAATTTCGTCAAAAGGTGGGCGCCTAGCGCAAAATGTAACAATTGTTACATTTTGCGCAGTTGTTACAATTTGCGCTGTCACAAAAGGTACCTGCCTGTTTCGTCATAATTATGCTAGAGCACTAGGTGTGTGTACACTAACGTTAAGAAATATCTGAATTGCAAACGGATGTGTGGTTTTTTGTTCTATTATACTATGATCTGCTACAAGGCCACGAACTTCCACGTCCGAAAATGGCTTGTACCCACGTGTCGTCATATCCGGCCACAAGGAGCGTGCCATATTATGGGAGACCGCCATCTTAGTCAGTAACTTTGTTTGAAAAATGCCTGTTTACACACAGAATCTGACTAAGATGGCGACACTTCCGTTGGAAGGGTCGAGATGCGCACGCAGGTGGGGGGGGAGGAGCCATAAGCATCGGTTGTATTTGACAGTCGAATAGATTGAAAAATAAATGGGGACAGTGATTACCAAGTTTCCATAAGAGTTTTAGGATACATCATTCGGTAAAGGTAAAGATCCGCCCCAGACCCCCCCCCTCTTGCATTTCTCGGTTAATTCTATTTTTCCGTTTTTGCCTTTCTTACCATACATAAAGCTGTATTTTATGAACATTTTTAGCTAATAACCTTTTTGGAATACTAACCCTATCCCTAACCCTAGCCCTAAAACCTAACCCTAACCCCCCACTATGTACTGCAGTAACACCGCGATTTGTCACAGTTGTGGTTCGTTGCGTTTTTCCCGTCTTATAGGGTGGGGGGTAGGGTTAGGTTTAGGGCTAGGGTTAGGGATAGGGTTAGTATTCCAAAAAGGTTATTAGCTACAAAATGTTCCTAAAATACAGCTTTATGTATGGTAAACAACAGCTGACAAAAAAAAACAAGCTTGGATTAATTTTTCCCGACGTTTTAGGATACCATAGTTTTGTTGTTGCTCTAGTTGCCATATGGTCACGAGAGTGGGGGAAAGGTTAATCCCGGTGCAGGCATTTGAAAAATAAACCTAAGTCTCTATATTGATTAACGACTTCTATTTTCTCGTGAACATAAAACATTTTTTTTATTTTTTACGAAGTGCCAGATACCCACCCTTTTTAACCTCTACGAGAGAGGAGAGACGAGAGAGAGAGAGAGAGAGAGAGGAGGAGAGAGAGAGAGAGAGAGAGAGAGAGAGAGAGAGAGAGAGAGAGAGAGAGAGAGAGAGAGAAAAAAAAGAGAGAGAGAGAAGAGAGAGAGAGAGGGACCAGAGATAGATAGAGAGATAGAGAGAGGGAGAGAGAGAGAGAGAGAGAAGCACTAATATATATATATATATATATATATATATAGATATATCTATAGAGAGAGAGAGAGAGAGAGAGAGAGAGAGAGAGAGAGAGAGGAGAGAGAGAGAGAGAGAGGAGAGAGAGAGAGAGAGAGAGAGAGAGAGAGAGAGAGATAGAGAGATAGAGAGAGAGAGGAGAGAGAGATGAGAGAGAGAGAGAGAGAGAGAGAGAGAGACAGAGACAGAGAGTCCTCTTTAAAAACTCAAACTCAAACTCAACTCAACTCAAAAACGTTTTAATGATTAGGCCATCTGCCAGTATCCAAAAGGGGAGACAAAGCGGAAGGGGACCGGTGAAAATCCAATGATCATTAATTTATTTATAAAAAAAATGACTGAGCGAAGAGAGAGAGAGAGAGAGAGAGAGAGAGAGAGAGAGAGAGAGAGAGAGTAGAGAGAGAGAGAGAGAGAGAGAGAGAGAGACAGACAGACAGACAGACAGACAGACAGACAGGACAGACAGAACAGACAGAGTAACAGTGAAAGGTGTGAGCGAATACACGTAGCTTATCCACGTTAGCCGGGTATGTTGGTGGAAAGAAAGTAAAACAAAACAACAACAAAAGGAAATCCTTCATTTTGTCCACGTACATTTTGATTCTAATCCACACGCACGCCACGCACGCACGCACGCACGCACGCACGCACACACACAGCACGCACACGCACGCACGCACGCACGCACACTGCACGCACACACACACACACACACACACACACACACACACACACACACACACACACACACACACACCTTTTCGTCTTCATTTCTTGCTCTTTGTCTTTCTGACGTTATTTGTTTCTGTTTGGTTCTTTTTCTTTCTTTCTTTCTCGTTTTCCAGCATTGAGACTCTTTGCGTTGTGTGTACACTTGTGTTTGAATCAGGAAACAAGCAGATTATGATATTAATATCACCAGCATAACAATGCCAATGAAAAGCAACACCATTGACAGCCAAAAAAGTAAGGAAAACAAGATTTTGTGTCGCAATAAATAAATACAAATAACTCAAGATCGTAATATCCTTCTTTCCCTTGGCCAACACCAGTATTATGTTCTCTAATTCATAAAATCTTCACATTTATTGTCTCTCGAGCTCTCTCTCCTCTCGCTCTCTCTCTCTACTCTCTCTTCTCTCTCTCTATCTCTCTCTCCTCTCTCTGTCCCTCGTATCTCTCTCTCTTGTGTGTCTTGCATAAAAAATTTTTTAAACTCTTTCAACGATACACTGATGGGTACAGTGATGTGATGTGTGTGTGTGTATGTCCTTGTGTGTCGTGTGTGTCGGTGTGTGTGTGTGGTGTGTGCTCTCATGTGTGCTTGTGCGTGTGCGTGTGCAGTGCGCGTAGTGCGTAGTGTGTGGTGTGTGTGCGTGTGTGCGTGTGACGTGCATTGCGTGCGCGCGTGTAGTAGTGTGTGTGTGTGCAGCCGTGTGTGTGTGTGTGTGTGCATGGGTGTGTGTCCGTGTGTGCGTGTGTGACACCGCGCCCGCGTGCTGTGTGTGGTGTGGTTGTGCGGCTGTGTGTGTGATTGTCCTTGTGTGTGTGCGTGTGCGTGTGTGCGTGCGTGCGAGTGTGCGTTGTGCTGGGTTGCGTGAGTGCGGTGCGTGTGCGTTTGTGTGTGTGTGTAGCTGTTGTGATATATATATATAGGTAAAAGTTAATCCCTTACAATTGTCGTGCGCCGCACAAAGATGAGAGGGTGCTGTGGTTTTAGGGTCTCTCGGACGAGTTTAATATTTGGGGGGGGGGTGAGAGGTTTCTTGGGGTGGGGGTACTTCAAATGAATATAAACTACCACGCACACCAGCAGTTCACTCCTTTTTTTCTTCTCTTCAAGCTTTCGCCTTTTTTATTTTATAGGCTTCGTCAGGATTCTGTAAATATCACTCCATACTGTTCACCCCTTGTACCATAACAGGCCCAAAGAACATTTTCAACTACAATGCTCTCAAAACAAAAAAAAAAAACAGCACCCCGAAAAGCGCGAAATCGAACCGAATTAAAATATTAAAGAAACTGTAAAAAAAAAAAAATAAAAAATACTATAAATTTTTAGAGTACTACTTGAATAACTGTTTAGGCGGTGAAATTTTGTACCACTCCAATCATGAGTGTACCTCCCCTGGCTTTACAATAAATTTTAATCTGTAACCAGAATGTTATCTCTGCACCATTTCGTAAATTCATTTTTATATCTTTTGGAAAACATTTAAAACTATGTATCCTACTTATACTCATCGAAAGAAGCACCGCATAATCGATCGTGTCTGTTGTAGTGTCTGTATTAGCGTTATGTTTATTATTTTGTACGCTTTTAAAATACATCATTTTAAGAGACGGCCTCAAATTTGAAGTGTAAGCCTCGATTTGAAGTGCGACAATTTTGAACGACCGAACCTGCGACAGACAGACAGACAGAAGGGACCGACCGACCGACCGACCGACGACAAAGTGAGTGTATAAGGTTTGTGGCTTCAGCCACAACAAAAACAAAAATTAAAACTCTGCTGTAGGAACAACCGTCAGGTAACCCAGTCAGATTACACCGTGTGTGTGGTAGTTATATTCATTTTATATTTCATTTGTATTATATATATATATCTGTCTGTATTATATATATATATATATATATATATATATATATATAACTATATATATATATATATATATATCTATATATATATATAGATATATATATGTATATATATATTTTATGGCTGTAAATATATACTATATGTCTGCCTATATATATGGTCGCTTTGTCTATATATAGATATATGTGCCTGTCTGGTACCCGCGTCCCCACTGGCCAAAAGCCGAAATATTGGGAATAGTTTACATATCTTTCTTGTTAAGTTTTCCTTCTTTTTTGGTTATGCTATATACTTACGGGACAGACAGACATATATATATATATATAGACCGACTATATATATAAGACAGACGTCTGTATATATATAGACAAGACCATGTGTATATGTGATATATATATATAATTATTTTATTTATATAGTCTATATATATATATATATATACTATATCTATATAAATACAGGAATTATATATATTCTACAAATGAATATAAATGAATATAACTACACACGAACACGGGTAATCTGACATCCACACCTTCTCTCTCCGTTTCTCTCTCGGCTATCTGTCTGTTCTGTCTGTCTCTGTCTGTTCTGTCTGACGCTCTCTCTCCGCTCTCCTCTCTCTCTCTCTCTCTGGAGTGTCTCTCCCTCTCTCTCTCTCTCTGACTCTCTCTCCCTCTACATTACTCTTCTCTCTACTCTCTCTCTCTCTCCTCCTCTCTCTCTGCCTCTTCTCTCTCTCTGTTAAAATGATTTATGGAGACCTTGGGGGGTATCCGCTACAGGTGAATGGTCACTTGTACGTGCTGTTAAATATTGGCTTAGATTACTAAAAATGGAGAATACACGCTTGCCTAAACAAACTTATTAGATGTTAATGAATTTCGATGATGCAGGACAAGTGAACTGGGTATCCAAACTTAGAATAATGTTACAGAGTTTAGAATTTTGTTTTGTCTGGCTAGCTCAAGGGGTAGCAATATGAGAAATGTTATCTTACTATTGTTAAAACAGAGACTCGTATATGTTGTGTGGTTTTGTTTTTTACCAAGGATGGCAATCAGATAATAAACGAGAGTGATAGATTTAAACCATATTCTCGTTTCAAATTAATCGTTACTCATGAGGCTTATTTAGATTGTGTGGATCAAAAATCTTTTAGAGATGTACTGATAAGAATGCGCTTTGGAATAATTGAACTAAGAGTTCACAAAAACAGATATATTTGTACAGATAATAATGATTGTCCTTTCTGTCCTGGCTTTGAAGAAAACGAACTTCACATGTGCTTTCAGTGTGATACGTATGCTGCTTTAAGGCTAAATGTTATGCGAAATGTCCCAATATATAACCAGAACAATAAATTCATAAGCTTGGTGTCTTGTCAAGTTGGCCCAACTATAAGGAAACTAGCTTAGTTCTTCTTCTTTGAAGCTTTTAAACTGACAGAGCAGAAGCTGACAAATGCATCTGTGTAATTATTGCACTGTGCCGCGCTTATTTTGTTGTATGGAATATGCATGTCAAATGTACTTTGGATATTTATTCGTGTTGTATTTTTGCAACTGTGCTCCATGAAAAATGGGCAGAGGCCTGAATTCATTCAAAACCAATTTCTCATTTAATTTCATTTCTCTCTCTCTCTCTCTTTCTCTCTCTCTCTCTCTCTCTCTCTCTCTCTCTCTCTCTCTCTCTCTCTCTCTCTCTCTCTCTCTCTCTCTCTCTCTCCCTATCTCGCCTGCATACCATCTCTCAAAACAGATGCTGCACCGGTTTAACAGACTATAGATAGAGCTAGTACATATATAGATAGATAGATAGATAGATAGATAAGATAGATAGATAGATAGACTAATACATATAATTATAGATAGATAGATAGATAGATAGATAGATAGATAGATAGATAGAAGAGCTAGTACAATATAATTATAGATAGATAGATAGATTAGATAGATAGATAGAATAATAGATAGAGCTACGCAGTACATAGACTATTACAGATAGATAGATGGATAGATAGATAGATAGATAGATAGATAGATAGATAGATAGATAGATAAATATATAGATACATAGATCGGAAGATAGATAGATAGATAGATAGATAGTAGATAGATAGATAGATAGATAGATAGATAGATAGATAGATAGATAGATAAGCCTGATACCCTAGATAGATCGATAGATAGATAGATCGATCGATAGATAGATAGATAGATAGACATCGATAGATAGATAGATAGATCGAATAGATAGATAGATAGATAAGATAGATAGATAGATAGATACATAGATAGATAGATAATACATAGATAGATAGATAGATAGATAGATAGATAGATAGATAGGGGAGATGGCGACACAATGACCAGCCTACTACTTCCAAAATGTGACACAGACAACACACACACACACACACCGATCCTCACAATGTTGTGTGGGCAGACTACTAGTGAACAAAAAAAGAAAATCAATGAAGAAATGCAGAAACAGGAGGAAGGAAAGAAAGGAAGAAAATAAAGAAAGAAAGCAAGTAGGAAATACCAAAAAAAGAAAGAAAAGAAAGAAAGAAAGTAAGTAAGTAGGAAGGAAAAAACAAGTAGGAAAGAAAGAACAAGTAGAAAAGAAAGAAAGGGAGAAAGGAAGAAAGAAAGAAAAGCCAAACAGAAGAAAGAAAGAAAGAAAGGAAGAACGAAAGAAAGAAAGAAAAGAGAAAGAGGAAGAAAGAAAGAAAGAAAGAAAGAAAGACAAGGAAGAGAAAGAAGAAAGAAAGAAATAAAAGAAAGAAAGAAAGAAAAGAAAGAAAGAAAGAAAGAAAGAAAGAAAGAGAAGAAAGAAAGAAAGAAAGAAAGGAAAGAAAGAAAGAAGAGAAATGAAGGAAGACAGAAAAGAAAGAAAGAAAATAAAGAAAGAAAGAAAGAAACAAAGAGAAAAAGAAAGAAAGAAGTAGGAAGAAAAAACAAGTAGAGAAATGGAGAAGGAAGTAGAAAGAAAGAAAGGAAGAAACCTAAAGAAAGAAAGAAAGGAAGGAAGAAAGAAGGAGAAAGAAAGCAAGTAGGAAAGAAGAAAGGAAGGAAAGAAAGAAAG
>CM065701.1:38927797-38930297 GCA_017654935.2 Phymorhynchus buccinoides
GGTTATATAATATATTTGTGTATAATTATTATAGATAAACGAACATTTCATGCAATGTGTGTTGATAATCTGTGGCATTAGAACTGCCTAAATATAATTATTATTTAGAACAGTGTGTGTGTGTGTGTGTGTGTGTGTGTGTTGTGTGTGTGGGTGTGTTTGTGTGCGTGGGTGTGTTGTTATGTGTGTGTTCTTTGCGCGTGTGCGTGCGTGCGTGTGCGTGCTAGGGTGCGTGCGTGTGCGTGCGTGCGTGCGTGCGTGAGTGTCGTGTGCGTTGCGTGTGTGCGTTTGTGCGTGTATGCGTGTGCGTGCTTGTGCGCGCGTGTGTGTGTGCGTGTGCGCGATGTGTGCGTGCGCGCGCGCGTGTGCGTATGAGTGTATATGTATGCGTGTGTGTCTTTCATTTAACGTTTATGTACTTCTCTGGTGTGCGTGTGTGTGTGTGTGTGTGTGCTTTGTGTGCGGCGCGTGTGTGTGTGTTTGCGCGTGCGCGCGCGCGTTTGTCTGCTACTTGTCTCTCTCTCTGTCAGTGTTTGTCTGTGTTACTTTGTGTAAGCGTGTGTAGATGTAAATCATCGCACGTGAATACCATGTACATTATGTTGCTATCTTATAACCTGAATGAACTTAGTGTCAAAGGGGACGGAGAGGGCTGTAGATGTACTACGGAGACAACACCACAAATGAGATATTATGTCGTTCTGAGGTCTGTGAACGACACTATCATTGTCTAGCAAAGAAGCTAGCACAAAGTCTATAATGCTTACAGTTTAAGATTATTGTCGCGAATGGAGATTGGGAGTCAAAGAAGATGGGATAATCAGTCATCCCTTTCTCCCTGTCTGACTGTGTGTCTGTCTGTCTATCTTTCTGATCTCTCATTTGCACGTGTTTTCCCCATTCTTTGTCTCTATGTGTCTCCGTTTTACCTTCCGTGTCAGTGTGGACGTGGACGTCTCTCTCTGCTTTCGTATCTTTGTCTCTGTCTCTGTCTGGGTATGTCTCTCTATCTCTCTGTGAATCTCTGTCTGCGCCGCGGTATGTTTCTCTATCTCTGTGTGAATCTCTGTCTCTGTCTGGGTATATGTCTCTCTATCTCTGTGTGAATCTCTGTCTCTGTCTCTGGGTATGTCTCTATATCGTCTCTGTGAATCTCTGTCGGCCGCCGCTTTGTAGTCTCTCTATTATCCTGAGCGTTGTCTCAGTGAAAAATCTCTGTCTCCCGTCTGGGTATGTCTCTCTATCTATCTGTGAATCTCTGTTCTCCGTTCTGGGTATGTTTCTATATACTCTGTGATCTAATATCCCTCTGGCCCGGAGCGTTAGGTATGTCTTTCCTATCTCTGTGTGAAATCTGTCTGGGTATGTCTCTCTGTGAATCTCTGTCTCTTGTTCTGGGTATGTATCTCTATCTCTGTGTTGAAAATCACTCTGTTCTGGGTAGGTCTCTCTCTATCCTCTGTGTTTGAATCTCTGTCTTCTGTCTGGGGTATGTCTTCTTTTATTTCACTGTGTGAATCTCTGTCTGTGCTCTGGGTTATGTCTCTATTATGTCTGTGTTAATCTCTGTTATTGTGCTCTGCGGTATGTCTCTCTATCTGTGTGAATACTTTGTCTTTACTGACTGGGTATGTCTCTCTATTTCTCTGTTGAATCTCTGTCTGTACCTGTGTATGCCCAGTTGACTTACCTGTCTGTCTGTGTCTGCCCTCATCTCGTCTGTCTAGTCTGTTCTGTGTCTCTGCCTCATGTGTTGTCTTTCTTTCTCCTCTCTCCCATCTCTCTCTCTTCTCTCTCTCACCCTCTCTCTCTTTTCTTTCTCTCCTCTCTCCTCTTGCTCTCTCCTCTCTCTCTCTACTCTCTCTCTCGCTCTCTATCTCTCTCTCTCTCTCTCACCTCTCTCCCTCTGTGTTTTGTACCTTTCTCTAATGATGATTTTTGTCTTTTAATGGACCGCACACTAAGCCCATAGTAATTCATAATCACAAGGCAATAGCACATGGATACTACACAAACAAAACACCCCACACATACATCCCACACACAAACCCTTGAAACACCAACAACATCTTAAAAACGCCGCTCGCGCGCGCCGCCGCGCGCGCACCGCATACGGTTGCTGCGCATACACGCGAGATTCAGCCGCAGATACACATACACTCATACACTCACGCGCACGCGCGTGGGCGCTCATAATGCTATTGGTCTGCTGCTGCTGCAACTATCGATGCAACAACTTCTTCTACGAAAGGCGATTGTCCATCTTTTTTCTGGTTCTTTCTTTCCTTGTTTAGTTACTGGCAGTTCTGAAAGAACAGGAGTACATTAGAATGGGCACCTGACCGCCCGGTAGTGTTGGCTTCTCCAGTCCGTCACTGTCGTCACCGCTGTCCCGCTCCCGCTATTGACCCAGATCACATACTATTGTGTCAACCTGCGACATCAGCGACATAAACCACTCCGTAACGGATCCTCCGGTACCCTTACGAAACTTCGGTCA
>CM065701.1:38937797-38946980 GCA_017654935.2 Phymorhynchus buccinoides
TATTTCTCTTACCTTTACCGAATGATGTATCCTAAAACTCTTATAGCGAAACTTGGTAATCACTGTCTCCCATTTATTTTTCAATCTATTCGAACTGTCAATATACAACCGATGCTTATGGGCTCCCCCCCCCCCCCCCCATGCGTGCGCGTGCATCTCGACCCTTCCAACGGAAGTGTCGCCATATGTTAGTCAGATTTGTGTGTAAACAGCATCGAGGCATTTTTCAAACAAAGTTACTGACTAACGATGGCGGTCCACGGTCTTTCCCATAATATGGCACGCTCCTTGTGGCCGGATATGACGACACGTGGGTACAAGCCATTTTCGGACGTGAAGTTCGTGGCCTTGTAGCAGATCATAGTATAATAGAACAAAAAACCACACATCCGTTTGCAATTCAGATATTTCTTAACGTTAGTGTACACACACCTAGTGCTCTAGCATAATTATGACGAAACAGGCAGGTACCTTTTGTGACAGCGCAAATTGTAACAACTGCGCAAAAAATTGTAACAATTGTTACATTTTGCGCTAGGCGCCCACCTTTTGACGAAATTAGCAACACAAAAATGGCAGTTTTTTCGTCATTACAAATATCGTAGCTGTGATTTGTTACACCCATAAACACAACAGTAATTCGGCATTGTTCAGGCGAAAAAAAACCCAGCTGTACCCAAGAAGAAAGCAAGAAAGAAATAACACACGAGAGAAAAAAATCAATAAAATTACAACCTGCATACTTTGCACCTTGTAATCTAATAAGTAATAATGCTAAATCGAATGAAGAACACGAGTGAAACAAACAAGCAAGCAAACAAACGAGTCCTTGGACCATTTAGATGTAGACTTTGTTTTTATCTTTCGATTTGATTTTATATATTATGATGAAGACAAATTCATCAACTCCTTGAAGATTTTACTTCGATTTGATCTGATAATGACGAAAAACTGCCATTTTGTGTGTGCTAATTTCGTCAAAAGGTGGGCGCCTAGCGCAAAATGTAACAATTGTTACATTTTGCGCAGTTGTTACAATTTGCGCTGTCACACCTTTTAGATATATCAACTAGGATCAGATCCCAAATAATAAAGGTGGAGGGGAAAAAAAATAGGATCAGATCCATACGTATTGGCTACAAATTGTGAAAAATGCCTGTAGATCGCATTCCCCACAAAGCTTATCAAACAATGTATAACATTACATTGTAAAAATAAAAATAATTGTGTTTCATCCGTTTGCCTTACATCGTATTATTATGGAGTTAGGCTCGCATGAGAAAATTAAGGATTTGGGAATTATCAGAAATTATTTTTACGAGCATTCAGGCAATTGATTGTTTTCGCTAAGGTTGGAATAGTGACATAAACTCTAAACAGAGACTGAGATATTTTCTTCGTTCAAATGATCACGTAACCTTTCTCCATATGATCTTATCTGTTGCTGCAAGCGTTCCTCATCAACGTTTCATGTGTTCTAGACGTGTCATGTTTTTACTAGCTAAGATTTTGATTTTGATTTATAATGTGTTATTTTTTAACCCCAAAATCTTTCATTTTGTTTTTACCTTGTATTTCATCCCTTTTTAATACGTGGTATAAAGATTTAACGTGGTGACAGCCCTGATCAGGGCCCTTTGTTGTCGACGGCGGGCTATAATCTTAATTCATGTTTTGTCATCTTTTGATTTGATAACCATTTTGATCACGTATCTAGTTACTTGTGTATTGTCTGTGCACCCACCCCTATCTTCTCATAGCATGGACATGGGCACAGATTTGCCTTAACCCTTTCACCGCCAGCCGTATTTTTCAGCCAAAACATGTCCATTAAAGCTTACATGGATCTGGACGTGTTTTGCACAAACACTCATCCGTCAAGGTGCCCCTTTAAAGAGGTGCAGGTGCCAGAGGGCAGGGAAGGTCATCGACGGAGCCGAGACGACTAGAGACAGACAGAAAGGGGGTGGACTGGGGTATAGCTTGGGGGTGGGGGGGGGTGGTGGGCGTGAGTGAGGTTGGCGGATGAGAGGCATGAGGAAGTGGCGTGGTCATAGACATCATACTGTCAGTATTTTTGTATCTGATCCCACTTGCCATATTTGGCGGATGTCCGCACGCCGCGACGCGCGCTCTGTGCCCTGTCGTTTAGTGTGTGTCTGTGTGATGTGTGCGGTGTGTTGTGTGATGTGTGTGTGTAAACCCCCGCCGATATATCCGAAAAACGCGAATATCTATAACTGCAAGCTGTTTAGCCAGACCACACCACCACCACACACCTTATCCTCGCCAGCCACCCCCTCCCACCCCCCACCCCCACCCCCGTCGACTAGTTATTTTTCTTTCCCACTCTAGTCACAAAACGGAATCCGACTGCAATGGTTTAGCTACAACCGATGCACCACCACACCCCCTAATCTCGCCACCCCCACCCCACGTCGGCTAGTTATTTTTTCCACTCTGATCACCACCACACCCTCCCCCCTCCCCAGACCAGGGTACCCATTTTCCTTATTCCTATCAAATGCCTCTCCTCCTTGACGAATATGGCTCCGTAAGCTCCAAAGCGCTACTATCATAATAACACCACGCACACACACACACCCTTTCTCTCCCCCGCCCCTTGGATCCCCTTAAGTTTGCTTATTTGTTACGAACGTTTTTATAGGGCTGTATTGGAATTCTCGGAAAGCCATGCATTATTCCAGAAAATAATATCGCTTGGCCTTTTCTAAGTCCCTGAGGCTTCCTGCCAACCCTCACACCATCCCCCAACCTCCTCCATTCACCCCCCCCCCCCCCAACTATACCTCATTAACGTTTTCATCGGTCTTCTTAATCATCACAGTGCTATCAGAGTGGCACAGTGGGTAACGCGTTTCGCTTCGTGTCAAGTAAACACGAGTTACGAACCGTGGGTAAAGGGGATTTTTTTTAATTAATATCATCACTTCTTTGCACTAGGTCCTTACGCGTCTGAATGTAGAGTCTTTCGTATGAGACGATAAAGCGAGGTCCCGTCCTGTGTGCCCATGCACTTAGCACACGTTAAACCCAACTGGCAACGAAAAAGTTGTCCCCAAAAAATTTTGGTTCAAAAATGTAACCCCCCCCCCCCCCCCCCTTTCATTCCTCACCAGTCACACAAACAAAAATCGCATGCAAATGGGTTTTTTTTTAATGGGTGGCGCGCCTCAGGCTGCCACGCACCCTCTCCAGGTGGGAGCAAACCGATTTTCACAGTAGATGCACTCTAGTGCTATATTTAAAGTACCTAGCCTAATAAAACAAAAATGTCAATCATCCAGCCCTCTTGAACCCTTCTACCCCCACCCTACCGCTCATACTCCCTCCTCTCCCTCCCAGCCCTCGTCTATTCATTTGTTGCGTTTACTTTATGCACTTCACAACACCCGTCTCACACATTGTTCCAATCGATGCTCGGGGGGTCACCACTGCTGCTCTTCGACGCGTTGGCTGGTCCTTGAAAGAGTACAAAGGAGAATGGACTAGAGATATGCGGGGAGGACATTTTGGGATCATGCCCCGATGCACAAAAACACAAACAATAACAAAACAACAAACAACAAACAAATAATGAACAAGGGCGTGGCCGAGCGGCAGACATGTCCGTCAACAGCAATGCCACCCACTTGCGACATCCCGTTGAGTGTCACATCCTGACACACAATTGGAAGGGATTTTGTCTTCTAGTTCACGAGATACGGCTTGAAGAAGAAACATATAGCGCAAAGAAGGAAATTCGGTTTTCAAGGTCCACACTTCAAGATCAAGATCAGCATGGTGATAATTTATCCTCGGATGTTTTCTTCTCTAGGGTATACAGTACAGTACCACACACAATCTGAAGCGATTATGTCAAGTACCAATGTGGAAAATATGGCTAAAACCCCAATGGCTTAGACCCCTACCACATTCAAGGCCTACCGATCTCCCGGACCGTGACGTTGACCTTGATCAGTATGCCACCATCAGAACGGGAATAAGCCAAAGTACCTACATGCCAAATTTGAAAACTCTAACACTAACGGTGTGGGAGTTATGGCCCCTAAAAGATTTCGGTTTTCAAGGTAGTACGCCAAGGTCAAGGTCACGACGGAAAATATGGTGTTACGCCGATCTCTTCCTCTCATCGGGTGACCCACCAGCACACACAAATTTGACGTGATTCTGTCAAGCGGTTCGGGAGATATCCTAGGTACCAGACAGAAGGAGGAAAAAATGACCCTCAGATTTTCAGGCGCCAGCGATCTTTTTGACCTTGACCTTGACCTTGGATCGATACACCATCATCAGAACAGGCATAAGCCAAACCACATTAATGCCAAGTTTCAACATCCTATGTTGATCGGTGCCCGAGATATGGCTAAAAAATAGATTTTCGGTTTTCAAGGTCGTACGTCAAGGTCAAGGTCACGACGGCAAAATGGTTTGCGCCGATCTCTTCCTATTAAGGAGGCACACATTCACACAACATTTGACGCGATTCGGCCAAGCGGTTCGGGAGATATCCTTGGGACACACACAAAAAAAAAAAAAAAAAAAAAAAACAAAAAACAAACAAACAAACAAACAAACAAAAATACAAAACAGCCCAAAGCCTACATTCGCACTATAGTCCGTCTTGGTGACCGGACTAAAAAAAAAAAAGTGCAACGCTTCGAGCGGGCGGCTGCCCCCCCAAGTCCCCTCGCAGCATCGCCGAGCTACTCCGAAATCGGAAATGTGTCGGCTGTACACATACATAAAAAAACGCATCAAAATAGCACGTAGCTACATACAAACGCATCAAAACAGCACATAACTTAATAGGGGGTTTTTTTTAATATATAATATATATAGCCCTGTAGCGATGGGGTTCGGACCCGTGATTTGAGCGCGCGCGATCACGCGCACACGAGCGCCACAGAAACAATTCATGACAACTGTGTCATAGACCATTCATCAAGAAATGTTGTGAAAAAAAACCTTCTGCATTAAATTACATGCAAAACTTCGCGAGATATTATTGGATTATGTGTTTCGGGGTTTGAACCCGGTAACTGGCGCGACCTTTACCTTAATATAAAACTAAATACATCAATGGATAGCTTGAATTTTTTTGGCAAACTAGTATACACCACACCACAAATTTGATGATGATAGACTGAATAGTATTTTGAGAAAAACGGACGAAAAGCCGGACGGACACCGGACGGACGGACACCGGACACCGGACGGACGGACGGACGGACCAGACAAAAACAATTATAGC
Source organism: Phymorhynchus buccinoides (assembly GCA_017654935.2). Taxonomy (NCBI): domain Eukaryota; kingdom Metazoa; phylum Mollusca; class Gastropoda; order Neogastropoda; family Raphitomidae; genus Phymorhynchus; species Phymorhynchus buccinoides. Next base: position 38,943,073 of record CM065701.1, read on the forward strand.
TCCCCGAACTTTCGGCTCGGGGACTAAAAAAGAAGCAAAAGAAGGAACACAAAGCCGACAGACAGACAAGATAAAGGATGCTAGGCAAATCAAAGGAGTGTCATCGTTGTGGTGTCATTTCACCATGGGCAAAGGTCGAATTAATACACGTTGTTATGTTTCTCTCTTTCTGTCCCACCATGGCCACACAGAGACGTGATAGGGCCAGTGATATCATTCTACTGGTGGTTGTCACGGTGGATTGCCAGGGGAGGAAAGAGTTGGAAAACTCAGCAACGTGTATGTTGAGCTTATGGGCTGGCGAAGGAGAGAGAGAAGAAAAGGTATCTGGACTAGATTGAGCAGTGGTGTTTGGGAATCACGTGGGACCGAAAGTGCATGTACGTATGTATGTATTTGCTTTTATGGTTGTATGTATATATACCGCGTATGATATGTATATATGCATGTATGCATGTGTGTGATTTATCTGTCTGTCTTTCTATCCTATTGTATGCATGTATGTAATCTACCGTATGCATGTATTGTGTGTGATTGTGTGTGGTCTTGTATATGTGTGTAGGTGTGTGTGTTGCGTGCGAGTGTGTGCGTTGTGTTGTGTGCATATATTGCATGCATGTATATGCATGTGTTTATGCATGGGCTAAACTTTGTTCACTGCGGAGAAACCTTGCCCAGGCTACACCCCCACTCTCTCAACCAAAAAAAGCGATTTGAGGGCGGCAGCTGGCATTGGGGAAGGTCCCCAAAAGCCAACCCATCCCTTTGGGCTGACTGTATTCTCGAGCCATTGCCACTGCCCCCCCCCCACCCCCCCCCCCCCCCCCCTCCCAGTTTGAGAGGGGTACACAGTCTTCCACGAAAGACTAGGCTGTGCCATGATGATTCCAATACTGTAGAAAATAATTTATTGTACATAATATCTCGTTTATTAACACCCCCGTTAACCGTAGGCCACGTTCCCATTACGTTCTCCACGTTCTGGAACAATCGTCCAGAACCTAGCAGGGTCTTGGCGTAGAGTACTGGTGGACTTGCGTAACGTAGTGTATAGTAAGCGTCGTTAGCGGGGACTTGGCGGGTGCGTGGAGAACGTTGGAAAGACCAAGTTGTCTCCCCCTACGCGCGCGCATTTTGGAACTCGTGCTCAAAACAGACGTTAGCGGGGACGTGGCCGGGAATATGGACACCTGATGGGAACCCTCAATCAATCAATCAATCAAAATATTTTTTGTCTTTAAAACATAAAGAAATTCTTGTCTGGCATGCACATAAAACATATAAAAATAGAGACAATAAGACATCATACAGTAAAAACATCATAAGAATTAAATTACAATACAATATAACACACACACACACACAACACACAATGCCCATGTTCTTACAACCACACACACACACACACACACACACAAACACACACACACACACAAACAGCAGTACTTTTAAACAAACCAAATTTGTGTAAAAGTAATAATCAGCGACAGCAAAAAACAAAATGTATAAAAGGGGTAATAAAAACAAGGGTTAGATTATAAATAGCCAATGCTGAATAACCATGAACAATGTAAAATAATGTATGCTAAAGTCAACACACATTCACCCTGGCGCTCTCTCTCCCACTCTCTCTCTCTTTTCCTCTTCTCTCTCTTTCTCTGTCTCTCTCCTCCCCCTCCCCCACCCCATGCCCCCCTCCATCCCCCCCCACCCCCCCCCCCTCTCTACCTCTAGGGAAGAACGGGGGGGACAACGGCACGGCATTGATAACGGTAGCAGTGCGACAGACGACTCGGTGACAAATCACAAAAAATCAAATCAACTTTTTTTTTTTAAACCCTGGGGGCACAAGAAAATGAATACACGTACCATTCACACCTGCGACATCAAACATTACAAACAATAGCCCAAAAGACCCCATAACAGTACACATCAAATAGTATTAATGGGCTCCAAAAAAAAAACAAACACAAAAACCACAAAAAAACATTTAATCCTACCATCACCATCATCCACATCATGTCTATCATCACCATCATCCACATCATGTCTATCATCACCATCACCCACATCATGCCTATCATCACAATCACCCACATCATGGCCTGTCATCACCGCTCATCCACATCATTTTGCCTATCATCACCGTCATTCACAATCCATGCCTACATCAACAATCCACCAGATCATGGCCTTGTCATCACTCGTCAGCCACATCATGCCTTATCATCACACATCATTCCATATCATGACCATCACGCACGAAGAAGAAGAGTTTGCTATGTTGGACAATGTGCCGAGTTTTGATCGAGTGTGTGTGGAAGAGTGTGAACCTGGAAACACGTCAGATAGGGAGGAAACGACATTACAACACGAAACGAATGAACAGATGTCAACTGATCCCGAGGACCTTTTCACAAGCGAATCAAGCAGAGAGTTCTCCCCCGTTGAACGATGTGACGATCGGTGATTTGGTGGACTACATCCAGGACATGATGCGTAGTAGAATGTACGCACGACATGGTAGTGCAAGTGAGAAAGAGACTTGACGATGGCAAAACTGCACACAGAGACAATTCTGATGATTGTGGCTAGGTCTAAAGATCTATTTGATTCGCGAATTCGGTGTTTCGCTTTCAGTGTTTGTTTACGCTAACAATGTCACGCCTGTGTTCGATTGTGAATATCAAATCGATATTTCCATAGCATCATCATCATCATCATCGTTGTATTTCACCCCTCATTTCTATCAATCGTTTAAAAGTTTTTTTGTAAAAATGTGGCACATTCTGTGGCTTTGCATGTCCTGCTCACATGGTGACCTCAGTTTCGATTTCCAATACAGTCTATGCCTTGGTGCGTACCCCCACCCCTCACGCGTATATATAAACATGAAAACATGCACGCGCGCACCTACACAAATGCGCACCACACATGCACGAATACGAACGCTCTCTGTATTTCGCGCGTACACACGGGACACGTACGGTACACTTGGACACACATAAACACGCGCCTGTAAGTGCATTCATTAGTCATGATGTTGTATCGATAACGACACCACATTTAAATCTGAATCAGGGCTTACATTAGCAGAGCATTAAAAAACACTTAGTTGGTGGTTGTTTTTGCCGCGAGTTAAGACACAAAAAATATGATAAGCAAGGGAGAATTGTTTTAACAGGTTTTTTTTTTAATAAACAGATCGAGGAGATTATCGCGCTAGATAATAAGATGAAAGAATCTGTGAGTAAATGTAAAAGCATTCTCATGGTCGCGCGGATGTTTCATTAAGCTAAACAGCCCGGGCAAGTGTCCAGGATTATTCTTGCTAAGTGCAGTACTGAACATCGAATACCTTGCATAGATCCAAAAGATAACAATGCTAGCGTGAACAGAACGACTCACACCGCAGCACACACCACACACGCGCACGCACACACGAGCCGCCACGCCACGCACACACGCACAACAACAACACACGCACAAGCCACACGCACGCGCACGCACGCGCCACACACACACAAACACAAAACACACACAACACACACACAACACACACACACACCACACCAACAGTGACAAACACACAACACAGACCCACCAGACACACACACACAAACCACACACACCACACACACCCACACACACCACACACACAACACACACACCACACACACACCACAACACACACAACACACACACAACACACACACACCCACACACACACACAGTACACACACACACACACACACAACCTACACACACACAACACACACACACACACAAACCAAACAACACAGTGACACACACAGCTGCGCGCGCCACGCACGCACGCACCGCACGCACGCACGCACGCACGCACCAGGCACACGCCACAAGCAACACACACACACACACACGATGTA
>CM065701.1:38947480-38969364 GCA_017654935.2 Phymorhynchus buccinoides
AACAAGCGTGTATTACTTCGCTGGCACCAAAAGATCAAACCACAAGACGTGAATGGGGAGTTTGTAGTATCTTGATTTTTCAGCAGTTTTGTTTTATTCGAGAAGGTTAGTCTTGGTTCTGGAAAAAATGGAAGACCCAGAGTGACTCTACAGACAGATTTTTCCACAATGCTGTGAGAGAGCACATCGAAGTTTTTTTTTTTTTAGTGTAGAGTCGCTGACTGCTGAGTGGCTAGAAAATGGAAGAGGCCTAAGAACACATTCATAGAATTACCAATTATTTGTCTGAATGTCATTATTCGGCCAATTTGAGTGCATTTATATATATGTTAAGAGGCTATAAATTTGATCTATTCTAAGTCTACCAGGATCTAACAATGAAAAGCTTGACGTTGAATACAGATGAGATACAGATCTGTTTATACAGACGGCTATTGTGTCCCTATCCTACTACTCTACTACTACTAGTCTACTGGTTGACTAGAATGAATGAAATGAATACATTGATGATTTATATATATATTTCATATCATATAAAATCATATCGTGCACCTTTTTTCAGCCTTTCTCTTCTTCTTCTTCTTCTTCTTCTTCTTCTTCTTCTTCTTCTCCTTAGCCCACCTTCAAAACGTTGAAGGTTCTGCTGCACTTTAGGGGCATTACGAAAAAGAGAAAATTTATTTTGCCTCCTAGATTGATTCATAGATTTGGCCCTCTAACTTAGCTAGCGTCAATCCCGTCATATCTCAAATTGTTGATGGAGGACGCTATATCACATTATCAGTATATCTATATATATATGCAAGAAGAAGAAGATTTTTTTAAATTATTTTTAAAATGTTGTATCGGCACTGATCTAAAACCACTAAAACCTTTTTAAGGCAGGTACAAGGGTAGGTAGGTAGGTGGTGTAGGTTATGTATAGGGCCTCTCGGCCTTTATTACCCCCCTTCTCATGATTTGACTTGACAATATTTAGTGGTTTGCGTCTCTACTGTTGATCAAAAACTAATAAACACAACACAATCTTTTTAAAAATTAAGAGAATGTTTTTTTTGTGGTTTTTTTTATTCAGCGAAACATTTTAATTTGTTTCAAATTTGTGGTTTTCGTCCAAAAGAGTTGTGCGCTTCATTATGCTAGGTTGCTTCTTTATGTTAATTGGTAGATCATTCCACATATGAACAAAACGGTTAGTAAAAAATTGTTTGTGGGTTTTAGTATTAATATTAGAATCTGTTTAAGAACAAAACTTACATCACTATTTCTTGTTGGGTATAATGTAACATTTTATGAAAAATTCTTTTTGAAATTTGTATAATCAAGATTATGCCACAATTGTATATGCTTAATAAGATCCCCTCTAAGCCCTTCTAGGCAGTCGTGCTTTACTTGTTCTAATTTGTTTAAATCTTGCAGAATACACAATCTTGTGGAGAATATTGACTAGTAAATGATTTTTTGAATGCATTTAGGGGACGTGCAATTTACTGCTTCGTTTGGAAGGTTATTCCATGCGTTGTATACGGTTAGTGAAAAGGTTTTGCATTTGGTATTACTATTGACTGAGTTTCCTATTACTGTATTATAGTTTTTTAAAAATAGTTTATAGTATGACCGCAGGTACTTCTTTCATCTCACACAGAGTTTAGTAATTGCTTATTGGGGCACTTTCTGAGGAATCCTGAATCCTTTAACTGCTTTAGCTGTGCTGTGCGCTTGCAGCTACCCCCTCACCCCCAACCCCCACCCCAACCACCAAATTTTATCATTAAAAATAATCTTCTTCCTTTTATCAATCACCTTCCTTCAATAGTTGAGTAAGCAATTCTGAATTGTCCAATCAGGTTGAATATAGTTCATTCCAAGGGTGTCATAAGTCTTGTGAAGAGGAATATACAGACCGTTGAGTATCAGTGATATCAGCCAACAGTGGAGCCTTCAACAACAGTTAGATTCCCCACTCACCCCTATCACGCACAATGCACACACACACAGACACACACACACACAACACACACACACACACACACACACCCCACCACACACATAGTTTAAATTACACACATACTCAGATTTCTTACACACACATAATATGTGTATATTGTAATATAAAAGTAGATAGCACCTTGATCTGTGACTCACCAAAAGTACCGTAAACAGTGACTCAGAGTGAGCAAGTGTAATCACTAGTGGGTCCTTGAGCGATGGACAGTCCTTGGAATGCAGTCACTGAAGCTGAACAACTCAGAAAGGAGAATTGTTCAATGTATTATGCAGGGCAATGTTTGACCAATGGTTTTTCGGGAAGGGAGGGGGGAGTGTCTAAGGAAAGTTGAGGGAGGGAGTTGGAGGTGAAGGGGAGAGGAAGTTAGGAAAGTTGTGTCTTGCCCAGTGCGCTACTTTAGTACAGTGGAACCTCCCTTATATTATGCAAGATCTCCCATTATAATATAAGACCTCCTCCCATATAGACCTAGCTTCCTCTGACGTGACACATTGCCCGTCTTTGTAAGTATTAAAATTAATAATAAAACTACCTCCCAGTACCTGTTCCCCGTAACACAACACAGACTTTCCAGGGCTGAGCAGGGCTGCTCTCATGTTGATAGGGCAGTCATGGGTTGTATGGTGTATCTCCGGGTCCCATCAGCAAGAAGGAAATCCTTTTTTGGAAACATGTTAGACGGAAGTCCTTAAAAAAATTTGGAACAAGTGAACAACAAATAATAAAAACGCTTTGCTGTAAGCGAAACCTGATGCCATTGTATAAGACTTCCCGAATTATGCATCTCTCTCTCTCTTCGATCAATCTGGCAGTGTCTAAGGTCTCAGTCCACATGCGGTCGTAAACTGACAGTGCCGCACAGGTCTTCTGCCGTTCCCCAACAGCTTGCTGGCGGTTGGCAACCTCCTGCGGCCAATCTGCTCCCTTCGCACCGCAACAGGGGACATTCCTGGGAGGACATGGTGAACTGTTCTGTTCTGCCCCACAGTCACAGGAGCTTGGATGGGGTGACGCCAATACGCTTCAGGTGGGCACGTAAGCCACAGTGGCCGTCTCTAGTCTGAGATGGTAGTCCGGCCGCTGCGTTGGATATGGTTGATGGTCGGCAACTGGTCATAATCGCCCTTTGTCCTCCTCCATTCTGCTTTCAGCCTGTTCTTCTAGCAGCGTCTTGTTTGTAATTGAGGAAGACGGGTTTTGTTGTTGGTTTTTTGCTCCAGTCTTGCACATGGTCCGCCATCTCATTCCTTGAATTCCGCAGTGGGCTTGTGATCCACTGCAGGACTACATTTCATCCTTCAGGAAGGAGAACAGGTTTCTTCTGTAGGCTTTCTGTCCGGGGCATCAGAAGTCAGTGACCTGACAGAGCTTGCCTTGGAGTCTGTCAAACTACAGTTCTTGGTAGGCCTGTGCCAGCTTCATGTACTCCACTGCTGTCTGGAGAGCCAGCACCTCGCCTTATGCATCAAAAATTGCTTGAATTGATTAAAGTGCCCAGGCTTCATGGGGAGTTGCCCCATTTCCTTTTTTTTTTTAAATTGTCAGGTTTAACCCTTGTTAATGAAGCTTCCCAAATGTTCAATAGTTAAGCATGCATTGTGTCTTTTCCCATAACCACAATTTCCACTCCAGACAGCACAGGGTGGGACTGCTATTCTAAAGGGCTGGGCTGGAATTTGTTAGGTTGGTACTTTTTTGTCACAGAGGCGTCTGTGAAATTCGGTGTGCTCCCACCTGGAGAGCGCGTCGCAGCCATATGCACAGCGTGCCCATGAAATGTGTGGGGGGACCTCGGTTGATCGTCTCAGCCGAAAGACTCCACGTCCTTCATTGTTGATAAATATTGGAGAATGTTTTGCCTAGTAGCCTGGGACCCACATTCAAACTCTCTCAGCCTAAGGCAATTTGGGACCTGTAGCTGGCACTGGGGAAGGTCCCCAGACAGGCAAACTATGCCAACTAATCCCCATGGGCTGCAGCACTAAGAACAATGACAAGATTAGTCACATGTATCATGTATGCCTTTGACTCTGAAAATTAATTTAAGTTTTAATAATTTTATGTGTGCCAACTTACATTTATTTTTAATAATTACTAGGGTTTTGTTGTTTATTCTACTTTTTTCTGTATAGATTGTGTGTGTGTGTGTGTGAGAGGTGAGTGTGCGACTGGGTGTGTCACTGTGTGTGCTTGGGAGGGGTTAGGTGTGTCTCGTAAAGTGCGAGTGCGGGTGCGTGCGCGCTTGTGTGGTGTGTAGCTATGTGCGTGTGTGTCTGTGTATGTGGGTCTGTGATGTGTTTTAATGTGGTTGTATGCATGTACATGATAATGTGTGTGTGTTTGTCTATCTGTCTGCCTGTCCTCTTTATGCACATGCCCACACAGACACCTATGAATGCATAATGTCAGCCACTCACCAAGCCACACATTTTGTTAGTTTTTTAATTTTAATCCAGACTACTATAAGTTTGCCACATGGAGTGTTTACATTGCTTTCGTCACTCTACTGTCAAGCACACTTCAAGGTCATATCATGCTAAGCTGCATTCCAGTGTTTGGCACACCAAGCTCTTTTTTCTGGCGAAGATAGCAGTAGATGAATATTCACAGTGGACCCGCTCCCTAATAATGACCTTGAAACATCAGCTAAAGTTAGGTCTTAACAGAGAGGGGTCCTAAGAGAGACCCAACCATATCATGGTTTTCACATGGTTTTCCATGGGCGGGGGAAAGGTCCCTCTTATAGCTGGGTAAGGAAATATTGTTTTGACCAGGTTTGGCTCCCATATAAATGTTCCCAAATTCAAAACAGAAAAATCATTTTAAAGACCAGCCTCATTTTGAACTTGGTGACATGACATTGTGTATGTGGTTCACAGCTACCCACAAAAAAAAACAGGGAACTTAATCGTAGTGGGGTCCGTTGTGTCTTATAAGCTGCAGTTCTCGTAGGGATGAGGTCACTAAGCAGTTTCGGATAGAAAGGGTGTAACGATCGGTGAATATTTTTTGGGGTCACATCTAAGAAGGAGTCCTTAATAGTGGGTATGGAAGGTCTTAACAGTGAGGTTCCACTGTAGATTTATGCTTTTCTACTCGCACGTTCTATCGGCTGACAGTTTGGACTTGGAGCCTGGTCATTTTCTCTTTCAATATTTGAAACCTTTGGATCGGTGCCCAAAATAAACTCACTTTACTTTTCAAAGCATCTTTATTCTTACCGGTACTTAGACTTACACTTAGCCTAGGTGCTCCCATGTCGATCAATGTATTTATGCAGGCAAGCTGTCGACAGGCTTCAGGTCCACTGGACACAGTCTTTTTCCAGTTCATCATGTCCATGTCACACCAGCGTCTGTCGACAAGCTTCAGGTCAATATCCACTGTCTGTTTCCAGTTCATCATGCCCATGTAACTCCAGCGTCTGTGGACAAACTTCAAATCCCTCTCCACTGTCTGTTTCAAGTTAATCATGTCCATGTCACTCCAGCGTCTGTCGACAATCTTCAGGTCCCTCTCCACTGTCCTGTTTCCAGTTCATCAGGCCATGTCACTTATCAGGCCAGCCCTGTCTGTCGACAATCTTCATGTCCCTCTCCACCTGTCTGTTTTCCAGTTCATCATGTCCACGTTACTCCATCATGTATCGACAAGCTTCAGGTCCCTCTCCAATGTCTGTTTCCACTTCATCATGTCCACGTCACTCCAGCGTCTGTGGACAAGCTTCAGGTCACTCTCCACTGTCTGTTTCCAGTTCGTCATGTCCATGTCACTCCAGCGTCTGCGGACAAGCTTCAGGTCCCTCTCCACAGTCTGTTGCCAGTTCATCATGTCCATATCACTCCAACGTCTGTGGACAAGCTTCATGTCCATCTCCACTGCCTGTTTACAGTTCATCATGTCCATCTCACTCCAGCGTCTGTGGACAAGCTTCAGGTCCCTCTCCACCGTCTGTGTCCAGTTCATCATGTCCATGTCACTCCAGCGTCTGGACAAGCTTCAGGTCCCTCTCCACAGTCTTTTTCCAGTTCATCATGTCCATGTCACACCAGCGTCTGTCGACAAGCTTCAGGTCCATCTCCACTGCCTGTTTCCAGTTCATTATGTCCATGTAATCGCATATTAGCACTCTGTACTGAAACGCTTCAGGCCCTGACACTGTTGTTGCAGTATCATGTCATGTCACTCCGCATCTGTGCGGAACAAGCTTCAGGTCCCCTGCCCACTGATCTGTGTTCATGGCCTACTGTCCATGTCACTCCAGCGTCTGTGGACAGTCTTCAGGTCCCTCTCCACTGTCTGGTTCCAGTTCATCATGTCCATGTCACTCCAGCGTCTGTGGACAAGCTTCAGGTCCCTCTCCACCACACACACGTCCTGTTCATTGACGTCATGTCCATGTCACTCCAGCATCTGTGGACAAGCTTCATGTCCCTCTCTACTGTCTGTTTCCAGTTCATCATGTCAGTGTCACTCCAGCGTCTGTGGACAATCTTCAGGTCCCTCTCCACTGTCTGTGTTCCAGTTTATCATGTCCATGTCACTATTGTCGCGTGTGTTGACAAGTCATCTCGCAGGTACACTCTCTCCACTGTCTGTTTCCAGTTCATCATGTCCATGTCACTCCAGCGTCTGTGGACAAGCTTCAGGTCCCTCTCCACTGTCTTTTTCCAGTTTATCATGTCCATGTCACCCCAGCGTCTGTGTACAAGCTTCAGGTCCCTCTCCACTGTCTGTTTCCAGTTCATCATGTCAGTGTCACCCCAGCGTCTGTCGACAATCTTCAGGTCCCTCTCCACTGTCTGTTTTCCAGTTCATCATGTCCATGTCACTCCAGCGTCTATGGACAAGCTTCAGGTCCCTCTCTCCACTGTCTGTTTCCAGTTCACATTCTTTATTCTTACTTACACGGTTAATTGTTTTATTTTTATTTAGTGCCAAACAGACTTGTAACACATTTCTCATTCATTTTATTTTTCTGCAGCTGTTCATTGCACTTACCAGTATGTAAATAATTGTCTGTTACTAGTGTTAATCTGTTCATTTGTCAGTTGATTGTTGTCCATCTGTTGCAGAATAGCCCCCGTTTGTATGCTTGTTTGTCCGTTTATTGTCCTCTGTTAATATCTCATGGCTGTTCATTCCTCTGACTATGCTAGTTCGTTTGTCAGTTAGTGGTGTGCATTCTGGGCAAAGTGCTGCATGCTAGTTCATTTGTCAGTTAGTGGTGTGCATTCTGGGCAAAGTGCTGCATGCTAGTTCATTTGTCAGTTAGTGGTGTGCATTCTGGGCAAAGTGCTGCATGCTAGTTCATTTGTCAGTTAGTGGTGTGCATTCTGGGCAAAGTGCTGCATGCTAGTTCATTTGTCAGTTAGTGGTGTGCATTCTGGGCAAAGTGCTGCATGCTAGTTCATTTGTCAGTTAGTGGTGTGCATTCTGGGCAAAGTGCTGCATGCTAGTTCATTTGTCAGTTAGTGGTGTGCATTCTGGGCAAAGTGCTGCATGCTAGTTCATTTGTCAGTTAGTGGTGTGCATTCTGGGCAAAGTGCTGCATGCTAGTTCATTTGTCAGTTAGTGGTGTGCATTCTGGGCAAAGTGCTGCATGCTAGTTCATTTGTCAGTTAGTGGTGTGCATTCTGGGCAAAGTGCTGCATGCTAGTTCATTTGTCAGTTAGTGGTGTGCATTCTGGGCAAAGTGCTGCATGCTAGTTCATTTGTCAGTTAGTGGTGTGCATTCTGGGCAAAGTGCTGCATGCTAGTTCATTTGTCAGTTAGTGGTGTGCATTCTGGGCAAAGTGCTGCATGCTAGTTCATTTGTCAGTTAGTGGTGTGCATTCTGGGCAAAGTGCTGCATGCTAGTTCATTTGTCAGTTAGTGGTGTGCATTCTGGGCAAAGTGCTGCATGCTACTGCTAGTTCGTTATTGTCTTCTGTATGTGTTGCAGAACGGCACTACTGTATTGTAAGTGAGTTTGTGTCAATTGTTTTTTTTTTTACATTTTCAGTGTGTGTGACAGATCATGATGTATGTTTTTTTATTGCAGATCTCGCTACTGCTCTTCATGGCTCTGTATGTCAGTTCATGATGTATGTTTTGTATCGCAGATCTCGCTACTGCTCTTCATGGCTCTGTATGTCAGTTTGTCAGTTTATGATGTTTGTTTTGTATCGCAGATCTCGCTACTGCTCTTCATGGCTCTGTATGTCAGTTTGTCAGTTTATGATGTTTGTTTTGTATCGCAGATCTCGCTACTGCTCTTCATGGCTCTGTATGTCAGTTTGTCAGTTTATGATGTTTGTTTTGTATCGCAGATCTCGCTACTGCTCTTCATGGCTCTGTATGTCAGTTTATGATGTTTGTTGTTTGTTTTGTATCGCAGATCTCGCTACTGCTCTTCATGGCTCTGTATGTCAGTTTGTCAGTTCATGATGTATGGTTTTTTTTGTATTGCAGATCTCGCTACTGCTCTTCATGGCTCTGTATGTCAGTTTGTCAGTTTATGATGTTTGTTGTTTGTTTTGTATCGCAGATCTCGCTACTGCTCTTCATGGCTCTGTATGTCAGTTTATGATGTTTGTTGTTTGTTTTTTATTGCAGATCTCGCTACTGCTCTTCATGGCTCTGTATGTCAGTTTATGATGTTTGTTGTTTGTTTTTTATTGCAGATCTCGCTACTGCTCTTCATGGCTCTGTATGTGAGTTCCTACATCACCATCTGTCAGTTTCGCCGCAGAGCCGATAAAGAAGATATGTATGCAGGTCAGTGTTTCCCATGACACACACTCATACCTCCACCGCCAGAGTCCCTGAAGCACTAAAATCCCAAAGGGACCCTTTAATGTCAGTGCCGTGCGTCCCAGTGACACAGACGTTTTTCACAATTCATTTTAATCTCTCACTCAGTTGATCGTTGGTGACACCAACCTCCCCGTGGGGATACCGGGGGTCTTTTGTATCAAATAGTTCCCCCACCCTCTGGAAGTCCTGTGCTTGTAGCTTCTTCTAATCTGTCACTCTCTTTGACTCTGCCTTTTCCCTTTGCTTACTGTCATCTACTATCTTTATGTCTTACCGGTCCATTCTCCTGCCTTTTTTTCACGAAACACGTTCGAAAACATTTCTCAGCCAGCCGAAGTTGGACTTGCTGGGCCTAACTATTTCTTAGTTTAGGCCGCATAACGGCAGCATGACACATCTGCGCTCATAATTGACAGGAAACTGTTCTGAGCGATCGAAGAAAGAAGAAGAAGAGGTGACACCAACCGGAGAGTCTCGCTATCATCAGCACAGCAGTCCCCCCGTGGGGAATACCGGGGGGTCTTTTGTATAAATAGTTCCCCCACCTTCTGTAAGTTCTGTGCTTGTAACTTCCTCTCGTCTGTCACTCTTTGACTCTTGCCTTTTTCCCTTTGCTTACTGTCATCTACTATCTTTCTGCCTTACCGGTCTATTCTCCTGCCTTTTTTCACGAAGCAGTTTCAAAAAGATTTCCTCCAGCCGAAGTCGGACCTGCTGGGCCTAACTATTTCTTAGTTAGGCGCATAACGGCAGCATTGACGCATCTGCGCTCATAATTGACAGAAAAATTGTCTGAGTGATCGAAGAAGAAGAAGCACAGCAGTGTTGGCCTAGCAGGCCATTCTGTGTCAGCCTAGCAAGCGGTACTTCTAAGCGAAAGACACATCAACAAACGATCATGCCGTGCCAAAAGCCATCCCCTCCTCCCCTCACTCTCCCAATTATTCTATTCTTTTATTTTTCGTTTAAGAGACCATATATGTCCGGAATTAATATAAAGCTGTCAATTTGATGCATTTGCTTCAAGGGAAGTAAATCTGTGTGCACACCATACCTTGTCACTTTTAAACTCAACTTTGCTCCCTTAGACCACAACTTTTGCCTGCAATGTTGCGAATTCCTCTGTGATATGTATAATATTACATATTAGGCCTATCCTGTACTTCCCAAAATTAAGAAAAATAGGGTCTTTGAGTGGATAACAGGCCCTGATTTGATGCCTTTTTTAGTGACATGGGTGTTAAACCAATGTGGTGCAAAAATGCGACATTGGCAGTGAAATGGTTAAAGTTTCAGTAACACATTATTGGCCCATCATTTTTAATAACACCCCTCATTTTCTGTAGTCAGGGGTCATATGACGCACAAAGTTTGAAAACATCTGAAGCTCTCTGCATCTTGTAATATGACTGGTACTACTACTAGAGTAAGAAAGTATTGTAGCAAAATCTGAAATTTGTGTAAAATATTCTTACACAAGAATTTAGTCCGAAAAATATGGTTGTCATTTTATAGAACATTTTTCTTTCTATTTTATAAATGATCAAAAATGTCAATTTTCAAATGCTTATTGTCATCTTGAGCTTACTTTTTGATAATCATTTTTTGGGTTCTGCTATACATGTATTAATGGAATAAGTTGGAAATTTCTGTGTAAAGTTGAAATTATTGATAGAAATTGTTATGTTTGAACAGGTGAAGAAGATGCTGCAGTATACAGGATAGCGTAAGTAACTCGTGTGTGTCTGTGTGTGAGGTTTGTGTGTGCTGTGTCTGTGTCTGTGTGTGAGGTTTGTGTGTGGTGTGTCTGTGTGTGTGTGTGGTGTGTGTGTGTGTGTGTGGTGTGTGTGTGTGGTGTGTGTGTGTGTGTATGTATCTGATGTGTGTGTGTTTGTGTGTGTATCTGTGTGTGTGTTTGGGGGTGGGTGGTGTGCGCGCACACCCACTTGTTTATGTGTGTGTGTGTTGTGTGTGTGCGTGCGTGTGTGGCGAGCACATGGTGTGTGTGTGTGTATTCATTCTTTGGTTTTAAGTCTCTTCACCCATAAGTGATATTAGACACAAAAAAGTATATGCTAATATCAGTTAGTATCATTGTTCTGTTATATAATGTTACTTTGTTGTTGTTAATAATTCACTGTGTTGTTGTTGTTGTTAATAATTCACTGTGTTGTTGTTGTTAATAATTCACTGTGTTGTTGTGTTACGCAGGTTGTGGTTGTGTACCTTCACCTTATCAGTGTCAGCGGGAGCCGTTCTTCTCCTGCCTATGTCCATCGTCAGCAACGAAGTCTTGCACATGTACCCACGCAGCTACTACGTCAAATGGCTGAACACTTCTCTCATTCAGGGTAGTTCGTGTGTGTGTTCCCGTGTGTCTATGCGATAATCAGTGGGGTTTTGGGTGGAGGGGTGGGGGGCCGTTCTTCTCCTGTCTATGTCCATCGTCAGCAACGAGGTTTTCCACATGTACCCACGCAGCTACTATGTCAAATGGCTGAACACATCTCTCATTCAGGGAGTGTGTGTGTGTGTCTGTCTGTGTGTGTGATCTTCAGCAATTAGGTGTTGCACATGTACCCACGCAGCTACTACGTTATGTCAAATGGCTGAACACTTCTCTCATCGGAGGTGTGTGTGTTGTCTGTGTGAAGTGGTGTCTGTCTGTCTGTCTCTGTATGCGATAGTGGGGTTTGAGGGAATGAGAGGGAGGGGATGGGGGGGCATTCTTCTATGCCTATGTCCATCATCAGCAACGAGGCTTTGCACATGTACCCACTCAGCTACTAATTCAAATGGCTGAACACATCTCTCATTCAGGGAGTGTGTGTGTGTGTCTGTCTGTCTATGCGATAATCAGTGGGGTTTTGTGGGAGGGGGATTGGAGGTGGAGGGGGGTCGTTCTTCTCTGCCCATATCCATTGTCAGCAACGAAGTCTTACATGTACCCTGGCAGCTACTACGTCAAATGGCTGAACACATCTCTCATTCAGGGTGTGTATGGGTGTGTTTGTCTGTCTGTCTATGCAATAATCAGTGGAATAAGTACCCACGCAGCTACTACGTCAAATGGCTGAACACATCTCTCATTCAGGGTATGGACAAAAAAGTAAAAATTTGTCATGGGGCAGACCTGTTTACTGTACTCTTTTTGAGTAGTATTCTACTCAATTTGGACCTCTACTACTCTTCAAAATTGAAAATAATGCTTCTTAATCTACTCATTTTCAGTGAACAGTGTTTGATGGTTTAATGAATAAAACTACACATTCTGCAGTCAAAACTACTCATTTCAGCTATCCAGATTACTCGAGACTTGTGTAGGGGGTAAACAGGTCTGATGGAGGGGTGGGGTGTGTGGGGGTCAGTGGTTTTCTTTCTTCCAAGGTGTGTGTGTGTGTCTGTCTGTCTAATTGACACGCCCATCTGATTTTTTTTAATGTATTACAGTAGAACCTCCCTATTAAGACCTTCTTTTAAAAAAAAAGAGTTTTATTTCAGGTTTGTGGAATCACATTTTCTTCCTGTCCAACCTGGCGCTGTTCATCCTCATGCCTTTCGCCTACTTCTTCACCGAGGCCGAGGGGTTTTCCGGTTCCAAGAAGGTCAGTGTTTTGAAGAAAAAAAGTAGGGTTGGTTTTTAGTCTCCAAAAGTGAGTTGAAACAAATTGCCTGGGAAGCTTTCCATGTTCAACATTTACTGTAAGGGGGAAAAAGGGGTGGGGGGAGGTTGGTTTTTATTATTTTATTTTTGTGTGTGTGTGTGGCAATGCTTTGTGATTTTAACCCTTTCACCGCCAATGTCGCATTTTTGCACCACAATGGTTTAACACCCATGCTCACTAAAAGGCATCAAATCAGGGCCTGTCATCTGAAGACCCTATTTTCATAATTTTGGAGGGTAAGGATAGGCCTAATGTTATACATGTCACACAGAGGAATTTGCAATATTGCAGATAATACATTATATTCTTTTCTCTACCCAGGTAAGTTTATTGGTATTTTGGTGCTGAAAAATAGCTGGTGGCTAAAGGGTTAAAAGTTTTTATCA
This sequence comes from Phymorhynchus buccinoides, assembly GCA_017654935.2. Classification (NCBI taxonomy): domain Eukaryota; kingdom Metazoa; phylum Mollusca; class Gastropoda; order Neogastropoda; family Raphitomidae; genus Phymorhynchus; species Phymorhynchus buccinoides. Next base: position 38,960,338 of record CM065701.1, read on the forward strand.
ATTTCAGGGCCTTGATTGGTGATGATGATAAAGTGCGCGGGAGAATTAAATCCTGTCATTTCAGGATTGAGATAATGTTTTACTTTCACCATTATGTGTGTTTTGACAAATGATGTGACATGAGATGCGTGTCATGTGGTATGACATGTGCCGTGTGACTGACAGGGCCTGATGTCGCGTGTGACGGAGACAGTGATGGTGCTGGTCCTGCTAGCGATTGTGGTGCTGGGCATTGCCTGGGTGGTATACTCACTCCTGCACCAAGACACCACCAGCAAACAACAGTTATTTGGTAAGGTTTGTGATGATGATGATGACGGTGATGATGATGAGGACAACAATGATCATGAGTACAAAAGATGATGATGATGATAGGAAGTGGAGAGTGGTGATAATCCTAAGGCCGTGTACACACATAAGCGGATATTCCATGCGGAAACCCGTGCGCAATCCATAAATAAGTGAAACAAAGAAGGGAAAAGATTTGCGCACATGTCCGAATTTCCCCTATATGCGTAAACTTTTTATCCTTCTTTCTTCCACTTATTTAGGGTTTTCCGTACGGAACTTACGCGTCTAATGTGAACCCGGCCTAACTCTACACTAACCCTAACAATTTCTTGTAATTAACATGAAACAAATGTCTGCATAATTTTCTATGCTGCCTGATGTGCTCATGAAATGTTGCTGGTGTGATTGTGTGTGTATGCGTGCATGTGTATTTGTGTGTGTGTGTGTGTGTAATGAATCTTGCCTTGTGCACATGTAGAGACATACACAAAAATTGCACGTAGTACTTTTGTGTTTTAATGCTTCAGTAGATGTAGTTTAATCTGCATGGGTTGTGTTTTTATGTTGTTTGTGTTACTATACAGTTGTTGCTGTTTTTGTTGTCGTCATTGCCTAGTTAGCTGTTATTCACTGTTGCTGCGACAATCTTGTGGGGGAAGACGGGGTAAAAAACAAACCGCCAATGGGCGGGTAAGAAGCCCATGCCAATTATCTCATGAAATAAAGAAAATGTCAATCAAATTTGCCCATGAGACAAATGCTAAACATTAACACTCGTCTCATGGGCAAAATGTGACTGAAATTTTCTTTATTTCATGAGATAATTGGCATGGGCTTCTTACCCGCCCTAGGGCTTTTTACCCCGTCTTACCCTACTTTAGTCACCCACCTTACCTTTACGACTCTCAGTCTATGAAATCAATCTGCTAATTCTAGGGCTGATCCCAGCCCTACCTACCCCTTTCCCCCAAAAAATGGTAAAATGTGGCTTCTGCGTGAAACCTTTTAATGGGAAAACTTGCTTGAGGTGGTGGGGGATATAGACTTCTACTTTCGTTTTTAGTCCCCGAGCCGAAGGTTCGGGGAACTATTGATTTTGTCTGGTCCGTCCGTCCGCCCGTCCGGCGTCCGGCGTCCGTCCGGCGTCCGGCCGTCCGTCCGGCTATTCGTCCGTTTTTCTCAAAAGCTATTCAGTCAATCATCATCAAATTTGGTATACTAGTTTGCCAAGATGCAAGCCATCCACTGATGTATTTAGCTTTACATTACCCGCTGTGCCCTAGGCCCTTTGTGTCACAGGCCCGCTATGTCGTCCGTTTTTCTCAAAAACTATTCAGTCTATCATCATCAAATTTGGTATACTAGTTTGCCAAGATGCAAGCTATCCACTGATGTATTTAGTTTTAACATTACCCGCTGTGCCCTAGGCCCTTTGTGTCACAGGCCCACTATGTCCCACTTCTTTCCGGCCGTCCATCCGTCCGTGCGTGCGTCCTGTTTTCAGTTCTCAATGGTCTCCCCGCTGTGTGTACAGCCGACACATTCCGATTTCGGAGTAGCTCGGCGATGCTGCGAGGGGACTTTGCAGCCGCTCGGAGACGCACTTGTTGTTTTCTTGTTTTTTTACTACTGGTTATCATTGCGGCCGTTTATACTACTACTACTGCATTGTTTTGTTGCTGCTGTCGTTGATGCGGTGGTTGTAGTTTTTGTACATATTATTTGTTTGTTGTCCTGTGCGTCTTGACATTGCTCAGCTGTCCTCCGCACTGTCTCAGCCTCAGTGTACTATCATCGGCCATCTTGGAAATTCGATGCCGAGTCTTGTCGCTTCGCTGGACGACCCCCCCCTATCTCTCTCTCTCTCTCTCTCTGTCTGTCTCCTCTCTCTCTCTCTCTCTCCTCTCTCTCTCTCTCTCTCTCTCTCTCTCTCTACTCTCTTCTCTCTCTCCATCTATCTCTCTCTGTGTCTTTATCTCTCTCTGTGTCTCTATCTCTCTCTCTCTCTCTCTCTCTCTCTCTCTCCATCTCTCTCTCTCTTCTTCTCTCTCAGTCTCTCTCTGTCTCTCTCTGTCTCTCTCTCTCTCTCTCTCTCTCTCCCTCTCTCTCTCTCTCTCTCTCTCTCTCTCTCTCTCTCTCTCTCTCTCTCACTCACACACACAACACACACACACACACACACCCACACACACACACACACACACCCCACACACGTACACACACTCCGCCCCCCTCTTCTCACCCCCCCCCCCCTCTTAGCTCAACCCTTCTCTTCCCACCTCCTTCCCCTTTAAATTAAGACCTACTCACAAAAACGAGGATGATGCAACTAACCCCTCCCCTCCCCCCAACAACAAAAACTAATAATAAGCATCGTAACAAACATAAAAGAAAAAGAAACTACCACCCCCATCAGCATACAACAGATCGCATGACCTAAGATGTTGGCCATGATAACACATTTTTGTTTTAATGGAGTTTATAAGCGACTGTTTTTCAAAAGGTGGTTCAACAAAATGTAAGTGTGCTCTTTAGCCTGTGTTTGGTATTTTTGTTCTTTTCTCCTGGAGTGTCAGTTGCATGAGATAGGGGGGAGGGTTGGAGGGGGATGGAATGTTATTATTTTTAAAAAAACTCAAAACACCCAATTTTGTTCATTCAACATTCATGACCTTGCAGTTTGCATACAGAGAGAGAGAGAGCGAGTTAAGTTTGTAACCCTTTCATCGCCACTGTCGCCTCTTGGCACCACAATGATTTGAACACCCATGTCACTTAAAAGGCATCACATGAGGGTCTGTTATCTAATGACGTTATGTTCTTAATCTTGGAAGGTAAGAATAGTCCCTATTTTCTGGATGTCACAAAAGGAAATCCCAAATACTGCAGATGAAATCGTTTCTCTACCGAGGTGCGTTTAATGGAAAGTTTTGGCTGAACAATGGCTGGCGTCGAAAGGGTTAAGACATTTAGCCAATCTCCCGTTCGTATTGCGGCTTGGTGTCGCCATGAACAACACCCCACAGAAAACAGGGACCAACTCAAATCGAACCCAAACTTTAACCCCTTGACTGCCAGAGAAAATTAAAAGAAAAAAACCATTGGGCAAATCATGCCATGAAAAAAAGAACTGATAGAGCCAATCTGGCAAAAATGGTCTGGGGATATAGATCTCTTGACTGTGTTGGAGCAAAAGCCAACATATCAGGGTTAATTCCTCTTCATCTGATGACGTCATCAGTGATGTCATCAGGTCAGTACGTATCTACGTTGGTGTCAGTCAATGGAGTTTTAATTTACGCCACATAGAACTGAAAGCAGTGGAAGGCTCCTTCCGCCTGTTGTTGCGAGTAATCAACAGTTGATAACAGAATGGTAATGTTTTAACCCTCTGGGCACGACGTAAAAGTTAAAAACGGTAAGCTAAAAAACAGGCGTAAAATTGAAGACTGCAGAAACAAAAAATGGTACTTCTTAATTTTCACTTTTCATCTCTCATACAAACATTTGACTGGGAAACCTATACACGTTTAGAAAGAAGAAATCTTGAATTTTGCAATGAAAGTAAAGAAAACAACTTGCCTTGAATATGGTGACAGCAGTAATCCAGTAAAGCACTTTCACTGTGGCTGCAACTAACCCCACCCCCACCCCATCCGATGATGATCTGCTCGTGTCAGGCATCACAAAACCATGCAGTCGAACCCTGCTCCTTCACTTTGCAACACGAATGCAAGCCTAATTACCTTCCTAGTCTGCATCAGAGCAGCTATCGGCAACATACTCATCCTCATCCTCACAATCACTACTTTCATCACTCATTTTCACACAAACAAATGCAAACCGATCGAAAAAATGGTTAGACTCAGACAGCAGGAAGTCGTACGAGTGCTACGAGCTTTCTGATTGGTTAGCTGTATTCGCTTATTCGATTGGCCAAAGTTCAGCGCGAAATATGAACTGAGCCACGATCGTGGCCCATCGTGCCCGTCCCGGGGAGCCCCGATCGGGGCTCATCGTGCCCAGAGGATTAAGTACCATAATTTTCGGACTAAAAGGCAATATTTTTTCTCCAAATTCGACCTCCATGCACAGTACATGAGGGCACTCTTATCTATGAACAAAAACATAAAAAGGGGGAAGCAGAGATTGCTGAGAACTGTACATTGACGGCGCACTAAAAATCGAAAGTGTTCACCAGTCACAAATGCAACAGATACTCGCTTTAAAATCCTTCAAAATCCCTATTATTGTCAGAGATACTGTCTATCAGACACCCAAGCCCTTCATTGTATGTAAAAATCATCGTTGATGACCTTAAAATACAGTAATTTTTCAAGAATTCTATTGGTTTTCACATAGAAAAGTGCCAAGAAAAAACAGGAAGTGGTAAAACGAAACTTTAGTTTGTTTGATAGGGGAGCCTACTCCCCTCGGTACCAACAGTAATGGCAGCCATAATGGATGAAAATGGCTCCAAGTTTTTACTGTCTCACTCCAGGTTCGCATTGCCATATATATATATATATCACCCTTTTCTATTTTTTGGTTCAGAGTTTTCTTAAACTTTGACGAATTCTCAGCCAACTAGTTCTGTTTCGTGTCTCTCTGCATTCAAAATACTAGAGTGGACACGTGGTTTTGTGTTTATTTTGTTATGTTTAAGCTTTCGATCAGCAACAATTGACTGAGAAAGAGAAAACTTAAGACTCTTATTTTTAGGTGTATTTAAATTACGAAATTGAACAAAGGGTGAATACTCTCTTCCTAATTAACTCCCTTCCACCAAAGTTGATTATGATACCAATCATCTAGCAGTGCGTGGGTCACGCCAAACAAAGTGAGACAAACAAAGCATCATTCTCAATAAAGAATGTGCCAAGTCTTCACCCACACAGTACACATCAACAATGGTGGAGAGGACAACATACAAACAAATCAACATCTATCCAAGAGTGGCATAGCCTTCTAACCTTGAATATGTTACACATAAACAACACACAAACACAGAAAAAACTGGTAAGCCTCGAAAAAAAAAAAAAAAAATTAATTCCGAGAATTATTCTGATCGCTTCTCGGCCTTTTGGCTAAGACAGTGATTCAGGAACATAAATTTTTGTTTATACCATGGTTGGTTTGTTCAGCCCGTCGTACATGGCGAAAGCCGATACGCGACGTTAAACTGAACTTCCACCAAGCCTCGAAAGGAAGTTTGGTTAATCAAAGAATGAAATAGTGAGGCCAAGAGAGGAGATAACGAAATTGAACACCATTGAGCAGGCTCAGTTTTATGTGTCTTTGTTGCATGTTGCAGTCTCTTGGTGAAAAGAACAGAAAGGAGCACAGGCTACAGACCAGATTGTGAGTACAATCCATGTGTATTGTAAGCAAGAAAGAAATTCTAAGTTTTTTTGTGTTTTTTATTATTATTTTACTTTAAAAAATAAAAAGCTAAAAGGCTAAAAGAAAGCTACAGTATAACAATTACTATTCAATCTAAACACTAAAAAGGAAACGGACACACAGACAAACACCATTGCAGATTTTCCTAACAAACTGTTTGGTTTTTTTTCGATTTTCTTTTTGTTTTGTTGTAGTTTGTTTGTTTTTTGTTGCTGTAGTTTTTGTGTGTGGATAATTTGTCTTCATTTACAAAGGTGACGTGACAGACAGGGAAAGTTGGGCTGAATAATCAAAGACATGTTTGTAGCTTCATCTTCCATTCTTTAAAAAAATTATAATAAACAAAGCAACAGCAAGAAACATGTAATGTTTCAATGCAAAATAAGTCCATCATTGTACATAAAGAAATACTGTGGCTTTGTTGTGATCTATGCTCACAAGCGATCCCTTTCAACATTACCGCTACACAGTATGCCATCTCTTGGTCTTTGGGAGGAGTGCAGGTTTGGAAGATTTTGTCAGTGGCAGTCCGTGACAACGATTTTTAAGATAGTCATAAAACTAACCCAGCAGACGATTTCAGGCTGACTTTATCGTTTCAACAAGTTATGCAAAAAGTGAGTTACTAATTTTCCGAAAACACTTTAAAAAGCTTGAAAGGTTGAAATTTCCAATATCATGGACTCGCTGCCGTTGGGAAGGGCATTTTTGTTACTTTCTCATCAAATAACATATTGTTTGCTAAAAAAAAATTTAAAAAAAAATGCAGGTAAAACAACCTCCACACCAATCTTTATTCATAATTTCATTTCTCACTCATATAATGCAAATAAAATGGACATTGACAAAATAGTTTGTGTAGTAGTTTGTAAAGAACAGGGTGGCCCTAAAAATCTGACACTGAAAACAAAAATCACCAGGCAGTCGACAGCCTATGTAGTATTGTTAATTTTTGTTGCTAATTACTGTTTTCTTGTGTCTTTTTCCCCAAAATGAAGGTCTAACAGGTTAATAACATAGAAAATGGCGATCATTGGAAATGAGAGTACATTCAGAACACATTGCAAGTAAAACCTGTTTACAGCTGTTTAGAGTGTATGTGTGAGAATAACACTAACCTGTGTGCTTCATTCAACAAGTCTGTCTTTGAATTAAAGTCAATAAACGCTAAAGAGTGACACCTGATAGCTGTTTAATGTTCTGTGTTTCAGACATTGGGTTTGAGATTCCCGACAGGTTTGTGGTGGGCTACGCTTTAGACTACAACGAGTACTTCAGGGACCTGAATGTAAGTCCATGCTTTAAAAAAAAAGGTCTATGATTGCCGGGCCACTTGTGTTTCCTTCATTCTTTGGGTATTTTAACAACTAAAGTTTTTCTTTAACAACCAATTTCTAACTCTTCAAGCATCATTTTTGTTACAGTATTATTAATTGTCAACTCAAGTCAAGTCAAGAATACTTTATTATCTCTCATGGAGAAATTTGGTTGCAGGTGCAATACGCATCAACAAACGCAAGAGAATTAAATATTAATCATCACAAACATGGGGGAAGAGCATACAATTTAGACATTATTTGAACATATGCTATTAACTAAATACCAAGATAAAATTAATTAGATGAAATACCAAGATCACACAAAAAGAGAATAAGTCATATATTAAGACGTTATCATCAAAGCATCAACAGGACCCATAAAAAGTACCATACTTGCACAAAAGCATAAACAGGAACAATAAAAAGTGTATAATATATAATGAAACACATAAACAGTCGTCTTCTGCCTGCTGCTTTGAGGCCTGGATTTGAATTATTTTCAAAGTTTGATTAAGGTGGTCCACTGTATAATACAATAAATGTTTGGAATTTTTTGTTCGTGTGGGGAACAGTGAAAGAAATAATACATTGACTGAAGTTAGATAAAATGGAATACTACCACCACTCTAACTTAGTCTAAGTGATCAATACTGTTAAAAATCTGGCAAGATAAATCTTGACAGATTTTTTCTATTTTTGTTTTTCGATATACATGTATTGAAGTGGATGCTGAGATTGAATACATTTAATTTATTATATTTTCACCTTTGTTTCAGCATATTGGTGTTATCAATGAAGTCGGCAAGAAGAAGTATGCTGTCTAGGAAGAAAAAAAACCGACCAGTGCAACTTGGATCAAATGCACTACATACTATTGAAAAAGACCTGCGAGTAGATTTAATTTATAGATAAGCAGCAGAAATCAACTCATGCAGGACAGGTTGTGGATTGGTGTTTTTTTGTCTCAAGTTCTGGATTTTCTCAATATTTTGTATTTATCATATCAGCATTTTATCAGCATTTGTTTTGGCATGACAAACTTTGTAGAGCTTGACCTTCCTAGCAAAGAGAAAGGAACGTTTGCATGCACAAATGATTGAATTGTGCTTTATAAAAATGAAATGTAATCAGATATGTCAAAATGCATTATAATTCTGGTATGCTTTTGTTTTAATTCTGTCTCAACTTAAACGTAGTTTGCCCTTGGTTGTCTTCCTACAGGGTTTTCATTTTGAAATGAAACAACAGATAAAAAATTAAAAGAGTAAAAACAACAGATTAGGTCAGGGGATTTTGAGCATTTTTCGACCCATTTGGTGAGCTCTCCTGGCAGCTTAAACAAAAACAACCGATTCAAAGCCGATTTTAACCGATGTTCTTGATCGGCAATCGGTTAAAAATGAAACCCCTGCTTTCTGCCTCCTCTCTAAGCTGCAGAGAATGCTTGGTTGGTTGGTTACCAGCTTCTCCAGGTCAGATCATATACATATATGCATCTCAACATTCTCTGTTCCCTTTTCAAGTCGCATTTCAGTGCCATGATTGACCTCAAATGTTCTCCTTGCTTTTAAGTCGGTTATTAATCAGACTCCATCAAATCTCTGAATTTCTTCTGTTTTTATGTTGCATTCCCTTTTCTGCATTAATCTCAAAACTGCTGTTAAAAGCCCCCCTCCCCAGGCCAGATTCTACATTATCATTGGAAGCCTTGCTGATGACTGGCCTTGTGTATTTCTTTTTGTAATGTGCAGCTACCACTCTTCCTTCTTTCTATCCAGTTGTGTATATATGTGTTTGAGTGTGTGTGTGTGTGCAGATTTGTCTCTTTTCAGGATTTTGTGTGTGTCATGATTAAATGTGGCGTGATCTTTGGTTCTGGTTGTGATACGTTGATCAAGCCTTACAAGGCTATAGCTCAACGGAATTGGGAGAGCTTACCGAGAGTTAAAAGAATAAAAGTATTAGAATCAATGTTCTAATTATCCAGGCAAGACCAACCCAGCTAGCGTAGCGA
>CM065701.1:38969864-39037044 GCA_017654935.2 Phymorhynchus buccinoides
GAGCGGTAGTTCAACAAAACCAACGACATGATAGAAAATCCCAAAGAAGAAAAACATATTGGTATTCACTTTCTTGTTGCTTTGAAATTAAACGTTTATAACGGTTACAACTTACAGGGAAAGAGAGTCTCGCAATGCTAACCTCTTTTTTTTTGCCTGATTTTATCTATGCACAAAGTTGGAATTTGTTTAGAGTTGCCTAGCTTCATTCCAATGTGTTTTAAAATAATTGATCAAGCTTGAATTGTAAAAATATGACTTTGTAATGGCTTAATTATTCTTGATTGCATGGAATCTCACCAGTTCACCGAACTTGTTGTCCATAGCTTTATAATCAGTACCCAATTTGACTTCTTCCAAAAATTTAATGATAATCATTTTTATAATTTATGTAATTATTTATATTTACTTTTCTAAATTTATTATGTGCTTGATAGTGGAACTTTCAGATGATTTTGATGATTTTAGTGATAAATCTACAATTTTTTAATGATTATCAGTCTATAGGAAAGATGATATGATTGTAGCTTTTTATTTTTATTTATTTAAAAAAATCAATACTTAGAAAAAAAGAAGACAATAGTAATTTGTGGTGGAGAAATAAGTAGAAATTGTTTCTGATCCCGCACATACACAGTTATAAACTATGCAGCAAGGATGCATCTTGTAAAACACAAAAGCATAAGATCTATACACGTGATTGTTTTTAAAATTTTACATCGATCTGTCCCTCTTGAGATAGAATTATAAGAAACTAGAATTGAAGTTCATTATTGAAAGACAATACCTTTTCTTTTAGTATACTTTACTCTCGTCTATGCTATCTATAGACTAAACTAAGTTGCAGAGTGTTGTGCTGCATTATTTATTTTCACTTCGGAAACATTCCGTGGCAAAACCTTCATCTCTTTCTCATGTGGGAGTTAGTAGCAAAGTAACATCACCCCCAATGCACACGCAAAAGAGGAACCATGATCCCCATCCCATGTTTCAAAACTTAAACTCATGGAAAAGCAGCTGTTCAACCTTTACCCTACTGCCTCCTGCACTCATACCTCTCAACGCATCGTTATCCAACTACCCCACAGTCCCCCACCTGCCTCATCAGCCTTTAACGATGGAGCGCTTGCCCATCAGATAATCTGCTGACCGCCTTCATTCTGAGCACCGCCAGGCCCTGGCCTGACGAAGCAGGGTATACTAGTTACTTCTCCATCATCAGAGACTGAAGCAGTACTAGTTGGCTTGCTGCCCACCCCACCCCCCGCCCTCCAAACGCTAAGTCTGCCTGTCATCAGGGAAGAGAGGGGACGGGGGTGGGGAGGAGGAGGGCCCACCAGAACACCTGCGTGCGTGACCAACCCGGATGCATCATAGCGGAGCTGTCCGTTTGGAACCAGTAGCACTGCATGCATCGCCCCGCCCCGCCCGACTGCCCTGCCCGTTCAGGTGAGCTCGGAACTTGGCAAAGTTGAGAGTGCGCGTGAGGGACTGAAACTGTGAAAGTTGAGGTGGCAAGATTATAGCGGGTGTGCTTGTGGCTTTGAGGTAATGTGTATAAATTGGCATTGGAAACGCTCTAGGTGTGCTTGGGCTTTAGGCCATACATGTCTATAATAGGCTTTGGAAACGGACCCAAAACTTAAGTTAAAATTGGTAGAATAAGTGGTGAGTGTCAGTTTCAAATGTGACATGATGGGAGCTTGCTGTGCTTAGTGCTCAAGGCATGGGTTCGTGATGTAGCTACCAAACTAACAAGGCAATGCTCAGAGCGGCAAACACTGTGCTCGTGTGTGTGTGTGTGTGTGGAAGTGATGTGTGTGTGGTGTGTGCGATTTTGTGATTGTGAACTTAGGCGGGTAACGTTACTGTTAGCTATGCTTCAAAACTAATGAACACGAATTGCAATGAAATTTAGTATTTGGTGCGCAAATAATGATTAAATGGAATAAAAAAATAAAATGTATTTCGTCAAGCCATTTGGTTTGCGGTCTTGTGAAGGAAAGAGTTACATTATAAGTTTAAACCTTTGTTGATCAATCTCTGAACATCGTATCATCAATTAGACATGAAATGAGCACAGAGTATGACCAAATGTGTTGTGTTTCACATGCACCTATAGTTCCTTCTGATATGTACACATCTTAAAAGCTTGTGTACTGAGCAATAAAATATAAGGACCATTTTGTAAAATCGTGGACTTTTAAACTGCATTCAAAACACTGTTCATGGGACAGGTGGTGAAAATGGCCCTTCGTCACATCAATGAATGCATAAAACAATGTTACACTTACAGCATAGTCACCAACACACGAACTGTCCATAATAACAGAATCAGTAGCTGGATTGCATTTCAAAAGTCCATGATTTTACTAAGCGGTCCATATATTTTATTGATCATTACACAAGCCTTGGATGTAACAGAAGAAAACGTAAGTTTCATGTGCAAAAAAACATCTTGTCACATGCACTAATTGCTATTGTATGCCTAATTATGTATACGCATACGAGATCAACAATCGAGCTCTAAGTACCTTTCTTTACATGGCTTGTGAAAGTGGTATGCTTAGCTTTTGTTGAGTAGTATATATATAAAGATTGCTTATTCCAGATCTACTGATCTTTTATATTTCTAGTTCCACTGTCTCAAAGCCACCTACCCTTCGCCCAAACAAACCACAGCTGAACACTGTATTTCATTCTCTGTTTCTTCTTCTTCTGCCGATCAAAGGCCAAATGGGTAGGGTACATACGGTGTCGGTTTTCAGTTTTCACGCGTTGTCCCCGTGCGTACAGCCGACACATCCGATTTCGGAGGAGCTCAAGAGAAAAAATGATTGGGAAGATTTCTTGAAAAAGGCAGGAGAATGGGACCACTAAGTCAAGAAAGATATAGATGACAGAAAGCAAAGGACAGGGGGCATGAGTCAAGAGAGAAAAAAAATGGCAGAACTAAGGAAGTTTACAGAAAACACAGAAAATTCCAGGAAGGTGGGGAACTATTTTTACGAAAGACCACCCCCCGGTATCACCACGGGAGGTCTCCTGTTAAACTTTGTAAGCACCGCAAATTGGGGAAATACATGGAGGGTCAGTTTCACACAGTTTGATTGATGATAGTAGATACAGTAGAACTCCCTTATGAGGACCTCCCATTAATAAGATAAGGACTCCTCTCCCCATATATAAGACCTCCCTTCTCTGAGACATGCCTTCTTTGTAATATTAACATTATTCCTTAGAAGACACCTCCCCTATAAGACCTCATTGGATGATTTTTGAACGTCTTATATTATAATGGAAGGGAAGGTACTCTATCAAGTCTGTTATTGTGTGCACTATAACTAGTTATAAGCTATGGCTGTCATTTAGGGTCAAAAACTAGTATAAATCTTCACAATAAAAATATCCTCACATGTCAAATAAAAGTGTGTGTGTGGTGTGTATGCACGTAAACCATGGTTCTAAAGTAAGTTCTAGGCTAAAGGTAAAGATGTGCCACCCCCCCTGCATTTCTCGGTATTGTATTGTCCGTTTGCCTTTCTTGCCATACATAAAAGCTGTGTTTTAGGAAACATTTCAGCTAATCTCTTTTGGCAAATATAACCTAACCCTAACTCTAGCCCTAAGCCTACCCTACCCCACTATTACTGCAAGTACACCAGCGATTTGTCACAGTTGTGGTTCGTTGTGTTTTCCGTCTTTAGCGGTGGGGTAGGGTAGGGTTAGGGATAGGGTTAGTATTCAAAAAGTTATTAGCTAAAAAGGTTCCTAACATACAGCTTTAGGTATGGTAAGAAAGGCAAAAACGGAAAAATACAAAGATTAACGAGTAAATGTAGGGGGCGGTGGGCACATCTTGACCTCTACCAGTTAATTCTTAGTACAGTGGAACCTCCCTTCAAAAATCATCCCAAAATGAGGTCTTATTTTCTAGGGAGGGGTCTTTATAGCATATAAGGGAAGTAATTTAATACTTACAAAGAAGGTCAATGTCTCGGAGATAGTATGGTCTTATGTGGTAGGGATTCTTATAATGGGAGCGCTTATAAGGGGAGGCTTCCAGACTTCATGTACCATCTATAAAGCCATGCGCACAACTTGAGAGTAATTGACCAACAAAAGGACAATACTTTTTGATCAAGTGGCTGTTGGCTTATGCAGGTACTTTACAATAGAACTTCTATGGCTAGAAATTTGGCTGTACACGCACGCATGCACACAGTGACGCACACAAGTGAATACATACACAGTGACACACCGCGCGCACACACACACACACACGCACACGCAAACGCACACGCACACACTCACACTCTCTCTTCTATCTTTGAGTCTCCTCTTGTTTTAGTTATAGTTTAGAACACAAGTTAGTTGCACTCTCAGTATACCTAAGTGTTAAAAAAAAAAGCTCTCTGCATTGCTCAAACCATGAAATACATACATGCTATGAAGTCACCAATCTGAATCTTCAGGACTCTGTCTTCTGCGGGCCATCTTTTCTCCCTCAGCTCCTCATACATCAACAGACTCAGGTTGCACTGCCATCGTACTCAGTAAATTTAATTATGCAACAAAAGTATTAATTAAGCATAATGTACAACAAAAATAGACTAAGAGTAGACCCATTTTTGATATTTTATATTGTGTCAGAAGTGCTTAAATTAATCATGAATTGAAACTGTGTGTTGTGCTAAATTAATTAGGTTGATTCAATGATTGCTTACCTTTTACAGTGGAACCTCTTATAAGATCCCTCCTACTTTTTGAAACATTGCCCTTATTGTAAGTATTAAAATACCTCCTTAAATTAATATAAGACCATTTTGGATGATTTTTGAAGACGTCTTATAAGGGAGTTTCCCACTGCACTACTAAAGACCATACATGTACAAAGCGTTGAAAGGCATGATCTTGCGCTAAATGTTGAATTGTTGACTTCTATGTTAACATAAATTGCTTAAGAACAGCAATTAGTTGGATCAAGTATGTGTTGTTGCTGCCGTGGAAAGAGTAGCACAAACATTGACAAAGTGCATTAGCCAGTTAAGACTGAACTGCTGTGTAAGTAGTTTATTAATTACAGTGGAACCTCCTTATAAGACCTACCATATAAAGAATTCCCACCATATAAGACCTACTTCTCTGAGACATGTATCTGCCTCTTGTACTTGGATAATGTAAGTATAAAATCCCTCCTTATAAGACCCCTCCCTTGTAAGGACTTCAATTGGATGATGTAATGAAGTCTTATAAGGGAGGTGTTCACTCCGTACACTACAGTCAAACCTCTATAATAATAGGACCCTCCGTCAAAACTAAAATACTGACTCTCATTATTGAATTTTAAGACGCCTCTTTTGAACGATAATGTAGCTTAACTATGTTTTATGATAAAAATGACCTCTGTTAAAGACCCTCCAGTTTAGCTTTATTTACTTTAGGATACATTTTCAGCTATTCTATTTTTGGAATACTAAACCTAAAACCCTAACCCTAGCCCTAAACCCTAACCTACCCCCACTATGTACTGCAGTAGACCGCGATTTGTCACAGTGTGGTACGTTGTGTTTTTCCGTCTATAATGTGGGGGGTAGGGTTAGGGTAGGGATAGGGTTAGTATTCCAAAAGGTTATTAGCCTAGAAAGGTTCTAAAAGTACAGCTTTATGTATGGTATTGGTAGAAAGCAAAACGGAAAAAATACAATTACCGAGAAATGTAGGGGGGTGGCACATCTGCCTCTACCAAGTTAATTATTATACAGTGGAACCCTAACTTCAAAAAATTCATCCAAAATGAGGTCTGATAAGGGAGGGGTATTATAAGAAGTAATTTTAACACTTACAAAGAAGGGCAGTCTCGGAGAAGTAGGGTCTTATGTGGGAGGGAGTCTTATAATGGGAGGTCTTATAAGGGAGGTTCCACTGTACCATGCTATAAGCCTCAGTTTAGGACACATTTCCCCCCCGTGTTCAGTTTTACCCTTTTGCCGCCAGCCTTTTCAGCCCAAAATCACATAAACTACCTGGGTAGAAGAAAAAAAGTATCTGCAATATTGGGAATCCTCTGTGACATGTATAACATAGGCCTAGCCTTACCTCCCAAAGTAAGAAAATAGGTCTTCAGGTAACAGGTCTGATTGAGCACTTTAGTCAATTAGTGACATGGACTGTAACCATTGTGGTGCTAAATGCGACGTTGCGTGAAAGGTTAAATAGCGGTTGGACTGTAGCATGGAGAAAATTTGATGAGGCCAAAGGGCTAGTAAGATCCAGTCCAGGTCCAGAACTGGAAAGGGTGCCCAAGCAGTCTGGATCAGGGACTTAGCGGTCATGGATCAAAGATTAAAGGAATGACGGGAAAGAAGAATATAAGACAACTGAAGTGGGAATTATATCAACAAATATATATTATGGCAATTCTGCCTTTGTTTTCATAATCAGACTGCATGCAAAGAATGACTTAAAATACATACATTGTTAATGAATTCACTCGTATCTCAGTTACATTGTACTTGAGAGCAAAATGCAGCCTTTCGGGTGTTTGTGTATAGATGTGTATTGTGATGGAGTTTCTAGTGTATTAACTTGAATTACTCTCCAGTTCGCGTGTGTGCGTGTCGCGCTGAGGTGTGGTGTGTGTGTGCGTGGTGTGTGTGTGTGTGTGTTGTGCGTGCACGGCGGCAGCCGCGCGGTGCTGTGTGTGTGTGTGCGTGCGTGGGTGTGTGTGTGGTGTGTGTCGTGTGCGTGTGTGCGTGTGTGTGTGTGCATGCGGTGCATGCATGCACACACAGGGGGGAGGATGAAAAAAGCTTTTGCTAGCCGTATTACTTTAAACCCTCATAAGATGATTTTGACCTGACTTGGACTGACCTTGACTGACACACACGCAATGTACACACACACACCACACACACAATGTGGTGTTAGCCTAATGCTTGCTTTTAATTGGGCAGGGGTTAGGATGGAAATTAATTTTAAAAGAGTAAGGAACAGTTATTTGACCAATAAGCGCAATATTGATGGCCTGAGAAGAAACTAGTAGTGCCTTTCTTTTACTTCACGCAGCAAGCTTCGGGAAGTATTGCCTTGTTAATCCGTCCGTCCATCCGTGTGCCGTACTAGCAATTCCGTGCGTCCAGCCGCATTTTTGAAAACCATTCAATATACTTCTATCATTTTTAGGTACAAGTTTTAGAGGTTATTAGTATTACTGTATTACTTGTCGATCGCTAATATCCACGGGGTTCGAACCCCAAGGTGTCTCTCTCAATAATGCTGCATCGAACTAGCTTTAAATTTAGTGTGTTTTGTGGTGGGATGGGTTCCTGGGTTATAATATCCATGGCGTTTGGAGCCTAAGCTGTGATGTTCTTAGGTGGTGGATCCCCCTGTTCAGGGTCCTGGTTTTGTGAGTGATAGGTTCCTGGGTAATCCAGGTGATCAGGGTGATCCTGAGAGTGATCTAGAGCTCCTGAGGTGATCCAGGGTGTTCCTGGGGTGATTCCACCATCAGGATCTCCCGGATCACCCTCAGGAGCAACCTGGTTTAGGCATGAGGTTGATCGAGGTGATTCTGTCTGAGGAGTGAGTTACCACAAAGACCTCCAGGATCAACCCTCAGGAACAACTGGATCAGCTGAGGGTGATCCAGGGTGTTTATGAGGGTGACCCAGGTGATCTACACAAAGGGACCTCCCAGCACACCCTCCAGGAACAACCGGATCATGACCTCTGAGAGTGATCAGGGTTTGTTCTGAGGGTGATCCAGGTGATCTAACACTAAGGATCTCCAGGATCACCTCAGGAACAACCTGGAATCAGCCTGAGGGTGATGCAGGCAGGGTAATCCAGGCTGTTTCTGAGGGTGATCCAGGTGATCCACCTCTAAAGACCACCCTGGATTACCCTCAGGAACAAACCTGGATCAGCCTGAGTGATCCAGGGTGTTCCTCAGGGTGATCCAGGTGATCCACCACTAAGGACCACCCTCAGGAACAACTGGATCAGCATTAATTCCAGTTTAATGCAAGTAATCCGATTTTAAAAGAAAATAGGTGTATCACCCACAAGAGCAAGCAGACCGTGGGGGGTTAAGCTGTGAAGGGAGAGGATGATAGGGGTCGTACGGGCAAAGGACATGTCTGCTGCCTCGGTCAGCCGCTCGGGAACTTATCGTCACTCGGCGACACTTGTTTCTTTCTTTTAAACGAATTGCTAATTTCAATTCTGACACACACACACACACACACACACACACACACAACACACACACACACACACAACACACACACAACACAACACACACACACACACCAACACACACACACACCACATGTGTGCTAGTTTTCTGATTGAACTCGCTGCACATACTAAGTAAAAGAGTACGCACTTGAGCTTAAATTAAAGACCCACCACGTCACGTGGTCAAAAATCACGGTTTTCACGAGTCTTCTATCTTACAGCCAGTAAGAATCTAAGAACCTTAGCATAAGAGGGAATGTGGACACGGACGTGCCAGGGTTTTAAGCTAAGACAAAAGAAAAGAAAAGCTGCACAAGACATGTGGTTTCTTGTTATTGCTGCTACGTGTTGTTGCATGCAGCGAGTTGGATATCTAGGCAAGTTCGAGGTTGGTCATGGGAAAGGTCAGGTCATGGAGCTGAAATGCTGCACGAAGCCTGTTGATCACATTTCAGGCTCTGCTTTTTGTGAGATGATACATTATCCTATGCAAATATACATTGTTCATGATCTGACAAAACCCCCGGGGATTTTTGTTTTTTACTAGAACAGCGTGTACATTTTTCAAGAGAGCAGTTAAAGGCACACAAGCGGTATAAAGAGTCGATCCCAGGTCTCATGGAGTGGGAGAGAGAGAGAGAAACTGACGAGAGACTGAAATTTTAGCCTATTGCTTGATGTAGTCCCGCGCTGGTTTTAATGGGGCAGGGTGTTAGGAGAAAATAAAGTAAAAGTAAGAATACCGTATATCATTTACATGAGGCCTGAAGAGAAACTAGTGTGCGTTTCGAGTACTGTCGTAGTAGTTAATCCATAGTTTCACCTAGTGAAAATCTTTGTCACAATGTAACTGAACAAACTATGATTGTTGCGATGAGGCTGTTCGAAAAGTAACCTACTCGCTGTGTTCAGCGCTCTGTCTGCAGCATCACATCAGCGCTGACTTATTATCTGGCAGTATGGGAGAGGATGGTCGCCCGATCCTGGAATCCTCGCCCCACAGGATCCAGGGCTAATCCTTGGGGAGCAGATCAGCCGCCTTTGGATGCCCTCCCATCCCTGACCGGTGACGGTGGGAAGATCGCTCCCTTAGCCCGGCCCTGCCACCACTCTCCATGCTGCTGCTGCTCTGTGACCACTTCTTCAGTGCTTGCATCAGTCAAGGTCACATCCTAGGCGTGTGCGACACCCATCATCGCCCCGATTCCAGGTTTCTTTTTGGTGTCAGCCATAATTTTCACATCAGGGTGTGTTGCTGCAGGTTGGAATGAGAAAGAGCGGTGCACCAGTTAGTTTGTGTGAGAGGGGTCAAGACGGGGTGTCCATGAACAGCTTAGTTTATCTCTTAATTCAGTTCACAGATCTCATAGGGTACAGCATGAGTTTCTTTGAAGGCATTTATCATTTTTAACATCTCTAGCCTTGTGTAGTTTGCTGTTTTTCTACTCCGTAAGATAGTTTAACATTTTGTTCCATTGTTAGTGCGTGTGTGTGGTGCGCGCGTGTGTGGGTTGTTGGTTTTTTTTTTGCCGGGTGTGGTGTTGTTAAATGTATGAAAGCTTGTTGTCGTCATTTCCTGTAAAGTTCCTACATGTGTCGTTTTGCATTAAAAGCATGCTTACACTTATTGGGGGCTAGCTATTCTATGACATGTCATTAATTTATGCTGTGGAACACTTTTTCACTGACACGTCTTGCCCTCAAAGTCTCTCTCTGACTACAAACGATTGATTAGCTCGACTAGTGTCTCAGTGACATGACCATGGTTGCGGTACAGTCAGCTTTTTCTTCTTTTGTCTTTTCTTTTTTTTTTTGAGGTCATGGTGTGCTGCAGTGTGCGGAGGCTGTAAGTATTAGTTCATGACATAGCTTATGGTGGGAATGTGCCGCCGTTCAACGGCGTCACCTAAGCGGAGAAGGTGGGTTCTTCTGGTGCTGAGTGAAAAAGGGTATGTGTCTTTCCCTCGTCCGAGTCTGTCGTGCTAGCAGTCGGATGGGCCTTGCGTTAAAAGTCGTTCATGGTGGCAATGGGACTAACCAAAACAGGCAAGGAACTCTTCCAGGACACCGGTGGTCTACAGCTTCAAGTGACTTGCTGCCTTTCCTGCGCTCTTGTAGACAACTGTGCGCCCTTTGGTTTTCAACTTACTATCTTCTTTCTTCTGCTCTTTTTGCTTCAAAGTTCCTATTTCAGTGTACAGAGAAGTGAGTGTGCTGCAAAATCACTGAGGACAGCGGTTCCACTTTGACATTGGATGTTGTATTGTTACTATGTTAGCTATGGTGGTGATCTGGACTTTATGCAATTCTTGGTGTGATCTTTCTGCATTGTGTTTTATCCTTTTACCCTTTTCTCTCATCAAAAGACTCAGGGCAAACAAAACAATGTCAATGTAGTATTTTTTAAGAACAATATGCACAGGGGTGGGTGCATGGCTTCTCGTAGCAGGCTCTCGTTTATAAGCACTGATGAAAAGAAAGACAATTCCATGTACGAGAACAGAGTCTGCAAATGGCCAACGAACAACAAACCAAACATGCATAATCAGAAGCTGAGTTTCAAGCAAGCGAGAGTTTTCAATTGAGGGGAGAGAAGAAAACAGGAGGGGTGGGAGAGGATAGAGTTTGGAGTAGGGGTGGGCTGTGGGGGGGCTGAGCTGGAGATCTCAGCAAAAACTGTCACCCCCCCCCCGCAGAAAAACGGACAGTGGAACCCGAAGAAAGAGAAGCGTGGGAGCGAAGCAAAGTAAAGAGCACATTGTCCTTGTTAATTCATCCAGGGGAGTGTGGCTCGCCTTGCTGATCTGCTCCTGCAGTAGATCTTCGAGACCGTCGGGTTCTGTTTCAAAGCTCTACAGTGCTCTGATAAGATGCTGATTGGAGAGCTACACTCCCCTGTCTCACTCTCAAATTGTAGGCCAGACACAGGATGATACTATTTAAGGCACGTAAAAAATGCTCTTACTTTTTACTAAAAGTTAGAGGGATGAAACGATACTTAGTTACTGGTCTAAACCGGAATTTCAAATATGAAGAGGCGAATTTGAGTTTTGCTTTATTGTGAAGCATGATAAACGTGCTTTGGTAATTATTGGTTTAAAACGGTGAATGAGCGATTGATCATTCAGATTACCCTATAGTGAATATGCATACATGTGGGGGGTGCTTAGAATAAAAACGTGCTCAACAAAATGCAAGCATTGTTGAGTTGAGGGATGCCAATTACCAAGGAAAGAGTAAAATAATGCTGTTTGTAAGTTTGGTCATTGCCGAGGTCATGAAAACCCCAACAAACTGTATGTTGGACGAGAGCAGAATGGCAGAGCACCGGGAACGATGCATAGGGTATGCTGCAGCACGATCAATCGGTTGATTTTATTTATTATTCTTGTACTCATTATCACCATTCTTCTTCGAACTGGTCATCGCTCTCACTCAGTATCACATCAGTGTACTTAGTCTCTCCTCACTTGTGCAAAAATCCATTCATTTGATGTGTTACTGATAAGACTTGGGTGGGCCAAAAGCGCGTCGAAAGTGGAATGACGGCCACGTGACTTTTCGAGTTGACCGATGTGCCGCTTTCCTCCTTCTTCCAGAACAGTCAATGTATGAACAAATGAGAACTTCGGACTGTTCACTCAGTTGAGCACATGGTTCAACAAGCATGTTCAGGGGTGTATTTTTTTCTCTTTTTGAGGGTAAAAATATTGAAGTTGGTTTGTTATTCCATTATTAGGTGCCGTGCAGGTATGAATCAAACCCTGTGAAATGATTTACTTTTTGTTTCCCTTGCGCACATCCCTCTTCACTGTTATAGAGTTAGGCATTGTTCCACTCCGTGTGTCCACTCTAGTTTTCTCCTCCACTCCCCTGTCCAACCGGCTTGGATGAGTTAATGGATTTTTTTTTTTTAATGCTGATCCTGTCTCTTTGCGTTAACGACAGTGCAGAACTTCCACTTATTTGGCGTGGCCTCAGAATCCTAAAATTCATGTCTAGTTTGGTATGTATGGTACTGAATGCGCGTACATTGTTTTCTAAGCAATTTCATCTAGTGAAAGGGTGTAGTTGCAACAATTGTAGGATTTCCACTCGCTCCCAAACCTATCCTTTCTTGAGACACCCCCCCCCCCCCCCCCCGATAGTTCTCAGTTTTGCCATCAGCAATGCTCGTTAGAATGAAGTAGATAGTGTTTTTTGTTGTTGTTACATGAAAGGGTGAGCAGGAGAAATAATGTACTGGTACTTTGTAAGCTAAAGAGTAAACTTTCAAACTCTAGTATGTCAAGTCATGGAATGCGTGGTGTAGTAAAGGAAACAAAGGTTCTTTTTGTTTTGTTAGAGTGCAGTTATTAAATTTTTGTGTGGTAATTCTAGGCTTTTTGAGAAAAAGGATTGATTGAATAATTTATGATAATGTTTGTGTCTTGCTATAAACTATAAAGCCAGGTTATATCGGTTTCATTTTCTAGCGTTTCACTTGGAAGTTCAGGTTAACGTAGCTGTATCGCTTTGCATGTACCGTACGACGGCGCTGAACAAAAAAAACAGGTATAAACAAAAATGTATGTCCTGAATCACTGTCTTAGCAAAAAGGCCGAGAAGCGATCAGAATAATAATTAAAAAATCGTTTTCACTTTCAACCACCATTCACTTTTATAGCAGAAGTAGGGCATGTTCATTAGTGGTTGTGGTCTTATCAGAGGAGTAAAAACATTATTGTCTGCTGCATAATTTTACATTAAATGATGGCACAGTTGCTTAGTTACTGTTCAGTGATTACTATATAATAAATTAGGATAATTTTATATAATCAATGACATTGGTAGTTTATATTAGTCGATGTTTGAATCTTATGTTAACCCCTTCAGTGTCGCCGATTAGTGCGCATGTCATTCTTTAATCTGCATCGCTACTTGGTGCTGACGTATACGTTGGCGGCAAGTACTGAAGCATTATTATAGACGAGTATTTATAGTTTCATCGGCACTGAAGAGGTTTAAAAACCAATCCAACTTGCAAACTATCTATCCTGAATGAAGCGTTGTAGATTTTGAGTATACAAATATGTTAATGTTTGAATTTGGTACATTTCTTTTGTTTTTTTGTAAGATCAATCTTAAAGTGGTAATTTTTATGACTTTTTTTGTAATAAGTTTATGTGAGAATTGCTACACACATCTTTCAAATTTGTTTGCGGTAACCTGCTAAAATAGGGTGATTGTTAAACCACAGATTTTGTTGTTAATTCAAGGTATAGAACAATAGAAAAAAAGCATTCCTCAGGGTATTTTATGTGTTACGGTTTGCTATCTCAGGGAAAAGAAAATAGTTCAAGATGGTGGTGGGCGCTGTGGAATTTTCTTTAATTGTAGGGGAAGGGTAAATTTAGGGTGATGAGTGGAAGGGAGTTGGAGATTGTTACATCACGTTTACGTGATACTGGTAGTCAGATTTCAGTGATTGAAAATTCATTGTTAGAACATTTGTATTAATCAGAATAAAAGTATTTTGGGGATGCTTGTAGGGACTTTAAAAACTAATGAACAGTTAATTTGCTTTGACAATGTCAAGCTTTAGAAGAGTACATGATTGTATGCTTAATCGTAACCGTCACAATTATTGATTCGATAACTAGGAACATTACTTGGAATGGTTTGAAAGATAAATCCATCATTAACATAATAGTGTGACAACGTTTATGACTAAAAAGTTGCAAATATGTACATTATATAAACTTGCAAAACGTTAAGCAAACCACTCTCTGGAAATAAACAACAAAAAGTTGATAACTCATAAAATGAAAGTGAAACTCAAGAATTCATTTCATTCTTTTCACTTACCTAAGGACAAGCCTTGGTATGTGCTGAATACAAAAAGTACCCAAAATGTCAAATGAAAAGTAACAATTCGTCTGCAAGATGACCAGGGATGATTTTCCCATTTCACTTCTTCTGAAAAGTTTGGACTTTGAAGCCAACAGAGAAACAAAATAGAGAATGGGGGCAATTTTTTTCATCAGAAATTATGCCACAAAAACACTACCAACCCTCCATGCACTGAGAATAAGTAAAAAATCTATTCTCTTTCAATTTGCACGATTGTGTCACTTATGTTGGTTATGTGCTGACCAGAACAAACGTACTTCCCCATACTCCCATTTTGCACAGCAAATAGCTTTCATTGCTCCAAGTTGTTCCATCATTCTTGACAGCATTTGTAAACTAAAACCACCTTGTTGATGGTTAGTTGACCGAGGATGAGCTCTCTAGTACAGCCTGTTCTTAAACTTGAGACTGTAGATCGTGCGGGATACTCTTTATAGACAATAATGCTCGCGTTTGAATGCCAGAGCTCTTTATTTGTGTAATGGACTGTTGAGCAGTTAGAAAAATGCCGTCATGGATGACTTTCTCACGTCATTGTTCCAAAATGAGCAGTGATAGCTGACCCATATGTTTGCCTGAACACAACCACTCTCTGTTACTCGGTGTACTTTGTCCTGGTCGATATGGTCTGATGTGTGAGGGAGCGCTGAACATGGCATCAAACTTGACTTTTAACAAAGGGTACCCTAAATTGATGTGGCGTCGCCCACACGAATTTGCATGAAACAAAGTGAAATTATGCATACAGGTCGTAAGTAAATAGGCCAAATTGTATTGATTACGAAAGCTGTGCAATCACCCAGATAAAATGTTTTGCCTGATTTGCAAAGGTTGCTTACGTTTTGGAGCCAGTTTAAGTACATGTAAAACATAGTTAAAATTTAAGCAGTTTCAGGGATGTGAGAGCTACGGTAATCGCGAAAGCGCTTTTCTATTTCGACGAAAATTTACAACAACGTACAGAGAGAGAGGACGATCATACAGATTGGCGAAGTGGGAGACTTCTTCATGCATTCACAGTGGAAACGTAAAGCAGTTGTAGCGTGAGTACATTCCCTTGACTGAATTGCGTAAGCTTTACTGTGGTGGTCAAGTTACGTCGATGGCGTTTGTCATTGTTTGTGTTCGGCTATGATTCGAAAAGAAGATTGGATGGTTTTCAAGCTATTGAGTGACTTCCTGACATTTTTTTATTCCACCACCATGGATGTGAGGAAAGAAGAGATTGAAAAAGAGGCCAACTCGAATTTGACAGGGATGGACAGTAAGATCCGTGTAGAGAGCCGCGAAACAATTGATGTCGGAGGCAAAAATCTGATTTGAGTTACTTTGACGATACCAATCGACTACGCTTTTGGTTTTGGGTCCCTCAAGTCCTGCAGTTTTAGTGCTTCTAAATAATGAACAAATTTAATCATGACTGCTTTCTTTCCTTATGCACACTTAAAAACAGACCAAACAAACCTAACTTTTTTGGATGTGCATTTCTTCACTCTGAGTTGACATTTGTTTTCCACACAAAAACACGGTTTAGAGGTTATTTAAAGACATGCGTGATGCCCCAGTTGCATACATCAAGTTGCAGAAAGTGCATGATATAGCTTGTGACTTGATTGATGGGAAGGGAAGGGCCGGAAGGATTAGACCAAAAAATGGTATCTGACTATCAATATTATGAATGTTAAACTAAAGGTCATGATAAAAGTTAGGCAAACGTTGGATATTTTTTAATTCCATTCTGATTCTTGTCTTGACCCAACTTTAGTCGCCAAAGGAGTATAACAATAATTAATTTATTTTATTTATGTACTGTCCCAAGGATATATATGTTTTAGTTATTATAAACTGTAATACGGGAACCTCCTTTTATTAAGACCTCCCTCCACATAAGACCTACTCTCTGAGGACATTGCTTCTTTGTAAGTATTAAAAATGACTACGTTAAAGACCCCTCCTATAAAGACCTCAGTTGGGTGATTTTGAAGGTTTACAAAGAGGAGGTATCACTGTACAGTCAAACCTCTATTATAAGACCCTCTGTTAAAAGACCTCTCGTTTAAGATGATGTTTTTTGGCACGGATGTTGAACTGTTTCCTAAATTTTGAAGTATTAAATAGAGGTTTGACTGTACAAGTTTATAAAGTCAAAATATAGTGAGATTATTCCGATGTAGACAAATCACTGAGAGCTGCCAATAGTGTGAATGGCCCAAGATGAGTACTTGCATAGGCTTTAACCTTCCCTGCCAAATCACAGTGTCTAAAAAGTGGTTATGTGATGTATGATGATGTCATAGATGATGTCGTAAGTCCTGGAAGGGTGGTTTTTGTGTTTAGACAAGTAAGGAAAAAATATAATTATATCTCTAGGCCATTTCACAGGTCTCTTTTCAATTTTAATAATAAGAAAATCGATAATGGTTCTGTGTTTCCTCTGGCAGTGAAGGGGTTAAGCTTTACAATACTGAAACTAATGTAAAAACAAAAGACTAACACAGAGTATGGCATTCTATTTTCTAAAGAGTTTTGTATCACCCATAACTTCTTTACCGAGTTACGCTACTTTCCTCACAACATTCTTCTGGGTCCTGTTATCCATTGAGATAGCTGAGACTCTTAGCATGAGAGCTAATTAGAAGCTCTTCCTAAAGTCCTATGAATCCTATAGGGCCATTGGAAGAGCTTCCAAGTTTAGCATCATGCATAAGTCTCGTGCTATCTCAACGTGAAAGGCCCAGGTTTGTACTCCTCACTTCTTCTTTCATTACATGTACATCAGCCTCCAATCGTCCCGCCCCGCCCCGGGTCCAGGGACTCTTCACTTACTAGTATAGAGGTCTCGGGCGGGATAGAAGGGTCCCAGTGGCCATAGCGAATGCTACAAATAATTTTGTTAGTGCATCCCTGGGCACCCCCCTGCACAGTCTTTTAGAGGGTCCTTTAGAATGTAGTGCTTCATAGACCCCCAATGGGGGTCCCTGGGAGCCCTGTACATTCTCATTGGTGGATAAACAATAAACATCGCCTAGATACAATTCCTTGGTTTACGATAACCACCATCCTGTGGGAGTGGTAAACATCTGTGGGGATGTTGGATAAACACTCATCGTTGGGATGTTGGATGAAACTCAGCTGTGGGAGGTTGGATTAACACTCATCCTGTGGGGCGAGGTGGATGACACTATCTGTGGGGAGGTGGATGACATCCTGTGGTGAGGTTGGATGACACTCATCCTGGGGAGGTTGGATAAATCTGGGGAGGTTGGATAACACTCATCTGGGGAGTTGGATGACACTCGGTCGTGGAGGGTGGATAACACTCATACTGTGGGGAGGTTGGATGAACACTCATCCTGTGGGGAGGGTGGTAACATCATCTGTGGGAAGGTTGGATAAACATCTAGTGGGGAGGTTGGATGACACTCATCCTGTGGGGAGGTTGGATAACACTATCTGTGGGATGTGGATAACACTCATCCTGTGAGGGAGGTTGGATAACACTCATCCTGTGGAGGTTGGATAACACTCATCCTTTGGGAGGTGTGATAACACTCATCCTGTGGGGAGGTTGGATAACACTCATCCTGTGGGGAAGGTTGGATAAGAATATCCTGTGGGGATGGTTGGATAACACTCATCCTGTGGGAGGTTGGATAAAACCATCATCCTGTGGGAGGTTGGATAGCATCATCCTGTGGGGAGGTTGGATGACACTCATCCTGTGGGGAGGTTGGATAACCTCATCCTGTGGGGAAGTGGATGACACTCGTCCTGTGGGGAGTGGATAACACTCATCCTGTGGGGATGTTGGATGACAATCATTTCGTGGGGAGGTTGGATAAAACCACTAATCTGTGGGGAGGTTGGATGACACTCATCCTGTGCGGAGGTGGATGACACTCATCTTTGGGGGAGTGGATAACACTCATCCTGTGGGAGGTGGGATGACACTCATCTTGTGGGGAGGTTGGATAAACACTCATCCTGTGGGGAGGTTGGATAACATCGTCCGTGGGGAGGTTGGATAACACTGTCCTGTGAGGGAGGTGGATAAACATCCTGTGGGGAGGTTGGATGGACACTCATCCTGTGGGAGTGGATAACCACTCAGCTGTGGGGGGAGGTGTCGGATAAACAGTCATCTGTGGGGGAGGGTTGGAAAACAGTTAATCCCTGTGGGGGAGTGGGATGGACACTTCATCCTGTGGGGGAGGTTGGATAACAGTCATCCTGTGGGGAGGTTGGATGACACTCATCCTGTTGGGGGAGGTTGGATAACAGGTCATCCTGTGGGGAGGTTGCGGGCTTCTGGCTTAAACAAGCACGCTGGTATGGCTCTTCTCCAAATCAGAAGTGGAGAAAGGATTGGGAAAAAACTGCTGATGATGATTACTCATTTTGGGAGGACTGAGGTATACCACTTACAACACTGTTTGTTCCTCGCAATAGGCTGCATGATGGGTGATGGCAGGGAGATAATGAGTCAATTTATATGTGGATTTTGTTTTCTTCTGGAATTCCTTCGAGGCAGTCAAGTGTTATTTGAAATATTCACCCGATTGGCCATGATGAATTGTAGGTAGAAGTGTGCACTTTTGGCAATTCAACAGTGGTAAATATTTCAAACAAATAAATTTAGTTTTGTTCTGTGATCCTGTGATTTTGTCTACATGGTTTCCATGATAGTCTGCTGCTAATGTTTTATTAGACCTGTTCTATTCTTGACGGAGTATCTTTGTTTGTAGAGGGCAGAATACCAATGCAGGTGGTTCCGGCGGGGGGGGGTAGATATTGACAAAGATGTTTGAAACTATAACAGTATAAGCACGTTTTATTTTATTTTAAGATTTGTTTAGATTTAGAAATGTAAGATTACATTAGATTTGCAGGTTTTCAAAATGAAGACGCTTTTTTGAATAGTACTGTACCAAAGAATTAAACCAGATTTTGAGATTATAACTAAGACAAGTTGTTAATTTCTTTTTATTGCACTGTACTGCTAAATACATAGTATAATTCATTGGACACATTTCCACAGATTGTTTGCACACTCATGGGATCTGTACCATACAATGGATTTAATCAAATATTTTTTGTGTATTCTCTTTTGCTCCATTATAAAGACATAAGACTAAAATATCAATTTTGAACACTTAGGGAATGATGATGGTCTCGGTCAAATTCACAAAAACATCTCGCAACTATGGGGTGTTGTTGTTGATGTAACCCCCCCCCCCCCCACCCCCCCACCCTCAACCCCCCCCCCCCCCCAACCCCCCCAACTCCCCACCCCCATGGCTAAAAGACTCAGGGATTCATCCAACAGTCGAAGGCACTGGCACGCTATGGTACAAAGCATCAGTAGGGATGAGAAACCATTCGTGTGTGACCGTTTGTGATTACCCTAGCACGTGCGCAGCCACACACCGTCTTCGGGGCAGAACAATGGTATAACTTGAATTATGAAGGGACTTAGTTGAAGGAATCTCTGAGAAGGTAATAGTACTCTGAACAATCTCCACTAAGAAAATTTGCCCACAGTCTGCCTATTGAATAATTTTGCCAAGTCAGAAATGTGGTTGGCATATTATGTTCGAAACATTGGTGAAAGCTGTGATGTCTGTACCTTTAAAAAGGTAAAATGTAGAAAATGATACTGGATGAAGACCTTATTCTCTCTCTGACATACCCAAAGTTGGCAAATAATGTATTGCACACACTGTGGTATGTCAGGAGGAGAATAAAGGTCTTCATACCAGTATATTTCCTTAACATTTTAACCTTTGTAAAGGTACAGACATCACAGCTTTCACCAATGTTTCGAACATATATGCCAACCACAATTTCTGACTTGCAAAATTATTCAATAGCAAACTGTGGGCAAAATTTTCTTAAGTGGAGATTGTTTCAGAGTACTTATTAACCTTCTGCAGAGATTCCTTCTAACTAAGTCTTCATAATTCAAGTTATACCATTGTTCTGCCCCGAAGACGGTGTGTGGCTGCCCAAGTGGCGGGGTAATAAAAAAAACGTCCACACAACACCCGCGAATGTTCTAATCCAGAGATGATGCATATTGTACGCATAGAGTCCGGCATAGTGCTTCTGCTGTTGGGATGATCCCTGGGGTCTTTTTTTTTT
This sequence comes from Phymorhynchus buccinoides, assembly GCA_017654935.2. Lineage (NCBI taxonomy): Eukaryota > Metazoa > Mollusca > Gastropoda > Neogastropoda > Raphitomidae > Phymorhynchus > Phymorhynchus buccinoides. Next base: position 38,990,142 of record CM065701.1, read on the forward strand.
TTAGCCAGGGTACATCAACAACAACACACCATAGCTGCGAGATGTTTTGTGAATTTGACCCGAGACCATCCAGTCATTACACTAAGTGTTCAAAATTGTATTTTTAGTTCACTTATGTCTTTATAATGGAGCAAAGAGAGAATACACAAGAAAATATTGATTAAATCCCATTGTATGGATACAGATCCCATGAGTGTGCAGACAATCTGTGGGAAATGTGTCCAATGAATTATACTATGTATTTACAGTACAGGTGCAATAAAAAGAAATTAACAAACTTTTGTCTTAGTTATCTCAAAATCTGGTTTAATTCTTTAGGTACATGTACTTTCAAAACAAAGCGTTTCAATTTTGAAACCTGCAAATCCTAATGTAATCTTACATTTCTAAAATCTAACAAATCTTAAAATAAAATAAAACGTTCGTATACTGTTATAGTTTCTAAACACTGATGTCAATATTCTACCCCCCACCCCCCCACGACTGAACCACCTGCATTGGTATTATATGGCCCTGTGCGACAAAAAAGAGATACTTTCAGTCAAGGAATAGAACAAGGTCATTTATATATAATTATCATTATCATGCAAAGACTATCTAATAGGCAATACCTCACGTTAGACTAAAACTTTCAAGCTTATTTTTTTTTTTGTTATTTGCACAGAAGGCAAACCAAAATTTCTTTTGTTGAAATGATTTACCCAACCTGGTTGAAGTTTGCCAGTAGAGTGCAACAACTTCCTACCCTACAATTCATCATGGCCACATTGCGGGTGAATACTTTTCAAATAACAAGTGACGGTGGCTCGAAGAATTGCAGAAGAAAACAATTCCTACAATATTAAAGATTGACGGAGTCATTACTCCCTGCCTAACACCCATCATGCAGCCTATTGCGAGGTCCATACCATGTTGTAATGTACCATACTCGGTCCCACGGTGGAGGTAAGTGTCATCGGCAGTATTTCTCCTCCCCCCACCTGGCGCCCCCCCAACACATCCTTTCTCCACTGAGGTACTGTTATCTGATCCACTGCAGAAAGCCATATCCTTTCTTTCGTGCCACTTCTGAGTTTGGAGCCAGGCCATACCCACAGGATGAGCGAGCTTATCCAACCTCCCCACAGGACGAGCCAACCTCCCCACAGGATGACTGTTATCCAACCTCCCCCACAGGATGAGTGTCATCCAACCTCCCCACAGGATGATGACCTGTTATCCAACCTCCCCCACAGGATGAGTGTCATCCAACCTCCCCACAGGATGACTGTTATCCAACCTCCCCCACAGGATGAGTGTTATCCAACAAAAGCTCCCCACAGGATGAGTGTTATCCAACATCCCCACAGGATGAGTGTTATCCAACATCCCCACAGGATGAGTGTTATCCAACCTCCCCACAGGATGAGTGTTATCCAACATCCCCACAGGATGAGTGTTATCCAACATCCCCACAGGATGAGTGTTATCCAACCTCCCCACAGGATGAGTGTTATCCAACCTCCCCACAGGATGAGTGTTATCCAACCTCCCCACAGGATGAGTGTTATCCAACCTCCCCACAGGATCCCCACAGGATGAGTGTCATCCAACCTCCCCACAGGATGAGTGTCATCCAACCTCCCCACAGGATGAGTGTTATCCAACCTCCCCACAGGATGAGTGTCATCCAACATCCCCACAGGATGAGTGTTATCCAACCTCCCCACAGGATGTTATCCAACCTCCCCACAGGATGAGTGTCATCCAACCTCCCCACAGGATGACTGTTATCCAACCTCCCCCACAGGATGAGTGTCATCCAACCTCCCCACAGGATGAGTGTCATCCAACCTCCCCACAGGATGAGTGTCATCCAACATCCCCACAGGATGAGTGTTATCCAACCTCCCCACAGAATGTGACAAAACCTACCACAGGATGAGTGTTATCCGTAAACTAAGGGAATTGTATCTTAGGCATGTTTATTGTTATCCACAATGAGAATGTACCAGGGCTCCCAGGGCCTCCCATTTTGGGGTCTATGAAGCACTAGAATTCTATATGACCCTTTAAAAGAATGTGCAGGGGGGTCCCAGGGATGCACTAACAAAAATTATTTTTAGCATTCGCAATGCCAGTGGGACCCTCTGTCCCGCCTCTATGACCCTCTATTCTGTCAGTGAAGGAGTCCCTGGGACCCCTTCTTTGCGGGACGATTGGGGAGGCCTGATGTACATGTAGTGAAAGAAGAGAGCGAGGAGTAAAAAGACCTGGGCCTGTATTCACGTTGATATAGCACGAGACTTAGCATGATGCTAAATTAGAAGCTCTCCCCCAATGTCCTATAGGCTTTCATAGGACTTTTGGAAGAGCTTCTAAGTTAGCTTCATGCTAAGTCTCATGCTATCTCAATGTGAATACAGGCCCAGAAGAATGTTGTGAGGAAAGGTAGCGTAAACTGCGGTAAAGAAGTTATGGGTGATACAAAAACTCTTTAGAACAATAGAAGTGTCCATACTATGTGTTCAGTCTTTTGTTTTTTACAATTAGTTCAGTATTGTAAAAGCTTTAACCCCTTCACTGCCAGAGGAAAACACAGAAATTATCGATTTTCTTATTATTAAAATTTAAAAGAGACCTGTGAAAATGGCCTAGAGATATAATTATATTTTTTCCTGACTTGTCTAAACCAAAAACCACCCTTCCAGGACTACGACATCATCTATGACATCATCAATGACATCACATACCACTTTGTAGACACTGGATTTGGCAGGGAAGGGGTTAAAGGCCTATGCAAGTACTCATCTTGGGCCATTCACACTATTGGCAGCTCTGCAGTGTTTGTCTACAGCGGAATAAATCTACACTATATTTTGACTTATAAACTTGTACAGTCAAACCTCTATTTTAAGACTTCAGAAAATGTCAGGGAAACAGTTCAACATCCGTGCCAAAAAACATCAGTCTTAAACGAGAGGAGGTCTTTTAACAGAGGGTCTTATAATAGAGGTTTGACTGTACAGTGATACCTCTCTTGTAAGACCTTCAAAAATCACCCAAACTGAGGTCTTTAATAAGAGGGGGGGTCGTATAAAGGAGGTAATTTCAATCACTGGCAAAGAAGGACAATGTCTCAAAGAAGAAGGTCTTATGTGGGAGCGGAGGTCTTATAAAGGAGGTTCCACTGTAATACAGTTTATAAATAAACTAAAACATATTATATCCTTGGGACAGACATAAAATAAAAATAAATTAATTTTTGTTATACTCCTTTGGCGACTAAAGTTGGGCAAAGGACAAGAATCAAGAATGGAATTAAAAAATGACCAACGTTTGCCTAACTTGTATCAATGACCTTTAGTTAACATTCATAATATTGATAGTCAGATACCTTTTTTGGTCTAACCTTCCTGCCCTTCCCTTCCCAATCAATCAAGTCAGCAAGCTATATCATGCACTTTCTGCAAACTTGATTATGCAACTGTGGCATCACGCATGTCTTTAAATAAACCTCTAAAAACGTGTTTTTTGGGGGGAAAACAAATGTCAACTTCAGAGTGAGAAATGCACACCAAAAAAGTTAGGTTTGTTTTGGGTCTGTTTTTAAGTGTGCAATAAAGGAAAGAAAGCAGTCAGTGATTAAAATTTGTTCATTATTTAGAAAAGCACTAAAACTGCAGGGATGTGAGAGGGCCCCAAACAAAAAAGGCGTAGTTGATGGTATTGTCAAAGTACTCAAACAAGATTTTGCCTCCGACATCAATTTTTTTTCGAGGCTCGTCTACACGGATCTTACTGTCCAATCCCTATCAAATTTGCGTTGGCATCCTTTGTCAATCTCTTCTTTCCTCACATCCATGGTGTGATAAAAAAAATGTCATGGAAGTCACTCAATAGCTTTGAAAACATCCGAATATTCCTTTCGAAATCATAGCCGAACACATAAAAATGACAAATTGCCATCGGACGTAACTGACCAACCACAGTAAAGCTTACGCAATTCAGTCAAGGGAATGTACTCACGCTACAAACTTCTTTCCGTTTTCACTGTGAATGCATGAAGAAAGTCTACCGAACTCGACAATCTGTATGATCGTCTCTCTCTCTGAACATTTGTTTGGTTTGTGGTTGAATAGAAAAAGCGCATTTACGCGCGTACGTCGTAGCTCTCACATCCCTGAAACTGCTTAAAATTTTAACTATGATTTACATGTACCAATATAAACTGGAGCCAAAAAGTTAAGCAACCTTTTGCAAAGCAAGGCAAAATATTTCTCTGGGTGATTGGCACAGCTGTTGTAGATCAATGCAAATTTAGCCTATCTACTTACCGACATGTATGCCTAATTTCACCTTGTTCGCGTGCAAATTACGTTATGGGTAACGCCCACACCAACGTTAGGGTACCCATTGTAAAAAGTCAAGTTTGATGCACATGTTCAAGGCTGCTCCATGATCACATCAGACATATCAGAACAAGGAAAAGGTGATACAGATGTGGCAGAGAGTGGGTTGTGTTCAGGCAAAACAGTTATGGTCAGCTATCACTGCTCATTTTGGAACAATGACGTGAGAAAGTCAGTCCATGACAGGCTTTTTCTAACTGCTCAACAGTCCATTACACTGAAAATAAAGAGCTGGCATTCAAAAACGCGAGCATTATTGTCTGTAAAGAGTAGCCAGCACGATCTACAGGTCTCAAAGTTTAAGAGACAGGCTGTACATAGAGAGCCATCCTGGTCAACTAACCACTCCAAACAAGGTGGTTTAGATCACAAATGCTGTACAAGAAGGATGGAACAATCTGGATCAATAAAAGCCTATTTTGCTGCATGTAAAATGGGAGTATGGGGGAAGTTACGTTTGTTACTACGCCAGCACATAACGGCAACATAAGTGACACAATATGTGACAAAATTGAAAGTAGAAGAGATTGTTTTTACTTATTCTCAGTGCATGGATGGTTGGTAGTGTTTTGTGGCATAATTTACTGATGAAAAAAATTTGCCTACACATCTCTATTTTGTTCTCTGTGGGCTTCCAAAGTCAAACTTTTTCAGAAGAAGTGAAATGGTGAAAATCAGTCACCATCTTTGCAGAACGAAATTGGTTACTTTGATTTGACATTTTGGGTACTTTTTGTATTCAGCACATAACCGAGATTCGTCTTAGTGTAACTGAGAAAGAATAAAATGATTCTTTGTGTTCACTTTCATTTTATGAATTATCCAACTTTTTGTTGTGTATTTCAGAGAGCGGTTGCTTAACTTTTTGGCACGTTTATATAATGTACATATTGCAAACATTTTTAGTCAATAAACTGTATGTCCACACTAGTTATGTTATGATGGATGATCTTTCAAACCCATTCAAAGGTAATGTTTCTAGGTTATCGAATCAAATAATTGTGACGGTTACGATTAAGCATACAATCATGTACTCTTCTAAAGCTTGACATTGTCAAAAGCAAATTAAACTGTTCATTATTTTTTAAAGTCCCTACAAGCAGTCCCCAAAATACTTTTATTCTGATTAATACAAAGTACTTTCTAACAAATGAATTTCAATCACGGAAATCTGACGTACCAGTAATCAACGTAAACGTGATGTAATCATCTCCAACCTCCCTTCCACTTCCCATCACCCTATTTACCCTTACCCTAATTAAAAGAAAATTCAACAGCGACCACCACCATCTTGAACTATTTTCTTTTCCTGAGATAGCAAACGTAACAACATAAAAGTACCCTGAGGAAATGCTTTTTTTCTATTGTTCTATACCTTTGAATTAACAAACAAAATCTGTGGTTTAACAAAAATCACCCTATTTTACAGGTTACCGCAAACAAATTTGAAAATGTGTGTAGCAATTCTCATAAACTTATTACAAAAAAAGTCATAAAAATTACCAACTTGTAAGATTATCTTAACAAAAAAACAAAAAGAAATGTACCCAAATCAAACATTAACATATTTGATATACTCAAAATATACAACAGCTTCATTCAGGATAGATAGTTTGCAAGTTTGATTGGTTTAACCTCTTCAGTGCCGATGACGTATAAATACGTCTTCTATAAATAATGCTTCAGTACTTGCCGCCAACGTATACGTCAGCACCAAGTAGCGAATTTGCAGAATTAAAGAATGACATGCGCAACTAATAGGCGACACTGAAGGGGTTAACATAAGATTAACATCGACTAAATATAAACTACCAATGTCATTGATTATATAAAATTATCCAATTAGTATTATATAGTAATCACTGAAACAGTACTAAGCAAAACTGTGCCATCATTAATGTAAAATTATGCAATGCAGAAAATAATGTTTTTACTCCTCTGAATAAGACCACAACCACTAATGATACATGCCCTACTTCTGCTATAAAAAGTGAAATGGTGGTGAAAGTGAAACGCTTTTTTAATTATTATTCTGATCGCTTCTCGGCCTTTTGGCTAAGACAGTGATTCAGGAACATACATTTTTGTTTATACCTTGGTTTGTTTGTTCAGCCCGTCGTACGGTACATGGCGAAAGCCGATACGCGACGTTAAACTGAACTTCCAAAGTGAAACGCTAGAAAATAAAACCAGAATACCTGGCTTTAATAGTTTTAGCCAAGAAACAAAAACATTATACATATTATTCAATCAAATCCTTTTTCTCAAAAGCCTAGAATTACCACACAAAAATTTAATAACTGCAACTCTACCAAAAACAAAAAGAACCTTTGTTTCTCTTTACTAAACCAGCATTTCCCATGAACGTTGACATACTAGGAGTTTGAAAGTTTACTCTTTAGCATTACAAAGTACCAGTACATTATTCTCCCCTTGCTCACCCCTTTCATGTAAACAAGCAAACAAAAAACACTATCTACTTCATTCTAACGAGCATTGCTGAATGGCAAGCCACTGAAGAACTATCGGGGGGGGGGGGGGGGGGGTGTCTCAAGAAAGGAGAGGGTTTGGGGAGCGGAGTGAAACCCTACAATTGGTGCAAACTACATCCCATATGCACTAGAGAAATATGACTTAGAAAACAGATGTACGCGCATTCAGTACCATACATACCAAACTGACATGAATTTTAGGATTCTGAGGCCAAGCCAAAATAATGTGGAAAGTTCTGCACTGTCTTTAAACGCAGAAGAACAGGATACATTAAAAAAAAAAAAAAATCAATTAACTCTCCAAGCCGGTGTGCAGGGGAATGGAGGAGAAAACTAGAGTGGAACAGCACAGGAGTGGAACATATGTCTAACTCTATAAACAGTGAAGGAGGGGATGTGCGCAAGGGAAAAAAAAAAGTTAAAATCATTTCAACAGGGTTTGATTCATACTGCACGGCACCCTAATAATGGAATAACAAACCAACTTCAATAATTTTTTACCCCCAAAAAGGAGAAAAAAAATACCACCAGGAACATGCTTGTTGAACACATGGTGCTCAACGGAGTGAACAGTCCGAAAGTTCTCATTGTTCATACATTGACTGTTCTGGAAGAAGGAGGAAAAGCGGCACATCGTTCCACTCGAAAGGTCACGTGGCCGTCAGTCACGTTCGACGCGCTTTTGCACCACCCAAGTCTTATCAGTACACATCAAACTGAATGGATTTTGCACAGAGTGAGGAGAGACTATGTACACTGATGTGATGACTGAGTGAGAGCGATGACCAGTTTCGAAGACAGAAATGGTGATAATGAGTACAAGAAATAATAAATAAAATCACCGATTGATCGTCTGCAGCGATACCCTATGCATCGTTCCCGTGCTCTGCATTTCTGCTCTCGTTCCAACATACAGTTGTTGGGGGTTTTCATGAACACCTCTGCAAATGACCAAACTTACAAAACAAGCATTTATTTACTCTTTCCTTTGTAGTTGGCATCCCTCAAATCAACAATGCTTGCATTTTGGTTGAGCACGTTTTTATTCTAAGCACCCCCCACATGTATGCATATTCACTATAGGTTAGATCTTAGAATGATCAATCGCTCATTTCACCTTTTAAACAATAATTACCAACATGCACGTTTAATTCATGCTTCAAAATAAAGCAAAACTCAAATTTCGCCCTCTTCATAATTTGAAATTCCTGGTTTAGGTACCAATAACTAAGTATCGTTTCCAGCTAAGCTTTTAGTAAAAGTAAAGAGCATTTTTAAGTGCCTTAACTGTATCATCCTGTGTCTGGCATACAATTTGGAGAGTGGACAGGGAGTGTAGCTCTCCAATCAGCAGTCTTATTCAGAGCACTGTTAGAGCTTTGAACAGAACCCGACTGGTCTCTGAAGATCAATACTGCAGGAGGCCAGAGCAGCAAGGCGAGCCACACTCCCTGGATGAATTACAAGAACAATGGGCTCTTTACTTTCCTTCGCTCCACGCTTCTCTTTCTTCGGGGTTCCACTGTCGTTTTTCTTCTTTTGTTTTGCTGAGATCTTCCAGCTCAGCCCCCTCCACAGCCCCACACCCTACTCCCACCTCTATCCATCTCCCACCCCTCCTGTTTCTTTCTCTCCGCCTTCAATTGAAAACTCTCGCTTGCTTCGAAACTCAGCTTCTGAATTATGCATGTTTGGTTTTGTTCAGTTTGGCCATTTGCAGAACTCTGTTCTCGGTACATGGAATTGTCTTTCTTTTCATCAGTGCTTAGTGAAACGAGAGCCTGCTACGAGAAGCCATGCAGCCCACCCCTGTGCATATGGTTCTGAAAAAATATACATTGACATTGTTTTGTTTGCCCTGAGTCTTTTGATGAGAGAAAGGGGTAAAAGGAATAAAACAACAAAATGCAGAAAGATCAACAACAAGAAATTGCATAAAGTCACAGATCACCACCATAGCTAACATAGTAACAATAACAAACAATCCAATGCAAAGTGAACCGGCTGTCCTCAGTGATTTTGCACACACCACTCTCTGTACACTGAAATAGGAAGCTGTTGGAAGCAAAAAGATGCAGAAGAAGAAGAAGAGTAAAGTTGAAAACCAAAGGGCCGGCACATGTCTACAGAGCGCAGGAAAGGCAGCAAGTCACTTGAAGCTGTGAGACCAGCCGGTGGCCTGGAAGAGTTCCTTGCCTGTTGGTTGTCCATGGCCACCATGAAAGACTTGTTAACGCAAGGCCCAGCGACTGCCTAGCACGACAGACTCGGACGAGGGGAGAAGACACATACCCTTTTTCACTCACACCAGAAGAACACACCCTTCTCCGCTTAGTTGACGCCGTTGAACGGCGTCACATTCCCACCATAAGCATGTCATGAAACTAATACCTACAGCCTCGCACACTGCAGCACAACCATGACCAAGCTGACTGTACGCAACCATGGTCATGTCACTGAAGACACTAGTCGAGCTAATCCAATCGTTGTAGGTCAGAGAGAGACTTTGAGGGCAGAGACGTGTCAGTGAAAAAGTTTTCCACAGCATAAATTAAATGACATGTCATAGAATAGCTACCCCCAAAAGTGTAAGCATGCTTTTAATGCAAAACGACACATGTAGGAACTTTAACAGGAAATGACGACAACAAAGCTTTTCATAAATTCAACAAACACACACACGCAAACACACACACACACACGCACGCACACACACACACGCACTAACAATGGAACAAAATATTTAAAAGATCTTACGGAGGAGAAAAAAACAAAAACAACACAAGGCAGAGATGTTAAAAATGATAAATGCCTTCAAAAGAACTAATGCTGACCACTATGAAGATCTGTGACTGAATTACGAGATAAAACTAAGCCTGTTCATGGACACCCACGTCTTGACCACCTCTCACACAAACTAACTGGGGCACCGGCTCTTTCTCATTCCAAGCCTGCCAGCAACACACCCTGATGTGAAAATGATGGCCACCAGAAACCTTGGAATCGGGTAGCGATGATGGGTGTACGCACACGCCTAGGATGTGACTTGACTGATGCAAGCACTGAAGAAGTGGTCACAGAGCAGCAGCAGCAGTGGAGGTGGTGGCAGGGCCGGGCAGAGGGAGCATCTTCCCACCGTCACCGGGTCAGGATGGAGGGGCATCCAAAGTCGGCTGATCTGCTCCTCCAAGGATTAGCCCTGGGATCCTGTGGTGCGAGGATTCCAGGAAGGGGTGGCACCATCCTCTCCCATCCTGCCAGATAAGAAGTCAGCGCTGATGTGATGCTGCAGGACAGAGCCTGAAACACAGCCAGAGGTAGGTTACTTTTCTGAACAGCCTCATCCAGCAACAATCATAGTTTGTTCAGTTACATTGTGAAAAAGCATTTTCACTAGGTGAAACTATGGATTAACTACTACGTCAGTACTCGAAACGCACACTAGTTTCTTCTCAGGCACATCAATGGTAAATTATATAACTGTTTCTTACTTTTTACTTTTTCCTCCTAACCCCTGCCCCATTAAAACCAGCGCGGGACTACATCAAGCAATAGGCTAAAAATTTCAGTCTCTCTGTCAGTTTCTCTCTCTCTCTCCCACTCACAAGTGAGACCTGGGATCGACTCTTTTATACCCTTGTTGTGCCTTTAACTGCTCCTTGAAAAAAATGTACAACCTGTTACTAGTATAAAAACAAAAATCCCCGGGGTTTTTGTCAGATCATGAACACATGTATATTTGCATAGGAGAATGTATCATCTCAGCAAAAAAGCAGAGCCTGAAAATGTTAGATCAACAGGCTGCGTGGCAGCATTTTCAGCTCCAGTGACCCTGACCTTTGCCCAATGACCAACTTCGAACTTGGCCTAGATATCCTAACTATCTGCATGAACAACAACAACAGTAGCAGCAATAACAAGAACAACATGTCTGGTGCAGCTTTTCTTTTCTTTGTCTTTAGCTTAAAGACCCTGCACGTCACGTGTCACATTCCCTCTTATGCTAAGGTTTCTTAAGATTCCTTACTAGCTATAAGAGAGAAGACTCGTGAAAACCGTGATTTTGACACGTGACGTGGTGGGTCTTTAATATTAAGCTCAAAGTGCCTTACATCTTTTACTTAGTATGTGCAGCGAGTCAATCAGAAAACTAGCACACAGTGTGTGTGTGTGTGTGTGTGTGTGTGTGTGTGTGTGTGTGTGTGTGTGTGTGTGTGTGTGTGTGTGTGTGTGTGTGTGTGTGTGTGTGTGTGTGTGTGTGTGTGTGTGTGTGTGTCAGATTGAAATTAGCAATTCGTTAAAAGAAAGAAACAAAGTGGATCGCCGAGTGACAGATAAGTTCCCGAGCGGCTGAACCGAGCAGCAGACATGTCCTTTGCCCGTTACGACCCCTATCTCCTCTTCCCTTCACATCTTAACCCCCCACGGTCCTGCTTGCGTCTTTTGGGTGATACACCTATTTTCATTTTAAAATCGTGATTACTTGCATTAAAACTGGAATTAAATGCTGATCCAGATTGTTCCTGAGGGTGGTCCTTAGTGGTGGATCACCTGGATCACCCTTAGGTACACCCTGGATCACCCTCAGGCTGATCCAGGTTGTTCCTGAGGGTGATCCAGGGTGGTCCTTATTGGTGGATCACCTGGATCACCCTCAGAAACAGCCTGGATTACCCTCTGCATCACCCTCAGGCTGATCCAGGTTGTTCCTGAGGGTGATCCTGGGAGATCCTTAGTGGTAGATCACCTGGATCACCCTCAGAAACACCCTGGATCACTCTCAGGCTGATCCAGGTTGTTCCTGAGGGTGATGCTGGGAGGTCCTTTGTGGTAGATCACCTGGGTCACCCTCATAAACACCCTGGATCACCCTCAGGCTGATCCAGGTTGTTCCTGAGGGTGATCCTGGGAGGTCCTTTGTGGTAGATCACCCTCAGGTACAGAAACACCCTCGATCACCCTCATGCCAAACCAGGTTGCTCCTGAGGGTGATCCTGGGAGATCCTTAGTGGTGGATCACCCTCAGGAACACCCTGGATCACCCTCAGGAAGACTCTAGATCACTCTCAGGATCACCCTGGATCACCTGGATTTAACCCAGGAACCTATCCCACCACAAAAACCAGGACCCTGAACAGGGGGATCCACCACTAAGAACATCACAGCTTAGGCTCAAAACGCCATGGATATTATAACCCAGGAACCCATCCCACCACAAAAACACACTAAATTTAAAGCTATTCTATGCAGCATTATTGAGAGAGACAACCTTGGGGTTCGAACCCCGTGGATATTAGCGATCGACAAGTAATACAGTAATACTAATATCCTCTAAAATTTGTACACTAAAAAAAATGATAGAAGTATATTGAATGGTTTTCAAGAAAATGCGGCTGGACGCACGGATGTAGTACGGACACACGGATGGACGGACGGATGAAACAAAAGCAATACTTCCCGAAGCTTTGCTCGGGAGCTAACAAGAAAGGCACACTAGTTTCTTCTCAGGCACATCAATATTGCCATTATTGGTAAAATATACTGTTTCTTACTTTTTTAAAATTAATTTCCATCCTAACCCCTGCCCAATTAAAAGCAAGCAGTAGGCTAACACACATTGTGTGTGTGTGTGTGTGTGTACATGTGTGTGGTGTCAAGTCAAGTCAAGTCAAGTCAGGTCAAAATCATCTTTATTGAGGGTTAAAGAATAAGCTAGCAAAGCTTTTTTTCATCCTGCCCCCTGTGTGTGCATGCATGCACGCGCATGCACACACACACACGCACACACGCACACACACACACACACACACACACACGCACGCACGCACACACACACACACACACACACGCGCGCGCGCGCACGTGCACGCACACACACACACACACACACACACGCACGCACACACACACACACACACACACGCACGCACACGCACACACGCGAACTGAAATAGTATTCAATTAATACCACTAGAAACGTCCCATCACAATCCAACATCTATACACAAACACACACGGAAAAGGCATGCATTTGCTCTACAAGTACAATGTAACTGAATAACAGTGAATTCATTAACAAATGTATGTATTTTAAGTCATTTCTTTGCATGCAGTCTGATTATGAAAACAAGCAAGAATTGCCATATATATATTATGTTGATATAATTACCACTTCAGTTTGTCTTATATTCTGCTTTACCGTAATTCCTTTAATCTTTGATCCATGACCGCTAAGTCCCTGATCCGAGACCTGGCTTTTACCACCTTTCAGTTCATGACCTGGGACTGGGAGCTTACTAAGCTCTTTGGCCTCATTCAAATTTTCTCCATGCTACAGTCAAACCTCTATTTTAACCCTTTCACCGACAACGTCGCATTTTAGCACCACAATGGTTTAACAGTCATGTCACTAATTGACTAAAAGGCATCAAATCAGGACCTGTTACCTGAAGACCCTATTTTCTTAATTTTGGGAGGTAAGGATAGGCCTAATGTTATACATGTCACAGAGGAATTCCCAATATTGCAGATACTTTTTTTCTCTACCCAGGTAAGTTTAATGGTATTTTGGGGCTGAAAATGGCTGGCGGCAAAAGGGTAAAGACTTCCAAAACGTCGGGGGGAAAATGTGTCCTAAACTGGAGGCTTATAGAATGGTACAGTAGAACCTCCCTTATAAGACCTCCCATTATAAGACTCCCTCCCACATAAGACCTACTTCTCTGAGACATTGCCCTTCTTTGTAAGTGTTAAAATTACCTCCCTTATAAGACCCCTCCCTTATAAGACCTCATTTTGGATGATTTTTGAAGGGAGGTTCCACTGTATAAGAATTAAATACTTGGTAAAGGTCAAGATGTGCCACCCCCCCTACATTTCTCGGTTAATTGTATTTTTCCGTTTTTGCCTTTCTTACCATACATAAAGCTGTATTTTAGGAACCTTTTTAGCTAATAACCTTTTTGGAATACTAACCCTATCCCTAACCCTAACCCTAACCCCCCACCCTATAAGACGGAAAAACACAACGAACCACAACTGTGACAAATCGCGGTGTACTGCAGTACATAGTGGGGGGTAGGGTTAGGTTTAGGGCTAGGGTTAGGGTTAGGGTTAGGGGGTATTATTCCAAAAAGAGAATTAGCTGAAAATGTTCCTAAAAGTAAAATACAGCTAAACTGGAGGGGTCTTAAACAGAGGTCAGTTTTATACATAAAACATAGTAAGCTACATTAATCCGTTCAAAAGAGCAGTCTTAAAATCAATAAATGAGAGGCAGTATTTTAGTTTGAGCGGAGGGTCCTATTATTAATAGAGGTTTGACTGTAGTGTACAGTGAAACCTCCCTTATAAGACCTTCATAAATCATCCAAATTGAAGTCTTACAAGGGAGGGGTCTTATAAGGGAGGTGATTTTAATACTTACATTATAAGTTACAAAGAAGGGCAATACAATGTCTCAGAGAAGTAGGTCTTATATGGGAGGGAGTCTTATAATGGGAGGTCTTATAAAGGAGGTTCCACTGTATTAACTATTACACAGCAGTTCAGTCTTAACTGCTAATGCACTTTGTCAATGTTGTGCTACTCTTTCCACGGGAGCACAACACTACTTGATCCCAACTACTTGCTGTACTAAGCAATTTATGTTAACAGAGAAGTCAACAATTCAACATTTAGGCCTACAAGATCATGCTTTCAACGGCTTGTACATGTATGGTCTTTAGTAGTGCAGTGGAAACTCCTTTATAAGACCTTCAAAAATCATCCAAAATGGGGTCTTATATTAAGTTATAAGGGAGGTAATTTTAATACTTACAAAGAAGGGCAATGTTTCAGAAAAGTAGGGAGGGAGTCTTATAAGGGAGGTTCCACTGTAATAAGGTTAAGCAATCATTGAATCAAACCTAATTAATTTGCACAACACACACAATTCATGATTAAATTTAAGCACTTCTGACACAATATAAAATATGCAAAAATGGGTCTACTCTTAGTCTTATTTTGTTTGTACATTATGCTTAATTAATAATTTTGTGCATTAATTAAATTTACTGATTACTGATGGCAGTGCAACCTGAGTCTGTGATTATGAGGAGCTGAGGAGAAAATATGGGCCCCAGAGACAGAGTCCTGAAGATTTAGATTGGACTTCATACATGTAATGTATTTCATGGTTGACAATGCAGAAAGCTTTTTTTTTTAAAACTTAGTTAATACTGAAGGAGTGCAACTAACTTTGTTTCTAAACTATAAACTATAAACAAGAGAGAGACTCAAAGAGAGAGAGAGAGTGTGAGTGTGTGCGTGTGCGTGTGCGTGTGCGTGTGTGTGTGTGTGTGTGCGCGCGTGTGTGTCACTGTGTATGTATGTCACTGTGTGCGTCACTGTGTGCATGCGTGCGTGTACACCAAATTTCTAGACCATAAGTTCTATTGTAAAGTACCTGCATAAGCCACACCACTTGAGCAAAAAGGTATTGTCTTTGTTGGTCAATTACTTCTCAAGTTGTGCGCATGGCTTATAGAATGGTACAGTGGAAGTCTGGAACCTCCCTTATAAGACCTCCCATTATAAGAATCCCTCCCACATAAGACCTACTTCTCCGAGACATTGCCCTTCTTTGTAAGTATTAAAATTACTTCCCTTATATTGTTATAAGACCCCTCCCTTATAAAATAAGACCTCATTTTGGATGATTTTTGAAGGGAGGTTCCACTGTAATAAGAATTAAACTTGGTAGAGAGGTCAAGATGTGCCACCCCCCTACATTTCTCGGTTAATTGTATTTTTCCGTTTTTTGCCTTTCTTACCATAACATAAAGCTGTATTTTTAGGAACCTTTTTAGCTAATAACCTTTTTGGAATACTAACCCCTATCCCTAACCCTAACCCTACCCCCACCCTATAAGACGGAAAAACGCAACGAACCACAACTGTGACAAATCGCGGTGTACTGCAGTACATAGTGGGGGGTAGGGTTAGGTTTAGGGCTAGGGTTAGGGTTAGGGTTAGTATTCCAAAAAGAGAATTAGCTGAAAATGTTCCTAAAATACAGCTTTATGTATGGCAAGAAAGGCAAAAACGGAAAATACAATCAACCGAGAAATGCAGGGGGTGGGTGGCACATCTTTTACCTTTACCTAGAACTTACCTTTAGAAACATGGTGTACGTGCATACACACACACACACACTTTTTATTTGACATGTGAGGATATTTTATGATGGTGAAGATTTATACTAGTTTTGACACTAAATGACAGCCATAGCTTATACTAAGTTATAGTGCACAACAAATAACAGACCTTGATAGAGTCTTACCTCCAGTTATAATATAAGACCTTCAAAAATCATCCAAAATGAGGTCTTATAAGGGAGGTGTCTTATAAGAGAGATAATGTTAATACTTACAAAGAAGGGCAATGTCTCAGAGAAGTAGGTCTTATATATGGGAGGGAGTCTTATATATTAATGGGAGGTCTCATAAGGGAGGTTCTACTGTATCTACTATCATCAATCAAAACTGTGTGAAACTTTACCCTCCATTATTTCCCAATTTGGGGGTGGCTTACAAAAATTGAAACAGGAGACTCCCCGTGGGGATACCGGGGGGGGGGGTCTTTTCGTAAAAATAGTTCCCCCACCTTCTGGAAGTTCTGTGCTTGTAACTTCCTTTAGTCTGCCACTCTCTTTGACTCTGCCTTTTTCCCTTTGCTTTCTGTCATCTACTATCTTTCTGACTTATTGGTCCATTCTCCTGCCTTTTTTCAAAAAAAATCTTCCAAAAATAATTTTTCTCTTGAGCTCCTCCGAAATCGGAATGTGTCGGCTGTACGCAGCGGGGAGACCAGTGAAAACTGAAAACCGGACACATACGTACCCTACCCATTATGGCCTTGGATCGCAGAAGAAGAAGAAACAGGAGAATGAAATCAAGTGTGTCAGCTGTGGGTTTTGGGGCGAAGGGTAGGGGGGGCTTTGAGGACAGTGGAACTAAAAATAGAAGAGATCATTAGACGGGAAATAATCAATATTTAATATATATACTACTCAACAAAAGCTAAGCACCACTTTTTCACAAGCACATTGTAAAGAAGAGGTACTTAGAGCTCTATTGTTGATCTCTGTATGCGTATACATAATTAGGCATACAAATGAGCAATTAGTGCATGTGACCAGATGTTTTGTTTTGCACATGAACTTACGTTTGCTTCTGTAGACATCCCAAGGCTTGTGTACTGAGCAATAAAATATAGGGACCGCTTAGTAAAATCATGGACTTTTGAAATGCATCCAGCATACTGATTACTGTTAATTATGGACAGTTCGTGTGTTGGTGAATGCTGTAAGTGTAACATTGTTTATGCATTAACCTTGAATGTGACGAGGGCCATTTTCACCACCTGTCCCCAATGAACAGTGTTTTGAATGCAGTTTAAAAGTCCACGATTTTACAAAATGGTCCTTATATTTTATTGCTCAGTACACAAGCCTTAAGATGTGTACATATCAGAAGAAACTATAGGTGCATGTGAAACACAACACATTTGGTCATACTCTGTGCTCATTTTCATGTCTAATTATGATACGTATGTACAGAGATTGATCAACAAAGGTTTAAACTTTAATAGTAACTCTTCTTCACAAGACCGCAAAACCAAAATGGCTGACTGAAATCATTTTATTTTTTATACACATTTAAATCAGTTATTTGTGCACCAAATACTAAAATTTCATTGCATTCGTGTTATTAGTTTTGAAGCATTAGCTCAACAAGTAACGTTACCCCCTAAGTTAACAATCACAAATCGCACACACACACACACACATCACTTCACACACACACACACACACACACACACGGTTTCCGCTCATGACGCCATTGACTTGTTTAGTTGTTAGCTATCACGGACCCATGCACTTGAGCACTAAGCAACAGCAAGCCTCCCATCAATTGTCACATTTGAGAACATGACACTCACCACTTAATTCTACCAAGTTTTAACTTAAGTTTTGGGTCCGTTCCAAAGCCCAATTATATACATGTATGGCCAAAGCAACAAGCACACCTAGAGCGTTCCAATGCCCAATTATACACATTACCTCAAAGCAACAAGCACACCCAGCTATCGGCTTGCCAACTCAACTTTCACAGTTTCAGTCCACTCACGCGCACTCTCACCTGTTGCCAAGTTCACAGAGCTCACCTGAAACGGGCAGGGCGGGGCGGGGGGGCGGGGCGATGCATGCAGCCAATGGTTCTCAAACTGGACAGCTCCGCTATGATGCATCCGGGTTGGTCACTCAGCGGCAGGTGTTCTGGTGGCCCTCCTCCTCCCCACCCCCGTCACCTCTCTTCCCTGGATGAGCAGCAGACTTGAGAGCAAGCGAACTAGTAACTGGCTTCAGGTCTCTGGATGATGGAGAAGTAACTAGTAGACCCTGCTTCGTCCAGGGGCCAGGGCCTGGCTGATGCTCAGAATGAAGGCGGTCAGCAGATTATCTTGATGGGCGAAGATCTCCATCGTTAAAGGCTGATGAGGCAGGTGGGGGACGGGTGGGGGTAGTGGGAGAACGATGGCGGGTGAGAGGGGATGAGGTGGCAGGAGGGCAAGTAGGGTAAAGGGTGTGAACAGCTGCTTTTCCATGAGTTTAAGTTTGAACATGGGATGGGGATCAGGGTTCCTCTTTTGAGTGTTGATTGTGGGTGGATGTTGACTGTTGCACATAACTCCCACATGAGAAAGAGATGAATGGTTTTGCCAAGGGAATGTGGTCCGAAGTTGAAAATAAATAATGCACACCAACACTCTGCAACTTACGTTTAGTCTATAGGATAGCAGAGAACGAGAGTAAAAGTAAACTAAAAGAAAAGGTAGGTTCTTCATAATGAAATCAATTCTAGTTTCTTATAATTCTATCTCAAGAAGGGAACCGATCGAAATTAAAATTTAAAACAATTCAAGTGTATAGATCTTAAACTGCTTTAGTGTTTACAAGATGCAATCCTGCATGCATAGTTTTATAACTGTGGATGTGCGTGGGGATCAGGAAACAATTTTCTAACTTAATCTCCACCAACCAAATTACATTTGTATTCTTTTTTTCTAAAGTATTGATTTTTTTTAAAATAAAAATAAAAAATTAAAAAGCTTACAATCATATTAATAATTTACATAAACTGATAATCATAAAAATTGTAGATTTATCAACTAAAATTCATCAAAATCATTCTGAAACGTTCCATAATCAAAGCAGCTAAATAAATTTAGAAAGTAAATAATAAAAAATAATGACAACATTCATAACAACTGATTATCATTAAAAGTTTGGAAGAAAAGTCAAATTGGGTACTGATTATAAAGATATGGACAACAAGTTCTGTGTGAAAAACCGGGAGTGAGATTCATGCAATCAAGATAATTATACACATTACATAAGGTAATATTTTACAATTCAAAGCTTGATCATTATTTTAAAAAACATTGGAATGGAAGCTAGGGAAACTCTAAAAACCAATCCAAATTCTTGTGAATAGATAAAATCAGGAAAAAAAAAAAGAGTTGTTAGCATGTTGCGATATTCTCTTTTCCCTGTAGGTAACCGTTATAACGGTTGAATTTCAAAGTCAACAAGAAAAGTGAATCAACAAGTATGTTTTTCTTCTTTGGATTTCTATCATGTCAGTTGGTTTGTTGTAACTAACAGCTCTGAATGGAGTGTCCTTACAAGACACAATGTGTATTGGTTTTCTTCCTGGTGTGTTTTTTAAATCACAGGAGGGCACTAGTACTTGTTCAGAAAGCATTGTCCCCATACTCTGAATTTAAGCTAGTTCTGGTGTGGTCTTTGTTTCACCACAGAATGGGAGCGTAGTTAACCGCAAGGTCATGCACTAGCTTCAGTGCTTTTCACCGGTGTGACTATGCAATATTGCAAGTTATGTTTTCAACACTTGTCAGCCCACTTGGACTTTGGCAGAAATGTTTGGTGATGATGGCAAGATTCCCAACATTTCCGTGAGGATTTAGGAGTAGGAGAATGGAGCCACACCAGATGGAGCGTTCTAGCCTTCTGAAGTTGGGACGTAAGCGCAGCAGTCGCCGTTAGTCACACGGTCGGTTTCAATACCAAATTGTTGGCGCTGTGGGATTGTTTCATTTTTTCCCCGTGTGGTTCTCTTTTGTCTTCTGTCAGTGAAACGCGTTCCCTTCCTCCATCTCCAGATGTCTGAACCACACTTGAATCGATGGAACCTTCTTTCTGGGTAGTTTGGACATGACGGCATGATGTAGGTCCTTTGTCATACTGTCTCCCTCTCTGTGATAGAAGTAGTTAAAGTTTGACACTATCACAGGAACTGGTAATGCAATAGTCAGCACACACAGCAATTGCCACACAGGGGAGCCCACCGTTTGCCCACCACCCCTATAGGTCTCATGTTTCCATAGCCACGTGCATAGTGACCACAGCCCACCAGAAGCATCCGGAATGCTTCTAAAGTGAGTCTGGTCAGCGTCTGCTTCAGCAAAATACACGGCAATGGAAAACAGATAACTCCTATGAAGAGGAAGAATAATCAGTAATCAGTTCTCGCATGCTGGCTTTTCAGCGGTCTGTCCGAATTGCCAGTCCTTTCGAATCCTTGGACAGCTTGAAGAATTCGAAAACACCCTCACAAGCCTGATAACTCCTTAGAATGGCCAGCGACATGGCCTGTTTATTGCTCTTGCTTCATCTGCCACAACAGTGCCCAGTGTGATAAAGTATGGAATGATGGCAAATTAATGGCAATGCAATTCATACTGTTTTTGAAGAACCCCAGTTTCTCTGGGCACGAGGCCAAACCGGACTAAACAACTAAACGGGAACCAAAGATGCAGCATGTTTCTATGATGAAAAAAGGTTCATTGAACTTGGGGATGTCATCGTCGTGCAATGACTCTCCTGTTACATTGTTGGTTGCCATCATCACTCGGTAGTGCTGAAATCAGCAAAGTTTCTAGGCAAAAAATATCACATGACAGTAAAATGATACCACAGAAAAGATATAGCAATCAGTCGGGGCGCAGTAGTAGAAGCTCTCAGGATATTCAACGAGTAACCAACCTCGCCTCTGAAACTCGTTCTGTGGAAGGTGTGTTTCTCCTCCTCCTGATGAAACCCTCATCCTCTCTGTACCTCAAAGGCATGTTCACCCAACTCGTAGACACTTGATCTCTTCAGAGAACACATCGATGGGAACATTGGACCGCTTCTTAATCGTCCTCCACTTTGATAAAAGTAGAGGATGCTCTCGGAAACTTGGCCGGTTCCTGTCGAAGAAGAGAAGAGTACACTCGTTCCGGAGAGAGTCGTAGTATCGGTTTCCTATTCTGCGGGTTGCCGAGGAGGCGTCAGGGAAATGTTGCAGGGTCTTCAGCTTCGTCTGAAGCGTAGTCCGCTGGACGTGATCACAGGACCGCTCCGCAGCAGTCTAGGTCGCTCCCGGTCGGGCCCATCCATCGTCCAGATGACATTGGTCTTCGTCGGACAGCTTGGGAAGGATCGGGGAATTGGGAAGATTAGACAGTGTGGAGCAAAGGTTCGAATAAACTGTCACGTAAGTTTGAAATGGGTCCCCATTCCCCCCAGCCCTGCCATCGCAACCTCCTTTCATGCCCGTCCACACGGGGGCCCAGACGACCGCACCCACGCTTTTGATGGTATATTCGATTATCCGTTCCCTCACGCCCCTCCCTTTTCTTTTACTCGTGTCTGTTGTTTGTCGCGAATTACCTTATTAGCTGTCATCCTATGGTGCATGTGTCTGGTCCCACCGTTTTGGTACCCCAATTTCGGGCAGAGGGTCTGTTATCGGTGAGTGGCAGGCTGATCCCCAGTCGTCTATTACTCACCATAATTTATTACTCCCACAGTATCAAACCGTACCGTGACAGATATACTTCAACCCTTTGCCTCAACTGTCTAATCTTACCAATTCCGAGATCCTTCCCAAGACGGCGTTTGCCTCCCAAAAGTGCCTTCACTTAGAAGTCGATTGTCTCGACGCGGTGTAACGCTCTATGGCGTCCATCGTGAAGATACGCAGACTCACATGATGTAGGGTTAAACAGCCTGAGTACGTAATTGATTAGAACTCGCTTGACCGCCACCCTCTACAGCTAAACTAACAGAATTGACCAGCTACCAGCCCTGGATACGACATAGCAACGCCAAACTATAGTAGCGCGTATGTGGTCTGACGTGGCCCTCTGTTATCTCTCTCTTTCCCTCCATTTTAAATGTTGTCCATCCTTCCCATCACCCTTACATTTGGTTCTACGATACATACGTCTTCCCCTACTTCTGTTGCGATTTGTATGGTTGTCATCAGTGTGATCCATAGCATGCTAGTCACACTTTTATCTATGGATCCTATGACTTCTGCATGCGTGGGTCGTGATCAACTTTTTTTTTCAGGTTGGACACGCAAACACAGTATCGGAGACGTCAGGGAACACTGAAGACCCTTGCAAAACAGCAGGCTGAGGGCCTATATACGCCCGTAGGGCAAATTAGACAGTCAATTCCGTAGAGGGTTAAGTACGAACATTTAACCCCCCACTCCACTCTTCTCCGGAAGAGTACGATTCCCGAACAGGAACCGGCCAAGTTTAGATGCCATCCTTACTTTTATCAAAGGGAGGACGATTAAGAAGGCACGGTCATGTGCCCAATCGTCAATGTGTCTCGAAGAGATCAAGTTCTACGATTGGGTGAACACAAGCTTTTGACAGGTTACAGAGAGGGGTCATGAGGGTTTCATCAAGGAGGAGGAGAAACCCCTTCCACGAACGAGTTCAGATGCGAGTGTGGTTACTCTGCGTTGAATTTCCGAGAGCCCCTTCTACTGCCGCCCGACTGATTGCCTTATCTTTCTAGTGGTATACATTTTACTGTACATTGTGAGATTTTGCCTAGAAACTTTGCCTGATTCAAGCACTACCGAGGATGAATGGCACAACAATGTAACAGGAGATTCATTGCACACCAGAAGATGACATCCCCAAGTTCAAGAACCTTTTTTCATCATAGAAACAGGCTGCATAATTTGGTTCACGTTTCGAGTTGTTAGTCCGGTTGCCTCGTGCCCAGAGAAACGGGGTTATCAAAAAACATTATGAATTTGCATGACATTGATTGCCATCATGCCATACTATTTATCACATGGGCCCACTTGTTGTGGCAGATGAAAAGCAAGAGCAATAAACAAGGCCATGTCGCTGGCCATTCTAAGAGTTCTCAGGCTTGTGAGGGTGTTTGAATCTTCAAGCTGTCCAGCATGCGAAAAGATCTGCAGATTATGGGACAGACGCTGAAAGCCAGCATGCGAGAACTGGATTACTGATATTCTTCCTCTTCAGAGAGTGATCTTGTTTTCCAGTGCAGCTGTATTTTGCTGAGCAGGACGCTGACCAGACTGTTTTTATTGAGATATTCATACACTTTTTCTCTTCTCGCGTTTTTCTTTTTCTTTTTTTTTCCCACCCCCCCCTCCCCCCTATCTTTTCCCCCCCGCTTTTTTTATTCCCCCTTCTTTGGGTACTACGGAGCTACTAGTAAGGGGCTTAGGGCTAGAGTTAGGGTTTAGGGTTAGTATGCCAAAAAGAGCATTAGACTGAAAATGTTCCTCAAAAAACACACGCTTTAGTATTTCCATCCCGTCCCCCCCCGTCCCCTCCCCCACCCCTCTCCCTTCCTTCTTTTTTTCCCCCCCTCTCCTCCTCTTCCTCCCCCCCTCCCTTCTTCCTTCTCTTTCCCTCTTTTCCCCTCTCTTACCCTTCCTTTCCCCCCCCCCCTTCACACCCTCCTTCCTCTTCCCCTTTCCCTCCCTCCCTTTTTCCCCCCCCTCTTCCCCCCCCTCCTTCTTAACCTTTCTAATCTTATATTCAAAAAAATAAGGGAGGGTGTCCTATATAAAAAAAAAAGGAGATAATGTCTAATACGTAACAAAGAAAAAGGGCCAACATGTTCTCCTGTCTCCCTTAGCCACCGTCGCAGTATGTCTTACACTAGGGCTCCACCCACAAATTGGCTATCAGCTGCACGGGAGTCCTCGTACCTTATTATTCAATGGGAGGTCTCTAATCAATGGCGGTTCTCCTGTATTTTACTATCATCAGATCAAAAACTGTTCGTTGAACTTGTCACCCTCCCATTATTTCACCACTTTGGGCGGTGTGCTCTACATAACATCTTTTTAAGACATCGAGCATTCTCGCCGACCTCGAGATTCTGGTATGGAGTTCCCGCGTGGTGTCAACTTTTGTATGTATTTGTTTCACTTTTACTGTGTGTAGAAGACATATGTGAGAGCAACATGACAACACTGTCATGAGAAGAGTTCTGGTTGTCTTTTCTGGACGTTCGCCATTATCATTCTTTCCCCTCCGGTTCGTAGCGTCAATCTTCCGTTTCGTACACCACCTTTTCGCGCGCGTGTGATCTGACTATTTATTGCTTACAGTTCCTGTTGCTCAGTAGTCTAAACCTTTAAAGTACCCCCTTCTATCACTGAGAGGGAGACAGTAATGGCAAAATGGGCCACACAGAGCATGTCCAGTCATGTCCTAAACTACCCATGTAAAAGAAGGTTCCCTTTCCCACGATTTCAGTCCTTGCGTTTTTTTTGTGTCCTTACAGCCACTTCTTATTGCGTAGTACCGCCGACGGAATACGGGACCTTTATGCTCAGTTGATACACTGACTACCGACAAGAGCGACTAAGTCAGATGACACACTACCCTCGGATGGTTGATGTTGTAACTCCCCTTTCTCCCCTGTCTGCACCCCCCCTACTCTCACTCCCACCACGCTGTCCCCACACTCCCTTCTGTTGTATTAGCGATTTATGATGCTACGTTTGGGACTACGGCGCCACTTGCCTGCTGTCCTCAACAGGAGCGAAGAAATGCCAAGTGTGTCAGCTTGAATGGGTATGCGGCGAATGGTAGGGGTGGGCTTTGAGGACAGTGAAACTAATATAAGTAGATATTAGACGGGAAATAATCATAATGATTAAATTATATATACTACTCAACACAGCTCCCCCCCCCCCCCCCGCCGTCCCCACCCCACCATCTGCAGCGGGACCCCCCCCCCAGGCTAGACCTCACCATCTCGGCTGTGCGCACTCCCTCCAATATCTGCCCCTACTTCACTATATATCCTCACGGCGAACTGGTCAAGCATTAGTAAGAAGATCGGGCCCCCCTCCCCCTAAACCTAGCCTCGAGCTCAGCCACACAATTTAGATCTTTGCCGTAGATATTGTCGACTATAGCGCGTAGCATGTAGCAAGACCTCCACAGTATGCGCCATGTTATATGTCTGTGACCCAGCTTGTTATTATCCCCCTGCCCTTCCGTTTGATAACTACGCAGGAGCCCTCCAGGACTTGTGTAGAGAAAAAAAACAAAAAAAAAAAAATCAATAAGGTTCCCATTCTTACGGCAAATCCTGGACTTTTGACCTTCAACATCACCCATCCTTGACCTCCTTTCCTTATTAGACCGATTTCTATGATGTAGTTTAATTGTAAACAGTATTTTTGCACCAATGTGTACACCCTAGTCACCACCGTGGAAAAGCACTGAAGCTAGTGATGACCTTGCGGTTTAACTAGCGCCATTCTGTGGTGGAAACAGAAGGTCACTCTTTTATCTGCCTACCCACCCCTTAGACGTCTGTATGCCTTAAATTCAGAGTATGGGACAATGCTTTCATGAACAAAGTAAAATAGTGCCCTACTGTGATTTAAAAAAACCCACAGCAGGAGAAACAATACTACCATTGGGTCTTGAAGAGGACACTCTCATTCACAGAGCTGTAGTACAACAAAAAACAATCGACATGATAGAAAATCCCAAAAGAAAGAAAAACATACTTGTTATTCACTTTCTTGTGGACTTTGAAATTCAACCGTTTATACCGGTTACACTTACAGGGAAAAGAATATCGCAACTGCTAACTCTTTTTTTTTTCATGATTTTATCTATTCACAAGTTGGATTGTAGAGTTCCCTAGCTTCATTCCCAATGTGTTTTTAACATAATGATCAAGCCTTTGAATTGTAAAATATGACCTTTGTAATGTTGTATAAGTATTTTGATTGCATAGGAATCAGCACCCAGGTTTCACAGAACTTGTTGTCAAGAGCTTTATAATCGGTACCCAATTTGACTTTCTCCAAAATTTTAATGATAATCATTTGTTATAATTATGTCATTATTGTTAATTTACTTTATAAATTTATGTTAGTGCTGATTAGGTGGAATTTCAGATGATTTGATGATTTTAGTTGATAAATCTACAAAGTTTTATGATTATCAGTCTTAACTAGTAAATGATTATATGATTGTAGCTTTTTATTTTTTTATTTTATTTTAAAAAAAATCAATACCTTTAGAAAAAAGAAGACAAATGTAATTTGTTGGTGGAGAAATAAGTTAGAAATTGTGTTTTTCCTGATCCCGCCCATCCACAGTTATAAAACTATGCTGCCAGGATTGCATCGGTAAACACGAAAAGCATTTTAAGATCTATACACTTGAATTTGTTTTTAAATTTACATTTCGATCTGTCCCTTCTGAGATAGAAATTCTACGAAAACTAGAATTGAATTTCATATGAAAGACATACCTTTTCTTTGAGGTTTACTTTTACTCTCGTTCTCTTGCTATCGATAGACTAAAATAAGTTGCAGGGGTGTGTGCATTATTTATTTCAAACCGGACCAACATTCCTTGGCAAACCATCATCTCTTTCCATGTGGGAGTTATGTGCAACAGTCAAACATCCACCCCAATCAAAACTCAAAGAGGAACCTGATTTCCCCCCATCCCATGTTCAAAACTTAAACTCAGGAAAAGCAGCGTTCCACCCCCTTTACCGTACGTCGACCTATGCCACATTCATTCCACTCTCACCCGCCATCGTTCTCCCACTACCCCCAACCCGTCCCGCCACCTGCCTCATCCGCCTTTAACGATGGAGATCTTTGCCCATCAAGATAATCTGTGACCGCCTTCATCTGAGCATCAGCAGGCCCTGGCCTGGACGAAGGCAGGGTCTAATAGGTTACTTTCTCCATCATCCAGAGACTGAAGCCAGTACTAGTTTCTGCTGTCTCAAGTCTGCTGCTCATCCAGGGAAGAGAGGTGACGGGGGTGGGGAGGAGGAGGGCCACCAGAACACCTGCCGCTGGAGTGACCAACCCGGATGCATCATACGAGCTGCCAGTGAGAACCATTGGCTGCCCATGCATCGCCACGCCCCGCCCCGCCCTGACCTGCCTCCCCCCATTTCAGGTGATCTGTGAACTTGGCAACAGGTCGAGAGTGCGCCGTGAGTGGACTGAAACTTGAAAGTTGAGTTGAAGCTGATAGCTCGGGTGTGTTGTTGCTTTGAGGTAAGTGTATAATTGGGCATTGGAACGCTCTAGGTGCGCTGTGCTTTGGCCATACATGTATATAATGGGGCTTGGAACGGACCAAAACTTAAGTCAAAAACTTGGGAGACTTAAGTGGTGAGTGTATGTTCTCAAAGTGACAATTGATGGAGGCTTGCTGTGCTTAGTGCTCAAGTGCATGGGTCCGGTGATGCTAACAACTAAACAAGTCAATGCGTCATTAGCGGAAACCTGTGTGTGTGTGTGTGTGTGCGTGTGGAGTGGTGTGTGTGTGTGTAGTCCGGTGTGTTGTGTGAGAAGTGAGTGTGTGGTGTACATGAGGTGTGTGTACATGTATGATATGCGTGTGTGGTCTGTGTACTGTATACATGTGTTGTATCACTGTATGTTCCAGTTTGCCTCTCCCAGTCTCAGGATTATATAAATTTACTTTTTTCTTTCTTTGGAATCTTTGTAAACCTCTACACAAAATCACTTCAACATTATTATAGGATGGTGTATTTCCACTTTTCCACTTCCAGCATGAAGATTGTTCAGCCTTAGGCTGATTTTAGACTTTTTGAAAGAGGGGAAAGAAAATGGTTTACTGAAACTATGGCGACCCAGAAGTGGGGGGGGGGGGGGGGGGGGGGGAGCATACGTATCTGCCATTCATGATTCAGCAACACCTTGTTTAGTTTAAAAGCAGTCTTGTGAAGAAGAGTTACTATTAAAGTTTAAACCTTTGTTGATCAATCTCTGTACATACGTATCATAATTAGACATGAAAATGAGCACAGAGTATGACCAAATGTGTTGTGTTTCACATGCACCTATATATTGTCTTCTGTAGACATATCAAGGCTTGTGTACTGAGCAATAAAATATAGGGACCATTTTGCAAAATCGTGGACTTTTAAACTGCATTCAAAAACACTGTTTATTGGGGACACGTGATGAAAATGGCCCGCTCTCAGTCCACATTCAAGGTTAATGCATAAACAATGTTACACTTACAGCATTTCACCAACACACGAACTGGGGGTTTTTCCCCCCCCCCCCCCCACCCACCCCCCCCCCCCCCCCCCCCCCATAATTAACAGTAATCAGTATGCTGGATGCATTTCAAAAGTCCATGATTTTACTAAGCGGTCCCTATATTTTATTGCTCATTACACAAGCCTTGGGATGTCTACAGAAGCAAACGTAAGTTCATGTGCAAAACAACATCTGGTCACATGCACTAATTGCTCATTTGTATGCCTAATTATGTATACGCATACAGAGATCAACAATAGAGCTCTAAGTACCTCTTCTTTACAATGTGCTTGTGAAAAAGTGGTGCTTAGCTTTTGTTGAGTAGTATATATATTAAATATTGATTATTTCCCGTCTAATGATCTCTTCTATTTTTAGTTCCACTGTCCTCAAAGCCCCCCCTACCCTTCGCCCCAAAACCCACAGCTGACACACTTGATTTCATTCTCCTGTTTCTTCTTCTTCTGCGATCCAAGGCCATAATGGGTAAAGTACGTATGTGTCCGGTTTTCAGTTTTCACTGTTGTCCCCGCTGCGTACAGCCGACACATTCTGATTTCGGAGGAGCTCAAGAGAAAAATTATTTGGAAGATTTCTTTGAAAAACAGGCAGGAGAATGGACCAATAAGTCAGAAAGATAGTAGATGACAGAAAGCAAAAGGAAAAGGCAGAGTCAAAGAGAGTGGCAGACTAAAGGAAGTTACAAGCACAGAACTTCCAGAAGGTGGTGGAACTATTTGTACTCCGAAGACCCCCCCCCCCGGTATCCCCACGGGGAGTCTCCTGTTTCAATTTTTGTAAGCCACCCCCAAATTGGGAAATAATGGAGGGTAAAGTTTCATCACAGTTTTGAATTGCTTATTATGGTAGATACAGTGGAACCTCCCTTATGAGACATCCCATTAATTAATATAAAGACTCCATCCCATATATAAGACCTACTTCTCTGAGAACATTGCCCTTCTTTGTAAGTATTCATTTTACCTCCTTTATAAGACCCCTCCCTTATAAGACCTCATTTTGGATGATTTTTGAAGGCACTTATATTATAAATGGAGGTAAGACTCTATCAAGGTCTGTTATTTGTTGTGCACTATAACTTAGTATAAGCTATGGCTGTCATTTAGTGTCAAAACTAGTATAAATCTTCACCATCATAAAATATCCTCACATGTGAAATAAAAGTGTGTGTGTGTGGTGTATGCCACGTACAACCATGTTTTCTAAACGGTCCGTTCTCGGTCAAGGTAAAGATGTGCAACCCCCCTGCATTTCTCGGGTTGATTCGTATTTGTCCGTTTTTGCCTTTCTATGCACAAACATAAAGCTGGTGTTTTATGGACCATTTTCAGCTACTTCTCTTTTTGGAATAATAAACCTAACCCTAACCCTAGACCCTAAACCTAAACCTACCCCCCACTATGTACTGCAAGTACACCGCGATTTGTCACAGTTTTGTGGGTTCGTTGCGGTTTTTTCTTTCCGTGGTATACAGACTAGGGTTAGGGCTAGGTATAGGATTAGGGTTAGTATTCCAAAAAGGTTATTAGTTAAAAAATGGTTAATTAAATACAGCTTTTTTTATTGGTAATAAAGGCAAAAACGGGAAAAATACACTAAAAGCGAGAAATGTAGGGGGTGGCACATCTTGACCTTTACCAAGTTTATTATTATTACAGTGGAACCTCCCTTCGAAAATCATCCAAAATGAAGTCTTATTTTATAAGGGAGGGGTCTTATAACAATATAAGGGAAGTAATTTTAATAATTACAAAGACGGGCAATGTCTCGGATAAGTAAGGTCTTATAAGGGAGGGATCTCTATAATGGGAGGTCTTATGAATGGAGGTTCCAGACTTCCACCTGTACCATTCTATAAGCCATGCGCACAACTTGAGAAGTAATTGACCAACAAAGACAATACCTTTTTGCTCAAGTGGTGTGGCTTATGCATCGCAGGTACCTATTTCTCCACTCTTACTCTCTTAAATAGAACTCCCCCCCTTCTCTCTCTCTCATCCCTTCCCTTATACCTCCACTTCCCCACCCCCCCCCTTACTCCCCTCTGCGTTCCCCATCTGTCTTAGGAAATTGCGCTGTACACGCACGCATGCAACACTTAGTGACGCACACCAGGGGACATACATACACCAGTGACACAGACACGCAAAAAAGCAGACGCGTGCACACGCAACACGACAGCCACCACGACACACTTCACACCACCACTCTCGGCTCTTTCTCTTTCTTTGAGTCTCATCTCTTGTTTATAGTTTATAGTTTAGAAACAAAGTTAGTTGCACTCCTTCAGTATTAACTAAGTTTCCCCAGTCTTCACACACACCACAAACACGCTCCCTCCTCAGCATTGCCTCCAACCATGAAATACATTAACACGCTATGACGTACCACATCTAAATCATTCAGGGCACTATGTCTCTGGGGCCACATTACACACTTCTCACACCAAGCTCCTCATAATCACAGACTCAGGTTGCACTGCCATCAGTAATCAGTAAATTTAATTAATGCACAAAATTATTAATTAAGCATAATGTACAAACAAAATAAGACTAAGAGTAGACCCATTTTTGCATATTTTATATTGTGTCAGAAGTGCTTAAATTTAATCATGAATTGTGTGTGTTGTGCAAATTAATTAGGTTTGATTCAATGATTGCTTAACCTTATTACAGTGGAACCTCCCTTATAAGACTTGGAGGACCATCCCATGCATACTTTTCTGCAACACAACATTGCCCTCGTTCTTTGTAAGTATTAAAATTTACCCTCCAAAAGTCCCTTATATCATAACACTTAGTGACATATGCCCACCTCACCCCATTTTTGGATGATTTTCATTGAACGGTCTTAAAAGGGATTGTTCCACTGCACTACTAAAGACCATACATGTACAAGCCGTTGAAAGCATGATCTTGTAGGCCTAAATGTTGAATTGTTGACTTCTCTGTTAACATAAATTGCTTAGAACAGCAAGTAGTTGGGATCAAGTAGTGTTGTGCTCCCGTGGAAAGAGTAGCACAACATTGACAAAGTGCATTAGCAGTTAAGACTGAACTGCTGTGTAATAGTTAATACAGTGGAACCTCCTTTATAAGACCTCCCATTAAAAGACTCACTCCCACATAAGACCTACTTCTCTGAGACATTGTACTGCGCACCCTCTCTTGCTAACTTGTATAATTGCACTAAGCGTATTAAAAAATCACCTCCCTTCTATAAGACCCCCTCCCCTTGTAAGACTTCAATTTGGTATGATTTAATGAGAGGTCTTATAAAGGGAGGTTTCACTGTACACTACAGTCAAAACCTCTATTAATAATAAGGACCGTGTACCCTCTCCGCACTCAACTATAAATACGACCTCTGCACTTCTCATTTATATGATATTGCTTTACGACATGCTTCTTAGATTTTAAGACGGATAATACATGTAGGAATAAATACACTTATGTTTTATGTATAAAAGACTGACCTTCTGTTTAAGACCCCTCCAAGTTAATAGCTGTATTTTACTTTTAGGAACACTATTTTTCAGCTAATTCCTCTTACTTTTATAAGGAAACTAACCCTAATCCACTAACAACCATAGCCCCTAAATACCTAACCCTAACCCCCCCACTATAGTATACCTGGCATGTACACCAAAGCTGAGCGATTTAGTCCGATAGTGTTGTGTGGTTCGTTGTGTCATTTTTTCTTTCCGTCTTATAAGAGTGGGCGGGTAGGTATTAGGGTGTTGCAGGATAGGGTTTGCGAGCTTAGTATATCCCAAAAGGTTGTATTAGGCCTAAACTAAAAAAGGTTCCATAATAAACACTACAGCTTATATTGAGTATGGTATTGGTAGAGAAAGGCAACAAATAACGGGGAAAAAACAATTAACCGAGAAATGTAGGGGGGGGTGGCACATTCTTTGACCTCTACCAAAGATTTAAATTCTTAGTACAGTGGAACCTCCCTTATAAAAAATCATCCAAGAATGAGGTTCTTTATAGAGGGAGGGGTCTCTATATAAGGAAGGTAATTTTAACACTTACAAAGAAGGGCAATGTTTCAGAGAAAGTAGGTCTTAATGGATGATGAGGGAGTCTATATAATGGGAGGTCTTATAAGGGAGGTTCCACATGTAATACCATTCTATAAGCCTCTCAGTTTAGCGACACATTTTCCCCCCGACGTTTGGTAAGTCTTTTAACCCTTTGGCCAATGCTGCCAGCCATTTTCAGCCCCAGAATACCATTAAACTTACCTTGGGTAGAGAAAAAAAGTATCTTGAACAATATTTGGGAATAAAAAAAGGGGCAATTCCTCTGTGACATGTATAAACATTAGGCCTATATCATTACCTACCAAAAATGATAAGAAAATAGAGGTCTTCAGGTAACAGGTCCTGATTTGAATGCCGTTTTTAGGTCCAATTTAGTGACAGTGACATGTAAACCATTGTGGTGCTATAAAATGCGACGATTAGGCGGTGAAAAGGTTAAAATAGAGGTTTGACTGTAGCATGGAGAAAATTTGAATGAGGCCAAAGAGCTTAGTAAGCTCCCAGTCCCAGGTCATGAACTGAAAGGTGGTAAAAGCCAGGTCTCGGATCAGGGACTTAGCGGTCATGGATCAAAGATTAAAGGAATTACGGTAAAGCAGAATATAAGACAAACTGAAGTGGTAATTATATCAACATAATATATATGGCAATTCTTGCTTGTTTTCATAATCAGACTGCATGCAAAGAAATGACTTAAAATACATACATTTGTTAATGAATTCACTGTTATTCAGTTACATTGTACTTGTAGAGCAAAATGCATGCCTTTTCCGTGTGTGTTTGTGTATAGATGTTGGATTGTGATGGGACGTTTCTAGTGGTATTAATTGAATACTATTTCAGTTCGCGTGTGTGTGTGCAGTAGTGCAGTGTCGTGAAATTGTGAGATGTGTAGTGTGTGTGCGGTAGCAGTGAGTGTGGAATGTATGTTAGTGTGCCGCGACGACACGTTAGTGTGTGTGTTAAGCAGCCATGTCCGTTATAGATTAGCGTGTTGACAAGCTTTCAATAATACCCCACTAGCAGTCAGCGTGCGTGTGTGTGTCGGTGTGTGCGTGCGTGCGTGTGTGTGTGTGTGTATGTGTGTGTGTTGTATGTGCGTAATGCTAGTGCGATGTGGTGTGTGTGCATAAGCGCGCGTGCATGCATGCACACACAGGGGCTGCAGAGATATAGAAAAAAAGCTTTGCCTACTGGTCTTATTCTTTATTAACCTCTCAATAAAGATGATTTTGACCTAGACTTGACTTGACTTGTGACCATGATCACACACACACGCATGTACACACACACACATCACATCACAATGTTTTTAGTTCAAGAGACCATAGAACTGCTTGCCTTGCTTAATTCGGGCAGGTAGTTAAAGATGGAAAGTTACTATTTCTTAAAAACATAGTAAGAAACAGTAGACTATTTGACCAATAATGTGCAATATTGATGTAGCCTGAGAAGAAACTAGTGTGCCTTTTCTTGTTAGCTCCCAGAGCAAAGCTCATTCGGGAACGTATTGCCTTTGTTTCATCCGCTCCCGTCCATCCTGTGTCGATGTATGTTGTATCCGTACTACCATCCGTAGCGTATCCTGCAACCAGCGGACCGCAATTTTCCTTGAAAACCATTCAATATACTTCTATCATTGTTTTTTTAGCACTGTATCAATATCATGATCTAGTAGCCAGGCTTAAATAGTATTGGTAATTATTGCTGTATTATTACTCTTGTCGATCGCTGAATATCACGGTGGTTCGAGTGTATTAACCCCTAAGCATATGTCTCTATGTCAATAATGCTGCATGCATAAATGGAATAGCTTATAAAAATTAGTGGTCCGTTTTAGTGTTGGGATTGGTGTTAACTTGTTGTAATAGTAATCCATGCGCTGCTTTGAGCTAGCCCTAAGTGTGATGGTTTTCTTAGTTGAGATCAACTTGTTCATCGGGTCCTGGTTTTAAATCAGGTATAGGTTCCTGGGTTTACGAATACAGGTGTCCAATGTGATCTGTGTGATGATCAGATAGTCCTCCTGATGGTAGATCCTAGGTGATCCTGAGGGTGATTCCACGCTAACGATGTCCCAGGATCACGCTAGGAGCACCTATCAACTATGATATTGAGGGGTGACATTCGACGGGCCATGTTTCTTGTACCGAGGTAAGATCTACCACTAAGGCCTCCCCCATGATCAACCTCAGGCCACTGAAGCCTAGTGTGATTGGTTGTATGAGGTAGCAGTTGATGTACCGTGGACCCCTCCCCAGCATAGTCTTCATTGATCACCTGAGAGTGAGTGTGTGTTTTAATGTTGATCCAGGTGATCTACCACTAAAGGAGGTTCAGATCACCCTCAGGAACAACCTGGATCAGCCAGAGGGTGATACCAGGGTGATTTTGACGCTGACCCAGATGATCTAGAACAAAGGAGTCTCCCAGCATGAAGGTCAGGAACAACCTAGGTAGAGCTCTAGAGCCTGGTTATCGATGGTTTTCAGTACAGCGTTGAGTGGTGATCTCCCACTAAGACTCACTGGACCATCTGGAGAGCACACTGATATTGGAATTCAGCATGTGAGATGAATTACGAAGGAGTCGTAATATCTGTGTGTATCTACACTGAGGACCTCCCAGAGCATCAACCACTAGGAACATACCTTTGTTGAATTAGCATGAGGTCTGGTGATCGATGGGTTTCGTGTACATGACGGCCCGTGATCGATGGTTTGGTTCTCTCGCTTCACCTAGAGATTGATAGTGCAGAGGGTACTCCAGGCCTGACGGTCACTACGAGGTTCGACTGAATCCAGGTCCGCAGTCCACCTACAAAGAGGACCATCAGCTGGCGTAAGCCCTCACGCCAGCAAAGAGACTGCCTGAATGAGCCAATTACTCTTTTAGGGATGATGCAGAGGGTAAATCCAGAGCTGTTTACATGAGCGGTAGGATCCATGGTGATCTAAAAAAAAAAAAAAAACAGAAACCACTAGGATCATCCACATAGATCACCCATCAGAGAAGCATGCAGACTCAGTAATCAGCCTGAGAGGGAGGGGTGGAGATCACTGACCACTATAGGACCACTCCTCAGGCATCACCGGTACTCTCTGATACACCTGGTTGACGCACTCACGCCTTCAAGACCTCGAGGGATCCGGTGATTGCAGACCAGAGTAAATCCATGCTAGTTGCAAAGGGTGCATCCCAGCCTACATGGATCACTCCTCTAGCAACAATCTGCGAGTTACGCTCCAGACAACCTAGGATCAGCATGAAGCGTGATGAGACTCAGGGAGGTCGTATGTATCCAACATACTAATCCAGGTGATCCACAGGTGAGTCACCACTAATAGAGCAGCCTGGATACCCCTCAGGAAGCACCTGGATCATGCCTGAGGGTGATCTGCATAGGTTCCATTTCTTTTTGTTCATATTTCCTCGAGGAAAGACTACAGCAGATACATAGGTGTGATCAGTGATTCACCACTAAGGAGGACACCCTTGGGATCCCCCCACCCCATCAGGAACAACCTGGATCAGCATTTAATTCCAGTTTTAATGCAAGTAATCACGATTTTAAAATGAAAATAGGTGTATACACCCAAAAGACGCAAGCAGGACCTGGGTTAAGATGTGAATGGAAGAGGTTATACGGTGATTTGGTAGGGGTATTGCTGCTAAGTTGATATCGGGACATGTCTAGCCTGAGAACGAGGGACAGAAGAGACATTACACTGTAGCTGGTCACTCGGGCGATACCATATTGTTTCAATGCCGCATTCGGGAATATTCCTTTTATCTGTACTTTGCAATTTCAATCTGACATATATACCGCCACTTCACAGCTACATAACACACACACACTTACACAGCACGAGACATTGCATAAACTCTCTACTTTCTCAGACACACAAACACCATTCACACACCACACAAACAACACACACACACATAACACCACACACACACACACATCACAAGCACACACACACACACAGAACCCAGAACACTACAACTAAAAAATATCACACACAACCCACATCACACACAGCCATCACAGAACAACACACACATGTAGCATAGTATTCCATCTAGAATTGAAAACCACGTATTCGCTGCACATATCTAAGGTAAAGTAGATGTAAGGCACTTATGAGCTTTAATATTAAAGGTGATCGCACCACTAACCACGGTGTTCAAAATGCACTACGGTATTTCACAGAAGTCTATGCTCAGGCTCCTCTTAATAAGCTAGGTACATGCGAATACTAAGAAACGAACTTAACATAGAGACGTTCACCTATGACACATTATGAGCGAGTGCAGGGTCTTTAAGCTAAAAAGAACAAGAAAAGTGAAATAGTACATGCACCAGAACATGTTGGATTACTATAGTTATTAGCTGTGCTACTGGTGGATTGATTGTATTTACATAAAAGCAGAGAGTTTAGCTGATATCTAAGGCCAAGTTCACTAAAGTGAGGTTCCATATGGTGACAGAGGTCAAGAGGTCTAAGGAGCCTGAAAATGCATAATGCCTACTGCAAGCTCGAATTGACTACATCACATTGTATCAAAGAGACTCATCATAGTCCTTATTTATGCTAGATAATTAAAGTACATCTCCGTATGCAAATATAGCATAAGTGTAGAATCATGCATCAGGACAAAAAACATAAACGCCCACAGAGGATTATTTTGTATTTATAACTAGATAAACGAGGGTGATAACATTTTATTTCAAGCGAGAGTTAAGCTACAAAAAGAGTCTGCTACAACAAAGGGGATATAAAAGATGCTCAGATCACCAAAGGGTGTCATCAATCTTGGTGAGATGGAATGAGAGACGAGATGAAAACTGACAGATTGACTACGAATATTTATATGCCACTAAGAGAATTAAATATGCTGCATGTAGTAATACCCTAGCCGGCTGTATTTTATGGTCAGAAGAGATAGGAGAGTTGGGGGGAGAGGAGGAAAAAGATAAAAAGTAAGAAATAGTTCTATAATTTACCATTGATGCTACGCCTGAGAAGAAACTAGTGTGCGCTTATCGATAGTACGAGAAACGTGCAAAGACAGTAGTTCAATCCAAAAGTTTCAACTAGTGAAAATGCTTGTTCACAATGATAATCGGAACAAACAATGATTGTGACCGGATGAGCGACTGCTTCAGAAATAATAGTAACCTACCTCTGGCTGTGTTTCAGGCTCGGTCTGTATCAGCATCACTAGTTCAGCGCTGACATTTGCTTATCTAGGACAGGATGGATGAAGGATGCGGCGCCAACCCTTCACTGGCAAATCCTCGCAACACGCCACACCACAGGAATCCACAGGGACGATAATCACTTTGCGAGGAGACAGATCAGATCCACTTTGCGCTGACACGCCTACCATCCTGACAACCGGGTGACGATGGGAAGATAGCCTCCCATGGGTCTAACGCGGCCACTGCCACACTCCAACTTCTTTGCTTCTGCTGATGTCCCATCTGTGACCACTTCTTCAGTGCTTGCATCAGTCAAGTCACATCCTAGGCGTGTGCGTACACCCATCATCGCTACCCGATTCCAAGGTTTCTGGTGGCCATCATTTTCACATCAGGGTGTGTTGCTGGCAGGCTTGGAATGAGAAAGAGCCGGTGCCCCAGTTAGTTTGTGTGAGAGGTGGTCAAGACGTGGGTGTCCATGAACAGGCTTAGTTTTATCTCGTAATTCAGTCACAGATCTTCATAGTGGTCAGCATTAGTTCTTTTGAAGGCATTTATCATTTTTAACATCTCTGCCTTGTGTTGTTTTTGTTTTTTTCTCCTCCGTAAGATCTTTTAAATATTTTGTTCCATTGTTAGTGCGTGTGTGTGTGTAGGTAAGTGTGTGTGTTGGGCGAGAACGTCCGTGTGTCAGCTTTGTCATTCTATCGCTGTACGAATGTGTGTTTTGTCTAGAATTTCATCACGAAAAAAGCTTGTTGCGTCATTTCCTGTTAAAGTTTCTACATGTGTCCTCGTTCGTTGCTTTCGTCTGCCATTAACAGCACATGGCTTATCACTTTTGGGGGTCAGCTATTCTATGACATGCACATTTAATCGTTATGCTCGTGGAGAAACTTTTTCACTGACACGTCTCATGCCCCTCAAAGTACTTCACTCCTTGCCCTGAGCCAACAACTGGACCTGGATTAGCTACGACATTATGTGTCTTCAGTGACGTCGTATGACCATGGCCGTTGCGTTTACAGTCAGCTTGGTCATGGTTGTTGCTGCAGTATTGCTGCACGAGGCCAGAGTAGGTGATTAGTAGTATCATGCACAGCTAAGCTCCTATTGGTGATAGGTAGTGCGATACGTAGGACGCGTGGTTCTATACGGCTCGGTCAACTCAAGCGGGGTCCAAGGTGTGTGTTCTTCATGGGATGTGAGTGAGAGCAAAAAAAATAGGGCTATGTCGTCTTCTCCTCTAGATGTATACTTACGTGCCGAGTACATGGTCGTGCTAGGCAGTCGCTAGAGGCCCTCGCTGCCTCGTTAACAAGGTCTGTTTTCATCAAGTAATGGCCGATATGACAACCAACATTGGCCAAGCGAACTTGAGATGTGCATTCCAGGCCACCGGCTAGAGTCTCACAGCTTCACAATCGATAGACTTTGCTTGCCCGTTTCTCTCTATTCGCCGCTCTTGTAGACATGTGCCGGCCCTTTGCCGTTTCAAACTTTACATCTGTCTGTTGCATACTCATTCTAGACCGATCCCTCTTTTGCTATCCAACAGTATGTTTCTACTCTTCAATGGTCGTACAGAGTAGTGACCCGTCGGTCGTCGGGCAAAATCACTGAGGACAGCCGGTTCACTTTGCATTGGATTGTTTGTTATTGTTACTATGTTAGCTATGGTGGTGATCTGTGACTTTATGCAATTTCTTGTTGTTGATCTTTCTGCATTTTGTTGTTTTATTCCTTTTACCCCTTTCTCTCATCAAAAGACTCAGGGCAAACAAAACAATGTCAATGTATATTTTTTCAGAACCATATGCACAGGGGTGGGCTGCATGGCTTCTCGTAGCAGGCTCTCGTTTCACTAAGCACTGATGAAAAGAAAGACAATTCCATGTACCGAGAACAGAGTTCTGCAAATGGCCAAACTGAACAAAACCAAACATGCATAATTCAGAAGCTGAGTTTCGAAGCAAGCGAGAGTTTTCAATTGAAGGCGGAGAGAAAGAAACAGGAGGGGTGGGAGATGGATAGAGGTGGGAGTAGGGTGTGGGGCTGTGGAGGGGGCTGAGCTGGAAGATCTCAGCAAAAACAAAAGAAGGAAAAACGAACAGTGGGAACCCGAGAAAGAGATAGCGTGAGCGAAGCAAAGTAAAGAGCCCATGTTCTTGTAATGCATCCAGGGAGTGTGGTCCTTGCTTGCCTCTGGCCATCCTGCCGTATTGAGTCTCAGAGACCAGTCGGGTTCTGTTCAAAGCTCTAACAGTGCTCTGAATAAGACTGCTGATTGGAGAGCTACACTACCTGTCACTCTCAAATGTATGCCCGACACAGGATGATACAGTTAATGGCACTTAAAAAATGCTCTTTATTTTACTAAAAGCCTAGCTGGAAACGATTACTTACGTATGGGTACCTAAACCAGGAATTTCAAAATTATGAAGAGGGCGAAAATTTGGTTTTTTGCGGTATTTTGAAGAATGAATTAAAAACGTGCATGTTTGTAATTATTGTTTAAAAGTGAAATGAGCCATTGACATTCTAAAGATCTAAAGCTATCGTGAATATGCCTACATGTGGGGCAGGTTGCTTAGAATAAAAAACGTGCTCAGACCAAAATGCAAGCATTGTTGATTTGATGGATGCAAATACAAAGGAAAAGAGTAAATAAATGCTGTTTGTAAGTTTGGTTCATTTGCAGAGGTTTGATCATGAAAACCCCCAACAACTGTATGGTTGGAACGAGAGCAGAAATGCAGAGCACGGGAACGATGCATAGGGTATCGCTGCAGACGATCAATCGGTGATTTTATTTTATTTCTTGTACTTCATTTATCACCATTTCTGTCTTCGAAAACTGCGTCATCGCTCTCACTCAGTCATCACATCAGTTTGTACATACTCTCCTCACTATGTGCAAAATCCATTCGTTTGATGTGTATGATAAGACTTGTGGTGGTGCAAAAGCGCGTCTCTCGAACTTTGGGACTGACGGCCACGTGAACTGCGAGTGGAACGATTGCCGCTTTTCCGCCTTCTTCCAGAACAGTCAATGTATGAACAATGGAACTTTCGGGAACTGTTCACTCGTGAGCCCATGGTTCAACAAGCATGTTCCTGGTGGTATATTTTTTCTCCTTTTTGGGGGTTAAAAAATTATTGAAGTGTTTGTTATCCATTATTAGGGTGCCGTTGCAGTATGCATCAAACCCTGTTGCAAATGATTTTAACTTTTTTTTCCCTGCGCACATCCCCTCCTTCCATGTTCTATTGAGTTAGACATATGTTGCCACTCCTGTGTGTGCAACTTCTAGTTTTCTCCTCATTACCCTGACAAAACGTGCTTGGAGAGTAAATTGATTTTTTTTTTTTTTAATGTTATCCTTCTCTTCTGCAGGTTTAAAGACAGTGCAGAACTTTCCACATTATTTGGCTTGGCCTCAGAAATCCTAACAATTCATGTCAGTTTTGTATGTAGGGTACTGAATGCGCGTAAATCGTTTTCTAAGTCATATTCTTAGTGCATAGGGATGTAGTTTGCACCCAATTGTAGGGGTGCACTCCGCTCCCCCAAACCCTCTCCTTTCTTGAGGACACCCCCCCCCCCCCCACCCCCCCCCACCCCCCCCCCCCCCCCCCCCCCCCCCCCCCCCCCCCCGATTAGTTCTCAGTGGGTTGCCATTCTAGAATGCTCGTTAGAAATGAAGTAGGATAGTGTGTTTGTTTGACTTGGTTTACATGAAAGGGTAGCGTGAGCAAGGGGAGAATACTGTACTGGTACTTGTAATGCCTAAAGAGTAAACTTTTAAACTCCTAGTATGTCCAACGTTCATTGGGAAATGCTGGTTTAGTAAGAGAAACAAAGGTCTTTGTTTTGGTAGAGTGCAAGTATAAAAATTTTTGTGTGGTAATTTAGGGCTTTGAGAAAAATGGATTTGATTGAATAATATTGTATAATGTTTTTGTTTCTTGGCTAAAAACTATTAAAGCCAGGTATTCTGGTTTATTTTCTAGCCGTTTCACTTTGAAGGTCAGTTAACGTCGCGTATCGGTTTCGCCTGTACCGCTAAGACGGGCCGAACAAACAAACCAAGGTATAAACAAAAATGATGTTCCTGAATCACTGTATTAGCCAAAGGCGAGAACGCGATCAGAATAATAATTTAAAAAAGCGTTTCACTTTCCACACCATTTCGCTTTTTTAGCAGAAGTAGGGCATGTATCATTAGTGGGTGTGGTCTTATCAGAGGAGTAAAAACATTTATTTTCTGCATTGCATAATTTTACATTAATGATGGCACAGTTTTGACTTAGTACTGTTCAGGATTACTAATATAATATAATTGGATAATTTATATAACAATGACAGTGGTAGTTTATATTTAGTCGATGTTAATCTTATGTTACCCCTGCAGTGTCGCCTATTAGCTGCGCATGTTGCATCTTTAATTCCTGCAAAATTCG
The DNA here is from genome assembly GCA_017654935.2 of Phymorhynchus buccinoides. Lineage (NCBI taxonomy): Eukaryota > Metazoa > Mollusca > Gastropoda > Neogastropoda > Raphitomidae > Phymorhynchus > Phymorhynchus buccinoides. The sequence goes on from CM065701.1 coordinate 39,032,240, forward strand.
CTACTTGGTGCTGACGTATACGTTGGCGGCAAGAGTACTGAAGCATATTTATGAAGACGTATTTATACGTCATCGGCCACTGAAGAGGTTAGACCATTCAAACTTGCAAACTATCTATCATGAATGAAGCGGTTGTATATTTTGAGATATCAAATATGTTAAGTTTGATTGTGGTACATTTCTTTTGTTTTTTGGTTAAGATAATCTTACAGTGGTAATTTTTTATGACTTTTTTTGAATAAGTCTTATGAGAATTGCTACACACATTTTCAAATTGTTTGCGGTAACCGTAAAATTAGGGTGATTTTTGTTAAACCACAGATTTTAGTGTGTTAATTCAAAGGTATAGAACCATAGAAAAAAAAAGCATTTCCTCAGGGGTACTGTTATGTTGTTTACGTTTGCTATATCAGGAAAAGAAAAGAGTCAAGATGGTGGTGGGCGCGTTGAATTTTCTTTTAATAGTGTAAGGTAAATTTTTTAGGTGATGGGAAGTGGAAGGGAGGTGCGAGATGATTAAATCACGTTACGTTGATTACTGGTACGTCAGATTTCCGTGATTGAATTCATTGTTAGAAAGTAACTTTGTATTAATCAGAATAAAAAGGTATTTTTGGGGACTGCTGTAGAGGACTTTTTAAAAAATAATCGACAGTTTAATTTGCTTTTGACAAGTCAAGCTTTTAGAAGAGTACATGATTGTATGCGTAATCGTAACCGTCACAATTTATTTGATCGATAACTAGAAACATTACCTTTGAATGGGTTTGAAAGATCACCATCATAACATAACTAGTGTGGACCATACAGTTTATTGACTAAAAATGTTTGCCAATATGTACATTCTATAAACGGGCCAAAACGTTAAGCAACCCCTCTCTGAAATACACAACAAAAAGGTTGATAACTCATAAAATGAAAGTGAAACTCAAAGAATCATTTCATTCTTTTTCACTTACACTAAGATCAAGCCTGGTTATGTGCTGATACAAAAAGTACCCAAAAAGGGCAAATGAAAGTAACCCAATTTGTTCTGCAGAGATGACCATGTGAAGATTTTTTTTCACCATTTCACTTTTCTGAAAAAGTTTGATTGGAAGCCCACAGAGAAACCAAAATAGAGATGTGTAGGCAAAATTTTTTCATCAGTAAATTGGCCACAAAACACTACCAACCCGCCATGCACTGAGGAATAAGTAAAAAATCTCTTCTCTTTCAATCTTTGCAAAGATTGTGTCATTATGTTTGCGTATGTGCTGCAAGTAACAAACGTAACTCCCCATACTCCCATTTTGACCACAGCAAATAGGCTTTCATTGCTCCAAGTTGTTCCATCATTCTTGTACAGCCTTTGTAAACTAAACCACTTGTTGGAAGATGTGGTTAGTTGACCAGGATGGCTCTCTATGTTACAGTGTCTCTTAAAACGTGAGACTGTAGATCGTGCTGGCTACTCGTATAGACAATTAATGCTCGCGTTTTTGAATGCCAGCTCTTTATTTTCGTGTAATGGACTGTGAGCAGTTAGAAAAAGCCTTCAACGGGACTGACTTTCTACGCCATTGTTCCAAATGAGCAGTGATAGCTGACCATAATGTTTTGCCTGAACACAACCCACTCTCTGGTTAACACACCGGTGTCACTCTGTCCGGTTCTGATATGTTGATGGATGAGGGAGCAAGCCTTGAACATGTGCATCAAACTTGACTTTAAAACATAGAGGGTACCCCAAATTGATGGGGCGTCGCACAACGTTAATTGCAGTAACAAAGTGAAATTATGAATAACAGGTCGGTAAAGTAAATAGGCTAAACTTGTATTGATTTACGAAAGCTTGTGCCCAATCACCCAGAGAAATTTTTTGCGACTTGCTTTGCAAAAGGTTTGCTTAACGTTTTGGCTCCAGTTATCATTCCATGTAAATCATAGTTAAAATTTAAGCAGTTTCAGGAGATGTGAGAGCACGGTGAAGCGCGTCAAAATGCGCTTTTTCTATTCGACTAATAAAACAACGTACAGAGAGAGAGGACGATCATACAGATTGGCGAGTTGTAGACTCTTCACATTCACAGTGAAAACGAAAGCATTAGTTATGTAGCTGAGCACATTCCCTTACTGAATTGCGTAAGCTTTTACGGTGGTTGCGTCAGTACGTTTCCGATGGCCAGTTGCATTTTCATTTTTAGTGTTGGCTATGCATTTCGAAAGAAGATTTGGATGTTTCAAAGATATTTGAGTGACTTCCATGACCCATTTTTTTTATCACACCATGGATGTGAGGGAAAGAGAGATTGAAACGGATGCCAACAGAATTGACAGGGATTGGACAGTAAGATCCGTTTGTAGACGAAGCAGCGGAAAAAAAAATTGATGTCGGATGGCAAAATCTTGTTTGAGTACTTGACGATACAATGACTACGCTTTTGGTTTTGGGGTCCCGCACGTCCTGCAGTTTTGGGCTTTCTAAAAAGAAAAAATTTTAATCACTGACGCTTTCTTCCTTTATTGCCACACTTAAAACAGACCCAAAACAAAACCTAACTTTTGTGGGGTGCATTTCTCACTCTGAAGTTGACATTTGTTTCCCCCCAAAAAACACGTGTTTAGACCTGGCTTTATTTAAAGACATGCAGTGATGCCACAGTTGCATAATCAAGCCTACTGCAGCAAGTGCATGATATAGCTTGCGACTTGATTGATTGGGAAGGGAAGGGCAGAAGGGTTAGACCAAAACAGGTATCTGACTATCAATATTATGAATGTTAACTAAGGTCATTGATACAAGTAGGCAAACGTTGGTCATTTTTTACTTCCATTCTTGATTCTTGCCTTTGCCCAACTTAGGCGCCAAAGGAGAGTATAACAAAAATTAATTTATTTTTATTTATTCTGTCCCAAGGATATAATATGTTTTAGTTTATTTATAAACTGTAATACGGGGGAACCTCCTTTATAAGACCTACCTCCCACATAAGACCTACTTCTATGAGACATTGCCCTTCTTTGTAAGTATTAAAATGACCTCCGATAAAGACCCCCTCCCTAGAAGACTTCAGTTTGGAGTGATTTTTGAAGTCTTACAGAGAGGTATCACTGCTTACATTCAAACCTATTATAAGACCACTCTGTTAAAAAACCTCTCGTTTAAGGACTGATGTTGTTTGGCACGGTGGGAACTGTTGTCCCTGACATATTTTGGAAGTCTTAAAATAGAGGTTTTGACTGTACAAGTTTTAAAGTTCAAAATATAGGTAGATTATCCGCTGTAGAAGAACAAACACTGCAGAGATGCCAATAGTGTGAATGCCCAAGATGAAGTATGGCATAAGAGCCTTTAACCCTTCCCCTGCCAAATACAGTGTCTACAAAGTGGTATGTGATGTCTTGATGATGTAATAGATGATGTCGTAGTCAGGAAGGTGGTTTTTGGTTTAGCAAGTCAGGAAAAAAATATAATTATATCTCTAAGGCCATTTTCACAGGTCTCTTTCAATTTTAAAATAAGAAAATCGATAATTTCGTGTTCCATCTGGCAGGGAAGGGGTTAAAGCTTTTACATACTGAAAATAATTGTAAAAACAAAGACTGAACACATAGATGGACACTTCTATTGTTCTAAGAGTTTTTGTAAGACAACCATAATGCTTTACCGCAGTTTACGTACCTTTCCTCACAAAACATTCTTCTGGGCTGTAGTCAAAATTGAGAAGCAGAGACTAGCATGAGCTACTTAGAAGCTCTTCCAAAAGCAATGATGAAATCCTTATAGACATTGGAAGAGCTTCCAAGTTAGCATCATCTAAGTATCGTGCTATCTATACAACGTGAAACAGGCCCAGGTCTTTTTACTACTCACTCTCTTCTTTCAATACATGTACATCAGGACTCCCAATCGTCCGCAAAGCAAGGGGTCCCAGGGACTCCTTCATACCGAGTATAGAGGGTCCTAGAGGCGGGATAGAGGGTCCCAGTGGCATAGCGAATGCTTAAAAAAAATATTTTGGTTAGGTGCATCCATGGGGTACCCCCGGCACATTCTTTTAGAGGGTCTTTAGAATGTATAGTGATTATAGACCCCCAAATGGGGTCCCTGGGAGCCCTGTACATTCTCATTGGTGGATAAACAATAAACATGCACTTAAGAGACAATTCACTTGTTAGGGATAACAATCACTGTGGGCGGTTGGATAATAATCCTGTGGGAGGTTGGATAACACTCATACCGTGGAGGATGTTTGGAGACAATACACATGTGGGGAGGTGGAGAACATCATCCTGTGGGGTAGGTTGGATGACAATCACCCGTTGGGGAGGTTGGATGACATCCGGTGGGGAGGTGGTATGACATCATACTGTGGGGGAGGGTTGCGAATAACATCCGGTGGGGAGGTTGGAAACAATATCTGTGGGATGTTGGAGGACAACTCGTCCTGTGGGGAGGTTGGATAACACTCATCCTGTGGGGAGGTCGGATGACACTATCCTGTGGGAGGTTGGAAACACCATCCTGTGGGGAGGTTGGATAACATCCTGTGGGGAGGTTGGATGGACACTAATCCTGTGGGGATGTTGGATAACATCCTCCTGTGGGGATGTTGGATAACACTATCCTGTGGGGGGGTTGGATAACACTACTGTGGGAGGGGGATAACACTTCTCTGTGGGGGAAGGTGGGATGAACACTCATCCTGGGAGGTTGGATAAACTCATCCTTGGGGAGGTTGGATACACTAATCCTGTGGGGAGGTTGGATAACAATAATACTGTGGGGATGTGGAAACCACTATCCTGGGGGGTAGGTTGGA
>CM065701.1:39037544-39042544 GCA_017654935.2 Phymorhynchus buccinoides
CGGCATTATGTAGTACGGTGTATTGCGACACTGAATAAAGTGTTTCTCAAACACATGAACAGCTACTTTTAAAACGTAAAACTGCTGTTCTGTTATGCAATTCCCTGTATATCCCTGACCATTTTGCCAGCATCGGCTGCTAATCGTAGACAACCGGGGGAAAGTTTTCAAAATGATTATGTGTTTACCAGTGCGTTTTCTTTTTTTGTGTTTTTTGTGTTTGGGGGTGATGGTGTGGGGTGGGGTAGTCAGGATTTAAAAAAAAAAAAAATTAATCCATATTAACTTGTATTACTAGTCAAGTGGTTAAAACGTCATTCAATGCAGTCCACGTCTCTCTCTCTCTCTCGTTCTCGTCATTCATCTCTCTCTCCTCTCTTTCTCTCTCTCTCTCTCTCTCTCGACTTCTCTCCTCTCTCTCTCTCTTCTCTCTCTCTCTCTCTCTCGTCGTCTCTCTCTCCTTCTCCCCCCCTCTCTCTCTCTCTCACTTTTTCTTCTCTCTTCATCTCTCTCGCCTCTCTCTCTCCCTCCCTCCTCCTCCCTCGCTCTCTCTCTCTCTCTCCTTTCTCTCCATCTCTCTCTGGCTCTCTCTCTCGTCTCCTCTCTCTCTCTATCTCTCTCTGATAATGCGCGTTTTTCCTAGAAGTAAAACGTCTCTCTGATCTCTCTGCTCTCTCTCGTCTCCTTCTCTTCTCTCTCGTCCCGTTGAATCTGCATCCTGCTCTCTCTCTCTCTCTCCTCTCCCTACCCCTCTCTCTGAATCTCGCTCCCTACTCCTCTCTCTCTCTCTTTCTATCGTAGCTCTCTCGTCTCTCATCTCTCGCTCTTCTCCAATCCTCTCTCACTCTCGTCCTCTCTCTCTCTCTCTGCTCTCTCCTTCTCTCCCTCTCTGACCCTCTTGCTAGTATTGTTTAGTAAAAATGTGATGTTGGGTGTGTGCGAGAGAGATGGAGAGAGAGATAGAGTGAGAGAGAGATCGAGAGAGAGATAGAGGAGAGAGAGAGAGGAGAGATTCCTGTGAGAGAGGTGAGAGTTGAGTATGTGTGGAGAGTAGAGAGAGAGAGAGAGAGAGAGATAGAGGGAGAGAGCGTGAGTAAGTGTGTATACAATGTATCCATGGGTAAATGTATGAGTGTGTAGGTGTGTATGGGATACATGTGAAGGAAGCTGTTTACTGGGAAGAAAGTAAGAAAAAGTAAAGAAGAAAAGTTGTAAGAATAGGATTGTTAAGTTATAGTTTTCATTTATTCCAGTGTCGTCTACCTTGCATGTCAAATGGTTGTTCCCCCCTTGCCATAATGGCGTTTGTTTGCTAATGGCAATAACACAGATTTGATTTGATTTGATTCTCTCTCTCTCTCTCTCTCTCTCTCTCTCTCTCTCTCTCTCTCTCTCTCTCTCTCTCTCTCTCTCTCTCTCTCTCTCTCTCTCTCTCTCTCTCTCTCTCTCTCTCTCATCTCTCTCTCTCTCTCTCTCTCTCTCTCTCTCTCTCTCTCTCTCTCTCTCTCTCTCCTCTCTCTCTCTTCTCTCTCTCTCTCTCTCTCTCTCTCTCTCTCGATCTCTCTCTCTCTCTCTCTCTCTCTCTCTCTCTCTCTCTCTCTCTCTCTCTCTCTCTCTCTCATCTCTCGCTCTCTCTCTCTCTCTCTCTCTCTCTCTCTCTCTCTCTCTTCTCTCTCTCTCTCCTCTCTCTCTCTCTCTCTCTCTCTCTCTCTCTCTCTCTCTCTCTCTCTCTCTCTCTCTCTCTCTCTCTCTCTCTCTCTCTCTCTCTCTCTCTCTGCCCGAAAGAAGGATGGGGCAGACAATTGTTTTGCCTAAGATTTTTTTTTCTTCACTGATTTGTTTTCTTTGGGTTGTTCTTTGTATTTATGTTTGGTTTCTTTTCTTCGTTTTCTATGTTTCCTGCATGAGGGCTGGATGGAAAAAAAGGCAATGTTTCTTAATCTATCATCCTCAATAAAGTAAAGTTATTCATTCATTCATTCGTTCATTCTTTCGGGGGTGGGGGAAAGATAGACACGTACAGGTAAGCGAAAGCGAAAACGAATTTTTTTTAACCAGGGAACATGAGATAAGCAATGGCAGCTTTTTTTCCACCCAGCCCTGGGGAAATAATAATAAAAGAATCAAACAAAAAACAAAAACTTCAAACAACAAAAACTAAGTAGCGCATGCATAAAACATTTGGGGAAAATAAGGGAGACTGGAGGTGTGAGGTGGGAGGTGTGTGTGTGTGTGTGTGTGGGGGGGGGGGGGGGTATACTAAGGCTCACACATCATATAGTAAAAAGCCAAGTGTCCGTCCGTGTGTGTGTGTGTCTGTCTGTCTGAAACACAAAACGGGCCTTATAACTCCGCCGTTTTTCGACCGAATCGCTTCAAATTTGCTGTGAGCCCTAACGCGGCGATGGCAACGGCAACCGGGGCGGCCGTGTCATTTGCGCGGTTTCGCAAATGCGCGAAACGCGTATCCGCCGGACTCTCGGCGCCCGTATCTCCGGTGTTTCTGGACCGATTGCCTTCCAATTTGGCAGGTACATGACCGGGGACGGTGACGATCGGTGTGCCAAACCGGAAGCGAATCGATTCATAAACGCGCGCGATATCTGCCGCTTCATGCCGCTTCACGTTTTCACAAACCGCGGCGTAACCATACCAGATATTGACTCGCAGTTTGGGACGGGCATGACCGGTGGTAGTGACTATCTGGGTTCAACATTTCAACAGCTATAACCCGATTTACATTTTGCAGGCAACCAAATCGGAATCTTGTTCTTGGCGGTACCGGTACTAGGCGTTACCGGTTCTGGGATTTGCCAGTACTAGGCGTTGCGCTAGTAATCATAATGTGATAGACTGGTGCCCACCGGTTCGCATAATGCGTTTCGCATAATCCTTTGATCAGAGCCGCATGGGCAAGTCGAGTGCCTCTTCCAAAAAAACATGGCAGTTCGCATAAACGGGTTTGCCATTTCGCCTATTCTGCACTCTTGCAGGTTCTAATGCACTCTACGTGACTTTCTGTTACTTTCTTACTATCCCCAACCCTATCCCTAACCTATCCCTAACCTTATCCCTAACCCTAGCCCTAACCCTAGCCCTAACCTATCCTTAACACCCTATCCCTAACTTTCCGAGCTTTATGCGAAATGCCAAGTCCACAAAGCTTTGTATGCGAAGCGGCAGTATGCGAATCGGCTTTATGCGAAGCGGCAGTATGCGAAAACGGCAATAATTATGCGAACCGGGGCGCACCGTGATAGACAGTTGTAGACAGAGGCAGAGAGACATAGAGGGGTGATGAGGGGTGGGGGGTGGGGGGGGGGTAGGGTGAAGGGGGCGTAGAACACTAATTGCCACCAAGCACAGAAAAAAACCCATCCGTAGCTTTTGATCCAGGCCAGACAGAGAAGTGCACTCAGGGCCCACAACTGGAGACCTGGGTAGAGCTCCGTTCAGTCCCCTGACTGGGTTTGGGGTGGGGGGTGGGGGGGCTATACGTCATGAACAGGCGTCGCCCTTTCGTTGATCTATGCCGCATGCCTTCCTCACATGAACTCCCTCCCTTAGACAGAGGAGTGCCATTTCGCCCCATTCAAGGAGTCCCATTTCGCCCATTTTTCACTCACAGTCACACCTCGGAGGAGCTCAAGAGAACAATTATTTGGAACATCTTTTTTGAAAAAAAAGTCAGAAAGATTAGTAGATGACAGAAAGCAAAGGGAAAAGGCAGAGTCAAAGAGCGTGGCGGATTAGAGGAAGTTACAAGCACAGAACTTCCAGAAGGTGGGGGAACTATTTTTTTGAACGAAAGACCCCCCCGGTATCCCCTCGGGGACGGCCGTGTTTCACATTGATCCGAACGGGAATAATTAATATATCTAACTGGGAGAGCCCTGGGCTTACTACAGGAAAAGAGTACCGTGTGTGTGTGTGGGGGGGGGGGGGGGTTAACGATTCTTTAACTGCCCGGGGCAGGCGGGGGGAGGGGGGGGGGCTTGTAGGTCAACCCCGTGCACCCCCGTCCCGCGCTAAAAAAAAGAAAAAAGACGTCACCTCAGGTGGAGATCCGCGACACCCTATTGGCTACTGCAGCAGCAACTATGTTTTGCTAGAGTGAATGCCCTTGGTAGATGCTTGAGTACTGACCAAACAAGGGGATAACTCTCACCAATAACCCTATTTGAGGCCACTAAATGGCTGCCTTTCGCAAGAGTGAATGCCCTTGTCAGCACCGACCAACAAGGGCTTCACTCTCACTGTCAAGGGAGTTAATAACCCTAGCTGCAGAGGCCAATAGAGGGGAGATCGACCCCTGGCAGAGGCTTCTCCACTGGGGAGAGTCACTGTCTCCAGCAGTGAAGTCACCCCTCCCCGTCACAGACGGCAGGAGCGACTACGAAGGAAAGTCCCCCGCCACGCGCGCCGGACACCCAACCTAGCGTAATCCCAGTCATAAATGTTTGAATATTTAAACAAAACAACAACTGATTATGTAAAAGCTTATAAATGGATTTCTGGCAATGCACCGTACTGGTAACGCCTAGTAACGGTAACGCCAAGTACTGGTAACGCTGAGTACAGCAAATTTGAAGCGATTTGGTTCAGAAACGGCGGAGTTATAAGGCCCCGTTTCCCGTTGGCGCTGCTCTGAGAGTGACGCGCTCTCCCGATTGTCTTCCAATTTGCTGCCAGGCTTTGCCCGGGCCATAGCAAGCCTGACAGCAAATTTGAGGCGATTCGGTTAAGAAACGGCAGAGTTATTTGTGAAAAGGTGAAGCGGCGTATATCGCACGCGTTTATTTATCGATTCACTTCCACATCGATAGTCACCGTCCCCGGTCATCTACTTGCCAAATTTGAAGGCAATCGATCCAGAAACACCGGAGATACGGGCGCCGAGAGGCCGGCAGATACGCGTTTAGCGCATTTGCAAAACGGCGCAAATGACACGGCCGCCTCGGTTGCCGTTGCCATCGCACCGTTTGGGCTCACAGCAAATT
>CM065701.1:39052544-39055668 GCA_017654935.2 Phymorhynchus buccinoides
ATTGAGTTGAGTGTGTGTGTGTCATAAGTCATAATTTTCTTTATTGTGTGTGTGTGTGTGTGTTGTGTGTGTGTGTGTGTGTGTGTGCGTGTGTGTGTGTTTGTGTGTATTTTATGTGCGCGTGCGTGCGTGTGCGTGAATATTCTGACAAATAAATATGTGTTTGCATAGTTGAAACTAGTGATGCGAGTACTGGTTAAAAAACCGGTTTGGTAAAACCGATTCGAAGAGGGAAAACCGGTTTTTTAAACCGGTTCGGATTTTTTGAACCGGTTCTCAATTCTAATGGGTGTTAAACCATTGTAGTGCTAAAATGCGGGACTTTGGCTGTTGAAAGGGTTACAGACATGTACAAGAACAGAACCCAATGACTTGTAGCAAGAACCGAGGACCTGTTGTGGTAGCCTGTAAGCATATTCTTTCTCTCATAGTAACTGTCGCAATACAAGTCATGCTTTTAACCCTTTCAACGCCAGTCATTCCTCAGCCACAATTTACCATTACACTTACCCGGGTAAAGAAAAGATTTCGTCTGCAATATTTGGGATTCCTTTGTGACATGTATAACATTATGGCCTATCCTTTACCTCCCACAATTAAAAAACATAAGGTCCACTGGATACCAGACCCTCATTTGATGCGTGTTAAGTCATTGTGGTACCAAGAGGCGACAGTGGCGATGAGACAGTAGGTCTAGCTCACAATAATTACATCCCGCCAAAGATGTTTTGCTTTAGATGCTATTTGTTGTTGTTGTTGTTGTTGTTGTTGTTGTTGTTGGTGTTGTTGTTGGTTGTTGTTTGTTATTGTTTGTTGTTGTTTTGATCAATCTGAATGATAAATAAAAACCGATAATCGGTGAAGGTGCAGTTTAGCCTCCACCACCAAAAATGTAATTTTCTCATTGAATTGTTTCACGAAGAAGCCACATTTTTGCCTTGCTCGGGAAAGGGATAGGGTTAGTTTCAGCAAAAAGCCAGACTATGCCAAGAGGTCGCACTCCGCAGCTGACTGAAGCCGGTTTTCCGACTCCCACCCTTTCACTTACACTACAGGTGGGGATCATTGTGAACTCACTCACTGCCTCTGCTTCATTCTTTCACAAGGTTCGTAGGCGGCCAAGTAACGCACTCTTTGTGACATTTAGGCTTTTTGATATCAGGTTGGGGTTAGTGTCATGAAACTGAAAGAACGATTCAGGTTGAGATGGAAAGCCAGGAACAGGAAAGGGGGGTAGCTAAATCGGGCCTTTGCCAACAAAGCAACATGGACAGATGGGTGGTCCAGCGTTCCAACAAAAGAGAATTAGTTTAACCATATAAGCAATATACAACAAACAAACACCTACACGACAAGTGCAAAGTGACGTTATTTTATTCACAAGAGAGGGGGGATTGAAGTGAGAGAGGTTGGGGACAGTGAGTACGCAATCATAGATGGTAGCAGTTTTTTTGGTTTTTTTCATTTCATAGAAGCAATCTACACGGACTTTTGTTGGATAAAACTGAAATGGTTGTTTTCCTGTGGCCAGTGTAGAATGTTGTCAGCGCTTGAAGCAGGGCCTATTACATCGAAAAACCCGGGGGGGGTGGGGGGTGGAAATACTGAATGAATCTTTAGGTATTGTGTATTCCTTAACCCTTTCACCGCCAAAGTCACATTTTAGCACCACAGAGAGAGGGGGGGAGAGGGGGGGACAAACGATGAGGAGAGCTCTCTCTGTGTGTGTGTGTGTGTGTGTGAGTAGTGTGTGTGTGTTTGTGTGTGTGTGGTGTGTGTGTGTGTGTGTGTGTGTGGTGTGCGTGCGTGTGTGCGTGCGTGACACCTATGTCACAAAAAGGCATCAAATCGGGGTCCATTATCCAAAGACACTGTTGTCTTAGTTTTGGGGAATTAAGGATAGACCTTATTTTATATATCGTAGAAGAATCCCCAATGCTGCAGATGGAATTTGTTCTCTACCCAGGTAAATTTGGATGGAACGTTTGGGCTGACATTTGGCTGGCGGTGAAAGGGTCAATGTCTTCTTACTCCTCATTGTCAGTCGGGCAACAGGCAATGTTAAAATCGACCTCTCTGTTTTAACATCGTTGTGTCGTTGGTTTGCTGGTTAATCAGAACTTCTGTTAACCCTTTCACCGCCAAATGTAGCATTTTAGCACCACAATGGTTTAACACCCATGTCAATAAAAAGCATCAAATCAGGGCCTCTGTTATCCAAAGACCCTATTTTCTTAATTTGGGAGGTAAGGAACGGATAGGCCTAATTTGTCACAGAGGAATATAGCAATATTGCAGGTATTTGTTTTCTCTACCCAGTTTCAGTTTAATGGTATTTTTTGGCTATAAAAAATGGCTTGCGGCGAAAGGGTTAACGCTATCAAGGAATGTTGTTGAAGTAGCATTGAAGACGATGTGTTTGCCATAGTTACGAAAGATGACCCATCGTAGTTTTGAGGTCATCGAGGGAACCGCTTTGTGTGCGTGTTTTCAATCATTGATCTTTCACCTTTACAAGGCAAGTCACCAAAACTTGTTATATTTTTTATGATTAACCCTTTCACCGCCAGTCATATTTCAGCCATAATTTTCCATTAAATTTACCTGGGTATAGAGAACAAAAATCCATCTGCAGTCTTCGGGGATTCTTCTGTGACATATATAAAATAAGGTCTCATCCTATTCCCAAAAACTAAGACAATAGGGTATTTTGGATTATAGACCTCAATTTGATGCCTTTTTTAGTGACATAGGTGTTAAACCAATGTGGTGCAAAAAATGCGACATTGGCAGCGAAAGGGTTAAATAACTTTTTGTCCGTGTCATAATAACATGGTGATGCCACAAATACAGAACCCACATTTATCTTCTTTGTGGTTATTGTTCGGGACTTTCTGGTTGTGTTGCACTGCCTTCGGGGCATTGCCTCCAGGATCGTTCCAACAATCTTTATAATTATCTACTAATGTCCCATAATGTGTGTCTGTTCCAGACCGGAGGACGTCTTTCAACGCCAGCCATATTTCAGCTAAAATTTCCATTAAGCTACCCACGGGTTAGAGAAAAGATTTGTCGGCAAGAATAATGGGGTCATCTGGGACATGCATAAATAGGGCCCGATCCT
>CM065701.1:39061168-39088668 GCA_017654935.2 Phymorhynchus buccinoides
GCAGGAGCGACTACGAAGGAAAGTCCCCCGCCACGCGCGCCGGACACCCAACCTAGCGTAATCCCAGTCATAAATGTTTGAATATTTAAACAAAACAACAACTGATTATGTAAAAGCTTATAAATGGATTTCTGGCAATGCACCGTACTGGTAACGCCTAGTAACGGTAACGCCAAGTATATGGTAACGCTGAGTACAGCAAATTTGAAGCGATTTGGTTAAGAAACGGCGGAGTTATAAGGCCCCGTTTCCCGTTGGCGCTGCTCTGAGAGTGACGCGCTCTCCCGATTGTCTTCCAATTTGCTGCCAGGCTTTGCCCGGGCCATAGCAAGCCTGACAGCAAATTTGAGGCGATTCGGTTAAGAAACGGCAGAGTTATTTGTGAAAAGGTGAAGCGGCGTATATCGCACGCGTTTATTTATCGATTCACTTCCACATCGATAGTCACCGTCCCCGGTCATCTACCTGTCAAATTTGAAGGCAATCGGTCCAGAAATACCGGAGATATGGGCGCCGAGAGGCCGGTGGATGCGCGTTTCGCGCATTTGCAAAACGGCGCAAATGACACGGCCACCTCGGTTGCCGTCGCCATCGCCCCGTTTGGGCTCACAGCAAATTTGAAGCGATTCGGTCGAAAAAAACGGCGGAGTTATAAGGCCCGTTTCGTGTTTCAGACAGACAGACAGACACACACACACACACAAACACGGCCACTTGCCTTTTTATTATATGATGTCTCAAACTCTGTATTTGTTGAAGTATGCGATGTTCCTTGGGAGAAAAAAAAAAAGAAGAAAGTGAAAAGGTAACTTTTCTTGTAAAATATTTAATTTCACGGTATTACCATACCTATACAGGAATTGTTTTGAACACAAAAAAAACCACAATGACCCGATGATCACAAATTAGCTCCCTTGACAAGAGAGGTAATGCGCTTTGTAAACCGAAAGTAGCTGTTTCTAGTTGTCTGGGTAGTAGTTGTGAATAGAGTTGAGAACCGGTTCAAAAATCCAAACCGGTTTTAAACCGATTTTCCCTCTTCGAACCGGTTTTACCGAACCGGTTTTTGTAACCAGTACTCGCATCACTAGTTTCACCTATGCAAACACATTTTATTTGTCAGAATATTCACACACACGCCACGCACCGCACGCGCACGCGCACGCACGCCGCACCGCACACGCACACGCACACACACACGCACACACACACCACACACACACACAGCACACACACACACACACAATACAGACACTTAGGGGACTTATGACACACACACACACACACTCAACTCAACACTCAGTCAAAGTCAAAGCCATACACCACCACAAACTAGAAACAGCTACTCTTGGTTTACAAACACCTAATCTGCGCTGAGATTCAGTGTTCTTCTTCGAAAAGAATGCGTTATTCTAAGGAAAAACTTACTTTCAGTTTGCAGTTAAAAAACCGGTTCACAGCAACTCGAACCGGTTTTTCGAAACCGCGAAAGTTTAGCACCGTGTTTTTTTTCGGTTCAAACCGGTGTTTTTCCACACCTCTAGTTGTGAACCGGTTTTTTTTTTAAATGCAAACTGAAAGTAAGGTTTTCTTAGAAATAACGCATTCTTTTCGAAGAACAAACACTGACTCACAGCGAAGAATGGGTGTTTGCAAACCGAAAGTAGCTGTTTGTTTCTAGTTGTCTGGTAGTGTTCTCCGCCGGCACCTCACCTGACTCTTTTAACCGATAGTAAAGTATTCGTGACTGTCGACCAATGTAATTGATTCTCATGTTTGGACTCCCTCCCTCCTCTCCCTCTCAATTTCTGTCTGTCTGTCTGTCTGTCTGTCTGTCTGTCTAAGTAATTATACCGGTATTCATGTGTGTAGGGAGGTCTGTGTGTAGGGAGATCTGTGTGGGTGAGTTGCTGGTACTGGGCGTACGTTTACATGGCGTTGCCATCTTGTTATTTCTTTGTGCTATAGATCGCTTGATGTAAAAAAAAAAAGCAAATTGTAATTTCTTATTCAATGTTTCATCTGAAATTAACAGTTTTTACTTTGACTTTGATTTTGACACACAGACGCGCGCGCGCGCGCTCCTAACGCACGCACGCACGCGCGCACGCCCACACGCACGCACACACACACACACACGGAACACACACACACACACACACACATACACACGGACACACACACACACAACACACGCGCGCGCGCGACACACACACACACACACACACACGCGCGCGCGCGCGCGACACACACATATACACGCACGCACGCACGCACGCACACGCACACGCACACGCACACGCCACACACACACACACACTCTCCCCTTCTCTCTCTCACTACACGTACAACTCTATCTCACTCTCTCTCCACAACGCCCTCAGTCTGTCCATCATCCACTCTCCGTTAATAGAGAGCGGGCCGCGGAACCCTCACGAAGCGATTCAGCTTGAAACTGCAAAACCGTGTATCGGTGGAGGGGGTCCAGCCGACCGGAAAAAACCACTGTCCCCCATCTGTCTCTCTGTGTCTGTCTGTCTGTCTGTCTGGTGCTCAGATTGTCTCTGTTTCTGTGCGCTTGTATCCCTCTGTCTCTGTCCTTGTGCCTTTGTCTCTGTCTGTCTGTCTGCCTGTCTGGCTCTGTCTATCTGTCTGCCTGTCTGTCTCTGTCTATCTGCCTGCCTGCTCTGTCTGCCTATCTATCTGTCTGTCGCCTGTCTGTCTGTCTCTGTCTGTCCTGAAACTGCCTGTCTGTCTCTGTCTATCTGCCTGCCTGTCTGTCTCTGCCTATCTGTCTGCCTTGTCTGTCTCTGTCTATCTGTCTGCCTGTCTGTCTCTGTCTCGCTGTGTGCGTGTCGGTGTGTGTGTGTGTGTGTGTGTGTGTGTGTGTGTGTGTGTGTGGTGTGTGTGTGTGTGTGTGTGTGTGTGTGTGTGTGTCTATGTGTGTGTGTGTGTCTGTGTGTGTGTGTGTGTGTGTGTGTGTGTGTGTGTGTGTGTGTGTGGTGTGTGTGTGTGTGTGTGTGTGTGTGTGTGCATTCCCCTCTCTCTTCTCCTCTTCATCTCATTTTCTCTTGTTTATGCGTTTGTTTCCGTCTGTCTATCATTCTGTCTGTCTGGCTCTATCTTTCCCTTCATATTATCTCTCACGGCCTGTCTCTGTCGGTTTGTTTGTCTCTGCGTCTCTCTCTCTCTCTCTCTCTTCTCTCTCTCTCTCTCTCTCTCTCTCTCTCTCTCTCTCTCTCTCTCTCTCTCTCTCTCTCTCTCTCTCTCTCTCTCTCTCTCTCCAGTGAGCGATTTAATGTGCATAGAACATTTTGTGCGATACATGATGTTAAAACTTATTTGAAAATTGATATGGATAAACATTTGAAATTCATTATGTCAAGGTTTAGATGTGGAGTATCTGAGATTTTAGTACATCACTATCGTTATAAGAGACACACTGAAGCTGACTTAATTTGTCCTCTATGTAAGAAAACAAGAGAAGATGATGTTCATTTTGTGCTATGTTGTCCTGCCTTGTATGATTTAAGAAAACGGTACATTTTGCACAAGTTCTACAAACATCCAAACCAGTTTCGTTTTAGTTTACTCTTAGCTTCTACGAAAGAAAACAATTGTAAGAAACCTGTCGATTTATTTATATAAAGCTTTACGTTTGCGATCAGTTATGATATCATGAGATACATTAATTTGTTAATATTATTATGATCAGTTGTACATGATGTTTTGTTTATCCTGTTCCCCCTTCATGAGGGGCAAAGGCCTAAATGAATAAATCATTGTCATTGTCATTCTCTCTCTCTCTCTCTCTCTCTCTCTCTCACTCCTCTCTCTCTCTCTCTCTCTCTCTCTCTGTTTATTTCTATCTTATGCATTTGAAGCAATCTGGGACTCGAGGTCTTGATAACTTAGATGGTATTATTTTAAAACTGAGTGCACCTGTCATTTCTGATTCACTTACATATTTGTATAATATGTGTATAGATAAATCGTATTTCCCTAATATTCTCAAAAAAGCAAAAGTCATACCACTGTTTAAAGCTGGAAATAAAATGGACCCCTCAAACTACAGACCCATTTCTATTATTTCTCTTCTTTCTAAACCTTTAGAAAAGCATATCCATAAACATTTAGCTTCTCATATATCTAAATATGATCTGATTCATCCAAACCAATCTGGATTTCGATCTAATCATTCATGTCATACTGCATTAATACATTTGATTGATCAGTGGTTGACAAACATTAATGATTTAAAGTTTACTGGTGTTCTATTTGTTGATTTCTGTAAAGCCTTTGATGTCATTGATCATAACTTATTATTACGTAAACTGAACCTTTACAAATTTTCAGACCCCGCCCTTTCTCTTATTAAGTCGTTTCTTACCAATCGTCAACAATCCGTAGTTCTCAATAACAAGCAATCCAGTTGTTTGTCTCTTAAATTTGGTGTACCTCAGGGGTCAGTCCTTGGTCCTTTACTTTTCTTACTATATGTAAACGATCTCCCCTTATACATTAAAGACTCGTGCGAACTTTTTGCAGACGATACATCAATTCATTCGAATCATTCTGATTTGAAACAGTTATCAGTTAACCTACAGGAAAATGTAAATCAATTAAATTTATTGGACAGAACTCAATCATATGTCCTTAAATGAACAGAAAACAAAGTATATGGTAGTTACTACTCGTCAAAAAAGACAAAATTTGATTTCTGCCATGCCCCCTCTATTCATTAATAACAATCAAATAGAAGAAGTCAGCACTCACAAAGTTTTAGGAATCACTATTGACAATAACCTTTCCTGGTCATCCCATGTATCCAACTTAAGCAAACGTGTCTCACAAAAAACTTTTCAGCTTTCTAAACTTAAAAACTTTCTAGACGTAAATGCCCGTAAACATTTCTACCATGCGTGCGTCCAATCTTATATTGACTACTCTTCTACTCTCTATGACACCAGCAGTGCCAACACATTAACATTTTAAAACCTTTGCACAGGACCCATAAACGTGCCATAAAAACAGTACTTAACAAAACAACAACGCTTACTACTCAAGATTATACAACATTAGATATTTTACCTCTTTCTTACAAACTTGAATACAACAAAGCAATAATGATGTTTAGAATTATGAATCAGTCAGCACCCTTAAATATTTCAGCAAGATTTCCAATCAATCAATCAAGATACAATGACAATATAATCATAACAAAACCAAGAATTGATTTGTTTAAAACTAGTTTAATTTATTCTGGTGGTACACTTTGGAATTCTATCCCATCACATATTAAAGAGAAAAAAAGCATTAACCCCTTTAAAGCAGCATACAAACGCTTTTTATTTAATAGAATGGAAACAGATACATCAATCCAAGTGTAATTTGTGATCTATAGTGTCATTTGTAATGACATCAGTTTATTTTATTTCCCCCCCTCTATTCCTGGTATAAAAGTATAAATCATGCATGGTTTGTCTATTTTACTTGGTGATTTGAATGCTGTGTGCCATATTATATACAGATCAGTGTGGCATAGGCCTAAATATTATCCATGTGCCATTTAAATCAATGATTGTACCTTTTCCCGCCTCCAAGCCCTCTCCCCATCACCTTCTTCCTATATTAGTCTTGTACATTGATGAGGTATATAGTATTGTGTTATGTTATTTTTGAATATTTACTTTCTTGAATGCTTTTAGTAGTAGTAGTATTTGTTATGCAAGCGCTTCATTATTTATTTAATTTATTTTTTTGTATATTTTTTTTGTTAACCTTTGTTTTGCCTCAGGGCTGAGTGTAAAAAAAAAGCAGCAATGTTTGCTTATCTTATTAACCCTGAATAAACAAAATTTCGTTCGTCGTTCGTTCGTTCCGTTCGTTCTCTCTCTCTCTCTCTCTTCTCTCTCTCTCTCTCTCTCTCTCTCTTCTCTCTCGCTCCTCTCTCTCTCTCTCTGTGCCCCTCCCTTCCCCCCTCCCCACTCTCTTTTCTGTCTTTATATATCTCTCCCACCCACACCCCACCACCCATCGGCCCCCCCTCTCTATAAATAATGTGTCGTTTGCCCTCCCCCCTCTCTCTAATAATGTGTTCGTTTGCTTGTCTTTCCTTCTTTTTTTTAATTGTGTTTGTGAGTTAGTTGTTTAAAGAAACGTTTGTGCTATTAATAGTATAACTATGCAGAAACATAACAACATTTTGATGTAGCCTTGGTGTTCTAGTTTCAAGTTTCAAAGTTTGGTTTGTATTCCAAAAATAACCCCCTGGGGGCACATGGAAATAAATATATAAGTAACAAAAAATGCTATAAACAACATATTTAATTAAGAAAAGGAAACAAAAATGCACATAAAGCAGCTAAACACGGTACATAGAGCGACAAAAATCACGTCAAAATCGATCAACCATTAGGTACCAGAAGAATTAACAACGATACAGACTTGATTGTATTGTTCCTGAACTTATATACAATCTCATTAGCAACAGCCCCATTCATACATATCATAATCTTCAAGAACGACGTTCTCACAAAAAGTACCTGTGCTATAAGAAAAAACGGTAAAGGTCAAGATGTGCCCCCCCCCCTACCTATCTCGGTTAATTCTATTTTTCCGTTATTGCCTTTCTTACCATACATAAAGCTGTATTTTAGGAACATTTTTAGCTAATAACCTGTTTTGAATACTAACCCTATCCCTAACCCTAGACCTAAACCCTAACCCTACGAGGCTGTGTCTAGACCAATTGACATAAGCTATAAGACGGGAAAACGCAACGAACCACAACTGTGACTTCCATCGCGGTGTACTGCAGTACATAGTGGGGGGTAGGGTTAGGTTTAGGGCTAGGGTTAGGGATAGGGTTAGTATTCCAAAAAGATTATTAGCTAAAAAAATGTTCCTAAAATACAGCTTTATGTATGCTAAGAAAGGCAAAAACGGAAAAATAGAATGAACCGAGAAATGCAAGTGGGGGGGGGGGGGGGTGGCACATCTTTTACCTCATACTGCAGAAAATGCCTCCAGCAGTTTTAGCAAGCGTTCTAGCTTATGTCAATTGGTCATTGACACAGCCTCATGCCCAAGGCGGTAAGCGGTGGTGGTGGGGGTAGAGTTTTGTGACCAAGGGATACAAGCGAGGGTGGAGGAGGGGGGTGAAGTGGATAGGGGGGTGGGAGGGTGTATGAGTGAAGAAAAAAAAAAAAAAAAGAGAGACGAGAGGGAAGAAGAAAGAGTAAAACTAAAAGGGACACAACTCGCCAAAGGCCTCATCGATTTGGATTACCCTCCTCTCCCCCCCCCCCTCCTCCTTACACATAAGTAGAACAAAGCGGGCCACTTATAGCGAACCTGGGCGGTTGGAATGGTTTGGGGCAATGTTGGGTGGGGGTGGGGGGTGGGACGGTGGGGGGGGTTGTCTAGCTAATATGATGCTGAAGATAAATTGAAAGAGAAAGGGGGTGGGTGGACAAAACGTGAGAGAGTGGGGGGGGGGCATTTCAGAGAGAGAGAGAGAGAGAGAGAGTGATAGAGAGAGAGAGGAGAGAGAGAGAGAGGAGAGAGGGGAGAGAGAGAGAGAGAGGACTGAATCAACTCAAACTCAAAACTCAAATAATCTTAGAACCTCCGGCCTATAGCATTGAGGGTGCGCATAGTACACACATAATGTACTAAATGAAAACAGGACAAAAGTGAATAATATGAGAGAGAGAGAGAGACTGAGAGGAGAGAGAGTAGAAGAGAGAGAGAGAGAGAGAGAGAGAGAGAGAGAGAGAGAGAGAGAGAGAGACAGACAGACAGAGAGACTCAACTCAAAACTCAAATAATGACAAACAAGAACCTCCGGACCTATAACATTGAGGGTGTGCCAATATTATGCACACATAACTTAATTAAATGCAACACAGGGCAAAAGTGAAATAATAGAGATGAGAGATAGAGAGAGAGAGAGAGAGAGAGAGAGAGAGAGAGAGAGAGAGAGAGAAGAGAGAGAGAGAGAGAGAGACTCAACTCAAAACTCAAAGCTCAACAAATGAATAATGTCAGACCTCCGGCCTATAACATTGAGGGTGCGCATAATATTACCACACACATAGATGAACTACAACAATGAAAACAGGACAAAAGTGAATATGAGAGAGAGAGAGAGAGAGAGAGAGAGAGAGACGAAGAGAGAGATGAGAGAAGACTGAGAGAGAGAGAGAGAGAGGGAGAGAGAGAGAGAGAGAGACCTTGACTCAACCTCAAACTCAAAACTCAAATAATGTCAGAACCTCCGGCCTATAACATTGAGGGTGCACCGTCCCTTGTGCATACATATACGACACATAATGTAATAAATGAAACAGGACACAAAATGAATATGAGAGAGAGAGAGAGAGAGAGAGAGAGAGAGAGATGAGAGACGAGAGAGAGAGAGAGAGAGAGAGAGGAGAGAGAGAGAGAGAGACTGACTCAACTCAAACTCAAAACTCACATAATGTCAGACCTCCGGCCTATAACATTGAGGGTGCGCATATACACACATAATGTAAATAAATGAAAACAGGACAAAAGTGAATATGAGAGAGAGAGAGAGAGAGAGAGAGAAAGAGAGAGAGAGAAGGAGAGAGAGAAGAGAGAGAGACGAGAGAGACGAGAGAGAGAGACGAGAGATGAGAGACGACTCAACTCAAAACTCAAAACTCAAATAATGTCAGACCTCCGGCCTATAACATTGAGGGTGCGCATATTATACACACATAATGTAATAAATGAAAACAGGACAAAGGTGAAAATAAGAGAGAGAGAGAGAGAGATGGCGAGAGAGAGAGAGAGAGAGGAGAGAGAGACGAGAGAGAGAGATGAGAGAGAGAAGAGAGAGATAGAGAAGAGATGTAAACTCAAAACTCAAAGCCCTCAAATAATAATGTCAGACCTCCGGCCTATAACATTGAGGGTGTGCTCGCATAATATTATACACACATAATGTACTAAATGAAAACAGGAACAAAAGTGAATGATGAGAGAGAGAGAGAGAGAGAGACGAGAGCGAGAGAGAGAGAGCTAGAGAGGAGAGAGTGAGAGAGAGAGAGGAGAGAGAGAGATTCAAAGCTTAAAACTCAAATAATGTCAGAGGCTCCGGCCTATAACATTTGAGGAGTGCGAAAGACAAAAGTGAACAATGAGAACGAATATGAGAGAGAGAGAGAGAGAGAACGAGGAGAAGAGAGATGAGAGAGAGAGAGAGAGAGAGAGAGAGAGAGAGAAGAGAGAGAGAGAGAGAGAGAATACGAACTAGCGAATACGAATGTTTAATGAGGTAAACCATGCCCTCGAGGGGAAAAAGAAAAGACAAATAACAAGAAAAGTCGCGTGAGAAAACAAAAAGAAAGTTAAAAAAATGCATAAAAAGAATAGAAAATAACAACAGGCATGTTCGCAGTAAATAACAACAGGCATGTTCACATTAAATTGAAGAACATGCGAAGGAAAAAAAAAATTCAGGAGCTCAAACGAAGAGCTCGTTCACGTTCTCGCAGAGACACAAAACAGACAAAAACCTAGATAGATAGAAGATAGATAGATCAGAGAGAGGGAAAGGATCTGTATGACAGCGGGGGGGGAAGAGGGAGAGGGAGAGAGAGAGAGGGAGAGAGTACGGAGATGAGTAGACACATGAAGAGGATTGAGTAGTAGACCGGTTCCTTCCGTTGCGCGACGAGGAGGCTCCGGGAGACACGATAGTGGAAGGAGTACGGATAGACAGGAGTACATGAATAGGCGGTGAGAGGATGACAAGGAAGTCGATGGATACGTAGGAAAGGAATGAAAACGTTTAGCGTAGAAGTACGGGATGGGAAGAGACTTGCAAGAATGGACTTACTGAGTGACGTATAACAGTAGAATATGAGAGGATAGGAGAGAACCGAGAGAGGGAGACGAGAGGATTGAAAAAAACACGCGACGAATGAGATGGAGATGGGAAACAGATATCTGAGACCTTGATGCTGCGCGGATTGGCTGAGAGTTGAGATGACTTAGAGAGATTGGATAAGACTGAAGAACAGACGAACAAGAGACCACCAACATTGTCGCAAGTCTCACGAGAAGTAGCATAGCTCGTAAGAGAAGCCATGTGCATTGGAACGAGAACACGTTGGATGACAACGAAAGGACCATGAATAAAAATTCACCGGAAGAAGGGTTTCCTGCGGATATGTGAGACACGACGGTAAAAGTGGGATGGAAAACAAGGACCAGAGAGGGAAAACAGGAAGCGATAAAAGAAGACGCGAGGCGGGATGAGACGAGAGAGACTGACAGAAACGGAGCGAGAAGAAAGGGGGAGTGTAAAGTAGAAGAGAAACAGAGACAACGCCGAGAGTTTAGGACGGAGAAGACCGAGAAACAGAGAGATAGGAGGGAAACGACTTCCTGTTAGAGGGAATAGACAAAAAAGAAAAGGGAGACGACTTAGCCGTCGAGTTAGAAAAAGAGCGCCTGAGCACTGAGAGCAGCTCGTTATGGCGACCGGAAAGATCACGAGGACTGCGAGAGACCTGGAGCGAGGTGCGGTCAGGGAGGGGGGGAGAGTAGGTAAGAGAATAGAGAAGGGATGCGTACATGAGGATCCCGAAGAGACAGGAGGGGGGAAGTGGGGGGGGTGAAATGAGAGGAGGAAGATAGGGGGCGAAGATGGGATACGACTCATGGAGTGAATGAGCGCGGAGCCTGTTGAGAATGAAAGATGACGAGAGGAGAGATAGAGATGAAGAAGGGTGATGACGAGAGACGAAGATGAGAGATTGGGACGGAGAGAGTGAGCGCGAGGAAGAGAAGACGAATGGAACGGGGACGGGGAGAGGGACGCCATGATAAGAGAATCTGGACCGAGGGTAGCGAGGATGCAGGTGAGAAGCGAAGAGGAGACTGTTGGCGGAATAGAAGGGGGTGGGTTGAAGAGCGGAGACTTCGGAGGAGCGGAGACGTTGAGATGACGTAGAAGAATGAAAGAGAAGAAGGTAGAGATAGAAGAGATGAACCAGAAGAAGTCGGGGAGGGACGCGCAGAGAGAGATGAAACGAAGAGAGAGACAGAGCAGCGTGTAATGAAGCGCACCCCAGACGTAGGAACGAGACATGCAGTTAGGTGGAGAGGTCATGAAAGTGAGAGAAAACCTTGATGAGAAGCCGATGACACGGACGAGTATCTAGAGGAGAGAGACGAGCGGGAGGGAGAAGAAGCCGCGAGATATGAAGGAGAATAGGACAAGCGAAGAAAGGATGTTCAGGAGCTAGAGACGGGATTGAAGAGACGAGCGAAGTAGAAGGTGAGAGTTCCTAGAGAAACATCAGGACTGATTCTTGCGATAGTTTGTGGAGTGTGTGTTGTAGAAGGAAGCGAATACGGTGGTTAGAAGACGTTGATGAGACAGTCACGAAGAAGGGGATTAGGGACGAGGAAACGGAGTGAGAGACCCTGATGATCGAAGAAGGAGAGCCAGGGATAGAAACTGAAGTGAGGATGCAGAGCGGAGATGACCGGAAAGGAGTGTCTGGGGGGATACAGGATATGACGTTAATGAGATAGGAGATGAAGAAGAGAGGAGGAGACCAGAAGATAGTCAGGAGGAGGTTTGAGAAGAGAATGTGCCCGAGAAGAAGAGAGAGAGGATTCATTGGGAAGGAGTAGGATCTGGGGGGCGGAGAGGAGGGAGAGAGAAGACAGACAGACAGACAGACACGACAGAGAACGACAGACAGACAGACAGACAGACAGACAGACAGACAGGACAGACAGGACAGACATAAGGACAGAGGGACAGACAGACAGACATATAAGAAAGACAGGACAGATAGACAGACAAAGAGACAGAGCATTTCTGCCAAATCCGCTGACACATAGAAATGCATACATGGGGCATATTTATAGCGTTCGTTAATTTCGGCAGCCCCCCAGTGATTGCCTGTCTGCCTGCCTGCCTGCCTGTCTTTGAAGCCTGAATTCTTATGATCATACATGCCACCGTTCGATAGGGGAGCCTTGATAGCCCTATCAAGTGCTTTATTAATTATTATTGTGCCACACGTGTGCGTGCACTGCGATGGTGGCTGAGGCATGGGTGACTTGCTTTTGTTTTGCTGGGTTTTTTTTTTTTTTAACCCTTTCACCGCCATTGTCGCATTTTTGCATCACAATGATTAAACACCCATATGTCATTAAAACCCTTGAAATCAGGGTCTGTTATTCAATGACATTGTGTTCCTAAATTTGGGCAGTGAGGATTGACCCTATTCTAAATGTGTTACAGAGAAATCCCACAATATTGCAGACAAAATCTTTTTTGAATCCAAGTAAGTTTAATGGAAATGTTTGGCTCAACGATGGCTGGCGGTGAAAGGGTTAACGTTTTGGTTGGTTTGTTTTCTTCATACGTAATAGACACGCTCGTTAAGAGTGCCTTGTTTAATTAAGTTGATCCATTAGGCTGGGATGTGTGTGTGTGTGTGTGTGTGTGTGTGTGTGTGTGTGTGTGTGTGTGTGTGTGGTGTGTGTGTGTGTGTGTGTGTATTGTGTGTGTGTGTTGTGTGTGTGTGTGTGTGTGTGTGTGTGTGTGTGTGTGTGAGAGAGAGTAGCGTGTGTGTGTGTGTGTGTGTGTGTGTGTGTGTGTGTGTGTGTGTGTGCTTGTGTGCGTGCGTGCGCGCGCGCGTGCGTGAGAGTGTCTTCGGACGAGAGAAGGGATACTGCCACACTCATGCGCGTGCATGTGGGTATTAATGTTTGCGCGCGCGCACGCACACAAGCACACACGCACGAATACACGTATACATGCGCTCGCACACGCATACACGCACATTCATGCATGTACGTACACTCATGCACGCACTCACGCACACGCACACACACGCACGCACGCGCGCACAAACACAGACACACACACACACACACACACACACACACAGAGAGACTCACACATTTGACCCAAATTAGGCACGCTTTCTGTCTCGCAGTCTCTCCTCATTTTGAACCTGTGTCATAATTTTGTTATTGTGCACATTTGTAATCTATTGTTTTGAAGCTCTTAGCACGTATAGAATGGATCGATCAGAAATGAAATACTGCGCTAACGAAGGAACGATCGAAAGAGGGAAGTAGGCGGTCCATAAGACGGACAACGACGACAATAACTGGACATAACACTGACAACGCGTTTTATATAAACAGTCTGAAAAAGTCACCCAAGGGCAGAGACATAATAATTATCCTTATGTGAAAAATGAATCCGGGCTGAATGAGAGACGAGAGAGAGAGAGGGGAGAGAGAGAGGAGAGAGAGAGAGAGAGAGAGTGGAGAGAGAGGAGAGAGAGAGAGAGAGAGAGAGAGAGAGAGGAGGGAGGGAGAGGAGGGAGGGAGGGAGGGAGATTGAGAGGGAGAGGAGAGGAGGAGAGGGAGGGAGGGAGAGAGAGAGAGAGAGAGGGAGAGAGAGAGAGAGAGCGAGGAGAGAGAGAGAGAGACAGAGAGAGAGAGAGAGAGTCAGAGAGAGACAGAGTGACAAAAGGCATAACATAACTAGAGAAATGCGCTCAGACAGACTAGAAACAGATTAACCCTTTCACCGCCAGCCATATTTCAGCCAAAAATGTCCATTAACTTTACCAGGATAGAGAACAAAATCCATCTGCAGTATGGAGGATTCTCCTGTGACATATATAAAATAAGGTCTACCCTTACTTCCCAAAACTAAAACAATAGGGTCTTTGGATAATAGACCCCAATTTGATGCCTTTTTTTTTTTTAGTGACATCGGTTTTAAACCACTGCGGTACTAAAATGCGACTTTGGCGATGAAAGGGTTAAGAAAATAGAGAGACAGAGATACTGTTGGTTCAGACGCATAGGCTCTTGATTAAATTAACCCTTTCGCCGCCAGTCATTTTTCAGCCCAAAAAATACCATTAAGCTTAACTGGGTAGAGAAAAACAATATCTGCAATATTGCACATTCCTCTGTGACATATATAAACATTAGGCCTATCCTTACCTCCCAAAATTAAGAAAAAATAGGGTCTTTGGATAACAGGCCCTGATTTGATGCCTTTTAGTGACATGGGTGTTAAACCATTGTGGTGCTAAAATGCGACATTGGCGGTTGAAAGGGTTAAAGACATGTACAAGACAGAACCCAATGACTCGTATTAAGAACCGAATACCTTTTGTGATAGCCTGTAAGCATATTCTTTCTCTCATAGTAACTGTCGCAATACAAGTCATGCTTTTAACCCTTTCAACGCCAGCCATTCCTCAGCCACAATTTACCATTACACTTACCCGGGTAAAGAAAAGATTTCGTCTGCAATACTGGGGATTCCTTTGTGACATGCATAGAATAGGGGCCTATCCTTACCTCCCAAAATGAAGAACATACGGTCATTGGATACCAGACCCTCATGTGATGCCCTTTAATGACATGGGTGTTAAATTATTGTGGTGCCAAGAGGCGACAGTGGCGATGAGACAGTAGGTCTAGCTCACAATAATTACATCCCGCCAAAGATGTTTTGCTTTAGATGCTATTTGTTGTTGTTGTTGTTGTTGTTTGATCAATCTTAATGATAAATAAAAACGATAATCGGTGAAGGTGCAGTTTAGCCTCCACCACCAAAAATGTAATTTTCTCATTGAATTGTTTCACGAAGAAGCCACATTTTTGCCTTGCTCGGGAAAGGGATAGGGTTAGTATCAGCAAAAAGCCAGACTATGCCAAGAGGTCGCACTCCGCAGCTGACTGAAGCCGGTTTCTGACTCCCCACACTTTCACTTACACTACAGGTGGGGATCATCGTGAACTCACTCACTGCCTCTGCTACCATGCTTTACACTTCCCACCTATTATCACCTTCCAGATGGGAAGTAAGAAAGTTGGCTTCATTCTTTTACAAGGTTCGTAGGCGGCCAAGTAACGCACTCTTTGTGACATTTAGGCTTTTTGGTATCAGGTTGGGGTTAGTGTCATGAAAACTGAAAAGAAACGATTCAGGTTGAGATGGAAAGCCAGGAACAGGAAGTGGGGTGGGGGGGGGGGGGTAGCTAAATCGGATCGGCCCTTTGCCAACAAAGCAACATGGACAGATGGGTGGTCCAGCGTTCCAACAAAAGAGAATTAGTTTAACCATATAAGCAATATACAACAAACAAACACCTACACGACAAGTGCAAAGTGACGTTATTTTATTCACAAGAGACAAAACAAAACTACTGGATATTTCGGCGAATGCGCCTTTATCAACACAGACAAACAATTAAACAGCAAACATCAAATATAGCAAAAGGAGCAAAAAGCAGGCAACAGAAGGAGCAAAAAACCATCAAGATCAAAATAAAAACAATACTTCCCCTCTACAGTCCAACGCGTAAATGATACAACAAAGTTGAAACCAAAGAGCAAGGCTGTGAACACAAATCAAGGGGGGGGGGGGGGGGGGGGGGGGGGGGGGGGGGGGGGGGGGGGGGGGGGGGGGGGGGGGTTGAAGTGGGGGGGGGAGGGGGGGGGGGGGGGGATTGAGGGGGGGGATGAGGGGGGGGGGGGGGGGGGGGGGGGGGGATAGCAATTGAAGTTGAGAGGTTTGGGACAGTGAGTACGCAATCATAGATGGTAGAATTTTTGTTTGTGTTTGTTTGTTTTTTTGTTTGTTTTGTTTTTTTGTTTTTTTTCATTTCATAGAAGCAATATACACGGCCCGACTTCTTTTGTTGGATAAACTTAAATGTTGTTTTTCCTGTGGCCAGTGTAGATGTGTCAGCGCTTGAAGCAGGCCTATTACATCGAAAACCCGGGGGGGTGGGGGGTGGAATAAAATACTGAATGAATCTTTAGGTATTGTGTATTCCTTAACCCTTTCACCGCCAAAGTCACATTTTAGCACCACAGAGAGAGGGGGGGGGGGGACGGGAGAGGTGGGGGGAAAAACGATGAGGAGTAAGCTCTGTCTGATGTGTGTGTGTGTGTGTGTAGTGTGTCTGTGTGTGTGTGTGTGTGTGTGTGTGTGTGTGTGTGTGTGTGTGTGTGTGTGTGTTGTGTGTGTGCGTGTGTGTGTGCGCATGTGTGTGTGTGTGTGTGTGCGTGTGTGTGTGCGTGTGTGCGTGCGTGACACCTATGTCACAAAAAGGCATCAAATCGGGGTCCATTATCCAAAGACCCTGTTGTCTTAGTTTTGGGAAGAAAGGATAGACCTTATTTTATATCTACCACAGAAGAATCCCCAATACTGCAGATGGATTTTGTTCTCTACCCAGGTAAATTTGATGGAACATTTTGGGCTGACAGATTTGGCTGGCGGTGAAAGGGTTAATGTCTTCTTACTCCTCATTGTCAGTCGGGCAACAGGCAATGTTAAAATCGACCTCTCTGTTTTAACATGGTTGTGTCGTTGGTTTGCTGGTTAATCAGAACTTCTGTTAACCCTTTCACCGCCAATGTCGCATTTTAGCACCACAATGGTTTTAACACTCATGTCACTAAAAGGCATCAAATCAGGGCCTGTTATCCAAAGACCCTATTTTCTTAATTTGGGGGGGTAAGGATAGGCCTAATGCTATACATGTCACAGAGGAATTAGCAATATTGCAGAATTTGTTTTCTCTACCCAGGTTAAGTTTAATGGTATTTTTTGGCTAAAAAATGGCTGGCGGCGAAAGGGTTAACGCTATCAAGGAATGTTGTTGAAGAGCATTGAAGACGATGTGTTTGCCATAGTTACGAAAGATGACCCATCGTAGTTTTGAGGTCATCGAGGAACCGCTTGTGTGCGTGTTTTCAATCATTGATCTTTCACCTTTACAAGGCAAGTCACAAAACTTGTATATTTTATGTTAACCCTTTCACCGCCAGCATATTTCAGCCAAAAATGTTAATTAAAGTTACCTGGGTAGAGAACAAAATCCATCTGCAGTATTGGGGGATTCTTCTGTGACATATACAAAATAAGGTCTATCGTTATTTCCCAAAACTAAGACAATAGGGTACTTTGGATAATAGATCAATTTGATGCCTTTTAGTGACATAGGTGTTAAACCACTGTGGTGCTAAAATGCGACTTTGGCGGTGAAAGGGTTAAATAACTTTTTTTACGGGTCCTAATAACATGATGCTGCACAAATACAGACCCCACATTTATCTTCCTTTGTTGTATTGTTCGGGACTTTCCTGGTGTTGCACTGCCTTCGGGGCATTGCCTCCAGGATCGTTCCAACCATCTTTATAATCTACTAATGTCCCATAATGTGTCTGTTCCAGACCGGAGGACGTTAACCCTTTCAACGCCAGCCATATTTCAGCTAAAATTTCCCATTAAGCTTACCCCGGGTAGAGAAAAGATTCTGTCTGCAATGTTGGGGATTAGTAATAGTAAATTTAAGTTTCACGTCCTCTCGACCTGGGAAAGCACACATGGGACATTTGTTAGTTGTAAAATATATAGAAGACGATACAAAACTAAAAAAGACATATACATAAGACAAAGACAAAATATAGAAACATATGGGGAGAGGATTCTAAAAGCGCAAGATTTAATTTTTGGGGGATATCCAGTTAAAATTTATAAAATGTAGTTAGTGGTGTCATTGGACACCTGATAAATAACTGTAGATGTGTAAAATTATTTTATTAAAATGAATGAATTTTGGTGTTTTACGTCCTCTCGACCCGGGTAGGATATT
The DNA here is from genome assembly GCA_017654935.2 of Phymorhynchus buccinoides. Lineage (NCBI taxonomy): Eukaryota > Metazoa > Mollusca > Gastropoda > Neogastropoda > Raphitomidae > Phymorhynchus > Phymorhynchus buccinoides. The sequence goes on from CM065701.1 coordinate 39,078,871, forward strand.
TATTAAAAATGAATTGAAAAATGGTGTTTTACGTCCTCTCACTCTCGAATCAACACATATGGGACATTTGTAAATACAAAGATTGGTGGGAACAATACTGGGTGCAATGGCCGGAGGCAGTGCAACACCAGTAAAGTCCAGAATTTTTAACAATACAGATAAGTGTAGCAGTAACCACGCCTCGGCTAAACCTCATCGGCTATGGTACCGCCACATTAATCCTGCAACATCATTTTTGAGTATGAATGAATGAAAAATGAGTGTTTTACGTCCTCTCGGTCATAGACACATATGGGACATTTGTCCCACAAAGATGGTGGGAACAATACTGGATGCAATGCCCGGAGGCAGTGCAAACACCAGTAAAGTCCCGAGTTTTTCAACAATATAGATATGTACTATATGTACTGAAAAAAAAAAAAAGATTTTTGAGTATGAATGAATGAAATTTGGAATTTTACGTCCTCTCGACCTGGGAAGGCACATATGGGACATTTGTGAGTTGTAACGAGAGCGAAAATGGAGTTTTACGTCCTCTCGGTCTGAACCAGACACATATGGGACATTTGTAAATACAAATATGGTGGGAACAATACTGGAGGTAATGCCCGGAGGCAGTACGAAACCAGTTAAAGTCCCGATTTTTTAAAATTAATACTTCGATTTGAGTTGTAGTTGTAGTAATTTGGAATTTTACGTCCTCTCGACCTGGGAAGGCACATATGGGACATGTTTGTGAGTTGTACTTTTATTAAAATTCTTTTGTAGTCTGACCCGAGTACAACCCTCCCTGTTGTATTAAAATCCTAGGGCTACAGTGTTAAAAATTTTATCTTTATATTTATTCATAAAAACCAAAACTGGCCTTATTTATTTTTTAAAAACGTATATTTACAGATATTTCATCTATATTTACAGTATATATATATATTTATCTTTGTATTTACATGAAATAAAAGTTATATACATGAAATTTATTAAAACACCAGGGGAGAGAAACTCCTATCCCGGCGATGTGGGCAAATGTTGGGGATTCATCTGTGACACGCATAAAAATAGGGCCTATCCTTACCTCCCAACAATTGAGAAAATAGGGCTCTTTGGATAACAGACCCTCGTTTGATGCCTTTCTGTGACATAGGTGTTAAATCACTGTGGGTGCCAAGGAGTGTGACCGAAAAGAGTTTAATATAAGCGAATTTAATCATCAGCTTCCATTTGTAAAGGTTTGCGTTCTGTTAGGGTCGGTACTTTCTAAGTTGGCGTGTTGTTTATGCGACGCTGTCCACCCGCCATCTATCTAACTTCCAGCCTCCAGATTGTCGTGCTGCTGCTGTCTTGTGATGACACTTGTGTCGTGACTGTCCATTCTGTGACCGCCTTTCTTGTCCCTGCCTTACGTCTCGTGTGGTAGATGGTAGAGTAGGGGGAGGGGGGAGAAGAACATGAAAGAAGAAGGAGGAGGAGGAGGAGGAGGGGGAGGAAGGAGTAGGAGGAAGAGGAGGGAGGAGGAAGGAGGAGGAGGGGAGGAGTAGGAGGAGGAGGAATAGTAGAGGAGGAAGGAGGAATAGTAGGAGGAGGAAAGGAGGAAGAGAGAGAGAGAGAGAGTCTCTGTCTATGTTGGTCTCTCTCTCTCTCTCTACTCTCTCTCTCTCTCTCTCTCTCTCTCTCCTCTCGTTCTCTATCTCTCTCTCTCATCTCTCTCTCTCTCTCTCTCTCTCTCTCTCGCGCTCTCTCTCTATTCTCTCTCTCTCTCTCGAGCTCTCTGTCTCTGTCACTTTCTCTCTCTCTCGCTATCTCTCTCTCTATCGCTCTCTCTCTCTCCCTCTCTATCCTCTCTCTCTCTCTCATCAGCTCTCTCTATCTATCCCTCTCTCTCTCTCTCTATCTCTCTACTCTCTCTCTCTCTCTCATCGCTCTCTCTCTCTCTCTCTCTCGCTCTCTCTCTCTCGCTCTCTCTCTCTCCCTCTCTCTCTTCTCTATCTCTCTACTCCTCTCTCCTCATCTCTCTCCCCTCTCTCTCTCTCTCTCTCTCATCTCTCTCTCCTCTCTCCTCTACCTCTCTCTCTCCCTTCTCTCTCTCTCTCTCTCTCTCTCTCTCTCTCTCTCTCTCTCTCTCTCTCTCTCTCTCCCCCCTCACCACGCCCTGTGCGAGCATGCGTGCGTGCGCGCATTTAACAAAGAGGAGGGAGAGGGAACAGAGTAAGGGGGTGCAGCGTCAGATCTGGAGGTCCCCTGAAGACGGTGTGTGGCTGCCCACTTGGCGGGATCATCAAAAACGGTCACATGCGTAGCGGATGCACCTGTGCCATAGTGGTCAAGTGCTTCGGCTGTTGGGATGATCCCTGGAGTCTTTTAGCTAGGGTAAGGCAACAACAACGGCAACAACAACAACAACAACATATCTGGAGGTATCTTCGTGTTCAACATGTACATCGAGCGTTCTCTCTTTGTTGACAGAGTTGTTGATCAAAGATGCCCACGTTGTATTATAACAAGCGCGGATTCGCAATCGTTTGTGGCAGCGGTCTAATTTTACCACACCAATCATTACATACACTGAGTCGCCTCCCTGGCTTTTCAATCATTTTAATCTGTAAACCAGGGCCTTTATTCACGTTGAGATAGCATGAGAATTAGCATCATGCTAACTTTAGAAGCTCTTCCAAAAGTCCTATTATTAAATTTAATATGACTTTTGGAAGAGCTTCTAAGTTAGCATCATGCTAAGTCTCATGCTATATCAACGTGAATACAGGCCCAGAATGTTATCTCTGCACCCTTTCGTAACTTTTATATCTTTGGAAAACATTTAAAACTATGTATCCTACTTATACTCATCGAAAGAAGCACCGCATACTCGTCGTGTCTGTTGTAGTGTCTGTATTACGTATGTTTATTATTTTGTACGCCTTAAAATGAAGATTCATGTGCTCTGTTCAGTATACAATTCTTTCCATACCTAAGGACTGTAGATATGACAACTGAAATGTTACTGTTACTTTATGCCCAAGTATTTTTTCTCTTTTACAATATGTGCGACAATTTTGGCAATATGTGCGACAATTTTGGACAGACAGACCGACAGACCGAGACCGGGACCGACAGACCGACCGACAAACAGACAGACCGACAAAGTGAGTTATAGGTTTGTGGCTTGAGCCACAAACAAAAAAACAACAACACAAAAACGAGAGTGTTTATATGCACAAAAAATGTAGCAGTTGCGTATGCAGTACATGTTTCTTTTTTAAATTGTTAGCTGGACGATAGCTAAAATGTGTGTCGTGTGTGTGTGTGTGTGTGTGTTGTGTGTGTGTGTGTGTGTGGTGTCGTGTGTATGTGTGTGTGTGTGTGTGTATGTATGTATGTGCGTGCGTGCGTGTAGTGCGTGTGCGCGCGCGTGTGTGTTTGTGTTTGTGTGTGTGTGTGTGTATGCGTTGTGCATGCACGCCGTTTTAAGGCTAATTATGTCCATATAGTTTTCATTCTTTATACAGCCCCCTACATGCTCCAGCGTATCTTTGACTGTTGAACATGTTATTTCCTTTTTATTGATTCAGCCAAGATACTTATAGTTCAAGGATCATTATCTTACCGGCTTGTCTCTTTTTCAGTTATTTTTGCATATGTGTTTTTATCCCTTTCTAATACGTGGTAATATTTAACGCGGTGACAGCCCTGACACTTTTTATTGTTAAAAAAGACAAACGTACCATATGTCAAGATTGAAATTGTACACCAATTTCAAACTCACTTCTTTGGCAATTTGTTGCTGTATATTTTGTTTTACTTCGTTGTGCTATTTTTGGTGTTTGTAAACACCCTATACATCTTTGGGAACTTTATACAAATGAAGAGTAGTTGGACACATATCGGGAGAGGCCTCTGGGGGGGGGGGGGGGGGGGGGGGGTCCAGAGACTAGTAAGGATGATTGCTAGCTGGCGATAAGCCCAAACGAGCAGTCTTAAAAAAAGCAAGGCAGATGTTTTGGACACAAAGATGGCTTCAGGAAAATCGAGCTGTCCTAAACATATGCGCAGTCGTAAAACTTGTAAGCTGTAAACTCTGTGACACCGATCATTGTATGTGCCAGCACAATTCAGCTACTTGCTTATATTGTTAAGTCCCCGAGCCCGAAGGTTCGGGGAGCTATTGTTTTGTCTGGTGTCCGTCCGTCCGATGTCCGTCCTTCCGGCGTGCCTCCGTCCGTCCGGCTATTCGTCCTTTTTTCTCAAAAACTATTCAGTCTATCAACATCAAATTTGGTATACTAGTTTGCCAAGATGCAAGCTATCCACTGATGTATTTAGTTTTACATTAAGGTCAAGGTCGCGCCAGTTACGGGGTTCAAACCCCGAAACACATAATCGCTAATATCTCGCGAAGTTTTGCATGTATTTTAATGCAGTTGTTTTCCACAACATTTCTTCATGAATGGTCTATAGCACAGTTGTCATGAATTTTTCTGTGCGCGTGTGTGCGCATGATCGCGCGCGCTCAAATCACGGGTCCGAACCCCAAGGCTATATATTAAAAAAAAACTATTCACTTACGTGCTGTTTTGATGCGTTTTTATGTAGTTACGTGCTGTTTTGATGCAGTTTTTATGTATGTGTACAGCCGACACATTCCGATTTCGGAGTAGCTCGGCGATGCTGCGAGGGGACTTTGCAGCCGCTCGCCGTTGCACTTTTTTTTTTTTATTATGCTTAATCTGACTATCCCACCATCTCTGTTAAACCTGTCGAGGTGATATCGCATAATAAAGCTATGAAGGCGAATGTGCTAAAATATCTAGACTATATTATAATATGACTGACTGTATTTCTGTACACACGGCAGTGTTAAATTGTTAACCCTTTCACCGCCAATGTCGCATTTAGCACCACAGTGATTTACCACCTATGTCACTAAAAGGCATCAAATTGGGGTCTATTGTCCAAAGTCCCTATTGTCATAGTTTTGGGAAGTAAGGATAGACCTTGTTTTAGATATGCCACAGAAGAATCCCTAATACTGCAGATGGATTGTGTTCCGTCTACCCAGGTAAATTTAATGGAAATCATTTGGCTGAAATATAGCTGGCGGTGAAAGGGTTAATGTATATCAGCAGTTTACTGTTTGTTTTAAGGTCTCTGTACACGAACATTTTTCACAGCTTTCCCCATGGCAACACAAGTGAGAGGCCAGTCATAATATGACTTGCACGTCACTGTGCTGCCATGGGGAAATAGATGAAAAATGGTCACGTGTATAGAGACATTTAGGGAGATGTTCCTCTGTCTGCAAGGAAGAAACAGGGAAATACTCAACGCTATTGCTTTGATTACAGTGTATTATCCATAATTTGAAGAAAATGTGTGTGTGTGTATGTTGGGTGTGTGTGTGGTGTGTGTGTGTATGTGGTGTGTGTGTAGGCTTCTGTGTGTGTAGGTGTGTGTGTCTGTAGGTGTGTGTGTGTGTGTATCTCTGTGTCTCTCTCACTCCTTCTATGTTCCCCCTGTCTGTCCCTGTGTCTGTGTCTGTCTCTATCTCTCTCATTGCTTACACATCTCGTGTCTGTGTGTGTGTGTCTATCTCTGTGTGTATCATGTGTGTGTGTGTGTGTGTCTCTCTATCTCTCTTCTTCTCTCTCTCCTCTCATACTCTCTCTTTTGTATGTCTCTCTCTCTCTTCTCCTCTCTGTCTCTCTGTCTCTCTCTGTCCTCTCTCCTCTCTCTCTCTCTGTCTGTCTGTATGTTTCGATCTATGCTCTTCTATCTCTCTCTATCTCTCTCTCTATATCTATAATATATCTCTAGACTCTCTCTCTCTCTCTCTCTCTCTCTCTCTCTCTCTCTCTCTCTCTCTCTCCTCTGCTCTCCTCATCTCTCGTCCCTCCTCTCTCTCTCGCTCGCTCTCTCTCTCTCTCTCTCTCTCTCTCTCTCTCTCTCTCTCTCTTCCTCTCTCTCTCATCTCTCCTCTCTCTCTCTCTCTCTCTCTCTCTCTCTCTCTCTCTCTCTCCTCTCTCTCTCTCTCTCTCTCTCATCTCTCTGTCTCTGTCTATTATCTCTAGACATCTCTCTACTGTCTCTCTCTCCTCCCTGTTGCTATACATGATCTCTCCTCTCTCTCTATCCTCTCTCGCTCTCTAGTATGCGTCTCTAGTCATGGCAGAATGTTAATACATGATGTAATTTATGAGTATGCGTACATGGCCATTAATACTGATTTATGTGATATTGTGTTTATTCTTAAAAAATAAAATAAAATTAATTGATGACTACGAACACGTGACCATTAATACTATTCTATTATGTGCGTTACGTGGGTTATTGTATTTTACAACATAACAGCCAATTCATGCGAAATTATACTGTGTACAGGAAATAGTCGTTCTTGCTCTGGAACTAATTATTTGAAGCAATATTTTGTTGATAATTATTTCGCTATGAACGGTATTTATCATTGCATAATATGATGCACAATAATCACATTGTCACCTTTGTTTATGCACCCGCGTTACATGTCCTCCCCTTCACCCATTTCGTCGTTCCCCATTGTACTGTGGCCCAAGGCCGAAGCGCACAAAATAAAAATCTGTATCAGTGGTTCAGTGTTCAGTGTTCTCTCTCTCTCTCTCTCTCTCTCTATCTCTCTCTCACTCTTTCTCCTCTGACTCTCATCTATCTCTCTGCTCATTTCTCCTCTATCTCTCTCTCTCTCTTCGCGCTATCTCTCTCTCTCTTCACGACTCCTCGTCTCTCTATCTCTCTTCCTCTACTCCACTCTCTTTCCTATTAATCCCCCCTCTGTATGTCTGTAAATACTCTCTCTCTCTCTCTTTATCTATCTCTCTCTCTCTCTCTCTTCTCTCTCTGCCGCCCTCCTCTCTAACTCTATCTCTCTCTCTCTCTCTCTCTCTCTCTCTCTCTCTCTCTCTCTCTCTCTCTCTCTCTCTCTCTCTCTCTCTCTTCTCTCTCTCTCTCTCTCTCTCTCTCTCTCTCCCACTCTCTCTCTCTCTCTCGGTAATTCACTTTCTTTTGTATATGTCATAAATAAATATTATGATGATTTAAGAAGAGAACTAATTCCAGCAAAATATTATAAACATCCTTCATCTTTCAGACTCGCATTGATTTTATGTAATCAAAACCCTAGCATTATTATGAAGATGTCATTATTTATTCACAAAGCTCTTGCCTTGCGAAAAGAATAATATACATGCCTGATGAATGTCTGTATCTATGTTGTGTTTACATATAATACGTTTTGGGTGTGTCTTTATTCTTTCTTTCGTTCTTTTTCTTTTATAACCTTTCTTTCGTTCTTTCTCATCTATATAACAGTTATGCATGTATGTTATTGTTCATAAGTAATACTTTAGCAAAGGTCAAGATGTGCCACCCCCACCCCCCTCTTCATTTCTCGGCTCCTCCCGCATTTTCACACTTGCCTTTCTGACCAAACATTAAGCTGTATTTTATGAACATTTTCAGCTAATTATGTTTGTTGAATAATTAACCGCAGTCGTGATAAAAGGCCATTATCTAATAGGACCCCCTTCCCCTATGTAGTGCAGTACACACAACAGCCGCAGTCCTGGTTCATTGCGTTTTTTCCGTCTTGTTATGTCAATGGATGAAAATTAGTGTTAAATATAGCAACACGATAGAGGATGGAGTACTCAATCTGCAGTAAGAAAGGCAAGACTGAAAAAGTGGAAACAACCGAGAAATGGAGGAGAGGGGGGGGGGGGGGGCGCATCTTTACTTTTCTATGGGCCAGAGGCCTAACGATTAGAATATTTTTGACTTTGACTCTCTCTCTCTCTCTCTCTCTCTCTCTCTCTCTCTCTCTCTCTCTCCTCTCTCTCTTCTCTCTCTCTCTCTCTCCTCTCTCTCCTCTCTCTCTCTCTCTCTCTCTCTCTCTCTCTCTCTCTCTCTCTTCTCTCCTCTCTCTCTCTCTCTCTCTCTCAGATTGGAAGAATAGGCTTTGCCTAAAATCTTTATCCTTTGAAAATAAAGTTTTAAGTTTTCAAAGTTTTCAAAGTTTTCAAGTTTTTTCTCTCTCTCTCTCTCTCTCTCTCTCTCTCTCTCTCTCTCTCTCTCTCTCTCTCTCCTCTCTCTCTCTCTCTCTCTCTCTCTCTCTCTCTCTCTCTCTCTCTCTCTCTCTCTCTCTCTCTCTCTCTCTCTCTCTCTCTCTCTCTCTCTCTAACTCTCTTTGATTTGGGTTTTTTGCTGTTACCTCAGTCTGTTTCATTTTTTTTTCATTTTTTTGTTACCTCAGTAGTCATAGAGTGTACTCTTTGTGGTCTATTAATGCCCAAATAAACACACGACAGCCATGAATAGTGAGGCACGCCTGACTGCTTCTGCTGTGACCACCCAACCGCGAAATAACGTCTAAGCAACGATGGACAATGGCTAACAACCAGAATATTACTATTATTGTTCTCGTTTGTCAATATATGCCTTTTGATTCTGCGTAATTGTGTGCATTGTTAGGATAGTTTATTTCCGTCTGTCATCATTTCCTATGCAGCATTTGTATGTTCGCTGAACTTAATTTGGTGCATACCCATTGTCTCTGTCTCTGTCTTTCTGTCTCTTTATCTTTGTCTTTGTCTTTGTCTACCCCTCTCTCTCTCTCTCCCTGTCTGTTTGTCTCTTTCTCTCCCTCTCTCCCTCCCTCTCTCTGTCTCTCTGTGTGCCTCTCTCTCTCTCTCTCTCTCTCTCTCTCTCTCTCTCTCTCTCTCTCTCTCTCTCTCTCTCTCTCTCTCTGCCTGTCTCTTTCTCTCTCTCTCTCTCTCTCTCTCTCTCTCTCTCTCTCTCTCTCTCTCTCTCTCCTCTCTCTCTCTCTCTCTCTCTCCCTCTCTGCTTGTCTCTTTCTCTCCCTGTCTCCCTCCCTCTCTCTGTCTCTCTGTGTGCCTCTCTCTCTCTCTCTCTCTCTCTCTCTCTCTCTCTCTCTCTCTCTCTCTCTCTCTCTCTCTCTCTCTCTCTCTCTCTCTCTCTCTCTCTCTCTCTCTCTCTCTCTCTCTCTCTCTCTCTCTCTCTCTCTCTCTCTCTCTCTCTCTCTCTCTCCCTCTCTGCTTGTCTCTTTCTCTCCCTGTCTCCCTCCCTCTCTCTCTCTCTCTCTCTCTCCCTCCCTCCCTCTCTGCCCTGTCTCTCTCTCTCTCCCCCCTCTCTCACTCTCTCTCTCTCCCTCTCTCTCCCGTCTCTTTCTCTTCCCTGTCTCCCTCCCTCTTGTCTGTCTCTCTGTGTGCCTCTCTCTCTCTCTCTCTCTCTCTCCTCTCTCTCCTCTCTCTTCTCTCTCTCTCTCTCTCTCTCTCTCTCTCTCTCTCTCTCTCTCTCTCTCTCTCCCCTCTCTGTCTGTCTCTTTCTCTCCCTGTCTCCCTCCCTCTTGTCTGTCTCTCTCTGTGCCTCTCTCTCTCTCTCTCTCTCTCTCTCTCTCTCTCTCTCTCTCTCTCTCTCTCTCTCTCTCTCTCTCTCTCTCCCTCTCTCTCTCTCTCTCTCTCCTTCTCTCTCTCTCTCTCTCTCTCTCTCTCTCTCTCTCTCTCTCTCTCTCTCTCTCTCTCTCTCTCTCTCTCTCCCCCCTCTCTGTCCCTCTCTTTCTCTCCCTGTCTCTCCCTCCCTCTCTGTCTGTCTCTCTCTGTGCTCTCTCTCTCTCTCTCTCTCTCTCTCTCTCTCTCTCTCTCTCTATCTATCTCTCTCTCTCTCTCTCTCTCTCTCTCTCTCTCTCTCTCCTCTATCTCTGTCTGTCTCCTCCTGTCTGTCTCTCTCTCTCCCTGTCTCCCTCCCTCTTGTCTGTCTCTC
>CM065701.1:39106168-39113668 GCA_017654935.2 Phymorhynchus buccinoides
TCAGTATCCGACAGGCACTTAAGCCAAAGGGTCTTACTCTTGAATGCAAGGCCAGGGACGGTATTCATGTCGAGATAGCATGAGACTTAGCATGATGCTAACTTAGAAGCTCTTCCAAAAGTCCTATTAAATCCTATAGGACATTGGAAGAGCTTCTAAGTTAGCATCATGCTAAGTCTCATGCTATCTCGACATGAATACCGTCCCAGGTCTATATTATAGTGTGGGTTTTTTTCTTCTTTTTGGCTATACTGTATAGCCTTTTTAGTCTCCGGGCCGAAGGTTCGGGGAGCTATTGTTTTTGTCTGGTCGGTCCGTCCGGTGTCCGTCCGTCCGTCCGGCGTGCCGCCTCCGTCCGTCCGGCGTGCCGCCTCCGTCCGTCCGGCGTGCCGCCTCCGTCCGTCCGGCTATTCGTCCGTTTTTCTCAAAAACTATTCAGTCTATCATCATCAAATTTGGCATACTAGTTTGCCCAGATGCAAGCTATCCACTGATGTATTTAGTTTTACATTAAGGTCAAGGTCGCGCCAGTTACGGGGTTCAAACCCCGAAACACATCATCGCTAATATCTCGCGAAGTTTTGCATGTATTTTAATGCAGTTTTTTTTCACAACATTTCTTGATGAATGGTCTATAACACAGTTGTCATGCATTTTTCTGTGCGCTCGTGTGCGCATGATCGCGCGCGCTCAAATCACGGGTCCGAACCCCAAGGCTATATATATAAAAAAAAAACTATTCACCTACGTGCTGTTTTGATGCGTTTTTATGTAGTTACGTGCTGTTTTGATGCGTTTTTATGTATGTGTACAGCCAACACATTGCGATTTCGGAGTACCCCGTCGATGCTGCGAGGGGACTTTGCAGCCGTTCGGCGTTGCACTTGTTTTCTTTTTGCCTATTATAGCCTTTTCCCCTTATTATAGCCTTTTTGTCCCTTTTGCCTAATATAGCCTTTTTTCTTTTTGCCTATTATAGCCTTTTTTTTTCCTGTTTGCCTATCATAGCCTTTTTGTCCCTTTTGCCTATTATAGCCTTTTTTCTTTTTGCCTATCATAGCCTTTTTCCCCTTTTGCCTATCATAGCCTTTTTCCCCTTTTGCCTATCATACCCTTTTTTTCCTTTTGCCTATCATAGCCTTTTTCCCCTTTTGCCTATCATAGCCTTTTCCCCCCTTTTTGCCTATCATAGCCTTTTTCCCCTTTTGCCTATCATACCCCTTTTTTTCCTTTTGCCTATCATAGCCTTTTTCCCTTTTTGCCTATCATAGCCTTTTCCCCCCTTTTTGCCTATCATAGCCTTTTTTTTCTTTTTGCCTATTATAGCCTTTTTTTCCTTTTTGCCTATCATAGCCTTTTCCCCCCTTTTTGCCTATCATAGCCTTTTTTTTCTTTTTGCCTATTATAGCCTTTTTTTCCTTTTTGCCTATCATAATAGCCTTTTCCCCCCTTTTAACATCTATCAATAAAGCTTTATTTTTAGTTGTCAGCATTTCTTGATTGATTGGATGTTTTCTTGATTATTTGAATGTTTTGTATTTTTATTAGTAGTTTTAGTGATTTTATTTTTATTTTATAGGATGTTGATCATTAACCTATGAGGTTCTAATGCAATGGGTTACGGTGAATTGAATAGATCTTCCGTATTAGAACTAGGAACCCGTTAACGGGAACAGTATATCACTCGATTTTAAGATATATTTTATATTTCGTTTGGTATGTATGTGTGTGTGTGTGTATTTGTTGCCCGGCCAGAGGATTTGCGATCGGTTTGTGTATGTGTCTGTGTGTGTGTGTCTGTGTGTCTGTGTATCGATTATCTTAAAAACTACTGTTTGGACTTTGATTAAAATTGGCAGAGGGGTAGACAGCTTCAAAAGGAAGCTTCCTTTCGTTAATCCACACCGTGCTGACCTTGACCTTCAAGTTTGACCTTGAAAACCGACATTTCCTTCTTTGGGCTATGTCATTTTCCCCCGGCTTTATTTATTTATTTGTTCATCCATTTTCGTCTTCTTTTGATTACTTACCATTGCAACATGGAAAACGCTCGCATTAGGTTTAGCCTATACATGTAAATAATGTAACGAAAGCAAAGCCAAGTCTACACACACACACACACACACACACACACACACACACACACACACACACACACACACACACACACACACATTGCTTGCACGCACGCGCGCGGACGCACGCACGCACGCACGCACGCACGCGGACGCACGCACACGCATACACACACACACACACACATGTACACACACACACACACACACATATGTACACACACACTCACACACCCATACTCACATGAACACACATACATGCACGCCCGCGGCACGCACGCGCACGCACGCACGCACGCGCGCACACGCACACACGCACGCACACACACACACACACACACACACACACACACACACACACACACACACACACACACACACACACACACACACACACACACACACACACACACACACACACACACACACACACACACACACACACACACACTCAAACCTACAACACTGCCCCATATACCCCATCTATGTTCTTTGTTTTTCATTGCTTTGCTTTTTAACCCTTTCACCGCCAGGTAATATTTTACCCCAAAATTTCCATTACATTTACCTGGGTAGAGAACAAAATCCATCTGCAGTATTGGGGATTCTTCTGTGACATATATATCAAATAAGGTCTACCTTTACTTCCCAAAACTAAGACAATAGGGTCTTTGGATAATAGACCCCAATTTGATGCCTTTGTGAGCGACATAGGTGTTAAATCACTGTGGTGCTAAAACGCGACTTTGGCGGTGAAAGGGTTAAACTAATTTTTAACTTCTCTTTTTTTTTTACTGTTTCCTTTCTGTCCCTGTTCTTTTCTGTCTCTTTTTGTTTGTGACTCAAGCCACAAACCTATAACTCACTTTGTCGGTCGGTCGGTCGGTCGGTCGGTCTGTCTGTCTGTCGGTCGGTCCAAAATTGTCGCACATTTTGACAAAATGTCGCACTTCAAATCGAGGCGACGAAAATGGAGTTTTACGTCCTCTTGGTCTGAATCAGACACATATGGGACATTTGTAAATACAAATATGGTGGGAACAATGCTGGAGGCAATGCCCCGGAGGCAGTACGAAACCAGTAAAGTCCCGAGTTTGTTTATTAATACAGATAGCTGTAGCGGTGACCACGCCTCGGTTAAACCTCATCGGCTATGGCACCGCCACAAGTTAGTATAAGTTTTCCTCAAATCCAGGCTACACTTCAAATTGAGGCCGCTCTTTAACATGATGTATTTTAAAAGCGTACAAAATAATAAACATACGTAATACAGGCACTGCAACAGACACGACGAGTATGCGGTGCTTCTTTCGATGAGCATAAGTAGGATACATAGTTTTAAATGTTTTCCAAAAGATATAAAATGTTACGAAAGGGTGCAGAGATAACATTCAGGGACGGTATTCATGTCGAGATAGCATGAGACTTAGCATGATGCTAACTTAGAAGCTCTTCCAAAAGTCCTATTAAATCCTATAGGACATTGGAAGAGCTTCTAAGTTAGCATCATGCTAAGTCTCATGCTATCTCAACATGAATACCGTCCCTGGTTTACAGATTAAAATTATTGAAAAGCCAGGGGAGGTGACTCATGGTTGGAGTGGTAAAAAATAGACCGCGTGCCACAAACTATTGCGATTTCGCGCTTGTTTTTTTCTGTAACCCCAAAAGTGTTTGTAGTACGCATGTTTTCAATGGGTGGTTGAATGCTTCCAGCGTAGAAAGCAATTTGCACTGGAACCATCCCCATCCATCATCCTCTTCATCCTGGCTGGTATGTAGCGCACGGCATAGACAGACTAAGGTCATAATGATATACGTCATCCGCTTAGAATTTCACTCGCACAGAAAACCCGAGTTGAAGCAGAAAAAGAGGAGGAGGAGGAGGAGGAGGAGGAGGAGGGGGAGGAGGGGGAGGAGGAGGAAAACAAAAAGAAAACTAGTGCAACGCTGAGCGGCTGCAAAGTCCCACCGCAGCATCGCCGAGCTACTCCGAAATCGGAATGTGTCGGCTGTACACACAGCGGGGAGACCATTGAGAACTGAAAACAGGACGCACGCACGGCCGGAAAGAAGTGTGGCATATCGGGCCTGTGACACAAAGGGCCTAGGGCACAGCGGGCTTATCCCATGTTTAGACTAAATACATCAGTGGATAGCTTGCATCTTGGCAAACTAGTATGCCAAATTTGATGATGATAGACTGAATAGTTTTTGAGAAAAACGGACGAATAGCCGGACGGAGGCACGCCGGACGCCGGACGGACACCGGACGGACGGACCAGACAGAAACAATAGTTCCCCGAACCTTCGGCTCGGGGACTAAAAAAAGTGAAAATGAAAAACGGATTGGAGAACAAAGATAAGAAGAATCAAGACAACGAAGGGAAAATATTCATGTCAATAATGTACGAAAAGCACATTTTGCAAAATAAAAGCTGATAATAATCAATATGCGTATTTTCCCCTTGAATTATGCTTGTCTTTCTCAGACATATTGTATCGCAGATTGACTCACTTTGCTATTGGCCCAATAGTAATAATTAAGGTCAACCAATGACTGGTCTTCTTCTTCTTCTTCTTCTTCTTCTTCTTCTTCTTCTTCTTCTTCTTTTTCTTTTCTTCTTCTTCTTCTTCTTCTTCTTCTTCTTCGGTCGCTCAGACAGTTTCCCGTCATATGAGCGCAGATGCGTCATGCTGCCGTTATGCGCCTAAAAAAAGAAGTAGTTATAGGCCCCAGCATGTCCGACTTCGGCTGAAAAAAATATTTTAAATTGTAAGAGCTTTTTTTTTTTAGAGAGGAGAGAGAGAGAGAGGGGAGAGAGAAGAGATAGAGGGCAGAGAGAAAAAAAAAGGCAGGAGAATGGACCAGTAAGGCAGAAAGATAGTGTGTGACAGTAAGCAGGGGGGGGGGGGGGGGGGGGGGGGGGGGGGGGGATTTGACAAGAGTCAAAGAGAGCGACAGATTAGAGGAAGTTACAAGCACAGAACGTCCAGAAGGTGGGGGAACTATTTGTACGAAAGACCCCCCGGTATCCCCACAGGGGGGGGGGGGGGGGGGGGGGGGGGGAGTGGTGACTGCAGAGCAGTCGAAAAGAGCGCACCGCTAATAAGAGCGCGCCTAAAAGAGCGGATTTTGCGTGCTAATAAGAGCGCGTGTTCATGCCAAAAAGAGCGCACGTGAATGCGTGGTTTTCGTGCTAATAAAGCTGGAGACAGACTATGCGACTGCCTCATGTGACTCGATCAGGTCGTGACGTAGATCAAATTTTGTTTCCCGCACAGAAGAGGTCACAAGCCATCTGACTCGATGAGACTCGATCAGTGAAATTTAGAACCCGCCCTATTCGGCCCTGTCACCTGACTGGGCCCGACTGAGTCAGACTGATCGAGCAGCATGGTAGGCAAATGAGGTGAAACGTCACGACCTGATCGAGTCACACGAGGCAGTCACATAGTCTGTCGCCGGCTTAAGCGCGCATAGGTGAAATCGTTCTCACCAGACATTTACCATTTGCACTCGTCTGTTTGCTAAACTTCAGTCTTCTTGCTGTTTTGGAGAAAATTTTCGATATGTCCACGATCATCAGCACATTACCACGTTAGGGATAGGGATAGGGTTAGGGTTAGGGTTAGGGATAGGTTTAGGGTTTTACATCGCATTTTACAACGCGCTCTTTTTGACATCCTCGATCTTTTTTAGGTTCCAAAGATGCGCGCTTATTGGACAAAACATTGCGCTCTTTCTAGCTTCATTTTTTTGGACGCGGTCTTTTAGAGAGTAGGTAAAACGCGCGCTTATGGGATGCACCCGGTGACTGATATAAGAAGTCATTTTGAGTAAAGGGCCAAATGATAATCTTACTAATACTATAATAGCAAAAATACTTGTGGCGGTGCCATAGCCGATGAGGTTTAACCGAGGCGTGGTCACCGCTACAGCTATCTGTATTAAAAAAATTTTAAATCGGGACTTTACTGGTTTCGTACTGCCTCCGGGCATTGCCTCCAGTATTGTTCCCACCATATTTGTATTTACAAATGTCCCATATGTGTCTGATTCAGACCAAGAGGACGTAACACTCGTACATTTTCGCTCGCGCAGGGCCAAATGATAAACAATTAGAATGGCATAAGCTTTCTTGGCGGACGTTTGCACCCCGTGTGTGCTTTATGTTTTCTAACACACGGCAGTACTATCTGCAGTAACCACCACTGAGTTGAACAAAATGTCCGAAATAATAAACTGAAAGCACGTGTACATCATTAACGCATTCATCGTCTGGCAAACCAACAGCTGGAATTTGTACTAATACTAGACGATTGTGAAAACAGGACTTCATTGCCTGTCTGTCCGTCTGTCTGTCTGTCTGTCTGTCTGTGGCTACTATGTCCGTCTGTCTGTATGTCTGTCTGTGGCTGACTATGTCGGTCGGTGTGTCCGTCTGTCTGTCTGTCTGTCTGTCTATGGTTGACTATGTCCGTCTGCCTGTCTGTCTGTCTGTCGGTGTGTCTGTTTGTTTGTCTGTCTGTCTGTGTGTCTGTCTGTCTGTCTGTCTGTCTGTCTGTCTGTGGCTGACTATGTCGGTCGGTCAGTATGTCTGCTGTCTGGTTTATCTGTAGATCAAAATGTGCAACAGTCGTCAGAGCGTGTTATCTAATGAGATAATCAATGCGAAGGGTTAACGATAACAGTAGCTTGATCTAGATTTGGCTACAGATTGAACTGGTTTACGCACTGACCTAATTCGTTGTTTAATGTTGGGTTTTTGTTTACGTAGGGATGTCGGTTAGTTGTGTTTTGTGATAAATTAAACACCTCCCTTCTGAGGCATATGATATACGGAGGTGAGAGCCTGTGGCTTTGTCTGGAAATGCACTGTCCTCACCTGTCCTTGCTGGGCCTGGGGGTTGATGGATGCGTGCGGGTTTCTGAGTGGGCTGTCTTTTGCCGGTGGGCTCTGCAGTCATGAAAAACGGGCTGGTAACACCCTTGGGGACATGTCGCACGGACTCCTCTGCATCGTACCCAATGATCACCAAGCCGGGAGTATAGCTACGTGCCTCTGTATACTTAATGGAATGTCGCGTGTGAAGCCTGCTCCCCAGTAACGCGACACGGACTTCCAGGTCTGGAGCAGGGCTGCTCTCGTGTTGACTGGGCAGGCGTGGCTGGTGCATCTCTGGGTCCCATCAGCACCTTCGGATGTTTCTTTTTCAATTTCGTGGCCTTGCCCTAAGGGTCTTGGTCTACGGTGTCATCATCATCGGCATGGCGAGGAGAGGAGTTGAATTGCATCGTGTGATAGCCTTTGGCTGGTGTCCTCTTGGTCTTGGTCTACGGTGTCATCAGCATCAGCATGGCGAGGAGAGGAGTTGAATTGCATCGTGTGATAGCCTTTGGCTGTTGTCCTCTTGGTCTTGG
>CM065701.1:39138668-39143668 GCA_017654935.2 Phymorhynchus buccinoides
TTGGCAGGATAAACTGACCATTCTGCAATCCCAAGACAGCAGGAGGGAAATGGCAAACACCCTAAATATCCGTGTAGCCTCAGACCTCACAGATCGTCAAAGCCAGGTTGTGAGAGAAGAAAAGAATGCTGGTAGACATGCCTATGTGTGGAAAGGACGCGTGGTCTACAAAAGCAAACAACAGCTTAATACTTCCAGTAGGAGGTACTCAAGAGTAGGGGATAGGAACCAAAACAGGAAGACTTCCCTGGAACAACACTTTCCATCCCAGTCTAAAGAACCCCCTAGATCTACAAATCAGTCAGTGCCTCCATGATTATGCCCCCCAGGAAACAGCCAGGCATCATGATTCACATCAAGGACAACAACAGCAGCTTCATAGTCAACATCCCAATCTTCCATGGACATATGACATGAACGCTTTCCCCACCCTTCAGCTTCATAACTCCAATCGGCGTTTGAACACCCAAGAGTCACCAGACCGGCACATCTTACATCAGCAGCAAAGTCATACCACAGTCTTGAGCTCTAAATGTGGTCCTCCTGAGGAAACAACGGCTGCCTCACTAAATGCAGTGGGATCTTCAGAGCAGCAAGTAGACCTTCCAAAATGTCAACGTCCTCTGAAGGATAAGACCAGGAGAGTAGTTGACAAGTGGGGTATCAGACTGTGTTCACCACCCGACAATGCAGAGAAGAACGACAGTGCTGACCAGCTGCAAGCTCAAGATTCCAGTGCAGTTGGTGATTTAAACAGTCAACGCAGGGTATCTCCAGTTCCTCAGGGAACTGCACAGTCTACTGGTACACCCGCACAAACACATCACTACAAAGACTTAGATGCTCAGCCTGACGTTGTTGTGAATCAAACTGCTTCTGATAAAATAAGTGGCGAGAAACCCTCCCCCAAAGACTTGCCAAGAAATCATGGAATTGCTGGCAAAACTTCACCAGCTTGTCCCTCTCCCACAGACCACCCTAATCTCCCTTCCCCAATCATGTCGCCTCCTTTAAATTTCGAAGCTGACACTAGCCAGACCCAGCCAAAACAACTTATCGACCCTTGGACGCCTGAAGATATGATTGTAAGTCAATCTCCTACACCTCCTCCGGCACAAAGTGAAAAAAAGAAATATCCACCAGATCAGCAGTCTTTAAAACCCAACCTGCAAAACTGCTCCATGGTTTCTCTACAAAATGCAGTGTCATCTCCTACAGCAACCCTGGATGATAGCCAGACATTCGCGAAACAGATGGTTTCACCTTTCAACCCCATGACAGGAACGCCGAACTCTGTTCAGGCTGGTCCAGGTGTTGCGGGTTCTGAAGACAATGTTGCACAATGTCTTCCTGATACACAGGACTCAAAACGTGACACAAACCAGACTTCAAAGAAACTGGTGGCTGACCCGTGGGACACTACAGAAGAAGGTTTGGGTAAGAGTCCCGTTTCCCCTAGCGGTGCGAAGCAAGACAACCCTTCTCCAAACCAGTCTCTTAACAGCACTACAGTAATCATTGAACATGAGTCCACCCCTACCCCAATGCATGGCCCCCTTACGCGTAGCAAAGGGAAAACCAAACAGATGCATTTAACTGATGCCTTCCCAAGTATGGGGGCTCGGTCTTCTAAGCAGAAACTTTGTCCTCAGATACAGTCTGACAAATAGGAACTCGGCCCTGTCCATGTCAAAACACATAAGAAGATAGTACATTCATCTCGGCTTACATTCCTTACTTACAATATAGAAGGGTTGAATACTATTTACCAACCAGACTTGATTTGTTATTTATCAAAGTTTGATTTTGTTGTTTTAACAGAAACATTTAGTGCACATTTCCCCTCCCACCTTTTCCCTGCCTTTGATGTTTTCGTCTCTGCAGCGGTACGTGTTTCTGATGCT
Organism: Phymorhynchus buccinoides; assembly: GCA_017654935.2. NCBI lineage: Eukaryota > Metazoa > Mollusca > Gastropoda > Neogastropoda > Raphitomidae > Phymorhynchus > Phymorhynchus buccinoides. Next base: position 39,140,573 of record CM065701.1, read on the forward strand.
CCTACAGCGAGATTGTGTGGTGGAGTAGCCTTTCTGGTCATAAAACAGTTATCCCCTTTTGTTTCTCGGGTTGATCTAGAATATGACAACTGTGTTGTACTTAAGCTTTGTAAACGAGTATTAGGTCTTGATTTAGATTGTATTCTGATAGGAATTTATTTACCTCCTCAATACAGCCCTTATTACTCTGATACGGATATTTACAATGGTGTTTCTCTACTTGAACAATGTATTTTAGATATTTATGAATGTGAAAGTAATGTTCAAATGATGATAATAGGTGATTTGAACTCAAGAACAGGCAATTCTAATGCTTGTGATGCTATGCTACCAAAGGATGTTTTTGAAACTGATGATATGCTTAATTTAGATGAAGATATTTTTAAGCGTCAATCAGATGACACTGTTACAAATGCATTTGGTCGATATCTATTAGGTGTTTGTGAACAGTTTAACTTAGTACTGTTGAACGGGGTTAAATCGGGACCAATGGACGGAAGTTATACGTACATTGCTCACAATGGTTGCAGCGCAATCGATTATTTCATTGTATCTAAATGTTTGTTTGACTTGGTTATTAAACTAATGGTTTGTCAGAGAATTGAATCCAAGCATATGCCCATAGAGCTTGAATTAAAATTTAGAAACATGAATGGCATGTACTCTCGTAAACCTAAAAAAGTAGTTCTTCAGAAATATAAGTGGAATTCTGATAAGTCACAAGAGTACCTCGACAACTTTACAAAACATGACTTTGAATTAAAATTCAAAGAAGCTCTTGATTTGATTAATGTCAACATTGATGAATCGCTGGCAAAGTTCTATGAAGCTATCAGTTTGGCAGCAAATCCAATGTTAAAGACTGTTGTTCTTGGAGGTTCCTTTAACAAGCCCTGGTTTGATGCCGATTGTAGACAAAAACGCAAAGATACTCGGCATGCTCTTAGAATTCTGAGAGAAGCAAATAAAGTGAATAAAAACAAAATTAAAGGAAATGAACACATAGACCTCTTGAGAGCATCATATGTGAGTCGACGAAACTCTTATAAAGATTTTCTAAAGGTTAAACAAACCGACTATAAAAATGAAGTTATTAAAACCCTCGAAGATAATTCTAAAAATCCTAAGATTTTCTGGAGTGCTGTTAAAAACTATTTGAGCAAACCTGTGAGCAGAAATACTATTTCCCCTGATGATTGGTTTGCTCATTTTTCAGCTGTGTTCAATCAGAGTGAATGCGAAGATGATGTATTTGATGTACATAAAACTTGGTATAAAGTGGACGAATGCTGTGTTGTGAATGTTAACTGTGATGAATTGGATTGGGAGATAAGTCACCAGGAAGTATTAGAAGCTATTTCAGCTTTAAAGAACAACAAAGCTGCTGGTCCGGATGGATTCTCAGGTGAATTTTATAAATGTGCAGACCCTGAGATTAGTTTGTTTTTTACTAGGTATTTTAATAGATTATTTGATTCTGGTGCTTTTCCCATCGCTTGGTCTGAAGCTGTCATCCATCCCATTCACAAAAAAGGTGACGTCAACTCGCCAGATAATTACAGGGGGATTTCTTTGTTGAATGTATGTGGTAAGCTTTACAGCTATATTCTAAATAAGAGATTATCGAGTTGGTTAGAAAAGAACAAGATACTAAATGAATCCCAAGCTGGATTTAGACGACAATATAGCACAATCGATCATATATTTACCCTTTTGTCATTAATTCAGAAGCAATTTGCAAATCATAAAAAGTTATATTGTGCTTTCATAGATTTCAAAAAAGCCTTTGACTTGGTAGATAGATGCTGTTTATGGTCAGTTCTAAGAAAAAATGGTATCAATGGAAAAATGTATAATGCAATCCAAAGTATGTATTCTGTAGTTAAAGCTCGGGTTCGTGCTGGTAATGAGATCACAGACGTTTTTATGTGCCATAAAGGGTTAAAACAAGGGGAAATGTGTAGTCCTGTTTTGTTTTCTTTACTAATTAATGAACTAGCAAATGAGGTTACTCAAAATGGTAAACATGGTATAACGCTTACACCTGAACAAATACAAATTCTTATTCTCCTTTTTGCTGATGATGTGCTATTATTATCACATACAGTTATTGGGTTACAGCAGCAACTGAATATTTTAAGTGCTACAGCTAAGAAACTTGGTCTTATTGTAAATATGGATAAGTCAAAAATAATAGTCTTTCGCAAAGGTGGTTATATAGCAGCAGCTGAGAAATGGGTTTATGATGGACAATATCTAGAAATTGTAAACATGTATAAATATTTAGGTGTAATTTTCTCAACTGGCTTATCGTTTTCTTTTACATTGAAAGATATGGCACAAAAAGCAAAAAAAGGTGTTATAGGTATTTTACGGTTGCTTTGGTCACTCAATAATCAGTCTCCAAATCTTTTCTTTAAGCTATTTGATTGTCAGATACAGCCTATTCTAACATATGGATCAGAGGTGTGGGGCCTTTGCGCAGATTATTCCATCATTGAACGCATACATTTATTTGCAATCAAAAGATTTCTTAATGTTAGTGTTAGAACACCTACTGTTCTGGTCTACGGCGAAACAGGTAGGTATCCATTATTTATAAATGTTTATGTTCGCAATGTCAAATACTGGTTAACTTTGACAAAAATGTCATCTGAACGTATTCCTCGCAAATGTTACAAAATGCTGTTTAACCTACATTGTCAAAATAAAAATAACTGGGCTTCAAAGATATGTTTCACTCTGTACAGATACGGCTTTGGTTTTGTATGGGAAAACCAGGGTGTGAATAATGACAAGATATTTTTAAATGAATTTAAACAACGTTTAATTGATTGTTTCCTGCAAGGTTGGAATAGTGATATTCAGACGAAAGAGCGTTACTCGTTTTATTCTTTATTGAAACAACATCTATGTCTTAGCGATTACCTTATTGTATTAAAAAATAGTGTTATAAAGAAATACTTAACTAGGCTAAGGCTAGGTGTTTCACCTTTAAACTGCCATATTAAGCGTTTTTCTCAAACCACAAGAGATTGTTTACATTGTCCCAATTGCAAAGGATCCGTAGAGACCGAAATTCATTTCATGTTTATT
>CM065701.1:39148668-39156168 GCA_017654935.2 Phymorhynchus buccinoides
CTCTCTCTCTCTCTCTCTCTCTCTCTCTCTCTCTCTCTCTCTCTCTCTCTCTCTCTCTCTCTCTCTCTCTCTCTCTCTCTCTCTGTGGTAAAGGTCAAGAATGTGCCACCCCGCTCCTACATTTATCGGCTCTTTCCCGGCTTTGCCAGACTTCAAGTAAAGAATGAAGGCTCTGACTCAGTGAGCCAGGGTAAAGAAGCGATACAATAGTCGGTCTATCATTCAATCGCGCGATCACTCGCCTTACAATGTCTGGTCACATAAAACGACCTTGAGAGAGAAAGGGAAAGTCAGGCAAACAAGCAGAGAGAGAGATAGAGAAAGAGAGAGAGAGAGAGAGAGAGAGAGAGAGAGAGAGAGAGAGAGAGAGAGAGAGAGTGAGAGTGAGAGAGAGAGTTCAGACTTCAGACACTTTATTTAATTTTACAAGGATAAGAATTTAGGCTGGGCCTATTCTTCCATTCTGACCTTGGTTCTAAGCTTGCAACATGTAACTAATACTATGATCGCTGAGACACAGAAAAATCAACCTTAAAGACCCCCCACGTCACGTTTAAAAAAAACATGGTTTTCACGTGTTTTCCCTCTTATAGCTGGTAAGAAATCTTAAAACATATTCCAAGCATAAGAGGGAATGTGACACGTGACGTGGGGGGTCTTTAAGAACCAGAGAGAGAGAGAGAGAGAGAGAGAGAGAGAGAGAGAGAGAGAGAGAGAGAGAGAGAGAGAGAGAGAGAGAGAGACAGACAGACAGACAGAGAAAGATACAGACAGACAGACACAGAGACAGACAGAGAGACGGAGAGATAGTCAAAGAGAGACAGACAGTAGACCAAAGAGGAGTTTCCAGCCAGCAAGCGAGTAGACCTTTATTAGCAAAGCAAACCCCACAAATAATATGCTGGCTACTTGCCCGCTGCCCAAGGGGGTTGGAGGTACTAAGGCAATTGACCGCCAGCCACTGCCATGGTCAGAAGCTAGCATAGCTGTAAGGTCACACTATACGACCACCAGAACAGAAATAAAAGAGGGGAGGGGAGTGGTGGATGGCACGGGAGAGTTTTATGGGGACTAGCGCAACCCCGAGTACCGGTAACGCCTAGTAACGGTAACGCCAAGTACTGGTAACGCTGAGTACAGCAAATTTGAAGCGATTCGGTTAAGAAATGGCGGAGTTATAAGGCCCCGTTTCCCGTTGGCGCTGCTGTGAGAGTGACGCTCTCTCCCGATTGTCTTCAAATTTGCTGCCAGGCTTTGCCCCGGCCACAGCAAGCCTGACAGCAAATTTTAAGCGATTCGGTTTAGAAACGGCGGAGTTATTTGTGAAAATCGATTCGCTTCCGGTTTGGCACACAGATAGTCACCGTCCCCGGTCATCGACCTTCCAAATTCGAAGGCAATCGGTCCAGAAATACCGGAGATACGGGCGCCGAGAGGCCGGTGGATACGCGTTTCGCGCATTTGCCTCGGTTGCCGTTGCTATCGCCCCGTTAGGGCTCACAGCAAATTTGAAGCGATTCGGTCGAAAAACGGCGGAGTTATAAGGCCCGTTTCGTGTTTCAGACACACACACACACACACACACACACACACACACACACACACACACACACACACACACACACACACACACACGGACAGTTGGCTTATTACTATATGAATGATGTAAAACCAGTTTTGCTCAGTTAGATCTTCTTTTGACGGGTTTTTGATATTAGAATATTTGTGACCCCGCACCACGAAAGGGACATTATTAAGTCGCTGGGCTACCTTCTCACAACAGCCTTGGAAAAGTAAAAAATCTCATTTTGGGTCAATTTTGAGTTATGGGTATTTTCGTGTTCTCTAACATCTTATCTTTCATATTTATAAATGACAGTCTTTACTATGGTCAATAAATGGTCTTATTATGTGCTTTAAAATGATTAAGTCAATGAATTTTCTTCAGCTAGGCCAGACTTTAGACTGTGTTTTCTCAAAATGGCCGACGCTCACCCTGCTAACTTTAAATGCTCATAACTCTGGAACGGAAAAAGATACAAGAATGGTTCTGGTATCATTAGAAGGAGAATTGTCTGCAGTTTTCAGGTGGATAATTGTCTCAGAATGGTCAGTTTTGACACCGTCTGAATGTCCCTTTCGTGGTGCTGGGTCACATTTATGGTATCATGTTTGATAGAATATCACATTTTGCATAACGTGGACTTCTTTGGATTCGTTTGCGGGGACATTTAACCCCTTGACTGCCGTATAACGTATCACGTACTGACTTGATGACATCACCGATGGCGTCAGCAGATGAAGAGGAATAACTCCGATATGCTGGCTTTTGCTTCAACACAGTCAAGAGAGTTATACCCCCAGACCATTTCGCCTGATTGGCTCTATCAGTAGTCTTTTTCTTGTCATGATTAGTACAATGGATTTTTCTTCAATTTTCTCTGGCAGTCAAGGGGTTAATTCTTTTGAAAACATTGTCCTTGCTGTTGTACAAAAAGGCTAGTCTGCAAGACTTGGTAGGCATTACTGTTTCAAATTTTGATTATTTTTTTCCCTTTTCTTTTGACAATGTGTACGGAGTATTGACAATGTTGGAATGACTGAAGATGGATGATTTCGTTATTAAGCTATCTGGGATACTTTACCCAAATTGCACACAAGTATGGATGCACGCTCGCGCGTACGTACGCGCACACGCACACATACGCGAATAATGCAGCATATCGGATCGCGTAAAACTAATGCAATACAACCTCTCACCAAATCCCTCTCTCTCTCTCTCTCTCTCTCTCTCTCTCTCTCTCTCTCTCTCTCTCTCTCTCTCTCTCTGAATCTCTCTCTCTCTCTCGCTCTTTCTCTCTCTCTCTCTCTCTCTCTCTCTCTCTCTCTCTCTCTCTCTCTCTCACACACACACACACACACACATTACTTTCGCAGCAGCCTAGGAGGAATCCCCGAGTTTTCAATGACAAGCAACATTTTGGGGAATGGGATAGGTTGAGTATTAGCCTAGGATTATTTCCATAGAACTGAAAGAAGCAGAGTCAGTCTGAGATTGAGGGTCGAAGACATGAGGGGGGTGACCAATCTACATGCTTGCCTGGCTTCTTTAACCCTTTGGCCGCCAGCCATTTTTCAGTTAAACAAACCCCATTAAGCTTAACTGGGCAGAGAAACAAAAACGTATCTGCAATATTGGAAATTTGTCTGTGACACGCATAGCATTAGGCCAATCCTTACCTCCCAAAATTAAGAAAATAGGGTCTTTGGATAACAGGTCCTGATTTGATGTCTTTTAGTGACATGGGTGTTAAACCATTGTGGTGCATACATGCGACATAGAAAGGGTTAATGGGGCACCCTGACGGATGAGTTTTTGCAAGAAACACGTCCAGATCAGCAGGAAAACACCCTTTGCAGAGATCGCACAACACTCACTTTGCTCTGGTTTCCCAGAAATCAAGCTGTCAAAAAGTCGATTCCTCCTTGGCGGAGGTGCTGGAAGTCAAATGATTTCACCCAAAGAGAAGGCGTTTGCCGTCTCTTTTTGAATGGCCGCCTGTGTTTAGACCAAATCGTTTGCACGAACTTTTCGCAATACAAGCCTTTTTTTTTTAATGTTATGCACCTAAAGGAGGTTTTTTTTTTTTTTTACTGCACTACAAAAAAACCAAACACGCTTCAACCACAATGAGTGACCTCCACCCACCCCATACAAAATGGCTACTCTCTCCGGCATCTCCGCCAAGGAAAAATCGCCGTTTTGACGGTTTAATTTCTAAGAAACCAGAGCAAAGTGAGTGTTCCGATCCTTGAAAAGGCTGTCTTACTGGTGATCTCGATGTGTTTCTTGCAAAAACTCATCCGTCCGAGTCCACCTTTAATCTTTGCGCTGAACTGGGAGAAAGGAAGAAAAAAAAGAGAAGAAAAAAAGAAGAAAAGGGCATAAAATGAAAGGGAAAAATAAACAAGCGCGAAATCGCAATAGTTTGTGGCACGCGGTCTAGTTTTACCACTCCAATCATGAGTCACCTCCCCTGCCTTTTCAATAATTTTAATCTGTAAACCAGAATGTTATCTCTGCACCATTTCGTAACTTTTTATATCTTTTGGAAAACATTTAATACTATGTATCCTACTTATGCTCATCGAAAGAAGCACCGCATACTCGTCGTGTCTGTTGTAGTGTCTGTATTGACGTATGTTTATTATTTTGTACGCTTTTAAAATACATCATTTTAAAGAGCGGCCTCAATTAATTTTGAAGTGTAGCCTCGATTTGAAGTGCGACAATTTTGTCAAAATGTGCGTCAATTTTGGACCGACAGACCGACAGACCGACCGACAAAGTGAGTTATAGGTTTGTGGCTTGAGCCACAAACAATAAAAGCAGAAGTGGTGGAGGGACCCAACACAGCACATGTTTATCTGTTCTATCCCTTGTGACGTAGCCTATTTTAATTAATGCGGGCTGCGTGGTGAGTGGATTAGCGAGCAAGATAGCGCGAGGGCAGATGAATGATTGAGTGATTTGCTTAACCCTCTCACCGCCAATGTCGCATTTATGCACCACAATGGTTTAACACCCATGTCACTAACAGGTATCAAATCAGGACCTGTTATCCAAAGACCCTGTTTTCTAAGTTTTAGGAAGTAAGGATAGACCTTATTTTATATTATGTCACAGAAGAATCCCCAATACCGCAGATGGATTTTGTTCTCTACCCAGGTAAATTCAATGGACATTTTTGGCTGAAATATGGCTGGCGGTGAAAGGGTTAAATGTAACTTTCTTGTTTCATTATTTTAAGTAATAATTTTGATTTTTATGTTGATGTATTTTTTATCTTATTTTACACGGTGGAAGACAATATTCCATGCGCGTTTGTACAATGCACAATCAAGAAACGTATGACTTGTGCTTATATGGCTGTACCATCTTCTTCTTTCTTCTTCTTCTTCTTCTTCTTCTTCTTCTTCTTCTTCTTCTTCTTCTTCTTCTTCTTCTTCTTCTTCTTCTTCTTCTTCCTCTTCTTCTTTTTCTTCTTCTTCTTCTTCTTCTTCTTTTTCTTCTTCTTCTTCTTCTTCTTCTCCTCTTCTTCTTCCTCTTTCTTCTTCTTCTTCTTCTTCTTCTTCTTCTTCTTCCTCCTCTTTCTTCTTCTTCTTCTCTTCTCTTTTTCTTCTTCCTCTTCTTCTTCTTCTTCTTCTTCTTCTTATTCTAGTTATTCTAGTCCTACAATCTTGGGATTTGTAAGACAAGTTGCCTGCTATACTTACACCAGAAGCGTGTTTTCAATGCAGTTTCCCAGGCTGATTCTCTCTCAGCAGGGTTCAAATTCTCAGACTGACGAGAATGCGATTGTTGGCCAAACCTGCTTATTAGAGTGGAAAGACAGAAAGGAACTTGTTTGTGCCGCGGGCTAACCCGCGATAGAACGGTGATAAGCCCTCTTCTGCTGAAGCCAGTTTGAAGCATCGTCTCATCAGCCGAGCTGTATTCTCTCTCTCTCTCAATGGTTGGTTTATATGGCGCGCCAAAGATACAAAACTCTATCTAGCAGTTCGACAGAGTTTAAGAACCCTATCGAACTGTTAGATACAGTATCTAAACTATAGCTAGCAGTTCGATAAAGTTTCAAAACTCTGTCGAACTGCTAGATAGAGTTTCTCGTCGTAAAACTCTATCGAACGCGCCATTTTGATACTTTTTTTTAAACGAAGCATTTCATTGGTAGATAGGACTAGTATCTTTGACTGTGACCTACACCTAGCCTAATAGGTGGCATTCTATGAACTCGTTTAGTGGCTTCAATTACAGATGGAACGCCGGGAAGATTCGCTCGTTGAAATCGTTCAGCTGCCATGTTTGTTTGACTACATGTAGGGGCCTAGACCTATCGTCTTATTCAAATTCACGGGTCACTGCCCTGCCAAGGCCACAAACATGTCGCTGAAGCCATGTACCAATCAGAAATTGCGATAGAAAAACTATCTCTCGATAGGGTTATTTTGTGGAAACCCTATCTAGCTGTTCGACAGAGTTTTAAAACTCTATCGAACAGCTAGATAGGGTTTTCAAACTCTATCGAACTGATAGATACAGTTTCGAAACTCTATCGAACAGCTAGATAGAGCTTTGTATCTTTGGCGCGCCATAGGTTTAATCCTTTCACCGCCAAAGTCGCATTTTAGCTCCGCAGTGATTTGATACCTATGTTACTAAAAGGCATCAAACTGGGGTCTATTATCCAAAGACCCTATTGTCTTAGTTTTGGGAAGTAAGGATAGACCTTATTGTATATATGTCACAGAACAATCCCCAATACTGCATATGGATTTTGTTCCCTACCCGGGTAAATGTAATGGACATTTTGGGCTGAAATATGGCTGGCGGTGAAAGGGTTAACCCTGTCACCGCCAAAGTCGCATTTTAGCTCCGCAGTGATTTGATACCTATGTTACTAAAAGGCATCAAACTGGGATCTATTATCCAAAAATTGTCTTAGTTTTGGGAAGTGGATAGACCTTATTTTATATATGTCACAGAAGAATCCCCAATACTGCATATGGATTTTGTTCTCTACCCAGGTAAAGTAATGGACATTTTTGGGCTGAAATATGGCTGGCGGTGAAAGGGTTAACCCTGTCACCGCCAAAGTCTACTAGTTCTATTATCCAAAGACCCGATTGTCTTAGTTTTGGGAAGTAAGGATAGACCTAATTTTATATGTGTCACAGAAGAATCCTCTATACTGCAGATGGATGTTTTTTTCTACACAGGTAAATTTAATGGAAATATTTGGCTGAAATATGGCTGGCGGTGAAAAGGTTGACGTATAATTATGCGTAGCCTCTCACAGACAGTCAAGAGCTGTATTGAGCTAGGCTTCCTTTTATACAAGTCACTAAAAAGTGAAGTGTGTGGGTTTAGTATGAGTCTGTAACGTCCACGTTTTAAACCCCATCAAAGTCATAAAGATAATTTCAGAAATTTTTCACAAATAAAAGTTTTAGCTTACCTGATCCAATGTATCAAACAACCAGTTGTGGGAACAAACGTAGTAGGGCCTACCTATTATATTAGCTTACCAATCCCTTTGCAACGCTTAGTTAAACTGCATCTATGGTTCGACTGCATCTATGGTTCTTATGTCAACTCGCTATTAGCAAGTTGGGTTTGTTTTAATACTTTTCGTAGTATCACCAGTCAAACAAACGGTCATGATTGTTTACAATATAATTGTTATCATATTTTTTTTTATTACAGTATGCATCTTTTCGTTTGGTTGTGTGTTTGGTTGTGTGTTTGGTTGTGTGTTTGGTTGTGTGTTTGCTCATTTATTTTTTCCAATTTTCGATAAGTTCTTTACTGTGAAATGGAGAGGATCCCTAAAATTGTTGCCGGTCACTTTAAAGAAAGGCTTTGTTTATTCAATGTCCCTGACAACTTTGGATGAAATGGAAAAAAGAACAAGTGCAACGCCGAGCGGCTGCAAAGTC
>CM065701.1:39161168-39163668 GCA_017654935.2 Phymorhynchus buccinoides
GCTATTGTTCTACTTCGGGTTCTTCTTCGTAGTAATTGTGTGTCTAGTAGCAACGTCGGTGGTTCTGTCAGTGATTGCTGTTGATGGTGCCTTGATTGAAAGCATACTTTTCGCGGTCTCAAGGTAAGCGAGCGAGAGGTGTGTGTGTGTGTGTGTGAGAGAGAGAGAGAGAGAGAGAGAGAGAGAGAGAGAGAGAGAGAGAGAGAGAGAGAGAGAGAGAGAGAGAGACACTGGACACTGGAAAACTTGAGAGAGAGAGAGAGAGAGAGAGAGAGAGAGAGAGAGAGAGAGAGAGAGAGAGAGAGAGAGAGAGAGAGATCCTGATTTCTGTACTTGCGAACCCCTGCACCTATTCGTCTTTAGCCTACCGCCAAGTGCAACAGAAAGGTGTTATGTGCATTGCAACAGTGATGTGTGTGTGTGTGTGTGTGTGTGTGTGTGTGTGTGTGTGTGTGTGTGTGTGTGTGTGTGTGTGTGCGTGTGTGTGTCCGTGCGTGTATGTGCGTACGTGCGTGCGTGCGCGCGCGCGCGCGACATACCAGGAAGAGTGTGGTGCACATTGTTTTCTTTGACAGCTCGGCTGCTGCCGCGCCCCTTCAGTGACTAGCAGAAAGAAGACTGTAAAAGTGGGAAACGAGGTGGGAAGTGAGAAGGGAGAAAAAAGAAGAAAACAAAGAGTTGATAGGCAGGTAAGCAGATAGAGCTGTGCGCAGTGACCATACACCATTTGACTGGATGACGGCAAGCGGCCATTTCGGTCACTGGGTTTAACCCTTTCACCGCCAGCTATATTTCAACCCAAAAATTGTCCATTCAATTTACCTGGGTAAAGAACAAAATCCATCTGCAGTATTGGGGGATTGTTCTGTGACATATATATATAAAATAAGGTCTATGCTTACTTCCCAAAACTAAGGCAATAGGGTCTTTGGGTAATGGACCCCAATTTGATGCCTTTTAGTGACGTAGGTGGTAAATCACTGTGGTGACGAAATGCGACTTTGGCGGTGAAAGGGTTAAACACGATTTATTCAAATGAAGCAATGACTAGAGCACAACAAGCTTAGAGTTTATGCAAAGTACTCCCAACATTTTTCAAGGTAAAGGTCAAGATGTGCCATCCCCCCCCCCCCACCCCCCCCCCCCCCCCCCCCCCCCTACCTATCTCGGTTAATTGTATTTTTCCGTTATTGCCTTTCTTACCATACATAAAGCTGTATTTTAAGAACATTTGTAGCTAATAACCTTTTTGGAATACTAACCCTAACCCTAACCCTAGCCCTACCCCCCACCGTATAAGACGGAAAAACGCAACGAACCACAACTGTGACAAATCGCGGTGTACTGCAGTACATAGTGGGGGGGTAGGGTTAGGTTTAGGGCTAGGGTTAGGGTTAGGGTTAGTATTCCAAAAAGGTCATTAGCTAAAAATGTTCCTAAAATACAGCTTTATGTATGGTAAGAAAGGCAAAAACGCAAAAATACAATTAACCGAGAAATGCATGGGGGGTGGCACATCTTTACTCAGAACCCTAACCCCAACTCTAACCTTGTCCTAACGGCCGTCGATCTAACCCCCCTATATCCCTTACCCGAGAAAGGCAAAAGGTTGCGTTTACTGAGAATATACAGTGATACTATTGGGGGGGGGGGGGGGGGGGGGGGGGGGGGGGGGGGGGGGGGGGGGGGGGGGGGGGGCGCGCAAGCAAAGCTTAATTGCAAGTGACGAAAATAGCAGCTTTCAGCCAACCAATCAAAGTGATGGATGATCACTGTGGTTAGTTGTTGTTGGTTTTTTTAAAAATCCTGAAGCCCTAATAGCTAGCTGGAAGGTGATGGTTGGTGGTGATGGTGGTGATGGTGGCGGTAGGTAGATATCCCACTCACTCATCATCACCTGCACAATTCAGCCCCTGTCTCTTTGAGGTCTGCTCATCTTCACCCCTCATCAGTGCCCCTCATCAAGGCGGAAAATAAAGAGAGAGAGAGAGAGAGAGTCAAGTAAGCTCTATAGCGTAGACCCCCTTACCTGCATCCTACTTACTTACTATACTACACGGGGCGAGTTTGTGCGAGTGCCAAGTGACATCTGGCATGCCGTGTGTACATAGTATAATAATAAGCCAGACTTATGTGTTATAGGAATGTGTACTGCTGCTGCTGCTGCTGTTACTGCTAGCCTAGCTGAGCCAAAGGGATGCTAGTGACTGATCTAGGCCTGTCTACCTGTTGTAAGATGCGAATGTGCTATGTGTGGTGATGCCTGGAACGACTGCTAGGCCAGTACAAGACGCACCTGTGGCACTTGGTACTTATATCGGTGGTAGTCTAGTAGTAGCCGTTGTGGTTGTCGGGGGGAGAGAGAGAGAGAGAGAGAGAGAGAGAGAGGAGAGAGAGAGAGAGAGAGAGAGAGAGAGAGAGAGAGAGTCATTCGTCCACTGCTCTAGAGAGAGAGAGAGAGAGAGAGAGAGAGAGAGAGAGAGAGAGAGAGAGAGAGAGA
>CM065701.1:39168668-39196168 GCA_017654935.2 Phymorhynchus buccinoides
TCTCTCTCTCTCTCTCTCTCTCTCTCTCTCTCTCTCTCTCTCTCTCTCTCTCTTTCTCTCTCTCTGACATTACTTTGATGTTTACTCGCAATGCCGCATTTCTTTCTTATTCTTTTCTATTATCCTATATAACTTTTGTTTATGTTATGATTTATATACTCCCCTCCCCCCCCCCCCCTACCCATATGTGATACGGTCATAAGGCCTAATCATTAAAATGTTTGAGTTTTGAGTTTGAGTCTCTCTCTCTCTCTCTCTCTCTCTCTCTCTCTCTCTCTCTCTCCTCTCTCTCTCTAAAACCCTCTCTCTCCCTCCCTCCCTCCCTCCCTCCCTCCCTCCCTCCCTCCCCCCCCCCCCCCCCCCCCCCCCCCCCTCTCTCTCTATGTGGATCTGTTTGCGAAGCAAAAAAATATGTTCCACTTCACAGCGCGTGAACTACTGAAGTGATCTTAACGAAACTTGACAGACTGACTGGTCCTCGTGTGGTTTTTTTTATAGCAGAAATAGTTCCCCCATCTTCTGGAAGTTCCTTGCTAGTCACTTCCCCAACTCTATCACTCTCTTTGACTCTTGCCTTTTCTTTTCTTTTTTGCTTTCTGGCGTCTACTTCTTTCTGCCTTATTGGTCCATTCACCTGCTTTGTTTCTATAAAACCCTTCCGCAGTTTTCCTTTTTTACAATTTATGACATGCCAGTTGTTGTTGTTGGGGTTTCTTAAATTGTAAACTGGCTTGCGGTATCGTAGCTTACTAGTGTGTATTTGTTATCCTTTTTTTTTTCTTTTTTCTTTTTTAACCTGGACTCGAAAAATAAAGCGGAATGGCTTACGTTTCCAGCACTATCTGGAATTATCTGCTATCGGGTACAATGATGAAGGTGTCATGTTATGACTCGCACACTATTTTTTTTAATGTTTTCAGGTTTTTGAACGTCGGGTTTGTTTGTAAAGTAAATACATGCAGGATGTCATTGGGGTCTTTGACGTTTACTGTGGTGACAGTCGTGAGAAGACCGTTGCTGTTGACGGGACTATAAACAATGTGAAAATGAATAAATAAACAATGGTTGGATAGGCCTAATGTTACGCATGCCTTAAAGAAATCCCCAGCAATGTACAACAAAGCGTTTCTTTTTCCGGGTAAGTTTGGTGTACAATTTAAGCTTTTAAAACAAGGGCATCGCCGAGCGGCAGCAACGCATTGTGACAATGCAAACCCCACCCTCACACCCCAATAAACACACCACTTTCCACCCTCACAGAACGCATAAAATACATAGCCCAAATTTTTGAAGCGATTCTGTTCAGTAGTTCACGAGATACAGCTGAACTTTTATACAAACTTCCTTGCACCATGGTACACCACCACACACAGTTTGAAGCGATTATGTTCACTAGTTCACGAAATAAAGCTGGGGGGGGGGGGGGGGGGGGGGGGGGGGGGGGGGGGGGGGGGGGGGGGGGGGGGGGGGGGGGGGGGGGGGGGGGGGGGGGAATTACATAGCCCAAAGAAGGAAATTTCGGTTTTCAAGGTCAAGCTTCAAGGTCAAGGTCAGCACGGTGTTGATTAACGAAAGGAAGCTTCCTTTTCAAGCTGTCTACCCCTCTGTCAATTTTAATCAAAGTCCAAGATAATCGATACACAGACACACAGACACACACACACAGACACACACACACACAAACCGATCGGAAAACCCCGGCCTCTGGCCGGGGTAAAAATGGCTGGCGTTGAAAGGGTTAAACCAAATTTGCCCGTTACTAATATTAAAAAGGGTAGTGGGAACTGAGTTAGTGAGTAGTGAGAGTGTCAGTCATATTTGGTCAGTGTTGAGAACATCTCTTTGTTTGGTTTTAAATCACTTTTATTTCACGAGTCACAAGTCAAGTCACAAGTCAAGTCACAAGTCACACAATTTATTGTCCAAGAAAAATTGGAAATGCATCTGTGGTGGCACGCAAAAGATGAACAGTTGCCTTTTGCAAGAGTGAATGCCCTTTTGGATACTGATCAACAAGGGCTTACTTAACTCTTGCCGGCAAGGGCGTTAATAACCCTAGTTGCAGTGGCCAATAGGGCCAGCCACACGTCAGCTAAAATCGCACGACTGCGCGATGCGATTCGGTCACGTGGTCTCCAAGAACAAACGTGATTCGCGCTTCACGTGATCGAATCGTATCGTACAGTCGTGCGATTTTAGCTGACGTGTGGCTGGCCCTTGTTCGTTTTGCTAACCGTTGTTAGAGTTCACTTCTTTTTTTCTTTTCTTTTTTTTCTTTTTTTGCTGGTTAGTCGTGTTCGACTATGGCTCCAGATAGCAACGGATGTGTGCGCTATTCCGGAAGGCTGAGTTGAGCTCAGATTTCTTTGTACCTACATCACTTTATTTTGTCCATTTCGCCTTTTTCACGTGATACCGTTTAACCCTTTCACCGCCAATGTCGCATTTTTGCAACCACAGTGATTTAACACCTATGTCACTAAAAGGCATCAAATTGGGGTCTGTTATCCAAAGACCCTATTGTCTTAGTTTTGGGAAGTAAGGATTGACCTTGTTTTATATTATTTCACAGAAGAATCCCCAATACTGCAGATGGATTTTGTTACTCTACGAGTATGCGGTGCCAGGTAGGATACATAGTTTTAAATGTTTTTGTTACGAAATGGTGCAGAGGACATTTTGGGCTGAAAAGCCAATCATGATGGCTGGCGACGAAAGGGTTTTTATATTATGAAATATTAGAAGAATCCCCCAGGTGCCATTTCGCCTTAGTCGTTGGCTCCAACGACCAGTGTCCCATTGGCCAGCTGGTCCACTCCCCAAGGCTGCAGCACGTGGCAGCACTCTATCTTATCTTCTTCTTCTTCTGCGTTCCCAGGCCATATGGCCATAATGGGTGAGGTACCTATTTGTCCGGTTTTCAGTTTTCACTCATTCCCCGTGGGGATACCGGGGGGGTCTTTTGTATAAATAGTTCCCCCACCTTCTGGAAGTTCTGTGCTTGTATCTTCCTCTAATCGGTCACTCTTTGACTCTGCCTTTTCCCTTTGGCTTACTGTCATCTACTATCTTTCTGCCTTACCAGGTCCATTCTCCTGCCTTTTTTTTCACGAAACACTTTCAAAAAGATTTCCTCCTCCAGCCGAAGTCGGACTTGCTGGGCCTAAACTATTTCTTAGTTAGGCGCATAACGGCAGCATGACGCATCTACGCTCATAATTGACAGGAAGCTATTTGAGCGATCGAAGAAGAAGAAGAAGAGTTTTCACTGGTCTCCCCGCTGTGTTCAGCCGACACATTCTGATTTTGGCGGAATTCTTTAAAAACAAAAACACACCTCATTTTGTTTAATATTATTATATTTATCTAGAAGTTGAAACCGAAGTCGGGAGGGGTGGAAACAGGACGCCGGTGTACGTGTGTGGTTGGTGGTGGTGGTGGTGCGGGGTGGGCGTGGAGGGTTTAGAAGGGGAGGGTGGAATACAATATCAGGAACTTGGATGAATGTAGGGGGGGGGGGGGGAAGAAATGGGTGGCAGGGGTCGATCTTGACATTAACCTGGCTTATGTCATAAATCCATCTCCTTACCACAGACACACACACACACACACACCGGCACACACACACACACACACACACACACACACACACACACACACACACACACACACACGACACACAGACAGACACACACACACACACATGCACACACACACACACACACACACACACACACACACACACACACACACACACAGACACGCACGCGCACGCACGCACACGCACACACACACACACACACACACACACACGCCCGCGTGGTCACACTCACGTACTCACGTGCACTCACACACAGAGACACCACTTATTTATTCCTTGGCAACGAGCACGGGTCTAGGTGGTAGGTAAGAAACACTAAGAAAGCTAGGTAGTTGGGAAAGTCAGGGGGGGGGGGGGGGGGGGGGGGGGGGGGGGGGGGGGGAAGAAAGAAAGAAAGAAAGACAGAAAGAAAGAAAGGACTAGTGTAGGGGAAGTAAAGGAGAAGCTGCTCGGCATGGCCAAGGACGACTAGTGGGAGTGATGATGATGATGATGATGGTGTAGACACTTGTAACTCATCCCAGGTACACACACATACATAGGTACACTGCTATTCCTTCATATCAGTGCTCTCCTGGTCATGTCTAAAAATGCGTCGTTGCTTTCTCTCGTCGACAAGCCATCTCTAAAGACCGCTTACAGATCAAAGAAAGAAAGAGAAAGCTCGTAAGGAAAACAAAAGAAGGAATCGTTTCTATAGCAGTTATGCTAATATTAACCTGTGAAAATATTCGTGACTTAATAAGCAAAACAAGTGTAGCATCTACAACTCATGGACGATTTGGAACGCAATGGCTCCCCCTCCCCATCTTTGAATAAAGTGACGCTTTAGAGAAGTATAGTCTACCGTGTTTTGTGTATTTCTGTTTGATATACTTGTAAATGTCGCGTAATGATTATTTAAATGAGATGCAATTAGGTGTAGTGGCGCGTGAATGTGACGAAAACTGGAACTGAAAGTGCGCGTTATCTTTTTGGGCCTATCTAAAGAGCGCAACCAGTGATAGACTTAACCCTTTCACCGCCAGCCACATTTCAGCCCACAAAAAAAATCCATTACATTTACCTGGGTAGAGAACAACAACCTTCTGCAGTATTGGGGATTCTTCTGTGACATGTATAAAATAAGGTCTACCCTTACTTCCTAAAACTAAGACAATAGGGTCTTTGGATAATAGATTCCAATGTGATGCCTTTTAGTGGCATAGGTGTTCAATCACTGTGGTGCTAAAAATGCGACTTTGGCGGTGAAAGGGTTAAACATTGGTCAGGGCCTATATACTGTCGCTGGACCTACACTGTGCTTTGCCCTGAAAAACAAATGAAGTCATGGAGTAATGATTGATTGACCATCAAACTGCCATTGTCCTCAGGTGGTGGGAGATGGTATGCCTTTTGGCTGTATGGTGTGAGCTAAGTTTCAGTGGCATGTACACATGTACGGATTGCTCATTCAGTGATGGGAGAGGTTAGATCAGAACAAATCCATAAGGCGAAACACAAGTTTCGTTTGATCGTCTCTCGTTCTTTTTAATAGGACCTCCTTCATTGTGGATGATCTGGCTTAGTGAATCGATCTTGGGGGTCGGATCTTGACGTGGGCTATTTTCCTCTCCCCCCCCCCCTCGCCATCCCTTGTCCCTTACCCCCCTACTCTCCAGTCTTGCCTCCCACCACCACACCCCACCCCACCACTCCCCACCCCCCAGTGGACGGTTAATGTTTGGATTGTGCGTCCTCCCCTGGAGGCCGCTGGGTTTCTCATGTCGTCTCGCTTCCTCCTGCAACTGTTGGGAGACATGCACTATCGCACTACAGTCTGCCAGGGACCCTCGGGCCAGGTAAGGTGGGTCGTCAGGCCATTGATCCTCCATCAGACCTTGACCTTGACCTTTGCCTTGACTGACATTGGAAATCTTGAAAAAATAAAAGAGGCGATAATATATTAGAATAGCCGCCTGGCCTTGACATTCTAAAAGGGGGCAATATTCCTACTTAACCAGTCTATCTCAGTTTAATTTAAGAGCGCTCAGGTCTTTGCATTTTGAAACCTTGATATTCTGAAACCTTGAAAAAAAGAAGCAACAAGTGCAACGCCGAGCGGCTGCAAAGTCCCCTCGCAGCATCGCCGAGCTACTCCGAAATCGGAATGTGTCGGCTGTACACATACATAAAAACGCATCAAAACAGCACGTAACTACATAAAAACGCATCAAAACAGCACGTAACTGAATAGGTTTTTTTTATATATAGCCTTGGGGTTCGGACCCGTGATTTGAGCGCGCGCGATCATGCGCACACGAGCGCACAGAAAAATTCATGACAACTGTGTTATAGACCATTCATCAAGAAATGTTGTGAAAAAAACTGCATTAAAATACATGCAAAACTTCGCGAGATATTAGCGATGATGTGTTTCGGGGTTTGAACCCCGTAACTGGCGCGACCGTGACCTTAATGTAAAACTAAATACATCAGTGGATAGCTTGCATCTTGGCAAACTAGTATACCAAATTTGATGATGATACACTGAAGCCGGACGGACGGAGGCACGCCGGACGGACGGACACCGGACGGACACCGGACGGACGGACCAGACAAAAACAATAGCTCCCCGAACCTTCGGGTATTCATAAACCAATATATCTCATTTAAGAACGGTTAGGGCTTAACATTTCGAAACCTTCCAATAATATAATATATCTCATTTAAGAACGGTTAGGGCTTAACATTTCGAAACCTTCAATAAAGGGGCAATAATATATTCCTATATAGCCAATCTATATCATTTAAGAACGGTTAGGGCTTAACATTTCGAAACCTTCAATAAAGGGGCAATAATATATTCCTATATAGCCAATCTATATAATTTAAGAACGGTTAGGGCTTAACATTTCGAAACCTTCAATAAAGGGGCAATAATATATTCCTATATAGCCAATCTATATAATTTAAGAACGGTTAGGGCTTAACATTTCGAAACCTTCAATAAAGGGGCAATAATATATTCCTATATAGCCAATCTATATCATTTAAGAACGGTTAGGGCTTAACATTTCGAAACCTTCAATAAAGGGGCAATAATATATTCCTATATAGCCAATCTATATCATTTAAGAACGGTTAGGGCTTAACATTTCGAAACCTTCAATAAAGGGGCAATAATATATTCCTATATAGCCAATCTATATCATTTAAGAACGGTTAGGGCTTAACATTTCGAAACCTTCAATAAAGGGGCAATAATATATTCCTATATAGCCAATCTATATCATTTAAGAACGGTTAGGGCTTAACATTTCGAAACCTTCAATAAAGGGGCAATAATATATTCCTATATAGCCAATCTATATCATTTAAGAACGGTTAGGGCTTAACATTTCGAAACCTTCAATAAAGGGGCAATAATATATTCCTATATAGCCAATCTATATCATTTAAGAACGGTTAGGGCTTAACATTTCGAAACCTTCAATAAAGGGGCAATAATATATTCCTATATAGCCAATCTATATCATTTAAGAACGGTTAGGGCTTAACATTTCGAAACCTTCAATAAAGGGGCAATAATATATTCCTATATAGCCAATCTATATCATTTAAGAACGGTTAGGGCTTAACATTTCGAAACCTTCAATAAAGGGGCAATAATATATTCCTATATAGCCAATCTATATCATTTAAGAACGGTTAGGGCTTAACATTTCGAAACCTTCAATAAAGGGGCAATAATATATTCCTATATAGCCAATCTATATCATTTAAGAACGGTTAGGGCTTAACATTTCGAAACCTTCAATAAAGGGGCAATAATATATTCCTATATAGCCAATCTATATCATTTAAGAACGGTTAGGGCTTAACATTTCGAAACCTTCAATAAAGGGGCAATAATATATTCCTATATAGCCAATCTATATCATTTAAGAACGGTTAGGGCTTAACATTTCGAAACCTTCAATAAAGGGGCAATAATATATTCCTATATAGCCAATCTATATCATTTAAGAACGGTTAGGGCTTAACATTTCGAAACCTTCAATAAAGGGGCAATAATATATTCCTATATAGCCAATCTATATCATTTAAGAACGGTTAGGGCTTAACATTTCGAAACCTTCAATAAAGGGGCAATAATATATTCCTATATAGCCAATCTATATCATTTAAGAACGGTTAGGGCTTAACATTTCGAAACCTTCAATAAAGGGGCAATAATATATTCCTATATAGCCAATCTATATCATTTAAGAACGGTTAGGGCTTAACATTTCGAAACCTTCAATAAAGGGGCAATAATATATTCCTATATAGCCAATCTATATCATTTAAGAACGGTTAGGGCTTAACATTTCGAAACCTTCAATAAAGGGGCAATAATATATTCCTATATAGCCAATCTATATCATTTAAGAACGGTTAGGGCTTAACATTTCGAAACCTTCAATAAAGGGGCAATAATATATTCCTATATAGCCAATCTATATAATTTAAGAACGGTTAGGGCTTAACATTTTGAAACCTTGAATAAAAAGAAGTAATACTATTCTTATTTATTAACCAATGTATGTTCTTTTATATTAACCCTTTCATCGCCACTGTCGCCTCTTGGCACCACAATGATTTAACACCTATGTCACTAAAAGGCATGTAATGAGGGTCCGGTATCCAGTGACCTTATGCTCTTAATTTTGGGAGGTAAGGATAGGCCCTAGTTTATGCACGTCACATAGGAATCCCCAATATTGCAGACGAAATCTTTTCTCTACCCGGGTAAGTTTAATGGTAATATTTGGCTGAAGATAAGCTAGCGTTGAAAGGGTTTTAAGAGCGGTCGGGCCATGATATTTTGAAACCTTGAATAAAGGGGTGCAATATTTCTGTTTAGCCAATCTGTCTCCGCCTGTGTGAAATAACTCATTATCAGGGGGATATAACCAAGATGTTAAGAAGCAGCCAGTCCTTGATATTTTGAAATGTTGAAAAAAGAGGCAATAATATTCCTATTTCGCCACTCTATCTCCTTTAATAGCGATCAGGTCTTGACATTTTGAAACCTTGAAAAAAGGGGCAATGATGTTCCTCTATAGCCAATCGTGCCACATAATATGGTGCTGTATATTTGTGTATTATTGGGACTTTTGATCCTCTGTGTTTATCATGTGTAGGCAATGTGTATGAGAATCGTTGAATATTCAAGTGAAAGTGAACACAAATGTGCCCGTACTTATTAGGGTGATTTCGTTCGTTTATTTGTTTCGTGTCCTTGTTTTGTTTTTGCTATAAACTGTTCCTGATTCATTGTTATAGCATTAATGTAAGAAGAGAACTAACTTGCATGAACACTTTCGACCGACACTTCCGTTGAGGGTTTATACCAGAAGTCTTGCAAATTTACTTTTAGTACAATTAAAAAAAGTATGGACGCATTCTACAGTGATCGCGTTTACTGGTAATTATCAGTAAAATACTGATTGCAAAACCAAAGTACTGGAAAACAATTTGACCTGTCAGTCCCAGGGACTGATACTGTTTTGCTAGGACTGATAAATTGTTTAACAGAGGCTTTGATATTGTGGTTTTCACTGTTTTTTGTTTCCCTGGGACTGGTTTGGACACCGGTTGTTGGGGGACATTGTCTCTGATGTGACTGGTCTTCAAACTTCCTAGCGCGATCACTGATTCTACCTGGTCATTTTTTGAGTAATTGAGCATTAACATTCGGCCGGTTTGTTCGTTTTGGGCCACAGTTCGTGCAGCAACTACAATATGGCCAATTTCGCAAACTGCTACTTTCCTTTCGTGAAGTAAATTACATCGCTTCTTTTCCCATCTTCACCTGTTCGTGTTAACCCTTTCACCGCCCAAGTTGCATTCTAGCACCACAGTGATTTAACACCCATGTCACTAAAAGGCATCAAATTGGGGTCTATTAGCCAAATACCCTACTGTCTTAGTTACGTTCTGGGGAAATAAGGACAGATCTTATTTTATATCTGTCACAGAACAATCCCCAATACTGCAGATGGATTTTGTTCTCTACCCAGGTAAGCTAATTGAATGAGTTAAAAGCAACTGTAGGCTGAAATATGGCTGGCGGTGAAAGGGTTAATGTGTAGCGTTGTAATGTGTTTTAGTTCAGTTATACTGCAACTTTCCTAAAAATAAATTCAGCCAAATTGGAAGAAACAAATATGGCACGAAAGACATTGAAAACAGTGAATTCTCATCCTAAACGGATGTTAGGGTGTCCTAACAACAACAACAACAACAACAACAGTTGTTACTTTTGTTGTTCTGGTTCTAGATGTACTGCATACATCATCGTATTTGTAATACAATACAGTATAATACGTCTCGTAATAATACAATGCCGTACAATCGACATGACACCCTCTTTCTTGCGTCACTCTCGAACAGTCTTTTGTCGACGATAATCATAGACTTTGTGCTCGTGCTGTATGAGATTGCTGTGTCACCTGTTGGAAAGTTCACGGGTTTTTATTTCTTTCCGGTGGAATACGAATATTGATCAGATCCTGAAGTGTTTCCAAAAACCTGATGAACGAACTGACAGACCGACTCCTCCCCAACCCTTATCGGACAATCTGTCGCGTTTAGGACGTTATGAATCTGTGGGGTGTGCCGACATGTCATGATGACAAGGGCTGGAATCTTGGGTTCGATGTTCCTCGTCTTCATCCTCCTTTCTATCTCCTACCCCTACCCACCCATCATTACTACCGCCCTCTCCATTGCGCAATACTTTTGCTGCTTTTGTTTGAGTATTCCAGGGCCTATTGCCTTTCTTACCATACATAAAGCTGTATTTTAGGAACATTTTTAGCTAATAACCTTTTTGGAATACTAACCCTATCCCTAACCCTAACCCTACCCCCGACCCTATAAGACGGGAAAACGCAACGAACCACAACTGTGACAAATCGTGGTGTACTGCAGTACATAGTGGGGGGTAGGGTTAGGTTTAGGGCTAGGGTTAGGGATAGGGTTAGTATTCCAAAAAGGTTATTAGGTGAAAATGTTCCTAGAATACAGCTTTATGTATGCTAAGAAAGGCAAAAACAGAAAAATAGAATTAACCGAGAAATGCAGGGGGGTGGCGCATCTTTACCTTTACCGCCTCCTGTATTCACATTGACATAGTATGAGACTTACCATCATATCATGATACCTTAGAAGTCCTTCTAAAGTCCTATTAAATCCTACTGCTATAGAGACGGTGTGTGACATGAACGTATTGAAGACTTGAAGGGACTAAGATACCGATGATGGTAAGTCCCGTACTATCTCAATGTGAATGCAGGCCCTGACCGGCCCGGTAGTCATGAGTTTTTTTCGTCACAAGATTTTTCAGTGAATAGGATATTGGTAGCTCCCTGCTCTCTCTCTCTCTCTCTCTCTCTCTCTCTCTCTCTCTCTCTCTCTCTCTCTCTCTCTCTCTCTCTCTCTCTCTCTCTCTCTCTCTCTCTCTCTCTCTCTCTCTCTCTCTCTCTCTCTCTCTCTCTCTCTCTCTCTCTCTCTCTCTCTCTCTCTCTCTCTCTCTCTCGTTCTCTCTCTCTCGTCTCTCGTCTCTCTCTCTCTCTCTCTCTCTCTCTCTCTCTCTCTCTCTCTCTCTCTCTCTCTCTCTCTCTCTCTCTCTCTCTCTCTCTCTCTCTCTCTCTCTCTCTCTCTCTCTCTCTCTCAAGCCTATATTGTGCTTATCTTTTCCCTCAATCTCGTTCGTTCGTTCGTCTCTCTCTCTCTCTCTCTCTCTCTCTCTCTCTCTCTCTCCACTTCTCTCTCTCTCTCTTCTCTCTCCTCTCTCTCTGTTTTGTCTGGTCTCTCTCTCTCTCTCTCCGTCTCGGTCTCCTCTCTCTCTCTTTTAGTCCCCGAGCCGAAGGTTCGGGGAACTATTGTTTTTGTCTGGTCCGTCCGTCCGTCCGTCCGGTGTCCGTCCGTCCGGCGTGCCGTCCGTCCGTCCGGCTATTCGTCCGTTTTTCTCAAATACTATTCAGTCTATCATCATCAAATTTGGTATACTAGTTTGCCAAGATGCAAGCTAGCCACTGGTGTATTTAGTTTTACATTAAGGTCAAGGTCGCGCCAGTTACGGGGTTCAAACCCCGAAACACATAATCGCTAATATATCGCGAAGTTTTGCATGTATTTTAATGCAGTTTTTTTCACAACATTTCTTGATGAATGGTCTATAACACAGTTGTCATGAATGTTTCTGTGCGCGCGTGTGCGCATGAACGCGCGCGCTCAAATCACGGGTCCGAACCCCAAGGCTATATATAAAAAAAACTACAGTTACGTGCTGTTTTGATGCGTTTTTATGTATGTGTACAGCCGACACATTCCGATTTTGGAGTAGCTCGGCGATGCTGCGAGGGGACTTTGCAGCCCGCTCAGCGTTGCACTTGTTTTTTGTTTTTTTTTCTTTCTTGATTGTTTTCTCTCGTAATGTTTGTAAAGCGCTCTGAGGATGATTTTTGTTATCATCGAAGAGCGCTATAGAAGCTTTATTTATTATTTTGGGAGGGAAGGACAGGCCCTATTTTATGCATGTCACAGAGGAATCCCCAATATTGCATACAAAATCTTTTCTCTACCCAGGTACGTTTAATGGAAAGTTTTGGCTGAAACATGGCTGGCATTGAAAGGGTTAAACTATAGTAACTGAAAATCTCATGACGAAAAAAAAGCAATTATTGACATTTCGGTGAATAGGATATTGGTAGCTCCCTTCTCTCTCTCTCTCTCTCTCTCTCTCTCTCTCTCTCTCTCTCTCTCTCTCTCTCTCTCTCTCTCTCTCTCTCTCATCTCTCTCTCTCTCTCTCTCTCTGTCTCTCTCGCGCTCTCTCATTCTCTCTCTCTCTCTCTCGCTCTCTCTCTCTCTCTCTCTCTCTCTCTCTCTTATCTCTCTCTCTCTCTCTCTCTCTCTCTCTCCTCTCTCTCTCTGTCTCTCTCTCTCTCTCTCTCTCTCTCTCTCTCTCTCTCTCTCTCTCTCTCGCGCGCGCGCTCTCTCTCTCTCTCTCCCTCTCTCTCTCTCTCTCTCTCTCTCTCTCTCTCTCTCTCTCTCCTCTCTCTCTCTCTGTCTCTCTCTCTCTCTCTCTCTCTCTCTCTCTCTCTCTCTCTCTCTCTCTCTCTCTCTCTCTCTCTCTCTCTCTCTCTCTCTCTCTCTCTCTCTCTCTCTCTCTCTCCTCTCTCTCTCTCTCTCTCTCTCTCTCTCTCTCCCCTCTCTCTCTCCTGGACAAAATGAACGATATTTTTTTTTAATTAATTGTCGTTTTGTTTTACTTTCTTTCCACCAAAACACCCGGCTAGCGTGGATAAGCTATGTGTCTTCGCTCACACTGTTACTCTGTTTGTCTGTTTGTCTGTCTGCCTCTCTCTCTCTGTCTCTCTCTCTCTCTCTCTCTCTCTGTCTCTCTGTCTCTCCTCTCTCTCTCTCTCTCTCTCTCTCTCTCTCTCTCTGTCTCTCTCTGTCTCTCTCTGTCTCTCTCTCTCTCTCTGTCTCTCTCTCTCTCTCTCTCTCTCTCTCTCTCTCTCTCTCTCTCTCTCTCACTCTCTCTCTCTCTCTCTCTCTCTCTCTCTCTCTCTCTCTCTCTCTCTCTCTGTCTCCCTCCCCTCTCTCTCTCTCTCTCTCTCTCTCTCTCTCTCTCTCTCTCTCTCTCTCTCTCTCTCTCTCTCTCTCTCTCTCTCTCTCTCTCTCTCTCTCTCTCTCTCTCTCTCTCTCTCTGTATTGTGTTTGTCCTGTCTTGTATGATCTAAGACAACGATATATCACACAAACATTCTTCCGTTATCCAAACCAGTGTCGTTTTAGCCTGCTTTTTGCTTCTACGAATGAGAGAATTGTGCGAAACCTATCAATTTATTTATATATATATAAAGCTTTACACGTACGATCCGTCATGATGTCGTAAGAATTGTTCATTTTGTAAATATTGTTGTGCAGTCAGTACTCTGTTATGTTTTGTTATCCTGTACCCCCTTCATGAGGGGCAAAGGCCTTAATGAATAATTAAACAATTGTCATTCTCTCTCTCTCTCTCTCTCTCTCTCTCTCTCTCTCTCTCTCTCTCTCTCTCTCTCCTCTCTCTCTCTCTCTCTCTCTCTCTCTCTCTCTATCTCTCTCTCTCCCTCCCTCTCTCTCTCTCTCTCTCCCCCTCTCTCTCTCTATCTCTCTCCTCTCTCTCTCTCTCTCTCTCTCTCTCTCTCTCTCTCTCTCTCTCTCTCTCTCTCTCTCTCTCTCTCTCTCTCTCTCTCTCCCCTCTCTCCCTCCCTCCCTCCCCTCCCTCCCTCCCTCTCTCTCTCTCTCTCTCTCTCTCTCTCTCTCTCTCTCTCTCCCTCTTTCTCTCTCTCTCTCTCTCTCTCTCTCTCTCTCTCTCTCCCCCTCTCTCTCTCCCTCCCTCTCTCTCTCTCTCTCTCTCCCTCCCTCTCTCTCTCTCTCTCTCTCTATCTCCCTCTCTCTCTCCCTCTCTCTCTCTCTCTCTCTCTCTCTCTCTCTCTCTCTCTCTCTCTCTCTCTCTCTCTCTCTCTCTCTCTCCTCTCTCTCTCTCTCTCTCCCTCTCTCTCTCTCTCTCTCTCTCTCTCTCTCTCCTCTCTCTCTCTCTCTCTCTCCCCCCCCTCCTCCCTCCCTCCCTCTCTCTCTCTCTCTCTCTCTCTCCCCTCCCTCCCCCCCCTCCCTCTCTCTCTCTCTCTCTCTCTCTCTCTCTCTCTCTCTCTCTCTCTCTCTCTCTCACACACACACATACCTGCGTGGGCACATACATACATGCATACATACACACGCGCGCGCGCGTGCACGCGCACTAAACGTCTTCTGTTCTGTGGGATTGCCACCCCACACTGTATTCCCCAACCGCAGCAGCAAACAGCCTTCCTATAATCTCCT
The DNA here is from genome assembly GCA_017654935.2 of Phymorhynchus buccinoides. NCBI lineage: Eukaryota > Metazoa > Mollusca > Gastropoda > Neogastropoda > Raphitomidae > Phymorhynchus > Phymorhynchus buccinoides. The sequence goes on from CM065701.1 coordinate 39,183,173, forward strand.
TAATCATATCCGATGTTTTCTCAAGTCTCAAGAACAGATGACCCCGAGTTGGTGCCAACACAACTCACTTGGGTGCTGTGGGGGTGGGAGTGGGAGTGGTGGTGGGGGAAAGTAGAAGGAAGGGGGTGGAGGTATCAACAGGTTATGCGTCACCTGCGAAAGGTCGAGGTCATTTTGTTTTGTACTTCCATTTTTAAAAAAAAAACATTCTATGTAGGCCGACTTGTAATTGTATTTATAAACTAGTCACAGAGACACGTCTCTGTAAAATTCGGGTTGCTCCCACCTGGAGAGTGCGTCGCCACTGTGCAGCGACACATAAAGGTAAAGATGCGCCCCCCTCCCCTCTTCCATTTCTCGGTTGTTTCCATTTTTCCGTTCTATTAGATAGTGGCCTTTATCATGACTGCAATTAGTTATTCAAGAAAGATAATTACCTGAAAAGGTTCATAAAATACAGCTTAATTTTGGGTAAGAAAGGCAAGAACGGAAAAAATGGAAACAACCCAGAAAAGATGGGGGGGGGGCACATCTTGACCTTTACTTTACCAATCGTCCAGTTTGGGACGTTTCTTATACCACCGTTTTGTTTTTAGTCCCCGAGCCGAAATTTGTCCCCGAGCCGAAGGTTCGGGGAGCTATTGTTTTTATCTGGTCCGTCCGTCCGGTGTCCGTCCGGAGTCCGTCCGGTGTCCGTCCGTCCGGCGTCCGTCCGTCCGGCAAGCTATCCATTGATGTATTTAGTTTTACATTAAGGTCAAGGTCGCGCCAGTTACGGGGTTCAAACCCCCAAAACACATAATCGCTAATATCTCGCGAAGTTTTGCATGTATTTCAATGCAGTTTTGTTCACAACATTTCTTGATGAATGGTCTATAACACGGTTGTCATGAATTGTTCTGTGCGCTCGTGTGCGCATGATCGCGCGCGCTCAAATCACGGGTCCGAACCCCAAGGCTATATATAAAAAAAACTATTCAGTTACGTGCTGTTTTGATGCGTTTTTATGTAGTTACGTGCTGTTTTTGATGCGTTTCTATGTATGTGTACAACCGACACATTCCGATTTCGGAGTAGCTCGGCGATGCTGCGAGGGGACTTTGCAGCCGCTCGGCGTTGCACTTGTTTTTTTTTTGTTTTTGTTTTTTATTCATTTCCAGTTTTGTTCTAGAATTACCCACTATCAATTTTGAGCCAATTCGTCTCATATTATTATTCACTAGCTGTCACGCCCCGCTCGCTTCGCTTCTTGGTGGAGGTTTCTTGCCGTGGAGGCTTAAAATGTCCCCTGGCACCTTCCTTGGATCATGCTGATGCTACGGGTTTCAAACTATGGCCTCTGTTTTTTTAGAGAGCTGCCCCGCTCTCACTCTCACTTCACTATTGGCTTCTTGAAAATGTCTCTGACTGACGGACCGATCGGCAGACAGAAAGGCAGGCAGGCGGTTATACAGAAACAGACAGTCGTGCAGGCATACACCTACCAGTGAAAACTTATGAACGAACGAGAGGCTTCGCTTCATGACTTCGTGACCCACCACCACGAAAGGGGCATTAGTACTAAGTGTTAACCCTTTCACCGCCAAAGTCACATTTTAGCACCATAGTGATTTAACACCTACGTCACTAAAAGGCATCAAATCGGGGTCTGTTATCCAAAGACGTATTGTCTTGGTTTTGGGAAGTAAGGATAGACCTTATCTTATATCTGTCACAGAAGAATCCCTAATACTGCAGATGGATTTTGTTCTCTATCCAGATAAATTTAATGGACCTTGTTGGCTGAAAAATGGCTGGCGGTGAAAGGGTTAAACTGACGAATCTAAGAAAAGTATGCATGTGCACACTTCGGACAATTCTCTTTCTAATGATACAAGAAACATTCTTGTATCGTTTTTCGTTCCAGAGTTATGAGCATTCAAAGTTAGTAGGGTGAGCGCCGGCCATTTTGAGAAAACAGTCTAAAGTGTAGCCTAGCTGTAGAAAATGCATTGAACTACTCGTTTTAGAACACTTAATAAGACCATTTAGAAACCATAGTATGATCAAAGATGATCCTTTATCCAAAGATGATCCTTTATAAATATGAAAGATAAGATGTTAGAGAACACAAAAATACCCATAACTCAAAATTGACCCAAAATGAGATTTTTGACTTTGCGTGCCTGTTTTGAGAAACTAGCCCAGCGACTTAATGTTCCTTTCGTGGTGCTGGGTCACAATTATATGCGTACTAGCGCAACGCCCCGTACCGGTAACACCTTGTACAGGTAACGCCAAGTACCGGTACCGCTGAGTACCGGTTCGCCGGGTCCGCAAACTATTATATTTTTACTTTTGTAGCTGAAAATACAATTTTTTGACCCCTACCACTTTCAAGGCCTACCGATCTCCATGACCTTGACCTTGACCTTGATCGGTATGCAATCATCAGAACAACCATAAGCCAAAGTACATACATGCCAAGTTTGAAGTCCCTAAGACCAACGGTGTGAACATTACAGCCCCTTAAAGATTTTCGGTTTTCAATGTCATACGCCAAGGTGAAGGTCATGACGGCGATAATTTATGCGCGGATGCCTTCTCTCATGGTGACACGCCACCACACAAAACTGGAAACGATTCGGTTATGCGTATGTATGACAGAGGCAAAACAAAGGCCTAACGAAAAGAGTCGGGGTGCAAAAATGACATAATGACTGTGCATAGGTGATCACGTTGGTGTCATCCTCGCAACTTTGGCACTTGGCTAAGCTGATGATGATGATGATGATGACTGCTCACCTGCTCACCTGCTCACATCAACTGCTCACATCAATAACTCTTGAGGGGGGTTGTATATTATCTAGGTCTGTAGCCTATATACTTAGCTCGTTGGCAAGCTGTTGCGTTCCATGGCAAGTTACATGGCTGCTGTGCGCATCAAATTGTTCGCTAGTGCATGCCTTTGCACATAGGCATCGACGCATATATGCGCGTACACGCGCGCGCTCATAATCACATACACGCGTTTGGCTGTTTAAAACGTACGTGTGTATGTGCCCGTAAACGTTGGACATGCACTCATGAGCCCATCATGTGCACAAGACCAGAGAGAGAGAGAAACGAAACGAAACGAAACGAATTTGTATTTATGCAGGGTAATGAGAGAGAGAGAGAGAGAGAGAGAGAGAGAGAGAGAGAGAGAAAGACGGGTCTCAAGGATGATTTCACAAATATAATTATAAGCTTGCTGTGACGAGGATGGGAGGAGTCCCTAGGGAGACTTTAGATAATTTGAGAGGGTATGGGAGATGAGAGAGATCTAATAAATTTATATTTGTGCCCGGGAGAGATGGTTGTAAGAAATACAAGTGGTTGAATTGCTCTAAATGGCAGACAGAGAGAAGTAGGGTTTTACATGAAATTACAAGACTCCCACACTCTCATCAGTCTGACCAAAGGGTTCAGGATTATTTGACACTTGTATTTTATTTACTCCCAAAATCTGCATAAGTGCAACAATAATAATAAAGCAGCTCAATGGCGCCAAAACACAATGAAATCCGAAAGGATTCACAAGACTTTTGTCTTTCTATCTCGCCCCTCGGAAGGGTTACTAATTATATTCGGTGTCGTAGGAAAGTTCAAATGATTCGCAGTCAGGTCTTAGCTGAAGTTCTGGGCTTGCTCGTCAGGTCTAGCTCTCAGTCGTTCCTATTACGGCTTCGCGGGATCGGTTCCGGCGTGGTCTCTCGCTCTGGGTCGGGGCGTCTTGGCGTGTCTTGGTTTGTTCCGGGATGATCGATGCACGTCTGATAATGCGTAATTAGATCTTTCGCTAATTGCAACGTGTCTTGTGAATACAACTAGCTTATTTGCTAGCACTAACGCTTCACTCTCAATGTTTGTCTGATCGCTATTGAGTTCATCACCCGATCCAAATGGAAAGGAATGGTATCATAAAGTGCAAGATTGCGGCCCATAGGTTTCCTACTAAAAATAGTGCAAGATTGCGGCCCATAGGTTTCCTACTAAAAATAGACAAAAGGGTTAGTAGGCATAAACTCCGGTTCTGGTACCAAAAGTGTTCAAGTCAAAAACACACACACAAATAATCAGTGCACATAAATAGAATAGAATGTTTACCACTTCTTTTCTATAACATATCTATCTACTCCTTATTCATCATTGAACATAGGATCTAGATCAAAACTAGGGTCAAACAAACCAGATCTCAATCACCTGCCATCAATAATACTTACTAGTGGGCTTATGATGACTTTTGAGTGTTGCTCTAGCTACGTTTCAGCATCTTGTGTGACAACTTTTTCTCACAACGCCAATTATAGCCTTCACTTTCAAACAATGAAAGCCTGCTATTGGTGTATTACAGTCCACACGTCACAAGATTGCTGTTCTTTGTACCGAACAATCACGCGCCTATTCCATCCTTAGCACATTCCTGACATTCCTAACCTTGTGATTGGAACAGCAAAACCATCTTCAAATGGAGATAACCGTGGTTGTCACTTTCTTGTTATGGGTAAAGGCGCGGTGTCTTACAAAGGGAGATAACCTCGGTAGGTGGTACGTGCCGACCGGGGAGACAATTCGAACTTGAAACAGACAACGCCCTTACTCGGCGTTCTCTTTGAACGCGGGATGGCAATTAACGTGGCGGCCGGACAGAGAAATGAAAAGGAGAGACTGGTGTAGATAAGGAATAAAGAAAGCGGGTCGCGCGGACACTTACGTCAACTTGAATAATATGCTGTTTATTAGAACACACACACACACACACACACACACACACACACACACACATACACACACATGCGCGAAGCATCCGCTTGCACGCTCAGACATACCACACACATGCAAACTTACAATCTCTCTCTCTCTCTCTCTCTCTCTCTCTCTCTCAGTGCTGTTTTTAATCGATGCACGTCTAAATGCGTAATTAACTTTCGTAATTGCAACGTGTCTTGTTACCTAGCTTATTTGCTAGCGTAACGCTTCACTCTCAATGTTTGTCTGCGCTATTGAGTTAACCCGACAATAGCGGCTTGAATTTATTTGTGAACTACATTATCATGTTTATTCCAAGATGTTTACACCCCCCCCCCCCTCCCCCCCAATGAGTACAGGATCGATTTCAATTGGCTAATCGGCTGAATAGTACTATAATTATATAGTAACAACGTTTCACTGACGTCACAGTAAAATAGCTAAAAATAGAAAGTTACCTCCCTTTGTTTATTTTGACTGGTGTTGAACGCTCAATCCAATGAAGATTACTAAAAGACAAAACGTGGACTTAAAACCCCCACCAGATCACGTGCCAAAATCACGGGTTTCACCTCTTATAGCTGGAAATAAATCTTGTTTTGACCAGGTCTCACTACCATACAAATGCCCCCAAATTCAAAGCGATACATTATTTTAAAGAGCAGCCTCAATTTGAACTTGGGGACATTTCTATATGGGTCACAGCTACCCAGAAAAAAACCAAGGGACTTAATCGTGGCGCGTCTGTGTATCTCTAAGACATGTTTGCTGCTTGGCGACACCTTTTAGGTATTTTTATAAAAAAATTTTAACGCGACTATTTTTTGAATTGAGTGCAATGTAGGCTACATGCGTGGACTTGCGTTATTCGCCTAAATGGGTGGAATCCTATTAACTTAACCATCCTCTGACCTCCCCTCACCTTTCCTTTATTAAGGATATTAATTATGTAACATGACAGTGGTATCATTGTGGCGGTACCAAATCGAAGTTTAAGCCCAGACTTATGTCGGATACTAAGTACTTGTGGCGGTGCCATAGCCGATGAGGTTTAACCGAGGCGTGGTCACCGCTACACCTATCTGTATTATCTTTTTTAAATCGGGACTTTACTGGTTTCGTACTGCCTCCGGGCATTGCCTCCAGTATTGTTCCCACCATATTTGTATTTACAAATGTCCCATATGTGTCTGATTCAGACCAAGAGGACGTAAAACTCCATTTTCTCTCTCTCATTGTGGCGGTACACTTTTTTTTTGTGTAACCTACACTACTACTTGTGGCGGTGCCATAGCCGATGAGGTTTAACCGAGGCGTGGTTACTGCTACACCTATCTGTATTGTTAAAAAATCGGGACTTTACTGGAGTTCCACTGCCTCCGGGCATTGCCTCCAGTATTGTTCCCACCATCTTTGTATTTACAAATGTCCCATATGTGTCTGTTCCAGACCGAGAGGACGTAAAACACCATTTTTCATTCATTCCTCCCCTCACCTTTCCTTTATTAAGGATATTAATTATGTAACATGACAGTGGTTGAGAAAGCTAGGCATGGCCGATTTTTTCATCACGTGAGAATTTGCTTCTACATGTACGAGTTTGTTTCATTGAAAATGAGAACTTGGGTATGTAACTTTAAAAATTATTTTTCAAACATCTGGCTGTCTAAATGACAGCTATGGAATGCTTATCCGAGAGACATGATCTTAGTTTATGAAATCAGCCCAAAAGGCACTAAGAGTTACTCCCCTTGACTTGTTTAGGCAGTCATATTGAAAGTGCATTGGAAAATGAAGGTAGAAACAAAAAAGCAATGTCACACACACACACACACACACACACACACACACACACACACACACACACACACACACACACACACACACACACACTCCCCCAACATATGTTCGCATTGAAAAGTTTCGCTGAGAAGCAACATTCAGCAATTCTCAAGATAGGGATAGGATCAGTCTCGGGTTATTGGCATGAAACTGAAAGAACCAGACTTTGAAATAAAGAGTCGTAAACATGAGGGGGTGTTAAATTACAACTTTGTGTCGAAAACTATTACGAAAGACAAAGAACTTCCGTTTCTTTCTGTTTGTTGGCTGGTTCTTTTTTCTTTATCAAATAAACGGCTATTTGTTGTAAGTGTTTGTGTGTGTGGTGTATTTCCTCATGTATTCATAACATGAAAATAAAGGTTGAAACATAACGTTTTCAAAAAATGGATATGTGAAGGGTTCTTGGCCTTTGGGGGCATTTCCCCCTAAAAAAAAAAAAATACTGTTTACGATTTATTCCCCGAATTGTCATGCACGGTCAGTCATAATAGCCCATGTGACCAAATTGGAGAATGACATCATATTTACCACAGCTGTCAAAACAGGTCGTCTCATGTTCTACCACCATTCATACTTGATGTTTATCGGGGCCTATTCATACACAGAGATATTGACAAAGTAAAGGTTCACCCACACTGCCTACGATTTGACCCTAATGCGAGATGTGACGATGTCTGTGAGTCATGATTCACGTGAAATACTTCCGTCTAAAGATAACTCATACTGTTTTCGTTCACTATACTCATGTAGACCGCAATACACGAATCGAATACAAATGTTCGATACAGAAATAGATTCGTGTACGGGAGACTACAAAATATAATGAACATAACTAGTAGGATTTCATCAGATTTATTTAGACTGTAGAATTTCACGTCAATCATGCCTCACAAATGTCAAAATCGGATCGTAGTGAATCGAATCGTATGCAGTGTAGCGTGGCCTTAACCCTTTCGCCGCCAGCCATTTTTCAGCAAAACATTTCCAACCTGGGTAAAGAAAAAAATATTGGGGATTCCTCTGTGACATATTTGAATTAAGGCCGATCCTTACCTCCCCAAATTAAGAGAATAGGGTCTTTGGATAACAGACCCTAATTTGATGCCTTTTAGTGACATGGGTGTTAAAGGACTGTGGTGCAAAATGCGATATTGGTGGTGAAAGGGTTAAGGTAGTTTTATTATTTCGTACCTTTTACATCTAGTATATGGATTGATGAGCTAGTATAAAGAATAATGGCTAGCGGCGGCGCACTCTCTAGGTGGGAGCAGCCCGAATTTCACAGTCTCTGTGACTAGAAAATAATACCATACCATACCTTACCATATAATACCATACCATACCATACCATACCATACCATACCATACCATACCATACCATACCATACCATACCATACCATACCATACCATACCATACCATACCATACCATACCATACCATACCATACCATACCATACCATACCGATGATGCGTGTAGACTATACATGGTATTTTGATGACGGCAATTTGATGACTTAATTGTCGCACCCTTCGTTAGGAATTGATTTCTTCTTCTTCTTCTGCGTTTCCAGGCCATATGGCCATCATGAGTAAGGTACGTATGTGTCCGGTTTTCAGTTTTTACTGGTCTCCCCGCTGCGTACAGCCAACACATTCCGATTTCGGAGGAGCTCAAAGGAGAAAAATCATTTGGAAGAATTTTTTTTTTAAAGGTAGGAGAATGGGGCCAATAAGTCAGAAAGATAGTAGATGATAGAAAGCAAAAGGAAAAGGCAGAGTCAAAGAGAGTGGGAGATTAGAGGAAGTTACAAGCACAGAGCTTCCAGAAGGTGGGGGAACTATTTTTACGAAAGACCCCCCCGGTATCCCCACGGGGAGGGAATTGATTTCATTAATTGCTGTTTTAAATATTCGATTTCTCCCCTCCAAGCAATGAGCTTTAACGTGGCTGTTTCATTTTATGTTCTTGGAAGTTCGGAGTAGGGTCCCCCCCCCCCCCCCCCCCCCCCCCCCCCCCTTAATTGTTTTAAATATTCGATTTCTCCTCCAAGCAATGAGCTTTTGATGTTCTTGGAAGTTCGGAGTTTGGTTTTTTCCTTCATTTCGTTTTATTTAAATATCAAACATTATTCATCTTCTATCTCAAAAAGGGTTAGAAAACAAACTACTTTGTTCAGTTCTTCTGAAATATGCCTGAGTAGGCCTATAACGTATACACATAAAGCGTTTATAATGATTGCATCTGAATGGGAGGTCATTTAACCCTTTCACCGCCAGCCATCTTTGACAAACATTTCCATTAGACTTAGAAGACGGGGTAAAAAGCCATGGGCGGGTAAGAAGCCCACCCCAATTATCTCATGAAATAAAGAAAATTTCAGTCAATTTTGCCCATGAGACGAATGCTTGACATTAACGCTCGTCTCCTGCAAAATGAGACTGAAATTTGCTTCATTTCATTTGGGGTGGGCTTCTTACCCGCCCATGCGCTTTTTACCCCGTCTTCCCCTACTTGGCTACAGAAAAGGTTTTGTCTGAAATATTGTGGGATTTCTCTGTGACACATTTAGAATAGGGTCAATCCTTACTGCCCAAATTTGGGAACACAGTGTTATTGAATAACAGACCCTGATTTCAAGGGTTTTAATGGCATGGGCATTAAGTAATTGTGGTGCAAAAATGCGACATTGGCGGTGAAAGGGTTAAATTAAATCGGGTTTGTTTTCTTCTTGTCAGTGTGTGTATCTATGTGTGCGTGTGTGTGCCTACGCGAGTGCGCGCACATATTCTCCACATACGCACACGCACACATACAGAGAAGCAGCAGTTGAAAACTGAGTAATAATGATGGTACTTTTAGACATTATCAGGTTAACCTTTACCAGACTTCCTGGGTCGCCCACGACTCATAGACGCACAAATGACTTAATATCTCAGGAACTATTAGGACTATGATAATAACATTTTAGGTATTTAAAAAAAAAAATTAGTTTGGCATATGTCAGCAAATTTTGGTGCCAATACAGTAAAAACTAAAGTAATAATTAGATACGTCATTTGAACATACTTCTCCTATGTAACGCGGGTCACGGAGGACCCGTACCTTAAAGATCAGAAATATGTCACTGCAGTGCATTGAGTATGGGTCGTGGGAGACCCGCGCCATCTGGAGAAGTATAAACACATGGTGACTCTTTGACGAGTGTGGGTCCTGGAGAACCCGCATCATCTGGAGAGGGATAAATACTGTTAAAATGCATGTAAAAATCTGTGGGTACGAGGAGATCCGCATCTGGAGAAGTATAATCACAAGCAACATCTGGTAAAGGTTAAAACGTGTGCCTTCAATATTGCTCCAATTCTTATTGAGCATGATAATTATTACGAGGGTAAAAATACAATGTAGTGGCCTGTGCTTAATTTTATGATGTTCTACTAAAGCTTAAGTGGGAAACTAAACGTTGTTACTTGCTAAATGAAGTAAATCGGTTTACTGAATTTAGAAAGTAACAACGTTTAGTTTCCCACTTAAACTTTAGTAGAACTTCACAAAATTAAGCACTGGTAAATGTTGGGATATGGCGTATCATACATGGTGGAAACAGATATGATATTATTGTTAGTATTATTACAGTAGAAGCAAAGACGGTTTAGTTACAACCACAACCTCTTTGGTAGAGTATTGGTAACACTGAAAAGATGGCAGTTGGCCTATAAATGTAGCAAAGATGGCCCATTAAATGGAAGAAAAATGATAACGTTATGGTGGAAATATCGTTCAACAATGTGGGCGTTATTTACGTCGGTCAGTGTATAGTCTACGGGCTAATGGTTAAAGTTTAATGTTTAGGCGTTTCTCCACGAGACCCGAAAACCAAATTGCAGCTGTTGCAGCTTTGACAACACTTTTGTAGCATGTGGTGGTTTGTGTGCACTATAATCTGTCTCTGTCTCTGTCTCTGTATTCGTCTGTCTCTTTATCTCTCTGTCACCGTAGTTTCTTACATGTGCGTATATCTGACTGTCTCTGTCTGTCTATCGGTCTGTCTCTTTATCTCTCTGTCACCGTAGTTTCTTATATGTGCGTATGTCTGACTGTCTCTGTCTGTCTATCGGTCTGTCTCTTTATCTCTCTGTCACCGTAGTTTCTTATATGTGCGTCTGTCTCTGTCTGTCTATCGGTCTGTCTCTTTATCTCTCTGTCACCGTAGTTTCTTATGTGTGCGTATGTCTGACTGTCTCTGTCTGTCTATCGGTCTGTCTCTTTATCTCTCTGTCACCGTAGTTTCTTATATGTGCGTCTGTCTGACTGTCTCTGTCTGTCTATCGGTCTGTCTCTTTATCTCTCTGTCACCGTAGTTTCTTATATGTGCGTATGTCTGACTATATCTCTGTCTGTCTATCGGTCTGTCTATCTGTCTACCCCCCCCCCCCCCCTCTCTATCTTTCTCTGCTTCTTCTACTCTCTAATTATTGCCATCTCCCTTCCTTTTTTCTTCTTCTTCTTTCTTTCTTTCTTCTTCTTCTCCTTCACTTTCTTCTCCACCTCCTCCTTCCTCTTTCTTCTTCTTCTCCGTCTTCGTCTCCGCCTTCTCCGCCTTCTCCTTTTCCTTCCCCTTCTTTCTTCTTCTCCTTTTCCTCCCCCTTCTCCTTGCTTCTTCTCCTTTTCCTCCTCCTTCTTCTTTCTTCTTCTCCTTTCCCTCCCCCTTCTCCTTTCTTCTTCTCCTTTCCCTCCCCCTTCTCCTTTCTTCTTTCTTCCTCCTCCTTCTCCTCTTCCCCTTTTCTTTTTCCTTTCTTCTCTTCTCCTGTCTCCTTCTGTCTTCTCCTGTCTGCTCCTCTCTTTCCTCTTCTTCTCTCTCCTTTTCCTCCCCTCTTTTTTCTCTCTTCTCTGTCTGTTTCTGTCTGTGTGTCTCTCCCCCCCCCCTCTCTCTCTCTCTCTCTCTCTCTCTCTCTCTCTCTCTCTCTCTCTCTCTCTCTCTCTCTCTCTCTCTCTCTCTCTCTCTCTCTTGTCAATTTGAATTACTATCTGTTGACGTATCTAATTGTGTGTATGATTATCTAGTTATTATGTTTTTATTATGATTGAATATGACACAATGTCATGTTCAAATACCAATGCAGCTGTTGATAAATCCATGTTGCTTTTTCCTCTTTTCAGCTTGAATTTCTGTGTATTGACTGATCTAGTTATATGTATATGATTATCTAATTATGTGTATGAAATTGTTTGTTTTATTTACTATTACACATGCTGAAACACTAATGCTTTTATGAATTCATGTAGTTTTTTTGTTAGTTTTTTTTAATCAACCTGAATTTCTGTTTGTTGACTGATCTAGTTGTTAGATATTTGGTTATGTCGTTCTGCTCCAACACTGTTTATTGATGCCTTGAACCGCTGTGTATGCCCATATCTGTTGCCTAATTGCTTTGTCATAGTCTTGTTTACGTCCCAAGGACAGATTGTAAGAACAGGCTTGGCCTAAAATATCAATCCTTGCGTAACAGAGTTTTTCAAGTTCAATTTCTCTCTCTCTCTCTCTCTCTCTCTCTCTCTCTCTCTCTCTCTCTCTCTCTCTCTCTCTCTCTCTCCCTCCCTCTCTCTCTCTCTCTCTCTCTCTCTCTCTCTCTCTCTCTCTCTCTCTCTCTCTCTCTCTCTCTCTCTCTCTCTCTCTCTCTCTCTCTCTCTCTCTCTCTCTCTCTCTCTCTCTCTCTCTCTCTCTCTCTCCAAGGACAGAATGGAAGACTAGGCCCAGCCTAAATTATTTTCCTTGTAAAATAAAGTTTCTGAGTTCTGAGTTCTCTCTCGCATTGCCTAAAATCTATATCCTTGGAAAATAAAGTTTAAGTTTTCAAGTTCTCTCTCTCTCTCTCTCTCTCTCTCTCTCTCTCTCTCTCTCTCTCTCTCTCTCTCTCTCTCTCTCTCTCTCTCTCTCTCTCTCTCTCTCTCTCTCTCTCTCTCTCTCTCTCTCTCAATGTGTGTGTGTGTGTGTGTGGGGGGGGGGGGGGGGGGTAGTTCGAAAAAACAACAACAAAGCAATAACAACAACCTTGGGTTAGGTAGTAAGAGAGGATCGGAGTGGGGTGAGGCGGGGTGGGGTGGGGTGGGGTGGGGTGGGGTGGGGTGGTGAGGTGTAACTGGGGTTGGGGGTTTTGGGGTGGGCGGTGGGGGTGTAACATTGCAGCGCATTGCAGCATAAGCTATAGGAATTGTCTCTGGTGTCGGTGAAACAAGTCTCCGTCAACTGCGAGGTCTTCGCCAAGTTTATTGACAGCGGACAGTTGTTCACGGTTGGCTCATCTGTCTGTCTCTCTGTCTGTCTGCCTGTCTTTCTTTCTTTTTGTCTTCATCTCTCTGTCTCTTTCTTAGTCCCCGAGCC